>CM031944.1:16598951-17241451 GCA_018749465.1 Paracanthobrama guichenoti | reverse complement strand
TTCCAAACCTGTATGACTTACTTTCTTCTGCTGAACACAAAATATAATTGATTATGATTAACCAAACAGTTGACTTCCATAGTAGGATATAAAAATACTACAGAAGTAAATGGGGACCATCAACTGTAAACTGTCAACCATCAACAAAATCTCTTCCTTTGTGTTCTGCAGAAGAAAGAAAAACAGGTTTGGAACAACTTGAGGGTGTAAATGACAGAATTTTCATTTTTTGGGTGAATTATCCCTTTAAAACCAATATCCAGTTCTTACACAGTACATGTTGGGATGTCTAAAATTACTTTTTAAAACAATTTATAATTTAAAACAATTGATTTTAATGTATTATTTATTTATTTATTTATTTATTTATTTATTTATTTAATTATTATTATTATTATTATTATTATTATTATTATTATTGACAAAAAAAAAATCTAAAAGGTCTCTGAAGGCAGCCGAATAGGTTTTGTACCAACCACAGTGCATCATACTGTACATAGTAAAGGGAAGACCGTTCATCCTACCAAACAAGGATCCATGTAACTTGCTAATCAAGTGTTATTCACCCTGAAATAACAGGGGGCAGCCACAGGCCATTACAAATACAACCAACGGTGGCCAGTTAAATCATAACAGCTTGTGAATTGAATTTGCTACGGTATTTCAAATTCTACAACAGCTTATTAAATGCTAAATTGACTTTAGATTAAAAATAAAAAGAGAAATTGGAAAAATCTGCCGTTAAAAAGAGCAGACGTGACTGAAATACTGCGACTGATTAAAAATATTCCCAATTCATATGCCAGCACTGCAGCCCAATGAAATGCAGTACTGCATTTAAAGAAACGCCACCAGCCTGATCTTTTCTGCTCTATTATAAAGAGGGATGCTAAAAGGTTATTAGGAATATGTCTACTTTATCATCCAGAGAATTAATGAGAAGAAAACTAAGCATAGAGGACATATGGATATAATAAAATGTCAAAAAAAGAGAAACTAAGCCTAAAATAAACCTGCAGATCTGAGCTGAGGACTCAAGAGGTTTTGACATCTCGTCTGTGAAAGACCTCAACAGCTTCAGAGTATAATAAGAGATCAAGACGGAAAGTACAATGAACAAACTCACCCCTGTGACATCCATGCACTTGATCGCAGCCAGTTGACCTGTTTTGACATGTCGGCCCTGAAGAGAAACAAACAGAGGCTGTGCTTAGGAAAAGGTTCAAAACGTGGAATATTATTATGACTTCAGCATACCTGTGAAACAAACAAACAATCCAAATATTGAATGAATAGATTTATAGAATCAAATATTTATAGCATCAAATAAACTCTTGGCATAAGAAACCAGCAATAATTTCAACCCAAGAACACAAATTATGTCCTTAGAGAAGAGTGCTATGCTGGAATACAGGCAAAAGTCATGAAATGCAAAATAAGGCTGTTGTTTTCGTGAACAATATCTTTAATGATTATGTAAGATATTTCTAAGAAAAGCTGACCTCAATTCCAGCATTTTCTGTTTATCCAAACAAGCACACCCTGAGAAAATGCTTCACAAAGAAACAAATTGTTCTATAATTGGCAATGAATTACTGCGGCTGCTGATGACATTAATAGTGCCGGTTACACCTACACATCATTTGATAACTCCTGTCAAAGTAATACAACTCAATGGGCATGATTGATTTGTTAAAAATCTTTTATCATCTCTTAAGCATGTTTTTGTTTTAATCGCCTGATCTGAAAATAATTCTGTTTTTAATTAGCTGGACAGTCATGCACACCTTCTGTCTATTTAAAGGCACTGATAAATACTTCCGTTTTAAACTTAAGGACTTTAAGGCATGTCAAGACTTTAAGAATGAAAGCACTGACTTGATATTATTATATGATTACATGATAAACATTAGCACTAAGTACAATACAGTTCAAAAGTTGAGTCAGTAATATTTTTGAAATTAGTCTCACAAAGGCGGCATTTATTTGATCAAAAATACAGTAAAAAAAAAAAAAAAAAAAAAAAAGCAATATTATTAAATATTACAATGCAAGACCTGCTAAGCTGAATTTTCAGCATTTTTACTCCAGTCTTCAGGGTCACGTGATCCTTATAGAAATTCTAATATGCTGATTTATTATTATTTAAAGATTATTAATTTTTTTGGTTTTATAAACTCATTTTAAATGCAATATTTCAACATTTATTATTGGTGTATAAATCTTAAAAAAAAAAAAAAAAAAAAAAAAAAAAAAAGACTAAAGTTTGGTTTTTATTTGAGTGTACCTTTTACCTAAACACTCTCAGAAAAAAAAGGTACAGTGCGGTCACTGGAGCGGTACCCTAAGGTACAAAACTGAAAAGGTACATCTTTGTACCTTACTCACCCCTAAACAGTACATATTAGTATCTCAAGAGGTACATATCAGTACTTTAAGAGTGCGTATTAGTACCTTAAAAGATACATATTAGTCCCTTTTCGGTTTTGTACCTTAGGGTAACACCCCAGTGACAGCAATGTACCTTTTTTCTGACAGTGAACAGTGTAAGATTCCCTCAAGTAACTGTTCTACACTTTTGAATTGCTATCATGAACGCAGCTATAGCTATTAAAGTGAGCAATAATCACCATAATAAAGAAAGTCAGTACAGTGAACTACCAAAGCAGCATGGGCTCAGTATCATTAAACCACACATAGAAGCTTAGTTTAAGCACAGGTCCCCAGTGAAATACGCAAACGCAATTCCAAAATCACATGGAGGTTTACACTCGAGGTGGTCTGTCCCCATTCCTGAGTCAAGGAGGTTTTTCTCATAATTAGAAGTCAAGTTGTGTCAGAACAGTTAAACACAGAAGTATTAGACTAAAGGTGATGAAGGCGTCTCGCGTCGCCTACATCGGGGGCAAAACAGGACCTGAACACACCAAGGATTACAGGCAACTATCAACTAGCACATGCGTTCTGAGCCTGCGTGTGAAGGAGATAACTGTCTATTTATATATTTGTCTATGTGTGTCATTCAAAAAAGGGAAATCAAAACTAAGACTGCAGGTATACAAACCATAAACAAAGCAGCGCTTGCTTACAGTTTTGAATATCAAACATCACGGTTTTTTATTCCACTTCACTTGTTATGAAAATATTTGCGCAGTGTTGCTCAGGTAAGATGACGTAAAATTACAACAGCCTTCTGTGTGTTCAGTTTTGATTTACTTGCTCTCTTTTATCACTTTTGCTCTTATTCTCGTGCACTGACTTGTTCACTAAGCTGAACAGCCAAATCAGAATTCTCTCTCACTGACGTGACAAAAAAAAAAAAAAACTAGACGAGAGCCAACGGTGCGGAACACACCGAAAAAACGAAGTCAGCCAATGCTCAAAAACTGCCCGACGGCCGACCGTCCGCTTGGTGTGTCCCTGGCTTAAAAGTATTTTTTACAGAGAGAAAAAAAGCAAGCAGTGTCTTCCATAATACAGGAACATGATGTCTTCATCCTCATCACGTCCCCATTGCACCTTTGCTTAACACGTTAGTCCCTCTTACAAGTCAGAATTCACAACTAAAATCACAGGGAGTTTGGGTGAATTGGTTTTAGGTACAAACTAAAATCAATCACAAAATGAAAAAAAAAGAAAAGAAAAAAAAAAAATGAAAGCCTACATTTTCAATTCAAAATGGCGAAAAATGACAAAAAGTTTAGTAGTGTGCACCACTGTCAAACATTAAATGCTCGCCTGCCAAATTGGCACGGTGCCAATCTGTCCTCCTCAATATCTATGTTAGTTATGGGCCTGCTTCCTGGTAAAACAAAGTGCCTGGCCTCATGTTCATGTTGCCTCATGTCCTCACCCCTTCCTTCAGACTCCAGACAAACAGATAAAGGGATAGAGACAGCAAAGCACTAGGGGAAGTAAACAGAGGTACCAAACATGAAGATATATTGACAGTTAAATGTCAGTAGGAAAGGAAATCAGAATAGCCTCTGTAGAAATGCTTAGCCTGAGATGCAGGATTCAATGTAACAAGACGAATGTCCTTGACTATTTGTTATAACTCCAAAAGAGAGATTGTCAGGCAAATGACAAGACCGCCTTAGAGGCCCCATTAATGGACAAAAATTCAACTCATGCACAGTCCCTTACCATAGCATAATAACTGTTGCTTCACACACACAGGCCAGACAGTGTTGCTTTTCAAGGCCTCAGTGAATAGATTCGGCTGTCATTCAAAAGAAAAATCCAATCCTCTTTTCTACCAAATTGAACATGGAGAGTTATTTTACCATCAGCGGGTGTTCAGCCATTGATTTCAATCCAAAACCTCAAGAACACGCTGTCTACAACTAAACAAAGATACTACAAACTCTTGACCTTGACAGAACTGGTTTCATCCCACTAATACGTAATATAACATAGACTCTGTATTGCACTGCATTGCATTATATGTGAGCTTCATGAATTCAGTACTTTCATAAAAATCGCAATTCCATTCAGCCATTGGTCTTTGTGACCTAGATCTGCAGGAACAGCCCTCATGAATGAGGATTACTGGATTTAAAAATGTATATCTTATAAATGCTGTATACTTGAGTATATTTCTAGCGCTCTGACTCCTAATGGAGTAGCTCAACACTAGGTTACGAACAAGAATAATAATGGAATCGCTCACTCTCTGCCAGAGTAAACAGAGCAGGAATAAAAGGGGGAGATGATGATGAATAGCACTCGTTCCGTGACGCTCCGTAACACATGGGTCTGCTTCCTCAGATCCCACTCATGAAATTAAAAGCCACAAACTTCTAAAGCCAAGAGAAATAACAGAATATAGGAATGTGATTATTATTTAGATCTCTGAAACATGGTATCAACGTACCATGGTATTACCGACACTGAAGAGTCATTTTTAAAGATTCTGATGGACTTCCTGACATCAGCACAAAAATAAAATATGTTGCATGTTACATCATCTGCATCAGTGTGAATATTACCGGAGAAAGGCAGAGCTAGCATTACCTTCATACACTTACTGAGTACATGAATAGCTCCCATAACAACCATGTAAGTGGGCGTTTACAGGCTCTGCTTTGTCCTCCTGTACATGTTTAGAATTCTCCTTGTCAGCTAGGTATCATTGTTAGAATAAATTAGGCTGGGTCAAAATTGCATAAATGTATATGTAAATGTATTACAACAAATGTCATGTTTTGATTTTTGACATGTTTTGGACATTATTTTGCAGTGAAAGGGTTTATGAACTTATGACTGTACTGTACAATTATAATATCGGTATAGATTCCAGCTATTTTTGCTAATATTCTTGTAAAGATAACATATTAAGATGATAGAATAAATACTTCAATATTTATAGAAAAATATAAACTATATAAATATAAATTAGTACATTTAAAAGACATACAATAAAAATAAATGAAAAAACAAAAAGTAAAATAAATTCAACCACAAAAAAAAAAAAAAAGAGCATTGGGCTAGTGAAAACATTGGCAGGGTAAGAAGAAATCTGCTTGAAATTAAGATTAAATTAATATAAATTATCTATTTTAAATATGAACATATGAAGGAGTGAATATATGAATATAATTATTATAAAATTATTCCTTGAAATAATAAAATGTAAAACTGTGAAAATGTAAATAAAAAATAATAATAGCTAAAAATGCATACATTGAGCTAATAAGTCACTAATTGAACATTCAATCTCCTGGTATGCACTAATTAGCAAGAGAGACCTGATACTGAATATGTCGTTATGAGGCTGCCATAACATGTCAGATTTCCAGTTCGTTTCTGCAGTTTCTGTGACAGCCAATTGCAATTTGCCTACAGCGCACGCAAAGGCATCTGCAGATGAATTTTGCTGTTCGAGTCTCACAGTCTTATTCTGCAGCATTACATATTTGAGTTAGCGAGAGGACTACAGACAAAGGGCTCCAGGGGTGAGATGACAGGGATCGCCCGCAGTGTCAGGGAAACAACTGGGTTTAATGAGATAGCCCAACTGTTTGAGATGCAGGAGAGAAGCGTGCATCTCTCTTAACTCCATTCCCACTGAAACCAATTCGCTAGTGGCTTCTCCGCATGGCTGCAGAGGCGCAGTGCAAGGTGAGCGTTCCTGATAAGACTAAATTGACTCTGAGCGCTCTTTCAACTGGCCTTGAATTGCCGCCACCACCAAAATCGCAGTGCAAACTTTTGACCTCTCAGGCAAGCAGACTAAAATACATTTGATAGATACTAAGAACAGAATCACAATTGGAAAATAGAGCTGCATCATGTCCATATTTTGCTAATATTGAGCATTTAAACATTGCCAAGCTTATTCAGTGTTTGCAGCAGTGTTGAGTGGGGGGGAAAGCGTGCACACCAGCCTGTTCCAATCTGTCATAAATCACAGCAGCTGATCAGCAAAACACTCCACAAGGTACTAAAAGTACCACATAAGGGCTGAAGAAAGCCAGCCAAAACAATCTGAGCTACACACCGACGAGAGGAAAGTTACACCACATCCAAAGACTTTTGGCTTACCATACACCGAGGAGTGAACGAAGCTGAGTGGGATATTCTAATTCATTCTCTATGGGAGTTGAGCGGCATTTGTGGGATCGATGGTGGAGTAGAGCAAGCAGTAAGCGAGTCAAAAAGTTGAGAAGTGATCAATGTCATGCAAATGAGAGGTGAAAACATGCCAGAGTTTCAGTGCACACTCACATATTACTACTAGATTTAAATTCAGACTTAAAATTCAGTTTGGACACTTTGAACATGGCGACTGTGGCTGGGTAAACAACATTTTTTTTTATAAATTGGCATTGTATATAGGGTTGCATGATTTAAAAAAAAAAAAAAAAATCTAATTGTTGATTTATAAAGTGGCTATTTTAATAGTGGCGGATTTAAATAGGCAAATGCTTAAGAGTCTATGATTAGATCATTATTGCAGTGATTATTATGTTTTGTGCTGGAGGAGACTTTACACAGTGCTCGACTAGTACTGTCAATACAAGATCTTGACCAAAAATTGATGACCTCTTGATGGAAATAACATCACAACATTTATTGAGGAGCATCAATTTCTGATCAAGATCATGCATTGACAAATGCAAGAGTCAAGCACTGTGTAAAGCCTACTCCAGCACATCCCAAAGACTTACAATGAATTTAAGGTCTGAGAGGAGCCAATTCATGTGTGAAAATGATTCTTCATTCTTTCACAGTTTGAGCCTCAGGAATCTTGACATTGTCATCCTGGAATATGGCCATAATGTGTCTTCCTACATGGTTGTTTAAGAAATGAAAAGCTACACAGTCCATCAATTAGGGTTAAAAGAACTGCTGCCAAACATATAACATGCTAGAAATATAATAATCACTGCAATAATGACCCAATCATAGACTCTTAAGCATTTCCCTATTATACACCTGCAAAATACTAATGAAAGACCACAGTAGCCGCGTTTCCATTACAGATTTACGCAAAACTTTTGCGATATTTTCTAAATGTTGATAAAAAACTATTGCGAAATGACAGCATTTCTATTTACCGAAGTTATGTGACTAAAACATTTTTTTTTTCCTCTCGCGATAAGTCATTCCAAAAATTATGCTAACGTATGTTGGTAGGTTTACTTCTATTCCAGCCACCGCACAAGCCATTATTTTTAAAATCGAAAGAGACGTAGGAGTGTTATCCAAGCATTAATGGCAAGGAAAGCCTTATACTTGGAAGCGGCTACGTATGGGGTCTTTGTGGGTGTTTCTCCCTCATATCGGCTTTAAGGTCTTAACTGATCATTTGTGGCATTTCTTTGTTGTTTAGAATCCAGTATTCCTGTAATTCTATTGTCTTTCATGAGTTTAATAAAGAACTCCGTCTCGTCTTCTGTCCAAACATACTGCATCATCTTTAAAGAATGATCAAATTTATGTACGCCAGGTGACCTGTAAATGCGAAAAAACTGTTTCCCTTGCAGTTTCGCGAAAATTTCCTTTTTCGAATTGCCTGAAAATCCACCTCATGCGAGCATGAAAACCTTTTGGCGATATATGGGAGCTGTTTTTTTTTTGGAAATGTACATAGTTTCCATTGGCCATATATTCAATTTGCAATTTGAAGGGTAATGGAAAAGCAGCTATTGTGAACCATTTTTCTCTATTTTTTTTTTATGTACATGTGACGGAGTCAGAGGGAAAAACACTGATTAGAATAACACAGAAAAGCAAAACAAACACTTCAATAAACACAAAAGCAGTAAACACTTCAGTAGCAGCTGCTGATCATAATTCAATATATAAGTGAGTCACTTTAGCATATAAAAAAAAAAAAAAAAAAACTAATTTCTAGTCCAAGTATTGCTCTAGAATCATTAAAGCTAAACAAGCTGAAAAGTCCATTGACGTTCATTGGACAAGTTTTAATGAACGCTGGGAATACAATCACTTTTTTTTCCGTCACCCTCAAAAAGCCCCTCCTGGGATTCGAGCATCAGCCAAGAGTGCCAAGAAATAAAGCCATGGCAAATAATTGAACACAATGTTTTTTTCTCTCAGCGTGCAATCAGCCTATAATCAGTGGGTCTGTCTTTCTTCTGCATACCAATTCAATTACAAAGCCCATTGAGGGCCATTAAAATGCAAGCGGCTCCCCATACAGTAGCCTAGCAACAATTACAGTAAGCAGTGCAGTCCACCGGAGGATAAGAACTGCTGATTGCTCCTCTTTCGCTCATCTAGGCTGATAAACAGAGCTCATGGAACGCTGCCCTGCTGGCCAGCTGGCACAGTTTGCTCTGAGCTAAATTAAGTTCAGACAGTTTGCAGTGTGTAGACACTTTGATGGACTTGCTGATGGTTAGTTTAAATGTTGTCATCCAAGTCAGTGCTGGAGAAAACTGAAAAGAACGATAATGTTTTGTTCATCATTCAGCCAAATGGTTACTTTACAAGCTTTCTATGCAAGATTAAATAAAGTTTACTTAGCAGATCTACACTTGGAGAAGTGGCCATTTTGCTATACCATATTTCTGTTAAATCTACTGGGCAGCCGAATGGAGTGCGTTTCATATCCATATCTCTCTGCTTAGATTGGAGTAGGACAAATTTATGCTTTATCAAATTAAGTTCTGTGCTGCTCTAGCCTGTGTTTGACTCGGAAGAGAAAGACAAAGAGAGGACAGCAAATCAAATTTTCTCTCTTTCTCTTCAAAGAGCAGCGTAGGGTTTTGTATGAAAGCGCTCATACTGGACAGCTTATTAATCCCCCTCAACTCCCAAATGAAAAAAAAAAAAAAAAAAAAATACATTTTTTGAAATTTTAAAGGCAGCCTTAAATTCATTTAAAGCTCAAGTTCATGTCTCGTGGGAATATTGTATCAGGCAAGAGGCAAATTTTGCAAGGACAATAAAAACGCTCAAAATTCCCAAACACACTGATCAATGAAGTGGGACAATTCACAATTAATACACAGTATGAAGAAACGTTTCGGGGCTTTTAAGTATTGTGAGATTCATTCCAGCACAGTATCCATCCCCTGTGACCTACATGGAGCAGAAATGTGGGTAATGCGTGTCGCTGCATGTGTATGTGTGTGAATACACTATTGGCTGCTAATATGGGCTACTTCGTTTCCCAGGAGACTAAAAAAAAGCAGAGCCACAGCTAGTGAGTGACAGAGGAGATGGTGAAATGAAACGAAACGAAACGAGCAGCAGGGTAGATGGAAATGATTGGCCTGCAGGCCACACTACCATCTCGGTGAAGAGTGACAGTGTTACAAGGTCACAATCAGCCCGTCTCTGTACATCTCGGAAGACAAATCAGTACAGCAAACAGCAATGCAGCTAGACCCTGTTCTGCCAGCACACATCAGCGCATGGACAAATGAAGCTCAGGGATGTGATTGGCCAGGACAATATGTAGGATTACAAGACATGGTTTAGAACCAGTGGCTGTGTCCGAATTTTCGTACTTTCATAGTATCCTGGCAATCAACCGAGTACGCAGGGAGCGAAAGTGGAGATGATTACACAGGAGGAGTCATGAAACAATGCGTAGGTTATTTCATCCTCATCCCTGCTATCACGGTCTAAGAATTGCGAAGTGTTTCTATAGAGAGAGCGGGTCAATGGGCTGATGTCATAATGGGGGCTATGACCCCCTGAATTTAGGTGGGATGCAGTCAATGCGATACTGAGAAGACAGTATATATATATTTATTACACATACATACAAACACACTATATACTATATATTAAGTAAACAGACTTTTGATGTTAGTTGTGATTAGTCGTGATTTACAGTGCTAACATTTACTATATTGACTTAAATAATTTATACTATATTTACTCGTTCATTAATTTCCTACAATTTAATTAAGGAAAAAAGAAAAAAAGTAAAGTAAATTGGCCAAGAGAAATTAAAACGCATATTCACTCTCTAGACAACATACTGAGTCTCACATGTTCAAAATACTAAAAACAAAAAATAATCTTTGAACAATAACTCTCATTTGTCTCAAAGGAAGGTCAAACAAAACTGTAAACACCGCTACCATAAAAATTATTCCCTCACACCCTGTAAATAATGGGCTTGCAAATAATCCCATTTAAAATAATGGCTTTATTCCGCTTTGATTCTGACAGTTCAGCTTGAAACAGAAGGGAAATTAAAAAAAGAGTAGTCAAAAACAAAAAAGGATCGATGGAATAATTCAGTGGGCGCTGAGAGTGTTCTGGCGTTAATGGAGAGAGTCAGTCAAGCATGCAAAGTAATTACAGTGAGGCCGGCAGAGCAGGAGCATCCGCCTGGTGACACTGCACATCAGAGCTGCCGCACAGGAAGCCACTGACAAACGGCCTGTCAGTCAGGAACAGCCAATCAGATCGCACGGAGGAAATAGTAATGGCATTTGGCGTCATTCAAAAGGCCAGTCCTTGACACGCAAACTCTTCGAGGGTTAAGGTTAGGGACTGCACTTCCTGAGGATTATTCACAATTATTTTCACACATTATTTGCAAAAGAATACAAGTTTAATTACTGAATGAAACACATTTATAAATAATAAAAATAAAATATAAATTAAAATAAGTTAAAAATATACAGTACAGTTCAAACATGTGGGGGTCTGTAGTTTTTTGTTTCTGAAGTCTCTTATGCTCACCATGGCTGCATCCATTTGATCAAAAATACATGCATACATACATATACATACATATACATATACTATATATATATACATATATATATATACATATACATATATACATATACATATATACATATACATATATACATATACATATACATATATACATATACATATATACATATACATATACATATACATATATACATATACATATATACATATACATATACACATATACATATACATATACATATATATATATATACATATATATATATATATACATATATATACATATACATACATATATATATATATACATATACATACATATATATATATACATATACATACATATATATATATACATATATATATACATATATATATATATATATACATACATATATATATATATATATATATATATATATATACATATATATATATATATATATATATACATATACATATATATATATATATATATATACACACACACATACATATACACATACATACACACACATACACATACACATACATACATACACACACACACATACATACACACACATACATACATACACACACATACATACATATATTTATTTATGTATGTATTTTTGATCTATATAGAGTCAGAAAAGCAAAAGGGCCATTTAGTCAAAAACATTTAGTCCTCATCCGCTTATGCATTGGCATTTTAACAACGACTATGACTTGAGCATTCAGTCCTTTTTAGGGTCGCATCTTGTTATTGTTCATTTGCATGTCTTTGGTCTGTGTTGCGTTCATATTTCATTCAAACAGCACAGTTCATTGGAAGCTGACTGAGACCCATCTTACCAGCGGTCTCGGTGTGCTTGTTTGGTGCACACCAAGGTTCGGATGGTAGCGTTCACACTTCAAATGAACCGCACTAACAGAACAAAATCACACCCAGGGTTTATTTTAATCGAACCAAACATGCCACGTGTGAACAACCAAAGAAGAGCTCTCTCCTACACCAAAAACAAGATCAAAGGAAACTCATCTGAAGGGCTTAAAACTGCCCTGAGATCAGACTGCAGTGGAAATCCAGCTCAGGTGACATCACGGCAGGTATTTTGTGGTTTGATTCCAAACCAACATACAGACAGACAAAAGCTGCCAAAAGATACAAAACATGCAGGCTGTTTTTCTCTAGCCGCAATTGAGAATCCTTAACACACACACACACACACACACACACACACACACACACACACACACACACACACACACACACACACACACACACACACAACGACAATAGCCAAACCAAACGAGAGACAAAGCTGTGGATAAACAAATCAATTATGTAAAACTGCTGGACACAAATGAAATATAAATCACGCTCTACGTTCTCTGCAGAGCAGCTTTAATTAAAAAGAGAAAAGGCAATTAAAACTGCAGTGCAAACAGCTTATGGCTGCTCAGTGGGGTCACTGTCTGTCCCCTTTTCTCTCTGTGTTGACTCATCATCTGTTTGGATCTTCTCCTTCGCTTTCAGCTAATGTTTTCTATTCTCCACACCTTTCTCCCTCTCCTGAGACCAGATCAATAGGAATGGGATTTATACATCATGCCTATGTGATGGATGCCTCTGCGTTAAAAGGATGGCCACGTGACATCACCCACACAGCTCTCTGCCCTATGCTCTACGATACAGAAAAGGTTCTCAACATGTTATATACACCTTTGTCAATGCTCATGTCCTTAGATGTTTAAGCATGTATACATGCATACATTTTCCTGTGCATATTTTGCTGCATATCATGTCTCATTTAATTGCTTTGTGTAAATTTTTTTTGTCATTTACCCCTCTGTGGAACTGACCAGTCTACCTTAATTATTCATTTTAATTTATTTATTTTGTTGCTGTTGATTTGATGTCCACTTACTGTTGCATGGCTGTTTGTCTACATAATTTTTTGTTAAAAACATGAGAAAATAACAATAAAAATTTTATTATTTGTTGCATTGCCGTACATCACTAAACAAGCAGATCAGACAAAGAGTTGCCTGTGCAGTCAGGGATCAATTATTTCTCAGCCGAATGCCAGCCACTTGTTTGAGTCGGTTGCCACAGCAATAGTCATGTTTATAATGATTTATTGCTCTGCCCATTGTCTGCCAAAGTACTACAAGGACTGGCTGGCTGTGAGGGTATGAAACATTCTTATGCATATTGACTTAAGGATTTACGAAATGCTGGTCAAATCCTTATGACAGCCGTTTGAAGGTGGAAACTTGTTGTGCATGCGCTATTTGTCAAGTGATGTACTCACCGACTTCTCTTGACACTTACAATAGGATCAGCTTCTTGGGGGACTTTAGACGCTCCATTTTTCATCCGCCACAGCAGAAAAATGAACGCTGAGCAAGGAGCATTTTTCACTTAGCATGCTGCTGGACATCCATGGGGACAGATGTGCACTCAAAAGACATTTACAGCAGCCGGATCTGACTTGAAACAACTACTAGAACGAGTAACCAAACCCATTTTCTATACGAGAGACCCACAGGACCTTGAAATGGTAGATAGCACGAGGAGATGTCATCCTATAAGCAATTTCAGAAATGCCTCTTCCTCTTAAGCAGTGTTGGAGGTTATATCAACTGATCTGTTAATGCTCGACCCTCAGTCGTCATCTGAAGCCCGTCTGCAGCTGGAGAGCCCAGAAAGGCCCATAAGTGGCTGTTGAAGGCTCATTCGCACCTATCCAGCAAATGTACTTCAGAAGATGTTTTTTGGTATTTATACTAAGCTCACCAGACAAGCGCACACAGTAGATTGAGGGAACAAATTATGTTAGTAAATGTTATTTTTGCAAAATAAGCTCTTGTATAGTGAATACAGACATGGCTAAAGGGTGAGTGCCGGTAATCTCATCAGCCATGACCTCATTCGCAATACAGTTTTTGTAAAATGGATACAGCTACATAATAAATACTATATTAGGATAAAACTCATTTAATTTCAGGGGCACACAAAATGTTACAATTATGCCAGATATAGCCAATAATTGTGTTCATCAAGTGATACTGCAAAAGTAAACATATAAATATCGTTGGATAACCAATATGGTGATAAGATACCAATTGTATTCTATTAAACTATTAATTCTATAACTTCTCCTTCAATTCTCCTTACATTAAACAGCATTGAGGGTAATGGCTTTTTTGAGGATAAACATTTTTTTCTATGGCACAGAGCAACATGAACTTGAAACACACACTAACGTATTGTGGCTAGCTCCTATTTACAGCATAATTCAATCCTCTTTTCTGGTCAGAGGGCAGCACAGAGCCTGGCTAATCCAGGAGGAACTCAAGGTCTGCTAGGAACTGAACACCTTCAGTACTCTATACCAGCAGACAACAAAATGCTGACATTACACACATTTTCAGTGTTGATGTTAGAGAAAAATGTGTCAAATGGATTTAGATGTGGTCAAATGAGTTACTTGCTACATATATTTATCCTTAGCCAAATTATTTAATAAAGCTTAGTAAAACTTAGAAAGCAGATATTTAAATTCTGTGGAAATCACAGGGCAGAATCCATGTGGGTGTCCACATCAACAACACTCGGCTTTAAAAACACAGGGGACATTTGAACAGGAAATTCCTGATGAGACCGATTTGGCTCTTTCACAGAATTCTCCATTATCCCAATTCCCAAACCTTACAGACACCAGAAATGACCATACTACTAAAAACGGCACGGCAGGATGACCCTTACTTGGCGTGTAATGAATGCGCTTGCAGAGGGAAAGCTTTCTCTGTGTGACTGCTTAGTTATGCACTCTTGTGTCTGGACCTCATGGCAGAAGCCTCTGAGGAAGACAGGCTGCAGCTGAGGTTCCTGTGCAATACCCTGCCAGGAGGCCTGTCAAAGAACCAACATGATGTCTGCAGGTAAGACGAGAGGGAGGTGGGGAGAAGTGGCCTGCTCGGACAGATGAGGGAGAGAGCGAGAGGCAGGCTGAGAAAAGCAATGACATGCTCCGGCAGTCCTGGGAGGTCAACAGAATGATGGAATACATTTACATAGCCGAGGCACTCTGCCCTAGGAAAAGAGTGAAGGAGAGAAAAGGGACAGGAGAAAAGCAGAAAAGTGGTATTTCCTTTCCAGCTAGCAAAACAAACAGCAGCACAGAAAAGGTCAGTAAATTTGTGAGCTTGAAATCTAAATTTATATGATAAAGAAAGAACAAAGTGAAAGAAAACAATATTCAAAAAACACATTTTATTGAGTTGTCTTTGCCTGCTGCACACAAAATCAAACACGGCGTCATTATACTGTGCTCTGATTCACACACACAAAAAAATGCACTGAACGGATTCTTTTAAAGGAAAAGTTGGCTCAGAATTATTTATTTCCTATACTCACTCACCCTCATCTTCTTCCAAACTTGTTCAAACCAAGGACAACTATACAGTTTTAATTAAAGCTGCAAGCAGCGATGAAAGGGCCCTCGCACCCGGGCCCACCACCACCCGGTGAACTCAGGAAAACGGTGAATTGTGGGCGACATGCATTTAAGCGGGTAAATATAGGAGAAGTATGGCAAAGTCACTTTGATGTGCCACACTTCCAGCTCCCAGCAGGTGGCGCTTTGACTATGGCCCTATCCCAAATGGCGCACTTCACGTGAACTTTCAATCTTGTGGACTTACAATGGCTGCTGTGTGCACTTGTCCGTTAAGTCAACAAGACTGTAGGGTGTCCCATTCATCATTTAAGCTTAAAGAAGGGTGCTCGAGCGCCCCCTTTGCAGCTACTATGTGCCCTCGATGCGTGCTTCAGATGCGCACTTCGTAGCTTCACAAGCTATGCAGAGAACTTCTACACGGCAGTCATAGCGGCATTACATCGTGAAAGTGCAGACTCAGAGGAAGACCGTGAGGGTTTAGGGTGCCATTTGGGACAGGACCCAAAACGGAATATTGCCATTTAGATGTCTTCAGGCCAGGACTCTTAGCAAACACGTGAAGTTTGGGGCAGGTCGGACATTCTAATGTCTGACTTACAACTTCCTGTTTCATGGCGAAACAAACTTTGTCAGGCCGCCACAGACACGCCCTTCAGGGAAAACTCAAGAACTTTGCAATTTAACTTTGCCAAGGCCTTTAAATAAGACAGTGCAAATATGATGTTGATCTGATTAAATCTATAGGAGTAGTTTGTTAAAGTACTACGTCTGGAAATGGCAAAATTTGCTGAAACGTAGTGCGAGGGGCACTTCATTGAATATTTGAGCCAATCAAGCCATTTTTGCCACACCTAATTCTGAAACCAATATCAGACATAAATCTTTGGCTCTTCTGACACACGTACAAAGTTTCATGAGTTTGAGCATATTTAGGCCCTCAAAAATGCGATTCATGTAGGAGAAGAATAATAATAGGCCAAGCAATTACAATAGGGTCCTTACACCATCAGTGCTCGGTAATCATTCTAACTTGATGAGAATAAGGAAGGCCACACCACAACTATAACTACACAGAGGAATGATATTGTTGGATTCACTTGCTATCAATAACACTGACAGCCAATCAGAACCCATCCTGCTTTAAAGAGCCTGAGCATTTAAAGCATCTGACGACCAAACTGCAATATACTCTTATAAATGAAAGAAGCATTATCATGCTAATATAGTTATCTTTCTTGGGGTCAACAAGCTTGTCAAGAAGTTGACAAAAAGAAGCTGACAATAAGCACCATAAGTCATTCAAATGCAACATGTTTTAATCTTTTAGTTATCAAATGAAAACCTTATATAAAAAATAAAAAAAACAAACATGTATGTTTTTAATGTTTGATTATATTTGTACGGTCTTCACAAGCGGTTCAATTTTGATGGAATCTGATAAACCTTTACACTGGCTCTCAAATCATATATGCTGCCAGGAGTTATCGGTTCAAATTTTTCAGGATCCACACAGTGCAAAAAATAATTCAACTGAAACCACTGTGGAACAGATTGCAATGTTATGATGTTAACGCCAAACATAGAGGAAGATTAACAGAGACTGAAGTGAAAGTAAAGTAAAGTCATCAGTCGATCAGGGGTCAAATCTGGGGGCATGGTGGTTATCTGAAGGCTTGGAGGTGCCAGACCTAAATAGCTTTTTAAAGACAGTGAATATTGATGGGAGAAGAGGGGCATGGAGGATGCATGACATCAAGCTCTGCTAATTGAACCTTGGTTGGCAATAAGGGAGCTGGAAAGTTAAGACCGTTAAAACGGCCTCAGGAGAGGCAGGACATAACTGGGTTAATGGGCATCAAATCTGATGTGGCTTTCAGTGCCAGGTGGGTTAGTTCATCACACACATCTGCCATCTCCAATTATCTACACGCATCTATACCATGCAACACTGACATTGTGGAACCAGATTCTATGCTACAATTCACAGATTACAGAGTTCCCACACAAGAATTCTAAACTCGTTTTACAGAGATTGCACTCATAAAACAAATGTACAGCCAGTTAAGCATTTTAGAATTTAGTATACAAATAAATAAAATTAACAAATGAACCGACAAACAAATGAATGAACAAACAAAAAACAAACCAACAAATAATTGAAGAAACATACATTCCCTGATATTTCCAGGTTTTCCCATGACCCTGGGATTAACTAAAACAAGAAAGATCCTTTCAGTTATTTCAGTACTTTGTTACTTTCAGAAATTCAAATCTCTATTTTGTGAGCCATGGTGCTCAAGCTAAGGTTCGTGTCCGGCCTGCAACTTGCCCTGATTCCCTTCCCTTCATCTCTACCCATAGCTTCCTTTTATTCACCACCATCCATTAAAAAAATAAATAAAATAGAAATACAGCAGCTAACATCAAAATTCACAACACAAACGGTTTCCTCCCACCATTCCCACACTCTCAGATCCTTCAGTCTGGCCATGAATGCTGCAATTCAAAAGGCAGTGCGAGCAGAAAGCTATACACAACGGCGGCTGTCATCTCTCACAAGTTGTCCATTAAAAAGCTCGCCTTTACTGTACGTCGCAGTCATGAGACGTCATTAATCACACGTAACAAAGCCCTGCATACAGCACAGAAGCCCGTCTGTGTTTAACTCATTATCCAATTCAGGCAATCCATGACTTACAGTCGCCAGCCTGACCCGACCTTGGCCAGAGAAGAAGCATCTACTGTCTTTCGCGCAGAACAGGGAATCAGATTTGTGGTTTTTATTATGGTTGCGTGTAGAATCTAGAGAGAAAAATCTAATCTAATCAAGATCAGTACAAAATGACCCTTTATTCTCTGGATAAAGACATGATATTCACAACAGCATTCTGGTTCTTTGACCTACAAGGACAAAGGGCTGTTAATTTATAACCTTAATGTGTGTAATGAAGGCGAGTGTCAGTCCTGATGCATTTTTAATGTAAATCCATTTGACCTGGATTAGTGTTATGATGAAGAGCGCATGGTCTGACGCTTTAAATAGCAATTTATTAAAAACACTCCATAGTGTTGGTGAGAGAAAGTGAAGCAAGGAAGTCAGAGAGAAGAAGATTGTACTTCTGCTTTGCTATGCAAGAGAGCAGCGTGTGGTTTCCTGCTATCCAGTATAGCACACCTCCCAACTGGCCATGGGGGGGGTGGGGGTTTACTTTGAAGTCTTGAATCCTTCTACGCAGAATGAATACAGAAGCTCTGGTGGCCGATAACGTGAAGTGTTCTTCCTTGGTCACTACTCGCCTTACGTCATAATGCTTAGCTTGTTTTCAGCAGAACAGTACATGCAAACACATGCACTCAAACAAACGCACTTATGCTTAATGAGATTAAGCTGAGAAAGCATAATCGATTGCTGCGATGACGCGTTTCTGCTCCACTATTTTTTTTCCTTTTCTTTTTTCCTGGATTGCTCTTACCTTCTTAAGAAAAACATCAAAACCCTGTCTTTGAGACACGACTGCTGAGTACGGCCATTAGAACTACAGTGTGTTTTTTTTTTTTAACACAAATAACCTACTATAATTTTTTTTCAGTATGCTCCGTTGTACCATGTATACTATACAAAGTACACCTATTTTCTTCAATTTTCATTAAACCAATGGTTCTCGACCCAGAGGCCAGGGCCCACTAGGGGGCCTTAGCAAATGTCCAAAGGGACTCAAGATGCCTTTAAATGACGAATTTAAAACAATTATAACATTTAAAATAACTTAAAGTGGCATTAAATAAGCCAGAATTCAAAATGTTTCTTATTTTAAGCCAACCATTTTTAATTCCTTTGAAGAAAGGAATATACAGTAATTTTAAAAGTGTGATTTCCAGACCTGGAAAAGTTGAATATTTATATTGAGTGGGAATATTTATAATTAATATACATTTTCTCATGCCAAGCTCTAAAATATTTTATCAGGTAGAAATTGAGAGTAAAATTCTTTTTTTTTAATCCGTATCCAGTAAAAACAAAAATTGGGCATGGAATATTGTTGTGGACAATGAGGAGCATTTAAGTCAAAGAGGTGGAGAACCACTGGATTAAACTATACAGGATTAAGAATGCAAAAAAAGGACAAGGATGCCTAAATTAAGCAAGGTAATGTGAAAACACTGTATGATACTACTGTTAGAAGGTTTCACATATTTAAAAATAAATAAATAATAGGCAGTGTACGATATGAACAAGAAAATCAGATCAAGAAAACACTGCACAAATCAGAACATTATCGATTTCTAATGTTTAATATTGTGACTTTGAGCCAATTAAAATGCATTGTTCCTCAGCTACCCAGAAATTGAAAAATGTCAACAAAACATCCCTTCATGGCTGTGGCTTACACAAAGGAAAACATGGCAAATTAAAGCATTAAAACTTGCGATTCTTGGAGAGTTACATAAATCACTATAACCGTTCAAAATATTGCTATATATAATAACATTGAGCACTTCTGTATTAAGGGAGAACGGTATTGACGTGGGTGACTTTTCCACTGACATGTAAATTTGGTGGGTTTTCTGTTTAATCATCAGTCAGCAGCAGCATATGATTTGCAGTTCCTGCAAATGAGCGTCTGATTCATGAGCATTTGACAATAATGAAAACATCACTACTGGAAAAACCAAGTCCTACAGACACGTCTGTGTCTTTCAAGTTGAGAGCCTGCGGCTGGGAGAGGGACAGCCCAGACGCCCATCTTCATTCTTCATTGAAGCACAGACTCCTGTCACAATCCAGCAACTCTAAACAAGAACAGAGATCTTCAGTTTAGATACAGCACTGCACTGAAGTGACAGAAAGTCTCCATGACTTTATGATGCATAAAGGGCTTAAATGCACAGTCATGGGTGTAAAGCATACCGTTTAGCAAATCACATGAAGTATCAAGGTTCTTCCTTTGTGTTGTCAGCCAAAAGCAAAAATCAAAGTCAGCAAATGTCCTTCTGGCATATTTTATGAGTACTTTTCAACAAACTTTAAAAGGGAATAGCAAAGTCACCATACAATGCAATCCACTGCATCCATCTAAAGAAAACAAAATAGAGCCGAGACACTCATTGAGAAACTCAAGACTTTCACCAGACTGTTCCTCAAGGTCAGCTGCTTCTGGTCTAGTCTAGCCTGTGACTTTGCTTTCTAAATTAACTATTACGCAGCATGAGAACAAAACAACCAGAGAGTTTGCAATTACGCATTACATATGTGTAAAGGAATGAGAAACAAAACACTCAAACTACCAATTTATGAACATCCTTAAAACACTTACAATATTTAAGAAGTAAAATTGTGCCGTTTCTCAACCTAGTCACTTTATTTAAGAATAATCCTCACTAAATTGTTACATTTATGCATGAAACAAGAAAAACTATTTGCCAACATGATATCTTATATGCTTCTGAAATACTGTTGCTTGTTTTAAGAATGTTAGAAAAGGACACTGAGCTGGTTAGCAAAGCTTCCCTTCAAAGCAATGCTTCTTTATTTTCTGGAAATGTTGAGACAAACTTCAGGCTGAATTACTGGTACACACATCTTCATGAACTGCTCTTAACATGGTGTACGCAGGGGAAGCGCTGTGCTGGACTGGTACAATACCAACTTGAGCAACCACAAACCTCATGTGACATCAAAACAAAATAAACCCACAAATGACGAACACTCACAGCAGTCACCAAAAAGGGAAATTGTTTCCTCTCCTCTGACTGGAGAAGCGCAAAAATCTGTCTTTGTCCTTGTCCGTTTTCTAGCTTTTCCTTCATCACACACACACACACACACACACACACTCCTAAATATTTTATTAGCCTCCTCAGCTTTGGTAAAAAGTAAAAGCGCCATGTCATGAACAGCAGGAATTCTGTCTCGCTACACTGAGCAGTGTTCGGGAGGAACCAAATAAAAGCAATATAGCAATAGGCTTTTTCTAACCAGTAGCGATGTAACATGTCAAAGCCTTTTTAACATTTTATAATGTCACATGTAGGCCTATTACACTTGAGGCTTTAGAGCGAGCAAGCTAGACAGGAAGATCCAATTCACTCTTGTGAATCATTTGAATGATTCATGTAAATTAAGAGATTAAAAAGAAATATACATATTCAAAATGAGTATGTTCAGTTATCACAACAGTATGTTTTGTACTCTAAATGTTATATAATATTGTCTGCAATATAAATTAGAATATACAGTAATTTAAATTTTTTTTTGTACAATTGTTGCATTTAGTGTCAATATATTGTTTCAGGTTTAACCAATTCTGATTTTGTGATGACATGTGCACACACATTAGGGGTAGCGAGTAGTGAACACACACACGGAGCAGTAGGCAGTCATTTTCCTGTGGTGCCCAGGGAGCCATTGGGGGTTAGATGCCTTGCTCAAGGGCACCTCAGTCAGCAGGTATTGAGAATTGAACCTGCAACCTTTGGGTTACCGGTCCGACTCTCTAAACATTAGGCCGTGACGGCCCCAGTTTAAGGCCCTATCCACACGAACACAGGTATTTTCGAAACCGCTTTTTTCATGCGGTTTGGCCATTTGCCCAAACGCAGTATCCGGTCACTGAAACCAAACTTTTTTGAAAACTCCTGCCAGGACTAGGCCTAAATCATAAATAATATAATTGCATACTTCCATATGGAAGGACCCTTCAATAGCCTCAATTTACTATAGAGGTTTCAAAACAGTATTTGACTTCAAAAGAGCTTGTAAATGTTCTTACAAGACAGACAGATATCAAATTTAGAGTTTTAAAGGACATCCAGACTGCTTGCTGGCACAGGTGAGGCTATCAGATCAGACCAGACCAAAGGAAAGATAAATACATACAATCTCCTTGATCCACACTTCCAAATCAGCCAATGAAAGCAGTCGATCATCAAGGATATGGATAAAATGATTACATATTAATTTTTAGTCTGCTCCTAATCTTCAAGGCTATATGCGATCTAGCTTTTTAAATAATAATAAAAGCATGATGGGGGAGCAGGTGGTACACACTGCCATAGGGAAGATAAATGCATGCATTCTTTATTCCATAAGGCCTCTGCCTAATTCCTGGACAACAATGCATTAGTTCACCATTACTGTCAATTAAAATACCACTCATGAGTTATAGGCACCAATAAGGAAATATAAGCTTTTTCATTCATGACTAGGAAATGGTTTTTCCATAAGCACATAAGGGAACTCGCATGCCAACAAGAAGCACTGTCTCATGCCCGAGCACTTTGAGCATTGCGGGCAAACGCCAGGATGCACACCATCTGTCATTCAGGGACCTGTTGGAGAGGGGTAGAGGAGCTTGGGCTGTTTAAAACTACTGCTTCCTCTTCCAGTCATGCATTTCCATGAATGGGCAAATAACAGAGCACAACAGAGATAGTGAGCTGCTTTAATTACTGTAGCAGTGGGGCAATCGGCAGCTTAATCACCCCTCATCACTGGCCTGCCTCAAACACCACAGACGCCTCATTTGCCTTCGTCCCCCCAGGGAGCTGCCTCCAACAAATTCTAGTTAGACACAACCCGAACCCAAAGCAGTGAAACCAACATTCTTCCTCCACCTCCTCTTCAGTTCCTCCACGTTGTCATTGTTCTCCACCGCCTCTCCATGTTATCGTGGCATGAATTATTTACAGGGTAAGAATTGTAATTAACAAGGCTTCCCCACATGAGCTCATCACTCCCTCTAGCTGAATTTAAGCAACAGGCAACATACACAAGCAAATATGTGTTAGAGCAGAACCTCAGCCCTGAAAAGACCCATGAAATATTCAACGGGCACTGAGGAAGAGCTTTAAATTATTCAGATTTAACAATCTTTTCTATCTTTGGAACTTTTAGCGATTCGACATCACTATATATAAAAAGTAGTAGCGTGTTTAACCACATGAGAACAAAGTCAGAGGAAGAAAGAGAGGAATATGTATTAGAACGACAGATGTTCTGCTTCTGAGAAATGTGGAATAAAGGGAATTAACTTACAAAGAGGAGGACAGAATGAGAACGAGATTAAATGTGGTTTTTTGAAGTGCAAGATTGATGGTTGTAGGCCAGAGCTAATAAATTTAACTGCACATTTTATCCCCCATGATGATATAAATACAATGAGACTAAGTGGTCTAATGGTGAAACATCCTTCTAGACAAAAGAGAGAGGGGGAAAAAAAACACCTAGAATTTCTTTCAGACACATTTTAGGAACATTAGTTATCTCATAGGTCAAACCTTTTTAAATTGTAGACTTTCAAAAAAAAACGGTTTACAAACACTACTAAATCAAAAGATGATCTATTTAAATTTCATGGCATCAACACATCTCAAAAAAAGTTGGGACAAGGCCATGTTTCCCACTGTGTGGCATCCCCTCTTCCTTCTACGCAGCCATGATGTTGTAATTGATGCAGTATGTGGTCTGGCATTGTCATGTTGGAAAATGCAAGGTCTTCCCTGAAAGAGACCACGTCTGGATGGGAGCATATGTTGTTCTAGAACTTGTATATACCTTTCAGCATTGATGGTGCCTTTCCAGATGTGTAAGCTGCCCATGCCACACGCACTCATGCAACCCCATCCCATCAGAGATGCAGGCTTCTGAACTGAGCGCTGAGAACAACTTGGGTTGTCCTTGTCCTCTTTAGTCCAGATGACATGGCGTCCCAGTTTTCCAAAAAGAACTTCAAATTTTGATTGGTCTGACCAGAGAACAGTTTTCCACTTTGCCACAGTCCATTTTAAATGAGCCTTGGCCCAGAGAAAACGCCTGCGCTTCTGGATCATGTTTAGATATGGCTTCTTTTTTGACCTATAGAGTTTTAGCCGGCAACGGCGAATGGCACGGTGGATTGTGTTCAGCGACAATGTTTTCTGGAAGTATTCCTGAGCCCATGTTGTGATTTCCATTACAGTAGCATTCCTGTATGTGATGCAGTGCCGTCTAAGGGCCTGAAGATCACGGGCATCCAGTATGGTTTTCCGGCCTTGACCCTTACGCACAGAGATTGTTCCAGATTCTCTGAATCTTTGGATGATATTATACACTGTAGATGATGAGAACTTCAAACTCTTTGCAATTTTTCTCGGAGAAACTCCTTTCTGATATTGCTCCAGTATTTTTGGCCGCAGCATTGGGGGAATTGGTGATCCTCTGCCCATCTTGACTTCTGAGAGACACTGCCACTCTGAGAGGCTCTTTTTATACCCAATCATGTTGCCAATTGACCTAATAAGTTGGAAATTGGTCCACCAGCTGTTCCTTATATGTACATTTAACTTTTCCGGCCTCTTATTGCTACCTGTCCCAACTTGTGGATGTCCCAATGTGTAGCTCTCATGAGATCCAAAATGAGCCAATATTTGGCATGACATTTCAAAATCTCACTTTCAACATTTGATATGTTCTCTATATTCTATTGTGAAGTTTATGAGATTTGTAAATTATTGCATTGCTTTTTTATTCACATTTTATTCTTATTTATATTTGTACAGTGTCCCAGCTTTTTGGAATAAATGTTAAATAAATAAGGTTGCATCATGAGAAAATTAATTGGGTAGTTGAGGCATAATGTTTTTTAAACAAGAAGATTTTTCAAAGTACAAATCATATCAGTTGATATGGACTCATAAAAGCTGCATTCCTAATTATAAATAATTAACAAAATGTTGTTTAAATGGTTTTAGATTGAGTATATCATCTGAACCTCACTAAAGTATTTTATGTCAGCTACTCAAAACAAGTCAAAGTGGTCCATACTTTTGATCGGTAGTGTTCAAGGAAATTAAATGATAGGAGGTGCTCTACTTTGTGTAATTTCTCATACCTGTACACATTTGTAAAACTGCTATAATTATGCCATGCTTAATCACACAAGTATGCACAACCGTTAAAATACGGCACTGCAGAACACACTTTCCTGTATGGGCACGGTTCTGCTCAAAAACATGCCAGAAAAACACCTATTTTGTTTCCCCATATGACAAATACTGTTCTTTGAGTGACTGCAAAGTCTCCAGTGGACCATCCTTGCTTTGTCAAGAGTTGGTTTCTGCCAGGGACAAGTATAGGCATGACAAACCACACCCCACCAATTTGATGCATGTTAAACATTTAAAATATGGTGAATAAAATTAAGAAAATGTTTAATATTATAGTTTAATCTGATCTGTGAACAATGTTAATTTTCCATGGAATGCGTCTCCAAAAAAAAGACAAAAAAAAAAAAAAAAAAAAAAAAAAAAAGTAAATTTGGAACGTCATTATAACCAGCAAAGTGTGGAAACTCAGACACACTTTTAGACAACTTATTTCAAAATGCAACATGTGAATGTTTGCTTCATCTATGATTCATCATCAAGAATCATACTGCAGCAGCGCGGTTCTTTTTTTTTTTTAAAACATCAGTGTTGAGTCAAAATATTACTAGGACTTATAAAATCATATGACTACTTGTGCATTATAGTGTAAGATTAGACAATGCTAACTTGATTAAATCATGCACCGTTGTGAAACAAGCTTTGGCAGACTCCTATTCATTGGCTGACACACCGTACACAGACGTTAACGGACCATGGTGAGATCAAGTGATCTGTGGGTGACAGCTAATGGTACTTGAATACTTACAGTCTGTCAGCAGCTTTTAACTAGGAAATTGAACACAAAGTTGGGCCTACACTAGAGGGAAAAACAAAACTGTAGAGTTAATTGCTAATTACAGGCCTTATTCCTGGTCAAACTCTGAAAGCGTCCAATTTTGTCTGACAATTGTCAAAATGAATGGAAAATTAAATTACTTACAGTTAATGTAAGCCTAATATGCAAAATCACTTTGAAACTGGATTCATACAATAAAAGGATTATCTGAGAAATATTTACAAAGAATAACATGTAGTCAAAGACAAACTTCAAATGTTTCTATATTTGCTTACAATTTCCTTCTTGGGATGACAAAATGGGAGTAAAATGTAACATTTAAATGATCTTGGTTCTCAAACAGGATTAGATTGAATAACTGCGACAGCGTTACTAATGTATTAAATCTAATACCCATTCAGTAAAAACTGGGTCTATAATCTAAAATGTTTTATAGTACATCTGATGGTTTATTTTTTCAATTTCTGAATGTCTACTAAAAACACTTGATACTGCCGTCAGGTATATTAAAAGGTAAAATATCTGCACTATCGCTTTAACTCTCTCCTTTGGTTTATCATCATGATTACACAAATTAATTTTTTCATACATTTTGAAGAATTGTTTACTTGGTAAATAGTTGTTTACATGCTACATGTCATTAAATTAAATGATTAAATAAAGATTGTTTTGCTATGGTATCTAAATTGCTGTTGAAAATTGCGAAATTTCACTGGGTGAATCAGAACATCAAGAGAAAGAGAATATGCTGGTTTTGGTCTTTAGATAAACAGATCTGATTATTCGGCAAAGGGTACACCATAATTTAGCATGCCGTCAGTGTTGTGGAATCAGGACCAAAGTCTCTGTGTCACGTTTACAGCAGACGTAACCCTCGAAACCAACCGAGACATACAAGCTCAGTAAGAATCTGAGCTGAGTCATAACACATAACACAAGCACAGCATAACACACCAACAGTGCAAAAGCATTCAGCTCTGGTAATGTCGTTCCACCCAATATCATGACTGCATGAGCTCTGAAGTGATTTCATCCTATGAGTCAATGCGGCATGATGTGGTTTATTTCAACTTCAATGGGCATTATTCAGACCTGTTTTAAATGCTCTTATGTGCTTGGGGATATTGTAAAAATGCATTATAATAAAATAAAATAAAATAAAAATATTTGAATGCTGGAATTTTATCTAGATTGCTCACAAACAGATATAAATGTTAATGTTTGGTTTAACACAAATGCCTGTTGAGATTTCCCTGATTATCTGTGAAAGACATGAGACAGGCCAACAAGATTCAAATCTCAAAAATCAAGAGTTCAGTGAAATTCCATCGTTTAGAAAAAAATAAAACAAAAAAATTCATAGACAGCATTTGCATGAATTTCCTTTGAACAAGATTGAGATATTAGACAATTAGAACACAAGCATATTTAACATGCAGGTATTAATCGGATTTCTGCATATTGTGACAAAAATAAAGAAGGAAATAAAGAGGAGTAGAAAAGAAAAAAGGAAAATGAAAAGAGCTTGAGAGGGATGAGTTAAGAGCTTTTCTACACAGGTCTTTAGAGCAGGTGCCTCTCTACTGCACAAGAAGACATTTAGATAGAGATATTTTTATCCAGCAGCAGAGCCATAAATAGGTCAATGTCATCCAAAATATTCTACTCTCAGGTGAGCCCCTGCAGTTACAGATGCACTTTCAGAAGTGCCCACATCTCTTTTTGTCCAAAGTGCTTCTCCTGCAACAAAACTAGTACTGTCCCAAGCAGATCTGAAAATCTTGATGCAAACAAACTCCCTCAAGGCCCTAAGGACCCACACTTTGGACAGGGCAGCAGGCCTGTGTATACAGCACTGTCGAGAGCTATACAAAAGGGTATGAGGGCACCCATTAAAGACACAAAATGTGACGTACAACCCTAGTTATCTTGATATTATCTTTAGGCCATAAACGGGACAAATTATTCATGCAAAGTAAGCCTGGCTGCATTGGAATGAGGAGACTTTAAAATAGTTTTTAACAAATTAACAATAAATTATCATCATAATTATCAGAAGTTCCTATAAAATATATACAGGCATTTTTTGGTCTCCCCATATTTTCACAGCCCAACTCGGCATGATGAATTGCCATCCCATTTTCAGTTCTTTGAGACCACGAACTACTGCTGTCCTGGTGAGCTTGAGCTAAGAGAAAAAAGGAGACATAGTATCACTATTAAAAACACTATTAAACCTAGCCCATGCAAAGAAACGTGCAATTCAGCTATATCAGTTCCTGTCTGACCAACCAACCCGATCTCACGGGAATTCGTACACATTTTACGAGGTGTCTAATTCGTACGAATTTGTAAGACCTCACTCGTATGAAGTAGTATGGTTTTTGCTAAATTGTACGCATTTGACGAGTTGCCAAATTTGTATGAATGACCTACCTCAAACCCCGCCACTAAACCGACCAGTCACTGGGGTTTAGACGAGTGAGGCTGTACGGATTAGCCACCTCATAAAATACGTACGAATTGGTCGTGAGATAGCATTGGACCAACCACAAGAGCAACCAGATAAAGAGACAAAGATACAGTGGAAGGGGAAAAACAGAGATGGATTCATTATAAACTGGATGTGACAATGAAATGAGTGACCCAGACCAAAATTCAGCCTTAGTGTAGGAAAGGTGGTGACAGTCAGACCTCAGGGATCCGTCTGCAAACCTGTCTTTCCACGAACTGAAGGGGCTGCTCTATTATGAATGAGATGAGGAAAGGTGCTCACTGGCGGTTTGAAGTGTCTCACCAGGCAGATCTTACATAAACTGGCTGTGGGAAATGACCATCCTTCGCTTTCTTACACCGCATACAGTCTCAAAACAATAGGACAAAACATATTAGCACCAGGTTTTCTGAGCCCATAGCCTTTTAATAAAGGTTTACTTGCCCTGAGGCTAAATTGAAACATTCTGCTAGTTTTAGCAAATGTTTTAAAATTAAGTGTCTGAACCTAGGGGGTAGCCAACCCTGCTCCTGGAGGACTACCTTCCTGCAGACTTCAGTTACAACCTTGCTGTAATACACCTGCCTGTTAATTTCAAGTAATCCTGAAGACCTTGATTAGCAGGTTCAGGCGTGTTTGATTAGGGTTGAATCTAAACTCTGCAGGGCGGTAGCCCTCCAGGAACAGGGTTAGCAACCCCGAATCTAAACAGCTGTTAAACATTAAGATTTCTTTACGACAGAGGTAACCAACATTGTTCCAGGAGAACTACTTTCCAGCAGACTTCAGTTCCAACCCTGCTCCAAAACCTATTGGATATTTTCCAAGTAATCCTGAAAACCTTGATTAGCTGGTTCAGCTGTATTTGATAAGGGTTGGAGATGAACTCCAAGATCCAGGAGCTACCCCTGCTTTACTAAGGGGCTGTTTATACAACATCATTCAACTAAAAACGTAAAACCTGCGTATTTTGGCCTTTCAATTACACAACAACGGCGTTTTGGGTGCCTGAAAATGCAAACTTTTGAAAACAGTCTGTGTAAACAACAAAAATACAAATCTGTGAAAATGATGACGTCATGCACATGATCACTACATGCTCAGTAGGGGTGTAACGATACACCTATGCCACGGTTCGGTTCACGCCACGGTTCGGTTCACGCCACGGTTCGGTTCACGCCACGGTTCGATTCGGTTCCGTTCTGTTTGCTGTGGAGTCAGGGTTCATGGCAGGGCACCAGCAATAATAACACTAGATTCACTTTTAACTTAACAACATATAACTTTATATGAATTAACTGTATACATTGGCTTCACGTTTTCTACAGAGCAGTTAGCATAGGCCTACCTGATTAAACTGAAATTAAATAAATGCCTCCATTGTAGACTATAAATAAGTCAAATTTTACCTTTTACCATAATTAAAAAAAACACAAAAAAACAAGCACATTTATTTCATAAAATTGATGACATGTCATTTTCCACTTTAGCCTACTTAAACACTTAAACTGTACGAATATGACTAATACTGATAAATAAATAGGCCTATAAATTAAATAGCAGTTTTTGTTAATACAATAACATACACCACGCTAATTTAAAAATAAACTAAATAACATAAAAACTGAAAATAAAGTGGCATTTTGGGGTTATGGAAGCAACAGTTACCATGGTGAATACACAATACTTCATGAACTGTTAATGAAACATGAAAACTGCTCCTAAGGATCAGAATGAACGTCATACCTGCATGCAAATCCTTCCTAGCTCACACACGTCGAACCAGTTACGTGATTTATTGGTACTTTACTGTTATTTCATGACGAATTGACATTGTAACGTTGGGCGCGCACGTAAAACTAAAGCGTATGCGCTACGAGCACAGTATAACGGCTGACAGGACACGAAAGCAGTTTTCTGAGGTGAGAGAGACTTTTATTTCGTAACAAGGCACAAGCTACGAAAATTATGATGATGTTGCTGGGACTCCAAGGTAGCATTTTGCCTATACCTGGCTAAATGGGGAAACTGGCTCTCTGTCCTTACACCGTGCAGCTTGAGCGACTACCCAAGTCACGTGACATGCACTTAGAAGACAAAAGTTAGTGTATATTTAGTAAATATTATTATAATAATGTTTATTAACAATATAGCTCTTATTAGTTGTTAAAAGTGCACTAATTACCATTTAACCAAATGTCGAGGAAGAAAAAAATTATTTTGTGACAAAGTGAAGTGAGAGCTGGGCCGGGGCAGCAGGGGGCAGGGCTCACTCGGTTTGACATGAGAATCGCGGTTCGAACCGTGGGTGGTGTATCACGTTTTTTCGGTTCGATTTGAAAATCGTTACACCCCTAATGTTCAGTCTATAGTGTTTCATCGCCATATAATGGCCTTAAGCCATTATGATAAGACTGCATCTTGAGCGCTAGTTCGACTAACTAGCAGTGCCATTCTTACTTTCAAACCCTGAGTAAATGGGCCAATGGCATTTTGTAGTTACCTCCATAAACATGAGGATGGAATGACCTTCACTTCCACTAGACCTTGTCTGTCATATTTTAATAGCTAGTGTAAAATAATTCCCCATACCGCATGGATCCAGAGCAAGGGATATTAACGATAGTGCAGAAAGGTGTAGCTGAAGTGGATGAGGTGCGTTTATGGTACACCAACCCAGGTTCATCCTCACACACCTGTGCAATCAGACCTGCTGTGCATGTCTGAGACGTGAAGGGCAAATTGGAACGACAGAGGAGAGACACACTAAATGACCAGAAAGAAGCAGAGCGGAAGAGATTCACCTCCCCATCTGAGCACTGATCGTCTGTAACGTGCGTTGTCTGTCTGCAGCTTCAAGGCAAAGAGAGATGCATGTACATCAGACAGTCTCTTATCACATTCCACCCACTGAAGAACTTCTTTTAGGCTCTATCTGCTAACTCCGGCACGGAGCCAGCTCTCATCTCTCTTCCTCCACTGCTTCCCCCTCTATCTCATGACCACTGCTCTCATCGTTCTTGTCTCCTCCTCCCCAGCATATGTCCTGGTTCTGCAGCATGGACCAGCTTTGTGGCCCCATGCAGTTTTGGTGGGCTGTGCAAGGACCTGATCTGACTGAACTGTTTTATACTCTATAGGAGATCCCCAGCTAATTTCTGGGCTACAGGGAGACTTCACCCAAAAATCAACCTCACCCTGTAGGACTTTCATTCATTTGTGGAAAAACAAAAAATTATGTTGTTAAGCAGATGCAGCTCTCTTCCATTCTATAAACCACGTCAAGCAGAGTGGAACTGGTGTAGCCTCACTGGACCCCAAGCATAAGGGAACCAGAGGTGGGAAAGACCCTGAGGTGGGAACCCTAGCATCTCATCCTCACCCCAATTTATTAAAGATGAAAAATGCTATTGTTGTTTTTTTACCCCTGTAACCCCGGACAGACATGGTTTCCATGGCTCAAAAAGCAGCTGTGGGAAAAAAAAAAAAAAAATACAATAAAAGTTTCTTACCTTGTACACCTGACCATACGTGCCATTGCCCACTAGTTCCACCAACTCAAATATCCCTGCAGGGTCCTAAAGAGAGAAGAGTTTGTGGTCAGCAAATGTACAAGCACACAGAGAGCAATAATACTCTGATAGCATAAGGTATTTGTGACATTTATTTTTTCGTAACTAATTTTACACAATGAAGTTGTATATACAGGGAAAAAGTATTACGCAAAAAAAGGAAAGGCACTTGATTTCATCCATCATGAACTAACTACAGGGTATGGACTACATATTAAAAATTGTTGCAGAGGAATATAAATGTATTTTTATAATGTGCACCGATGAGTCATTCACAATAACAACAGGACCACATATCAAGTAAATAAACTGTGATTCCATGTTGACTTTAATAAACAGCAGCACACTGTTTCCAGCAGCAAGTTAATTGCTTCTCAGCTCACACAAACACAAAAAACCCCTGGTGTCCTCCATCTTACAACTGTTGCCGTGTACCATCTCTCATGACCAGCACCCAACCAAGTGTGAGATTCATATCCAACACTCCATCTAACACCTAAATAAAGAAATGCCAAATAAAAGAGTCAATGCAGACAGAAAGGACAGGACATTTCATTGTTCCATTCTTCACCCAAACACCACCTGGTTGAGTTTGTGACCCTACACATCAAAAGCCTGCTCACTATCACCAATCGCTGTCCGACAGAAAGCGGTTACGATAAAACGGTGAAAAGGGAGTGATATCTTTAGAGATGACATTGCTCAAAGGACAAAACCAGTATTGAGCGTATGAATCTTTTCTGTGCTTACCGCTCCTGTGAGAATTTCTGACAGGTGGTGAGATTCCAAACTCAGACAAGAACCAACCATCACATTAGCATACGCGAGTTGTTTTCCACACAAATGTGACTATTGATATTATTGACCACACATACCCTGCTCTTAATAGTCAAGGTGCAAAGAGGAATCCAGCATTCGCCATTATGGCCAATCCTAACCTATGGGTATGTTAATACGTTCCAACTGCCCGATAGTATCCTGCTAATTGTCAACAGCACAGACTATTATTCTGCCATCTTTCAAATCATTGGTGATCACACCTTTTTTCCCCATTTAGAAAAAAAAAATTTAAAAAAAAAAAAATCTTAAAATCCCCAAACTTTTGGAAGCTAGTGCATTTTGTATTTTATATGTTTTTCTTTTCCTTCTTTTTTATCTCATTATATTATAAATTACCATACATAATATAATACAAATTTACTTAATCTACATCAAGCTTTGTCTGTTTGAGAATGTTGCAGGTTATTCCAAATGAAGACATTTTCTACATGTACCCCCGCTCAGTGTGTAGGAAGCATTGCACAATAGGTAGAAATCTTGTAAAAATCGAAGCGCATCTTATCAGAATTAGCGAAACTTATCAGATAGCGAATACATGGTTTGGCTCTCTGGGGATGAGTAATATCTTGTCCTTATGCTGACTGGCAAAATGCTGCAGTGTAGTTCACACAAGCTGCCAACCGTAGACAGTCCGCACAACAAAACCTGTGAAACTAAATGTTTAATTGATCGGAAATGTGGTCTGTCTGTTAGCCAAGGCTGTGAAGCCACTGGGAAACCAGTGCCACAACACATCCAATGAGACGTGAGAAAAAGAGGGGTCAGATATTGTACAACTGCCCAACAAAAGACGTGCTTGATAAAATAATTCAGTCAACCTGTTGACCCTGTTCCTCTCTGGTATGCTGCCAGCATCCTTTGAATTATTCTTGCTCTCGGTTGATTTGTTTTTGGTTTTTTTTTAATCAAACCAGTCTCTAGAAACAATAGCTCATCTATTAAATGATTATTACCTAAAATAAGTAGATGGGATTTTTAGAACTGCACCATTTATTGTTCAATCTTCTGCCTCAGGGTAAAAACTGGATCTGTCAATTCTGAGAGACTGCTGGCTGTTTCCATTAAAAAAGAAAAAGAAAAAAAAGAAGAAGAAAAAAAAATCCGGTTTATAGCCAATCCCGAACTCCATTTCACACCAAGGTGGTCTCAACACAGAGAGCTTAGTTGAAATGGCTTCAACAACCTTCTTTGTCAATGCTGGAAGTTGTCTGTCTGTCCAGTGGGTTCATGGGGTCATTTGTAGCAGAAGCTCTTACGCAGATCATAATCCCAAATTGAACCATATCAAAGGCATGGGGAAGTCAGCTGTGTGATCACATGACACTGACCGCTGAGAACGAGTAGACGGAGCAGGGGTGAGCACTAACCCACTTAAAGCTCTCAGACCCTGCAAATGACTTTCCCTTAATCTAGATGACAACTTGCCTTGACCGACCTAGAATTAATGTTTAAAGTAAAAAAACAAAACAATGTAGAGTAAACTAACTAAAATCAAATGTTTTAAATGCCAATGATTCTATTTAATGGTTTAAATGGAAACAGTGTCAACATTTTAATGTCCAGTATGAAAAAATGGATATTTATTTTGAGATTTGCTAAAGATTACATTTAAAAAAAAAAAAAATTCACAATTTTACTGTTATGCATTTAATTTAGGCTATATAATGGATACAGGCGAACTCAAAAGAGCACATCTCTGTCTGATTACTCTATTGTGGTTTGTTGTTTTATTCTACAGCTGGTGTCTTGACTATTTTCCTTACTCAGCCCTTCCCTTTACAGAGGTCTCATGGCTCTTTCCCCCTCTCCTTCACCTCAGTCATCTCATGCTGGGCCTGTGCTTTGTCTGACGAGACTGGCAGGACGGCCCTTTTCTCCAGCAGCATCAGCAGACATGTCAGTCACAATGTCTATGGAAATGTGTTTTGCTTCTGAGAGAGGAAGGATGCACATTCGCCCTGAATACCTTCCTGTCTTGGTTCATCTGAAAACGAGGGTCAGCGTGCAAACTGTCAGTGAGAGCGTGATGGGCAGAGAGGAGTTAACAACCTTGCACATCACTCAGGTTTCTGTTGTTCAAGCAAACATGAGCAGAATACCGTGTTATGGTTCCCACCGTCAGACTGACCTACCTGACAGAAAACGAACATGGCAGCACTATGCTGAGCGGAAGGGAAAGACAGACTGAAAGGTGTTTTTTATAGAAGCAGAGGCACAACAGAAACTAACGTACACAGTTGATGCAACTCAAGGAAAACCAGTAGCAACCCCTATAGTTAAATATTAGCCTATGCAAATGTAAACATTTTACTTTTCCCCCTTGTAACTGATGCTTCTGCAACTTTTACAACGTGAACAGCTGCCACAACATTGTATTAAATGGATAGTTCAGCCAAAAATTAAAAGCTCACAGTCATGTTTTTCCAAACCCTGTTATTCATTAAAATCCTATGAGCAAATAGTAAAGTTCTATTCAATGAATCATACAAAGAATCACTCGGTTCACAAAATTACGAAAATGAATTGGACGAGTCAAACTATTCTGTTTCTGAGAATCTGATTTTCAATAAATAAGTTCAGTCTATCAGATTTGGAATAGAGTGCATGAGTCGTGGACCACTTTATTTATTTATTTATTTATTTATTTATTTATTTATTTATTTAAGCTTGAACACCTCAGTCCCCATTGCACATAAGGAGTGACCAGCACAGTCTTCAGAAAAATAAAAAAAATTCATTCCACAAAAGCAAGCAAGTCATACAGGTTTGGAACAACATAAGGGTGAGTAAATGATGGCAGAGTATTCATTGTGAACCAGCACTTTAAAGCATCAGTAGCGTTTATAGGGAAAGGGTGCAGCTGATTTTAAACATTCAGAGCTTTTCCTCTTCATTTTCTGGATGATGAGTCTGCTGGACTCTGGAGCAAACAACGTCTATTGTAATCCAGAGCCAAACATTTCAGAATGCCTGACGTCCTCTGACACACACAAATCTATCGGTATACAATACATCCATATTTGACACGCCGCAGGAAAGTGCTGAGGCCCAGGCACATGTGAGCACAACATGCTTTTTATTCATGCGATACATGCAGATCCTAGCAGATATAGTTCAATGGCTAGCGATATATTTGTTACATGTGATGAGTGACTAAACTAAAATACAGGGCAGGGATGTGTACAAACAAACAGCCCCGGACATTCTATTTTGGGAAAATAGTGGATTTAATACTTTATAAGTCAGCTACTTCGTCATTTAATCATTCCTTTTTACATTGAATTTTATGGATGCAAACCAATTAAAGGGTTACACCCAAAAAAATCTGTCATTTACTCACCTTCATGTTGTTCCAACCCCATAATACTTTAGTTAATCTTCAAAGCACAAATTAACCATTTTTACTTAAACCTGAGAAATCTCTGTCCCTCCACTGAAAGTCTATACCCCTAAATCTTGGATGGTTGAAAAGGTTAATCAAATACATTGTAAATGGGATGTGGTCCATGTGTTGATCAATGTTTACATGTGAATAAATTCCTGAATTAAATCTGCTTGTTATAATAAATTTAAAAAAAAAGATAATTAAATGTAAGACAACTTGATTAATATTAATTCATTACCTTTACAACGTCTTTAATGAACTTTTTGAAGCGTTTTGGTGGAATGGACTTTATATCTCTCAGGTTAAAAATAAATTGTGTTTCAAATATGAAAGAAAGAAAGTAAATGTCAGAATTTTCCCTTTGGAGTAAAAAAGTCCTTTTAAAACTAGCTATTGATGGTTTGCTATTATGCAAAATCTGAAATTCCAGAGAAAGTTGCCCGAAAGCAAAGTTATTATTTCTTATGCAAGCGTGCATGCACACAATATGCAAATTTTGAATGCTTCCTGTGTAGAGCACCTGATGAATGCCAACCTGTCCTCAGGTCTCTTAACTCTGTCATTTCTTTCTCCCAAACATCTAACGCACCATAAAATAATGCTGTCTGTGAAGGGGCAGGAGGACCAAGCCATGTTTCAGCCTTCACAGGCCAATGAGTCATGTAGAAGGCAAATGAAGAAGATGGTTCCGTCATCAATACACTGCACCCGGGAGAGCAAAGTCTGCTGAACCGCTGATCAATACCAGTGATAACATAAACCTTTGGCTATGAAATCCCATCTCGATCGCCAAAGCTCGCTCCCAATCAAGGGAGGCAGGCATCTATTTGTGCAAACATCCTATGCTGCCAATCCCAATGAACACGAGCAGAAGTCATCTGAAGTGCTGCCTCAAAGCCAGCATGCCAGATCAACTCAGCTCTAACTTTAGTGAATTAAGAGCAGTGCTGAAAGTTTACTTTCTAATGCTACAAAGAATGGGGTAACACTTTACAATAAGGTTTCATTAGTTAACATGAACTAATAATGAACAGCACTTCTACAGCATTTATTAATCTTTGCTTTTACATGTGACATGATATAGATTTCGGTAAGCTGTACTGTATCTTTTTACATCTTCAGATGTTCTTTCATGTTTATTTCAAAATTGGAGACATTGTTTCATATCAAAAGTAACAGCACAAAGATTATTACGATTTATTGAATGGGAGGCACACTACAAATGTTCAGTTCATTCATCAAATGAAAACCGGATAGACTAATCGATTCTTGGGATTTAAGGTTGTAAAAATGGGAATCTACATTTTTCTCAAAACTTCCTTGTTAGTCCAAAATGTTTATTTTTGCACTGAAAACAAAACAACTCAATTTGGATTTGTCACATTATGGTGCAATAGTGCAATGTAAGACAATCAGATCAACGCCTACATCGCATCTTTGGCCCCGCCCACTGGCGCGTTAGTGAGATTGTTTTGGGGGTTTATTGTTTACAATATCATATGTTGGTGTTGTTTATACTTCCGTATTAATGTTCTGACTTGAATACATTGCATCATAATAACAAATGCCCGACGTCACGATACAGATTTACTGGAGGTCCTCGGAGCTTGAGTTCGTGTGACAGCTGATGGCACAGAAAGTTACTAATGCTGAATTTAGGATTTATTATTGTAATTGAAGATCATATAGTTCATGACGATCAGTTGTTTGTGAAACAAAAGCTGTTTAAGCATGAAATGCTTGAATATAACATCCATATTTTTTTGTATTATCGTCTGAACAGGAGGCGTTTAGTTTTTGTTTTAACCTAAAACCTAGTTAAAATAACGCTAATTAATGTCTATGCATCTTCCCCGCTACCGCAGCGGTTTTTAAATGATATAAAGCACACTTGAATTATCAGTAATTATCAGTAGGGTAGTTATCAGTGTACGACAAGTTTTGGTAATAAAATAAAATGTGTCTGAATAATCTTCCTTTTTGAGTAGTGCTGGCTACTTAAATTCATAATGATGTCAGACTGAGCTGTAACCCATTTAAGCTCTATGTGTGTCTTGTACATTATACCCCGCCCCTCACTTCAATAAAACAATCAATCAGTACTTTTAAGTAAATAAAAAAGTACTTTTATAGTTTTATACATTTTATTTAGTACCTTTGTACTTTGATTCAAGTAAAATGAAAAAGGACTAGATAGTACTTTTACTGGAGTAATATTTTATTAGGGTATCCGTACGTTTACTCAAGTACTTGATTTGTGTACTTTGTCCACCACTGCTTTTAAGTGCCTTTAAAACTGTAAAAATCTGATTTAAAAGAATGACCCTAACCCCGCATGTTAGCATTTACGTTAAAACTTAATCCATGTGAGGAAATGTATGAGACCATGACTACTTAATAGTCAACAAGTGATGTGTACTTCTTCAATATGTCTGATATCAACAGGCAGTAGCATGTATCTTCAGAAAGCATATCCAAGTAAATAGGCGCTAGACTAAAACAAGATAAATGAGTATTCTGACTGAAACAGCACATTTGCACTTAAATCAAAATACAACATTTTTTGCAACAACAGAATGATGTAGTAAGTGACGTGCACTGAACACAATCAGTCACAGTAGACTACTGAGACTCATGTGACAACCAGATGTAAACAAAGAGTCTCTTGCGATCATCTGAGATTAACCTTAATTCCAAGCGTAAACAGGCCAGATGTGCCAGTCTATTAAATATACCTTAAAAAGGTTATATCTCTAATTTAAACTAAATGAAAGTCTACATTTGCTCTTCTGTGTACAGACAGGAAATGGGTCAGTGGACGTCTGCTGGAGGGCAGAGTAGGGGAGAGATTGAGGAGGGGAGGAGAGATTCAGAACAGCTAACGTTGCAGGTCACGGGCTAACTGCAGACACAAAACCCAAAAACCCACAAGCAAGGGATGAGACGGCTCTCCGCACCCCTCAGTTTAAGTGTCTCGATGTGGCTTTGCAAGAACTGGCAGTTCAGCCCATCATCATCAGCAACTACACATTTTCTTTTCTTGGTGCACCACATATATAAAAATAATGTTATACAAGACATCCTCAGGGTGAATGGCATAGAATGGAATGCAGCTGTAGTGCCAGGGTGTGACAGCAAGTGACTAACACAGGCACTCAAAACAACACACCCAGGGTGGACACCAGACCCCACGCCGTCAACCGCAGAGTCTTCGGTCAATGCTGCTCTTTGAGGAGCGCAGGTATGATGTCGACATCTCTCTACACTATTGCACATGGAGAGCACAGTGTACGGAAGTCAGTTGAGGGTGAAGCAGACGGTGCACCACCTGGCCCTCACAGCGCCGGGCCGAGCACTATTCCTTCAACCCACCGAGCTGCTGAATGAAAGCACATAGACACTCAAACTGAGAGGATGTGTGAATGAAAGCAGGATCTTAAGGCCTAACTCAAAGCCAAAAAAAAGCAACAAAAAAAAAAAATGTAAACGGTTTCATCTTAAATGGGTCTGTAACATTTAAGAGTGTCCACTATTAAAGAAAAGGAAAGATATAGGTTATATATAAAAATAAAAATGAAATGTTTAACACAGATACAAGTTATCTAAAATGTACTTTGTGTTACGTTGATTTAATATGATTTTGAATTGTAAATGACCTGTGAGTGTACACATCTTAAATCATCATTTTCATTTTTAAACACTACCCTTCAAAAATGGTATGATTTGTACACAATAATTCAATCAATAATACAGTAAAAACAGTAATAGTCATATACTATTAACATTTATAATAACATTTATTTGAATATATTTTAAAATGTAATTTTTTCCTGTTATGGTAAAGCTGAATTTTCAGCATCATTACTCCAGTCACATGATCCTTCAGAAATCACTCTGATATGCAGATTTGCTGCTCAAGAAACATTTCTGATTATTAACAATGTTAAAAAAACAGTTGTGCTGCTTCATTTTTTTGGGATTTATAGTGATATTGTAACAGTTATTGACCTTGACACATATGAGTCTGCCGTTGTCCTCTCATTTCCGTTTTGTTTTCTGCATGTTTTTTTCTTTTAAATCAAATATTTAAAGCAAGTTGCAAAAAAGAAATGAAAATCTACCAAACTTTTCTTCATTAGATCACATTTTTGACACTTTATCCCCACCCCACAAAAAAAAAAAAAAAAAAAACATGTATGAACTGAATTATAAATGTATTTCTGAATAAAATAATAGCAGATTAGCATCACGTCAATTACCCATATCCTATTTAAAAGAACATAACCTTGAGTCTTGATACGCCTGACTGAACAGAACCTCTTTCTAAACCCTGTCTTCATTGAGAAAAACACTACCTCATTAATTTGGGTGAACGAAGGTTATTCTGATGACCCGCATCAAAACCAAGCCTAATAACAGGCGCCATGCAGCACACGACCCCTTCGACAAACCACGGTTCTCGCTACTTGTGTTTGGAGCTAAAAATGGCCAGACAACAAACAGAAAGGGCATGGATCTCATTTCAAGGTTTGTGGTCAGAGCACAGAAGCTCATTTTCAGATGTCGTCCCTCAGGACTAGGTGAGGCTGACCAGGTGATGCCAAACATCGCTCCCATGTATGTGGGACACAGACCTCCGCTTCTGTGCCAGAGAGAGTTTATGAATGGCCCATCTGAGCATGTGCTGCACTGAAATGTTTCACCACTACTGCATGTCAGCGCTCTGCTTCTGGGTGACCTATTTCCCTTCTCGCTCAAACACAACATACGAAAGCACACTCAACGACATAAAAAAAAAAACACTCAGACTATACACTCAGACTGGCAGATAAAAGCAAAGGATTGATTTCCAGGTGCAAGTCTTTTTTTTTTAAACATCTACTGTAGTGAGGGTTCTGGACAGACAGCAAAAATAAGGTTGCATCAGCAACTAAATGTCTGTTTCGTCTAAAGTACAAACCAAGACAAAGCATCAGGCGTGTTTTTAAAAACAATCGGTATTTGCTCCACCAATGGAAAGTGACAGTCAGGAAGTGACACGAGCAGCCTCAATTCTTCCATAGGATGGGTAGCTCCTCGCTTTTCACACCATCACCTTGTCTCAGTGAAGGGCAGAGTGCAGGGCTAGTATAAAACAGAGATTAACACTTAAACAAATCCCATTCGAAATGCGAGCGACATCTGGGGCGCCACGTGATTTGTAGTGTCAAAGCATGTACGTGCAAGCAGATCCGTGTATGAGAAGCCAGTGAAGGTGAAGCTAATGCACCAGACACAATGGATGGCCAAATCAAAAGCACTCAAAGGGCTATCTGCAGTAATCTTTCCATCCCACGCGCTACTTAGCCTTGCGAGCGGAGAAAGGAGAGCACTTCACGGGCATCCCTTTAGCCCATTAGATCCTACAGCACACAGGGTAATTGGTTTATGACTGCTGTGAAACTGTGCCTCACCATATGGGCATCCTTAAACTGCCCATCCTCTTTATATCTTGCCCAATTTACTCAGACACATTCATCGTGAAACATACATATTTTCACACTTACGGGACATTTATATGACACCATTTTCAACTAAAAGAGTAAAATGTATGCATTTTGGCCTTTCATTTACATAATAATGACATGTTATCATCTCCGTGTAAACTACAAAAATGTGAATTTGTGAAACCGGTGACATCATGCGCATACATATTGTGTTCGGTCTTTAGAGGGTATGAGCATGACATCACCGTTGTCCGTGGTGACTGCGGTTACGCCAACTGAGTGGCAAAAAGGCTGTGTGGCAGCAATGGTTTTCAGTGTGAATGCAGCGAAAAACACACAAAACATGACAGAAAGAGTTTTGAGATTGACTGTGCAAATTGATTTGACAAGAAATCTGAGGTATATTTGTACAGACAGCCAAAAATGACAGAAAAGAGAAAGCAAATGGATCGCTGCAATTCACAGAAACTGGACTTGGCAGCAAAACGTGGATTTTTCAGTTATCATTTTGTGTCAATATGTAAAATTTTGGGGTAAAATCATACAATATATAACAATACAATATATGGGGTATTGACAACTCATCAGATCAATATTTACCATCTTATATTCTGCATGATTTTTAATAAGCACTGACAAAAACTATACAAGTTTTATGGCTGGACAAGATGAATATACTTGTTTGTTTTACAATATAGGTAGGTCTAAATCCGGGTGATCACATTTCAGACGCAAATTTGCTTTGTATTTCCCTGGCGTTGAAATCAGGCTCATATAAATATCAGGGGAAACACGATTCCTGGATGCATGTCAATATTGAATGTTAGGTAAGTTGTAAGGAACACTATGAGTCCAAACTTTAGTTTAAACCAAGCGGCAACCTCCCCCAGTTTCTGTTGAAGCCAATACGGAAGTGACTTAAACTGCACTTCATCGACTGGCTGCTAGGGACAGGCTCCAGAAGGGAGCAGAATCTCATTTGAGCCCCATGTTAAAACGCCCACCTTTACAGCAGAAAAAAAAACATGTACAGCCTAGTAAAAATCGTGGTTTTGGTCTATATGGCGAATTTTGCCCTTAGTGACAACTGTAAGGGGGGTGAATTTTTTTATAACTCATTCGTTTACATGATATAAAGCCTTAAAGTTCTGCACAGTTAAGGGCGTGGCCACTTTGAGTGACAGGTGGACTAACGTTTGTCTGCTGTCTGTTATTCATCATGTCATCTCAGCTCCGCCCATGTCCCGCCTCTTTGCCCGTTTTCTGTTATCTTGGAGTGACACACTGCCAAGACGGCAATGGCCTACTTTGAGACTTCAAAAACTTCAGAAACCTACAGGTGACGTCACGGACACTACGTCCATATTTTTTTTACAGTCTATGGTTTAAACTGATACTCGTTTGTTTTACTCGTGTTTTTGCAGTTTCCCCAATAAATCCATTCATGCAGCAGCTCTTCTGCCACTCAGTCAGGCTGAGGGGGCGTTTTCTGGTGTGAAAGTGATGTCAACACACACCCTATATAAGCATATAGGGCTTCTTTACAAAGTGACATCGCCAACTACTGGCCTGGCATGCAAAATACATTATTTTTAGTCGTTTTTACAGATTCGTGTGAACAGGGATAACAATGGCTCTATGCAAAAAATGCAAAGGAAGAACTATTTAGTACATTGTTGTCATGTAAATGTCCCTTTTATTGTATGCATTTAGCAGACACGTATATCCAATAAGAATGACATTTATCTCTATGTGGCCATGCTGGTGGCATGTTTTACCAGTTGAGCTACGGCACATACACTCACACTAATTAGACAGACTGACACAGTTTTTCTAATCCGGGGAGCGACGCATAAAACGGAGCCTTGTTAGGAAGTAACCCAGTTTATCCACTCAGAAGTCACAGGAAAACATGCTGTGAGTAATTTGGTGGCATTAGAAGGATTTGAGCATTTATCAAGCCATGCATATGGCACACAGTTTCCCAGCTGGACACAGATAGATCCTGCAACAGCACACAGCAAGTTGTGTTTCCATTGAACAAACGGTAGAATAAAAAAATAAAGATAAAAAACATAAGGATAAATTACGTACTGTTTTTTCCTTTTCTTTTCTTGGTCGAGATCTATTACTTAATTGTACTATTATTAAATACAATTAAAATGCAATTCAACATGAAATTGCTCTGCTGTGTTGAATGCGTTTTCAATTTCTGAACCAGAATTAAATCACTTGCGTCAAAAAAATTAAGCATTGAATAAATTGTTTAAAAATATTATTAATATATGAAAATACTTCAAAAGGCATTGTGCCATATAACCAACATGCAGGAAGCCATTTTGTTGTCATGTGACTTTATGAGAAGGCATGTTTTATTCGGGTCAATACAGAAAAAGAAAAAAATCTCCCAAAAAACGTAATGTTCATGACTCAATTTAATTTTTTTTTTTTTTTTTTTTTTTTTTTTTAAACACTAAACTTTTTGGGAAATGATGACTAAGCTTTACTCCGATTGTACTGTATGCGTTCAAGGTGCAGAGAAAATATTCTAGTACTGATGATTGCAATAAATGTTCGATTCAAAGATGTAATAAATCAAAGCCACAAGCATTGCATCTTGAAGAGCTTGGCATTTTGAACTAGACTTCTAGAAAGAAGTTTCCCCTTTTCCTCATCTCGGATATTCTTACGTTTCATTGATTCATAAAAGTCCTGATAAAACAAATCGGAGAACCAGGCATGCGCGTTGAGCTACTTTAGTAGGACAGACTAGTTCAACATGTACAATACACACACAAAGCAAAAGAAATGCCTGCATACAGGCTTCATTAGAATGCGGTATCATGATCATATGGAATGACATTTTCTGCAATAATAAGTTTCACAAAAGCAGTTATTTGATCTGATAAATGCAGCCGTCGGTCACAGCTTCTTACCGACTGAACAAGAAAGGAAAACGCTTTTGATCTGAATTAAAACGCCCTGTTGCTGTTCATCAAGCCGTTAATTTAATTTCATTTCTGCTATTGTAGTGATTGTTGCACCTGCCATTACGGCGCAACTGCAACACATCAATGAGCATCTTCAATAAAGGACACATAACTTACCCTTAACGCGGAGAGGTCTATTTCATCCAGACTCCGAGCCGGAGAATCGCTCGCCATGTTAAAGACGAAAGAAAACCGGAATTACACGGAGAAACAAAGAAATGTTGTTGAATAGATCTCAGACAGCCGTCCGCTGATCTCCTACGGCAGCGCGTGCAAATCTCGTCTCGCTGCTCGCTCGTGCTTTTGTACAATCCGTCTTTTAACTGTGGAATCCACCGACGCTTTCGCTAGACCTCAGTTAGATTTTACACCAGCAAGCAGAAACATCGTGTGCTCTGAGGACAGCATGTTTTTTTGTTTTTTCAGGAGCTACACATCTTCCAGTCTCTAACACTGTCGCCGAGATCTCAATGCCGCTTGTCTTGAGAGTAGCATCAATCAGATATGTGGGCGTGGTTAAGCGAAGGGGCGGGATTAGCGTACCTAGTACCGCCCATTTATTGGTCCCACTGTAAAGTTAATGCAATAGTATGCTGCTGGGAAGTTGGGAACCTTCTATCCTCACTTCTATAGAGCCCAATCCTTTTCTTATAATTAACTTTATGTGTCCCTTATTACTTTCTTCACATTAAAGCCCACTATAAATAATTTATATAATAAAAGCAGCGAATGCTTCTGTTATCTTGAGCTTGCGAGCTTTTAACGTGACTGACAATGATCATGTTGTATATGCTTCAAAGGTGATTTTTTTTTTTTTTGGCAATAATGTATTGGCTTGCAGCATTAAAAAGAATAAACCGGATTATATAATACATAGGCCTATACAAATGATTCAAACTGAATACATTCTCTGGAATACATGTGCCCGTAGGCAGTTAATAGTAACTGCCTTATGTGGTTCTTTGGAACTCTGAAAAGAATTGAAAAACTGTGGTTACCTGACAGATCTACTTGGCTATGAGCACTAAATCAATCTGAAATTGCTTCAAGGCACATTGTGTTTACCCCAGCAAAGTTTCCAAACGATGTAAGTAAATTATATATAACCAGCAGTCTTAACAACGATAACATCCAAAAATAAGTCACACCTCTGCATTTGATGCATAACTGTGGTGTTATACAACTCGTTGTTTTCCAGCACAAATGTGTTAAAAAAAAAAAAAAAAATCATTATCTTTTGAAGAAGTGTTAAACCAATTCAATTAAATGCTAAATGAAAACCTACCCATATATGTGTCTAAGCTTAAGTTTTATATAAATTATACACTATTTCAAATATTTCACTAGATAAAAATACAATAGTTACACTCCTAATAATACAGGTTGCTTTATCTCATTTTGAATCCCATTACCCTCATTTTCATCTGAAATACTACAGTCTGTCACAACAAAACCTGCAATTCAGCCGAACGTTTGTGTTTCCTTGGAAACTTGTCCTAGCCCATAATTGTTTAATCCACTTCTTAAGAATCCCTTTTCCTATTCTCCCTCCCACAAGTGCTAAGACCTGATTTCTTTCTTGTATTTGAAGTAGAGCATGTCCATCAAGAGACAAATCACGTTCATTCTTTTCACTGATGCTGAAAAACAAAGTGTGTTGTTGCTACAGTATGACTGGCTTTAAAAGATGTTGCTAAACAACACCACTGATAATGATGAATATGTATTACTTGAAAAGATCACATACATATGGAGCACTCTGCTCCTCCTCAATAAGTCTGTATTAAAATTCCATAGATTCCTTTTATTATTGCCTGGTCGAAACAGCTGCTCGGCAACTACCGGACACAAGTGTAACAACGTTATTTTGCATGCAAGGCTCTTCAAGAGGGTTTTTCAAGGTTAAAGGTCAGTTTGCTTTAAATGTCAGATGAGAGCCCCCTGCTGGGTTTTGATTAAAGTCGATAATTTCTTGATGTTTCCAAACAGTATGACTTTTCAAATCATTTATATATTTGAGTCCCCATTTTTTGTATTAATGTCCTTTTAATGCCTTCAGTTTAGAGTTAAACAGGCCAGATTCAGTGCACATGGGGAACATTTTACATGTATCCATTTGTAGATGTTTTAATCCAAAGAGGAATACTACAACAAAAGCAGTTCATTTATTTGCAAGTCCACCAGCTTGTACCAAATAGCCATGAAAGCAACTACCCGGGCCGTCGCCTCCTAGTGGCTGCATGCTGCAAGATGACATAAAAGGGCATATTTTAGACACTTCAAATTCTCTTTGCTGTTAACCTAATTAGTCGTGGAAATTTGCATCTGAAGCAAGTACAAAAGCTAGAATATTCCAGGAGGTTACATAGCGTGCAAAATCTGAGCAGGAAGTGTGTTTATAACATAGCAATAATTTGTCGTGCAATTTGTGCACCAGAGGTGCTTCTTCAGTAGAAATTCACTTTCCATTTATACCTGAATCAGCAGACCGGTTTGTCTTTTGCTATTTTGCTATAACGTCAGGCTGTTACAGAATAAAAAGAAATTAGGACTCTGCTAAATAGGAATCGAGTGTGAATTGAAAGAGCATTTGGTCAGTCCTCGAACAACAAGGAAGTCTTTCAGCTCCACGTGATGGAGTGAAAGAGCTTTTTACGGCCAAATGTGCATAATCCTTTAGCCAGCAATACATACAATGTGTGCACTGATGACACAGAAGAGTGATTTGTGCTGGTCTGAGACGAAAGAGATTCCATATAACAGAGAGTCTGAAGAATCCTAGTCAATGGGGCATGAGATATCCGCATGTCTCTTCAACACATCAGCTCAACTCAAAGCATGATTCAGTGCAGTGTTTCCATGTCCACTTATTATACAACAAGTGATTTTGGCCTTATTTTGTTCATGAAGTCACAGGTTGCAACGTTTTGGGCTCATTTCCGTTGTACAGTCATGCATTCGTGGACAACAAAGTATGACCGACTACTAACAGCAGTTGTCAAATATGCCTAAAAGCAAACTCTACATATCATTTTATTTATATATATATATATATATATATATATATATATATATATATATATATATATATATATATATATATATATATATATAGACACACACACACACACACAGTATATACAGTGCATCCAGAAAGTATTCACAGCGCTTGTTCAATCGGGTTCATGTCTGGGCTCTGACTGGGCCACTCAAGGAGATTCATAGAGTTGTCCCGTAGCCACCGCTGTGTGTGTGTGTGTGTGTGTGTGTGTGTGTGTGTGTGTGTGTGTGTGTGTGTGTGTGTGTGTGTATATATATATATATATATATATATATATATATATATATATATATATATATATATATATATATATATATATATATATATATATATATGCATAGTATATAATAAAAAATATCAACTTTATTTTGGCCACACTTAGGTCCAACTCTCACTATTAACTTTAACTAAATAACTAACTATTAACTATGACGTTTGCCTCAATAAACTCCTAATTACTGTTTATTAATAGTTAGTATGGTAGTTGTTAAGTTTAGGTATTGGGTAGGATTAAGGGATGGTCATGCAGAATAAGGAATTAATATGTGCTTTATAAGTACTAATAAACAGCCAATATCCTAGTAATATGCATGCTAATAAGCAACTAGTTATAATAGTGAGAACTGGACCCTAAGCTAAAGTGTTATCATACTGAAATTATTTCAAAAATATATTAAATTTGCCAAGTAAGCTACTCCAAGGCTTATCTTATTTAAGCAAATAAGATAAAAAATTAAATTTGTAAATGAGCACGAGCAACAGCTTTTATTATGTGTTTATTTGCAGATTTTGCCCCTTTACACCTTTAAACAATGCAATTCACAAGCTCAATCACTTCAATCCTTGGCAATAATAATAAAATAGCGACAGATTTGCCACCATTCCCTTCTTTTTGTCTCACACATTATGTGTTGCTCGTGTCGAGGCATTACAACCATTAGAGTTACACAAATTCTTAGCTGCAATGGCACACTGCAGTCAGCTTGTGTATTCAGCAGCGTCAGTATGCGGCACTTAGCTCTTGGCAGTGGGCCCTCAGGGACACATCTATAGGTGATATCTACCGTAGGCAGCATGTACAGCCCTGGAATCTGCTAGTCTTGATGTGCCCTTTCAGACTGTCCACTAATGACAGTGACAAATGCAGCTGGTTTAGACTCTACTCTTAGGATCGATTCCTGCCCATGAAGAGCCTGTTCAGATGAGATAGGTAAAGAGTTGCTATAACTTACATTAGTAGTTCTGTGGGGAGAGTGTGTCTCTGCTTGGGGATAATGGCTGTACTCAAAGCAATGTCGAGTTTATTTACAGTACACTGCTTACTACTGTATGTTGGATTTTGCACTGTAGTCCACCAGGTGGCGCTGTGAGTAATTAACCCACCAGGCAAAGTATGGCAATGATCTTGAGATGCCCACCATTTAACAGTCAGATGCTGAGGTGTTTTAAAGTATATTATCAATATTATTACTGAATATTGACCTTAAATTCTGTGTGTTGCTTTTGTAAGGCTGTATTTGCTACTTTTATTTTACTTTTTTCATTTTAGAAGCTTGATAGCCTGTTTATTTTATTTATTTTTTTATGAAAAGAGCAGTATAAACATCTATTGTGTGTTCTACATTGGAAAGAAAATCATAACGGTTTAACGGAACAACGTGAGGACTGGGTATAACACTTTTTTCTTCAGCACCTAAAACTACCCTTTTTTTATCTACACGTCGGAAACTTTTAGGCAAAGTACCCACATTTGTCTACCACAAATGGAAACAATTAAAATTTCTTCAACTATATCACAGACTTTGTGAGATGATGACAAATACAAATTGGTCCTTTGTTACAACCTACCCCACTACTGGGGTAGTGTAACACATACTGGGGTAAGTTGTAACAGGCAGACAAACTGTACAAAAACTAAGGGTACACCAAGTGATATGCCACAACAGTTTTATTTTAAATGAATGGCTGCAACAATAAAATATGTGTGAATATGGGAGTGTATGTGCATATTGTGTGTGTTTGTGCATGCACGTGTGCGTTTGTTTGTGCATGTCTGTACATGCATATTCGTGTGTGTGTGTGTGTGTGTGTGAGAGAGCGAGAGTAAATTAACATAAACAGGCATTCTGTAGAATTATTAAAATCACAAAAATGTTCTTAGTTGTATGTAAGTGGATGGTTGTTTCAAAACCCCGCCACTGTCACCCATTGTTTAGCTAGCTGTATTAGCATGGTGCTTTGAAATTAGCAAGAGGTTGATACACTATTCTTTACAGAGAAACTACACTTTGACCTGATATAACTCATACAACATTATCTACAACGGTAGAAGTACTAAACAAAATGTTATCTTGTTTTTTTTTTTACTTTCTTACCTCAGAATTAGATTTTCTGCTGTAGCTTCAGGAAAGATAGCAACACAGACTGGAAAACCTCCATGTGGGATCGTAAAGGAAGCCAGAGGAAACTGAAAACTATCATATGACCCCTATCTTATCTGCGATTCGTGGAACTGGTAGTGTTACAACTCTCCCCGTGTTACAACTATACCTGGTCTCCCCTACTTCTTAATAGTCACATCTGTAAAACCACTTTAAGTTGTAACTTGGCACATTCCATATGTCTCATTTGAGAATCACAAACAGCATCAATCAGGAATGACGAGTGATCACCTGCTTAGCATTAAGCCAGGTGAGAATCTACCTGAGCATTATCTGCATTACTTCTTTGGGGAAATTGTTTTGTAATAATAGGCTGTGAAAGGGAACATTCTCTCCACTGTCAGGTGTGTCATTCTGCCCTCTGGCTGTAACTGTGAACTGTGATGCAGCATTGCAATGTTACAGTGAATTACAACTGAGGGGAGACACTGCAAACTGTGTGAAGCTATAAATTGAGTCTCTGGAGACCAACAAAGAAGCAAATTGTGTACACAAGTGAGTGGTTGGATTTAATTGATAGGATTGAAAGATTTTGTCATTTGTCTCAGGCCAAGATAATATGAGCTTTTAATTTCAGAAAATATGAGCTAAAACTGTAGATGATAATTTGTTTAGCTGAGAGGAAAGAACTTAAACCATTCTAATAAGAATGCTTTACAAAAATTACATCTGACTATAATCTACAAAAATACCTGGTCTACATAACATATGAAAGGAGGATAAACTTATTTAAAAACTCCAGCTTCTGACAAGCCTTGGAAATCAATATTACTGTCACAGTTATGTTTAGTTTTCTTGGACATTCAGTTTGTTTACCTGCCTTTGAGTGTACTTGACATTAAACCTAATTGAGAACTTTATTAATCTGTCTTCGTCTGTCTGACTGCAAGCACCGCGTGACATTTACATTTTAAAATTATTAATTTAGCAAACCTGCTATAATTAAATATATTAAATGACACAAATATACTTTGTTTTTAATCTACAAACCCAATTCCCAAAAAGTTGGGACACTGTACAAATTGTGAATAAAAAAGGAATGCAATAATTTACAAATCTCATAAATTTATATTTTATTCACAATAGAATATAGATAACATATCAAATGTTGAAAGTGAGACATTTTGAAATGTCATGCCAAATATTGGCTCATTTTGATTTCATGAGAGCTACACATTCCAAAAAAGTTGGGACAGGTAGCAATAAGAGGCCGGAAAAGTTAAATGTACATATAAGGAACAGCTGGAGGAGCAATTTGCAACTTATTAGGTCAATTGGTAACATGATTGGGTATAAAAAGAGCCTCTCAGAGTGGCAGTGTCTCTCAGAAGTCAAGCTGGGCAGAGGATCACCAATTCCCCCAATGCTGCGGCCAAAAATACTGGAGCAATATCAGAAAGGAGTTTCTCAGAGAAAAATTGCAAAGAGTTTGAAGTTATCATCATCTACAGTGCATAATATCATCCAAAGATTCAGAGAATCTGGAACAATCTCTGTGCGTAAGGGTCAAGGCCGGAAAACCATACTGGATGTCCGTGATCTTCAGGCCCTTAGACGGCACTGCATCACATACAGGAATGCTACTGTAATGGAAATCACAACATGGGCTCAGGAATACTTCCAGAAAACATTGTCAGTGAACACAATCCACCGTGCCATTCGCCGTTGCCGGCTAAAACTCTATAGGTCAAAAAAGAAGCCATATCTAAACATGATCCAGAAGCGCAGGCGTTTTCTCTGGGCCAAGGCTCATTTAAAATGGACTGTGGCAAAGTGGAAAACTGTTCTGTGGTCAGACGAATCAAAATTTGAAGTTCTTTTTGGAAAACTGGGACGCCATGTCATCCGGACTATATAAAGTATATACATATATATATATATATATGAGATATATATATCCGTTGTGGCCACCATTTGCCTCACACACTGCAACACATCTCCTTCGCATAGAGTTGATCAGGTTGTTGATTGTGGCCTGTGGAATGTTGGTCCACTCCTCTTCAGTGGCTATCCAAAGTTGCTGGATATTGACAGGAACTCGAAAACGCTGTTGTATACGCGATCCAGAGCATCCCAAAAATGCTCAATTGGTGGCTATAATGGCACAACAATGGGCCTCAGGATCTCGACAAGGTATCTCTGTGAAAGTTACAAACTTTTACTGTGGCCAGCCTAAGGCACACCTGTGCAATAATTATGCTGTCTAATCAGCATCTTGATATGCCACACCAGTGAGGTGGATGGATTATTGCGGCAAAGGAGAAGTGCTCACTAACACAGATTTAGACAGATTTGTGAACAATATTTGAGAGAAACAGGCCTTTTGTGTACATAGAAAAAGTCTTAGATCTTTGAGTTCAGATCATGAAAAATTGGGGCAAAAATAAATGTGTTGCGTTTATCATTTTGTTCAGTGTATATATACATACACTCACTGGCAACTTTTTAAGGTACACCTTGCTAGTACTGGGTTGGTTGGACCCACTTTTGCCTTCAGAACGTCCTTAATTCTTCATGGCATAGATTCAACAAGGTGCTGAAAATATTCCTCTGTGATTTAGGTCCACATTGACATGATAGCATAACACGATTGCTGCAGATTTGTCAGCTGCACATCCATGCAAATCTCCTGTTTCACCACATCCCAAGCTCCTGTTGGTTTGAGATCTCGGACCAGTTGCATAAACATAGCCATTATGTTAAAAAAAAGTATCTTAAGATCTAGTGTGATGACCCACTAGCACTTAATCAAGGGACAAAAAGAAAGAAAAAACAATCTGATGACTAACTTGTAATACTAGTCTTAGCGGTTTATGCAACCGGCCCACATGGTTGTGGAGGCCATTTGAGTATAGTGAGCTACTTATGTTCAAGAAACCAGTTTGTGATGATTTGAGCTTTGTGACATGGCCCGTTATCCTGCTGGCCATCAGAAGAGGTGGTCACACTGTGGTCATAAAGGGATGGACAGGGTCCGCAACAATACTCAGGTAGGCTGTGGCATTTAAACAATGTTCACTTGGTACTAAGGGGCCCAAAGTGTGCCAAGAAAATATCCTCCATTGTGTCTAAAATGCAAGGTGCTCCATATTACATTAACGTCGTGTTTATAAAAGCAACATCATACTGTCAGTCATGCTGTTTGTCTGAATATCAACACTTTTGCTTGTGTGATTTTGATAAAATTAGAAAGCTTCTAGACTATACAAATCTTTATACTATATCACCGCAGACTTCAATAGCAATACTGTATTTGTTTATATTATAAGAATGAGCAGTGCAAAAAATTAATAATTAACATATGGGCTTTGCATACTTATCAATGCAAATTTGCCAGAGAATGCTTTTCTCATTTCAGAAGAGGACAATCTGTTTAATGAGCCATTTCACAATACCAGAGAACTACAGTACACAGTAATTGAGACAATGATCCTGTTTTCACATGACACATGTGATTAGTGAGGCATGACAGCTCATGAGCAGATAGCTCTTGAAGAAACTAAATGCTCAAGGTCTGGATGTGTTGAACAGCTGGAGGCTTTTAGACCATCAATGATAAGAAGCCAAAATTATCGATCAACTCTTTTCACTCTTGATTTCAATATCTCAGAACATTATTCCACTCAGAGGATGTCATTAACGTTGGCCGCTCTCAGTCAGGTGTCTCCTCCAATGAGGCACGTTTGGTGACGAGCCAGTGGCCAGATTTGCATTTAAATTGCTTCATAATGACCGTGTTTAAAGACTTTCAGGTTTGGGCACAGATCAGAGCCAGTTCCCCTGCGAAATGACAACGTTAAAACTAATGTTCAAAAGGATACAACTCATATTTAAACCTCTGCCCCAGCCACTGGTGCCTAAAGGGCATGTTTTGATTGGATTTTGGTGTTAAAATGGAAAGACAGACAACATTAGAACATGATTTAAGATCAGCTATTGCAGTAGAACACCCCAAGGAAACCACTCACACATCTTTTTTCTTCAGAGTTTTTGGATTTATTTGAAACTTTAGTCCAAATTTCTGTACAAATTAATTATTAAAATGGAGCCAGGGCTAAATACACCTTGCTGTCAAATTCACAATTAATATAACTAGAAAAGGTGACAGGCGTTCTCCCAGTCGGGTTTGGCTTTGCTATGAGCACAATCAACAATTCAGATAAAGTGATACATATAGTGATATTGTGAAACATGTTCAGAAAAAGAGCAAAGAAAACATTCTTATCACTTCAATTTTAACAGATTTAGAAGATATGATAAATAATTGATAAAATCAAAATGGACCCCATTTGCTTTCTCAGTGCATATTCCAGCTCTTATTTGTGAATGACTCAGCTGTGCATTTTATACTTCACATGAAAAAAAAAATGCTCGTATTTAGGAATTATTTCAGTGAGACCACCATTAAGGTTTATAACGCCCGTTGTTCGTCACATTATGGCAGTAACATTGGTTGCAAATATTCACACACAACTGTTTAAAAGGTAGGGGTCAGTAAGATTTTAAAAGAAATCTTATTTATACTTGTATTCAGCAGGGATGCATTCAATTGATCAAAATTGACAGTAAAGACATTTATAATGTTACAAAAGATTTTTAATTTAAATAAACATTTTTTGAACTTTCTATTCAATCAAAGAATCCTGAAAAAAAGGATCATGGTTTCTACAAAAATATTAAGCAGCACAACTGTTTACAACATTGATAAGAAGAAATATATATTAGAATGATTTCTGGAGGATCATGTGACACTGAAGACTGGAGTAATGATGCTGAACATTCAGCTTTGATCACAGGAATACATTATACTTTAAAATGTATTAAAATAGAAAACCTATTTTTGATTAAATAAATTACGCGAGATAAAAAAAAAAAAATTATTATCTTACCGACCCCAAACTTTGAATGGCAGTGTATTCCCATACAGTACTCTTTATTTGAGAGAAGAAAATAAACAGATAAAAATCATGAAAATACCAACAAAAAAAAGGTAAAGAGTGGGTAATAGCAGAAAATGGCTGACCTGATTATATTCAAACACTAAGGGACAATGTGAAAATGGCAACAAGCGCTGACTCGTGAAAATCGACCTGTGCCACATTTGTGAAAGGGAAAATGTAGAATTGGATGCCACACGTTGATGTTTGGTGTTGAGAAGCAACAATTTCCTTCAGTTACTCAGCACTTTAGTTCACAGACAGATTGCCTGGTCTCCCCAGAGCGCTGACACTTAGACAGGCAGTGAAGCTGGACAGTAAAAGCCTCTGCAGACTCGGCCTAAGAGCAGGTTCACCAGACAGAAAACACTCATCACTGTACTCAGCCTGTCATGGATGCGCTTCCACTGGGGACGCCGTGCTGAAGAATGGGCTGCAGTGACAAAATTATATCTGACAGGGCTTCCACTCTCCATTTTGCCCTTCATTTTGAGTGGTGCCTCTACAAATGAGCCAGCTCTAGCAATACAAATCAAATGTACATATATATTATTTTTTTAAAAGCCCTTCTGTTATAGTAAAAGTATAATAATATGTGCTGATAATCACTGTGCTAATAAAATATCATTATGTACATTTATAACATTGATGAAAGGTACAAAACAATATGGAGCGGTCCATTTCTTCTATGACAAAGGACAGACAGTTTGTCTTAATATCCTTTGCTCCTTCATATCGTTTCACAAACAAAGTTTCGTCTGCCACAGTGGTGTTTTGTATCTCCTTCATGCTGGGAGCAGATTGTCTTCTCTGTGGTTCTGATTTGGCGCCATCAGGTCCAGATCTCAGTGGGCACCATGGCTTCTTTGGTGCCTACTGAGGGCATGAGATTCTCCTCACAGAGGAAGTCCAGTGGGAACTGGACCAGGAAGCCTCTAATCTTCTTCAGTAGCTCCTGAGCTTTAACTGGGTCCTCTTTATCAAGACCTGGTTTGGACTGGAAACTCAAGAGCTCCTGTTTGTTCCTCACCAGACTGGAGGGCAGACAGCGGAAAACCTGCAACGCCACCACAACAAAAGTGCACCAGTGTTGTTACTGTTAACTAAAACGATTAAAACATTTGTTACCTGAAATGAAGCTGCAATTTTGTTTTGTTTTAAGTTATGGAATGGAAACCTTGCACTGTTACTAGGTAACTTTTGGCGCGCTAGCGGTTAATAAACAAAATGTTATGCGTCTTGTGGAAGAACATTGTAGTCTGAGCTACTTCTCTCGGTTTATGTCTATGATGAGTCACGCAGGTACTGTGCTACTCCGAACACAAAACTTACAGAGTGTGGTTTTAGCGCTAGGAGGCTGCTTGGGTATCAGCGGCAGTAGAATTCGTCCGGTTAAGAGTTGTTCTACCACTGAAATCATTTTAGAGACATTATTTTAAGGTCGAAAAACTACATAGTTTTGCTTTAAGGAGCCAACTAAAGCTTCCTAATTATATTTATATTGTAGTTGTGTGGCTGATGTGCGTGAGGCATTTACTTAAATTGCCAGCCTACAATGGAGGCTTGGAATAAGAATCTCTCATTCCATTAAGCCTCATTATTACTGGCCTGTCATGATGCTGCCAAACGGTCAACTGAGCCTGAGAGCTTCAGTGGTGATTGAGAGTAATACCTATCTGACAAATGACCAAGCAACACCTCTAAATCATAATTCAAATGTTCCATGTAATAGGAAGATGGAAAGTAGCCATCATTAATTCCATTACATGCCCAGGATTGAGTGGAGAAAGACACAAGGAATCACACGCACCTTCTCGTAAATGGTGGCGTTTCGACCCGAGGTGCTCATCCAGACGTCTTTGTAGAATCCGTTACTGATGGGGTCACTGACATCAATGGTTGGATCAGTAAAGGCACCGAGAATGGTTCTGGTTTATGGAAAGACAAAGACGTTTAGCTGTGATTCATTTGTGTTGCAAACACTAGGATGGTTGACTTTCCATCAGTTCTTACTTGAAGCACTCCAGTCTGAGCTGCAGAGCAAACTTGCCAGCCTGGTACTCTTGACCGTCCATCACTGATGCCGTTGTTTCAGAGTCCTCAAAGATCACAGCTACCTCGCTGTCCCTCTTTCCCAACATGCTGCGGTCGTTGATGTTGGCAGAGCCTGAGGAAAAAATATTAATTAAAAAGGAGACAAGGAAAAGAATAAACAATAACTAGACTATGTTTATGCTGATGACACTACAAATAAAGCAGTTTAATATTTGACAATTACAAAAATTCTTGGTAAAACTTTCAAATATATATCTATTAAATATGCCTAGTATCATTAAAAGCAAAATAAAGCAAAACAATTCGATGCTGTATCATAAATTGCCATAACTATGAAAAAGACGGGTTTGCTAAAAGGAATCGCACACTGATCATGACTCGCTTAATCTAAAATAAAGACAAATAATAATCACAGACAAGAAAACAAGATTTTTTTTAATACTCGGTGATTCAATTTGATTCATTGTTTTATAAGTGATTGGATCTTGAGGCATTTAATTTAATAGCACACAAATCCTCCACCTACAGAATGAGAGATAACTCAATTTCAGTATGCGGCTAAATGTTCCCATCTGCCTCCTTCTGATCTATGGCTTTCCTCATTGGATTTCTTCTATCTTCTGCAGAAATCTAAAGCTTTATCTGAAATGACAACTCGCTTATCTTTTATGAGTTTCTTCCGCTCTTCATACAAAGTATTATTTGAACTTTTTTTTTTTTTACAGATGTGATATATCTTTCAGTCAAGAAAACAGAGGCATGATGATAGGGCTTAGCTTAGATCTCCCGAGCAAACGTCAATACTGCACATCTGGCAGTGCAGTCATGTGTAAAATACACAGACCACAATGTTTTCCTCATTAAAACTCACTTCTTTTGGACACAAAAGTCTGTTGACCTCATTCCAAATACACTATTTTAGGGAAATGACAAATGAGTGGACAAAGGCAAAAACCAGCTATTTAGCTGCCAGATCAATGATTATATGGGCCTCTCGGGCCTTACGTACCACAGTCTTCCACAAGGGGGAGTATAAGGCTCTAGCTGCTCAGCAAGTTGCTCAACACGTGAGCAATAAAAACACTCCAATTATTTGTTTCAGATAACTGTAATAATGTTAACCTACCAATAATGACAGTGTTGTCATCAGCGATGAGCAACTTGCTATGAACATAGATGAGTTCAGACACCAGTCTGCCCTCCAGCTCTGCATGAGTTCTCAGACCACAAATCGAGATGTAGTTCATCCATTGGTCATCCACTGTGGGGGTGTAAAAAGAGAATCGGGTGAAATTCGGACTACCTAGAAAAAAACAACACCGAGCAAAAAACACTGGGGAACAATGCCCAGCTAGACCATGAGACATTTAGACCATTCTAGAAGATTCAAGAGATTCAAGAGTTTTATTTGTCACATACACAGTTATATACAGAATATACAACCGGCAGTGAAATGTAAAAGAGACGCATTCACGGATTTCACAGATTCACAATTTTTGGTCCCACTTTTATATTAAGTGGCTTTAAGTAATATGTACTTGCATAAATAAATAAATAAATAAAAATTAAAAAAGTACATTGTACTTAGTGTTCATATTGTATTGCAAAAACTTTTCTTCAACTGAGGTGGGATACAGGTAAGGTTACAAGTTGGACCAACTTGGTCATGAATTATTAGCTTTTAAATCAACTCACAAACCCCAATTTGAGAAAAGCTATCCTATGTAGTATGAGAAGACCTCCAACTCAACTGTGAAGTATTTGTTCACTTTTTTCAAATCACAAAAATTGCCCTCAAAAAAAAAAAAAACATCATGCATTATAGAAATGTGACCCTGGACCACAAAACCAGTCAATTTTATGCCAAAAATCATTATGATATTAAGTAAAGATCATGTTCCATGAAGGCATTTTGTAAATTTCCTACCGTAAATATATATAAAATGTATTATTAGTAGTAATATGCATTGCTAAAGACTTCATTTGGACAACTTTAAAGGTGATTTTCTCAATATTTAGATTTTTTGCACCCTCAGATTCCAGATTTTCAAATAGTTGTATCTCGGCCAAAAACCATACAATCAATTGGAAAGCTTATTTATTCAGCTTTCAGATGATGTATAAATCTCAATTTAAAAAAAAATTTACCCCAAAAAAATCTCTGTATTCCATTACTTGTTTTTATTCTCTAAAATATCTTGCTATGAAGGCCCTACACAAAACAGGCTGACAGTTTTGTCATTTTAAATCTTTCTCAAGCATGTCAAAAGAATACTGGGAGTTCTATGCATAAATGTCACCTCAACTCAATATCGGCACAAGCAGACAATCAATTACAATACGTTCTAAGGCTGTCATCCTCTTACTCTATTTTATGTAACCATTTAGCACATTTCGAAACATATGTTCACTAGTCATACATGTTGCAATGCTGTGGTAAAGCACAGAAGAGAACTTCCTGCCACCACAGAGTCAGGTTCACATTAAACGATGTCACAATTGCATCATCACAGACACACAAGAAGAGGGATGTAAACAATCAGACTTACTTTCTTTCTTCAGCTGAGTGATTATGGAGTACTCTCCTCTGTTCATGGTTCTAAAAAAAAAAAAAAAAAAAAATAGACATTCAAGCCATGATTAAGTAGAGAACAAATGGTTTTTCAAATGTTAACATAACTTTATAGCAGCTAATTGTGTTCTCTCAATGACTTGACATTATTCTCTTGGTTACCATGGTATCTTCCAAAAAGGAAGCTTATAAACTAGTAAACCTGCCTTCCCACATGAAACGTGGCAGAGAGCTGCAGCAAATGTATATATATATATATATATATATATACAAAAACCTTGTAAATAAACCTTGCATCAGTTTTCCATGTTTAATGCGACACTAAAGCACTGCTTATTTCCATTTATTTTCCAGACGAATGAAACGAGCATTTAACACTTGGCTGTGCCGCTTATGTGTGTAATGGAATGAATTGGTAAGCTGGCATTGGAAACAAAGGCGCACTGTCTAACTCGGGTCATTATCCTCACATCAGCGCCATTTACAATTTTCTTTGACAAATTCCTCCTTTCATCCAAATGATATGCAGAGAGCATGATTGGAAGGTTATCGTGGAGATGAGGATGAATATGCCTGACTGCAGGATGAAAGCAGGTTTGTCTCGTAGACCAGGGCTGCTCGCTCTTCCTCTCTGATAGAGTTGAAAGAAGCTGTGAAGCTGTTTAGCATGTTGTCAGACTCATTAAAGCTTAATCAGGGGAGGAGAGGAGAGAATGTGTCTGAGTTCACTAAAGAGGAAGCGTTAACTGCATCACTGGGAAACCAACTACTGCTGTGAACTTATGAATGACACTGCAGAAACGGAAACTGACAGTCAAGTCATGCTCGGTGTACATGACACATTTGGTTTTCAAGACAGTATCAACGACATTTACTGCAGTAACTCTTAATAAATGTCCCTGGTCTGTGAATGATTTGTCAGTAAATGTTATTCAAATGTTATTTCTTTCATCAAAATGTAATTTAATAGTATTCTCTGTCTCTGAAACAACTTATTTTCAATTATGTAAGCAAGGCTGCACAGGCAGGGAATAATAATATTGTAGAATTATAGTATACGATGTTTCACATCTACATGACCTAATCAAATTCTGATGAAAACAATCAAGTCCCATCCTACATTACTTTTCTTTCTTTAACTATGAAATGCAACAGTACAAAAACTGGTTGCAAATACAGTTCGTTTCATGTTGTGTTAAACTATAAATTAAACTAGTGATCAATGATCATGTTATTCTACATGCATACACATAACATACAGTATGTGTGTGTGTGACCTGTGTTGCCCTTTCTTTGCTCAAAGACACATGCACAGAAACAATTTCATTCCTACCTGTAGTTGAAATGCATAACAGCCTGGAGTGCATTTCCTCCACCTGTGGTAATGTCTCCCTCAAATCCAGGCAGCAGAGGAGTCACCACATACACACGGAACTTTTTATTCTCCCTGTGACAAATTACAGCAAACATCAATCCTGTGTAAATACACATATGCTTATTCTTACATCATATACTCTCACTTCCATTGACATTAATGGTAAAGCATCCTTTCCAACCCATTTCTCTTTAGCAGCATGTCCTTGTGTTCAATGTGTGCTGCCTCCATAATTATAAAGTCATTACAAATGGCTCTTCTCCCAGAGAGCTCTTTAAGCACATGCCAACATTGTTGCAGCACACCCAACAGCGCAGTATTTCAGTATTGAGGGCGATGACTTGAATGACTAAATGAAGAGTGGCGCGCCCACAGCCCATGTCTGGCTCACATCAGTGCAGTGGCAGGTGCTAGCTTCTCATTAGCCGTCAATGCGCATTAAAGACAGGCCTGTCTCTGCAGCTGAGCCTGTGTGCGTGACAGCAGCGGCGAGAGACTCGTGCCTCCTGTAAATCAGATACTTCACAGGGAACGGCAGTTGCCAGGGCTCCATTAGCATGGTAGAAGGTGGTACTTTACTGTTGATCTCACATGCTTTCATTGAAGAAGTGAAGCTATACTAATATGTCTGGGTAATACTGATATATACAGGAAAGATGGGTTTGTTTGCATGTGTTGATATGCATGTGTAGGGGTGTCATGCACCTTTTTTAAGTGGGGCAAGACAGCAACCCAAAATGATAATCTGGTTGGATAACTGTTGGATAAAAGCATATACCCAAAATTACATATACAATGCAATTGTCTATTACATTTTTTTTTTTTTACAGAAAATTGCATTCTTTTATATATATATTTAAAAAAATTAAAAACTATAATTGCGTCTGGATTTCACATCAATTTAGTTGTATTAAAAAAATTTAAGTAAATGATCTGTAATTTTCTTAAATGAATAAATCCAGTTTCCAGTTTAGTCATGAAACTATCCAAGTGCCGACGTACTTTCTAATCCACATAACCACTTATTACTGTTCCCTAGCCAGCGATCATTCTGCAGTGAGAGGTGAAAACTTGTTTTATCCTCCTCCTCCCCAGTTCCATCTGTAGAAATCGGGAGTATAAGTCAGAATGCCATTTCATGCATTCTGACTTATTTACACTGTTAAAGAGTTGGATTCTCATGCTAAACATGGCCAAAATGTAAAAAAAAGAAAAACCGTATAATGGAGTATTTCTGTGCCAAATACATGCCTTCAGGATTTGAACAAGTTTCGGAAAGTTTTTTCCAAATATGGCCCTGTATGACTTCATAAAGGGTGGAATTCCTTGTATGAGCACTTCTCCCGGATGAGTACGTGTACACATCAACCAAAGCGAGAGCTTTGTTCAGGTTACTAAAGCCATCGGCAGCGCTGTCATTTTGTTTTTAGACCACGAAATCAACAATGTTATAAAGAAATGTGTTTGTGGTTGTGAGGGAAAGATAACTTTGTTCAGCTTCCGAAATAACCCAGTGGATGCAGTTTGTTTTTCCAGAGCAGCAACGGAGTTCTGCAAGTGTGTTTGTTTGCTCCCGGTCATGAGTCGAAACCGCAGGCGGTGAGTGTGTGAGTAGGACAATGCCATGATGTATTGTGTTTATCATAGGTGCGTGTGTGCTTGTGACTCTTTAGCTCCATCCACTGCACGCCTCCACGAGTTCGGCTGTTTTCGGAAAGAATAGGTACAGCGTATCTGTCTTTTATAAATATGATAAAACTAAAGACTCTTCTGAGATATGAAGGAAGCAAAACTACTCTATAGGTACTCAAGATTAACATGAGACTGGCAGAAACTGTTTGTGTTATGTACCCTTTAAGTATGTTTTTTTATTTTTTTACCTAAGCTGAACAAATCCTTGTATTTACTCCGCAACAGCATAGCATATCTAGTCAGGCAAAAATCAAGCAATCAAGTACATTCCATGCACTATGCCAATGAGATGTCATGACTGAAGTATATGATAAAATATACAAAACACTTTTTAGATACAATTAATGTGCAGGATTATTACTTTTTATGTAAAAAAAAATCTGAGAACATTCAGTATTAAAACATGCGCATGATGCTTCTACACTTGCACATCTCTATTAAGCTCCACTGGTAAAGTGAATGTGAGAATCCTAATGCATTAACACTGATTGTAATTCATCACCACTTACTTGTGAGCTCTGATAATTCTCTCAATAATGGCATCACCAATCTTGTTGTAAACATGTTTGTTATCAGCACAGCTGATGAAGAACTGGTTCTGAAACAAAATAATGAAACACGAACGATCAATTCAGTTTAATAAGGCATGTTACAGAGTCAGGTGAATACTTGAATATTTTACTTCTGCTTGGCTGTAACTTGGGCAAATAATAGCACATCTCTGTAATCACGCACGTTATTTATATATGGCATGAATTTTAGACAGTAGACCTTCCCTTTGAAAAAACCCTACAAAACAGACTCCACTAATTGGTCATCATTTTATCACTGCTTTGCTTTGATTCCATAAACTTTTTTATTTGCCATAAACACAACTTTTAGTGTTTTTCTTTACAAAAAATAAATAAATAAAATAAATAATCTAATTTAGCCACATAACTATAGTATTCAGAACTGTGTTCTTCTCTAATTAAATCATGCCCTCAGAGACAAAATGTTCTTTTTATTTTGTCATTTCTATTATTATTTTTTTAAATACATTTTCAACTGTAAACATTTTATTTATTTGTTTTTACTTGGTGAATATCCAAGACATGGTTCTTCTAGAATTTTCACTGAATCATTCCTGGCACCTCCCGTGATATGCTCTGATAACCGCTGCTGTATGCCAGTCATCAATAATATGAAGCAACTGAAATGTCAACAGTGTTTCATAACATAACTACAATGGTTGTCAACACATTTGAAGCATATCAGTGAATGCTCACAGAAAGTGGGAGATTGTGTACCTCAATGTAGATGAAGTGCTTGCTCTTGGCAATGACCTGAATATAGGCATTATGAATGGACTCCTCGTGGTGCTTGATTCCCGCTGACCAGTCTGCTGCTGACCGCAGAACCTGAGAGACCATTTACATTTATGGGCATTTTTATGGACATTTATGGCAAAGTTACTTAGTGTTCATTCAAGGTGTTAATTTTTTATCAGCAAGCATATGCATGTTCCCTGGAAACCAAACCCATGATGTTCCTGGCGTCATGCTCTAATAGTTAGATGTACAGCAAATTATGCTTTCTCACCTGGACTTTGGTCTTGACAGAGTCTGGCACTTGGTACTTCAGATCATTCCCTGTGCTGTGAGACTTGGGCAGTAGAAACGGATAGGAGAGTGATCTGTACTTTGGCTTCATTATCTAAAGGAGCAAAAAGTCTTTATTGTGACATAACTTTAAGCTCTGACATTTGATGAAGAATTATTCGGTTCTATTGAAGAAGTTCACAAAGGGAATTCAGAAACCTGTCAAGCATAAACAAAGTTTAAATTGTGCGGGTCATGGCCCAAGCACAGGGGTGTTAAATCTCTCACCTTGGTGAAGTTCCAGCGTTGTATAAAGTGCCTGGCCACATCCCTGGCTGCTTTCCCATGCACCACTGAGGAGATGTCATGCCAGGGCATTCTGGGGGTTGTGTATCTGTCAATAAAATCTATAGTCGAGCACAGTGTTAAAAAGCAGGATCGTAAACATCTGAAATGCATTAAAAAGACTGCGTTTAATAACACAATTAACCTTGGATAACCTGGATTAATGATCATTGAAATGAAGAAAACAAAAGCTGGCCGGCAGTAAACGTGTGGCTCACCATCAAAAGGCTTGTCCAGCTGAACCCAGTCTTTGTAGACAAAGTTGCAGTAGTCTTTGCCATGCCAGAAGCGTGTGTTTCCCATCAGCTCTCCCACTCCCGTCTGAAGACTGTGCACTGAGCCACTCTCTGCATACACAAGACATACAAAACCGATCAAAACACAAGATCTTTTGTAATAAATGACAGTTACTTTCAAATCGACAAATTTTACTCAGCTAAAATAAAAAGGTTTTTTCTTCATTAAGAGAGAAACCAAAGGCATACTGTACACAAACAAAATAAATAAAGGCTATGAAATAAGTATGGAAAATAAAATAAATATACAAAAGAGCTTAAAATAAAATAATAATGTCTGAATGAAAACAAGATAGTTTAAATATAGGCCGTGATTTAATTGTAATAATTTTTTATTCATTTAGATTCAAAATATGATTTTGATGCTTATTTTTCAGATTACAGTTACAGCTCTGTTTAGAAATAATTCAATGACTGACATCAGACCAAACAAACACACATTTGGGCCATTATTTTCTGTCAAACATGCAATACATTGACAGCCAATGCATGCGTAGTAATATTTATCCACAGTAAAAGGATCACAACATAATCTAAAACTGAATAATTAGTGGGAAAAAAAAGGATTGGTTATCTTAACAGCAAATGAATGTGACTTTGGTGTAAGAATCAGGGACAAATTAAATCTACCCTAAGGTCAAAGTCATTTCATTAAAGCATATCTCTGATGTCTAGTCTTAAGCCAGTCTCAAATACACTTAATCCTCTCTCAGACAGGCTGCAATCCAATCTATACGTGTGTCTTACTATGGCACGGAGAACAAACAGAGAGAGCTAAACGAAGAAAATGATGGGGCACTCGTACAAGCCGGGGCAGGGTGTCTAGAACTACACCTACAGTACTAACAGCCAGAGAGGATAAGCATCACTGCACAACCAACAGAGTGGGAAAATATAGAGACAAGATCCACACTGACAGAAGTTATTACCTTTTTGCCTGATTTACTGATCCTGACAGTCTAGAGATATAACAGAATTTGGATTGGGAATATACACACGCACACGCACACGCACACGCACACGCACACGCACACGCACACGCACACGCACACGCACAATTCTATATTCTTATAGGATGTATTTTTTTCTTTGGTTCCAGAGTAATTTACTAGTTACATGGCATTTACAGCTCAGGTGATGTGTTAAAAAGGATTGGGATGTGGAAATGAATGGCCATGAGCAAAACTATCCAGTCCAATCCCATATATTTTAACTACTGTAAAAAAAAAAAAAAAAAGATTAAAAAAAGTGACCAAAGTACATGGAAGAAATGCGTCCATCCACCTATTTTTATGCACATTTTGGGATATCGCATCAAAAAATGCTGAAAGGAAACGCCAAGATGCACATAAATTCTATGCGCTTGTTTGCATCGGATAAATTTTCTATCCGATTTGAAAACACGCGCATAAACTACGATGGAAATGCATTTACCGAATAAATTCCTCGATGCACATAAAAAAAATAAATAAATCATGTGACTTTCGCCATGTAACAGCATAACTGTAGCCTACTAACCAGCGGAAAAATCTTGTTTGCAAAGCATCTGAAATGCTGTTTTGGTCATTCAGAAGTCTGTTGTCAAAGATGCTCGGTATATTTGCCTCCTAGAACTGTCTTACATGACTGAGTTCCCAAACAGCAGCATTGCCTCTGAAAGCAAGACAACAAGTAATTTATTATATACGAAAATTATTATATATGGTGGCTTCTCCTATGTTTCTTAGTGATTTTTTCTTAGGTAGTTTATCAGGAAGTGACGATTATGTTCTCTTCGACTCTTTATTCGCAAATGTTTTATGCGATATTGCAATTTTGCGCACAAGTTACATTCGCAACTTTGGATGGAAACATAGCTAATGACATGGTTTCATGTTTCAGTGAACTATCCCTTTAAGAATAATTTTTTGGTTGTTAAGGTCACAAAGGAATTAGTCATTAGCAGACTCATAGAACATCACACAAATGAACCACAGTTCAGATTGTGGCTGCAGTTTCCGCAGGTTAGTCCCAGTAGAATCTCTTACTGTTTGAGCTGTCGATGCTACTGATGCTTTCAGCATGGTGAAGGCCACGTTGGATGTGACGGTACAGGCTGAAACGTGTCTTGCGAATGCGACCGATGCCTTTTAGCTTGGGCAGGTCCACTGAGTCACCAACCATCGACCGGCTGCTGTTTCCACTGGAGGACACTTTTTTCCTGGGTGTGGATGAATCCAGTCCCTGAGTCCCAAAACAGACATAATTCCACTTCATTATAACAAGCAGAAACCTCACAGTCTTTCATTTCAAACTTCAAAGCCAAAAAAGTTAGGCGTGTCATCCATGGGTGTGGCACAAATAATGCAGACAAATAAAGCATGTTTGTATGGACATGATGATGCTGTCTCTAACCTGCTCTATGGCCTGAGCAACAGAACGTGTTACACTTCCCACATCTGTCAGTCGGTGCTCACAGTCATCCCAGCGGCCATACGCCAAGTCAATTCCCCCAACAAAAGCAACTGATTGGTCGATGACTACAATCTTCTCATGGTGTGCCCATAAGTAGACGGAGGAGGACATGTGATCAGGGTGTCTCATCACCTTTAAGAGAGAGGAGGAGTTATAAATCAATGAGATGTCACGAGATATGCAAAAGCAGACAAAAGTCACACACAGCTTACCTTTATGTTTGGGTGAAGGTGCATTAGTGTTCTCTTGCTGTATCCACTATTGATGCCAAGTGCCAACTCCACTTCCTTATACAGCATAACAAAGATTCTCACTCCTTGTTGCTGAAAGTACATAAAGAAAAAGTAAATAAAGTAAATACACTGATGAGCCAAAACATTAATGGTGAAACATATCGTTCATCATCTCCTAAAAAGACCACATAATAAGGTCTGGGTATATTAGATAGTAAGTAAACAATTGGTTCTCGTAATCAATGTGTTGGATACAAGAAAAATGAGCAGTAATGAAGATCTGAGTGGCTTTGATAAGGGCCAAAATGGTATGGCAAGGTGACTAGGTCAGAGTATCTCTGAAACAGCAAAGTGTATGGGTTGCTCCTGGTCAGCACTGGTGAAAATGTACTGACAGTACTCCAAGGAGGGACACAAACCAGCAGCAGGGTGTTGGGCACCCAATGCTTATCAATACACAAGGGGGAAAAAAAAGTCTTGTTTGGTTGAGCCAACAGAAGGTCTACTGTGGCACAAGTCACAAAAAATGCTAATGATGGTTATGAGAGGAATGTGTCAACACACAGTGCATCACACACTGCTGTGTATGGGGCTGTGTAGCCGCAGACCAATCCGAGTGCCTATGATGACCCAGTCCACCTTTGAAATTGCATACGCAAGTGTTGAAACTGGACTTTGGAGCAGTGGAAGAAGGTCGTCTAAGAAATGTTCTGCTAGGAAACCCCAGGTCTGGACATTCATGTGGACGTAAATTTGGTAAGTGCCACCAACCTAAACATTGTTGCAGATCAGGTACACCCCTTCATAACAATGGTGTTCCCTGGTGGAAGTGGCAGGATAATGCATCCTGCCAAACTGCACACGTTGTTCAGGAATGGTTTGAGAAACATGATGAAGAGTTCAAGGTGTTGCCCTGACCTCCAAATTCCCCAGATCTCAATCCAATTGATCATCTGTGGGATATGCTTGACCAACAAGTTTGATCCACAGTGGCTCCACCTGCATGACTTGATGGATCTGCTGCTAATATCTTGGTGCCAGATACCACAGCACACCTTCAGAGGTCTTGCAGAGTCCATGTTTTGACAGCATGTGGAGGACCAACAGCATATTAGGCATATCATAATGTTTTGGCTCATCGGTGTAAGTTAATAAAGTAAATAAGTTATTAAATAAATATAACCTTATTTTGAAACTGGACATACATCTTTGTATTCCACTTCACATTCATGTTAAATTGTGAGCATGGCACCAGGGACAAATGCACCCGAGTAATGTCAAGAGGACTTACAGCCTTGCGTTTCAAAATGCAGTCGAGCCTCCAGCGATTTCCTTCCACCACAGGCCTCTTCAGAAAGATCTCAGGGCTCAGCCTGCACATTATAAACACAATCATATAGCAGATACAACACACTACAGCAAAAGCACACCTCCTTTAAAGTCTACATGAAATCAAAATGGACACAGCTTACTTTCTTAATACACATTCCTGGTCTTATTGTGCATATCATTATCATTTAAAACATTTTTATTGAAATTATATAAATTTCACTAAAAAAGTAAAATAATATGTCTTTAAAATATAATTGCCCTGCTGCTTAAGATGCAACTAAGTGTCAAGGCATCAAGTGTTTTAGGAAGAGAATAGTCATACGCCATATTTAACCAGGAATGGTTGTAAATCATAATTAACTGCAAACTGTAATATACCAATAAAATTCATGCAGACTTAAATCGATATTTAAATATTTCATATTCTACAAGTACAACTTCATCAAAAACACATTTAAATAGCCAACAATTTCTCATATAACCACCACACACACACACACACACACACACACACACACACACACACACACACACACACACACACACACACACAGACCAGACTATTGAGTATATTCCAGGAGTGATATTTCTGAAATAAGGAAGACTGAAATTCGACACTAGTGAAGTGAGAGATACCGGTCTTGCTGTATAACATACACCTCCTACTCTGAGCCCCTGAACCTCTGCCACAGATTCTGCATGTAGGCACGTAATGTCTACAGCAACACTACTACAGTGCATTACCAAACAGAGAAATAAAACACAAAATACCATTTCATATCAGATTAAAGAGTTTCATTCATGGAAGATCATATTCAATCCAGCCTTGCTTTCTGTCAAAGTTTGACAGTTAACTGTGGCTCTTTTCTTGCATAACCATTTGACACTAAACAAAAACGGAACCACTAGACTATTCCAATTTAAACTTATACAAATAACTGTTTTTTTTTCTGGTCATGATTTGTCTAACTTAAATGGCGCATGGACTGCCACCGGTGCCCCTTAAACAAATACATGCTTGTCATGTGCTTCCTCCAATCACAGCTGATATGCACACACACAACTACACAAACTATTTTAAATTAATTTCCCAGAAAAATGTAAACGCGGTGACTCTGTGAAGTTATCAAAACATCTGGACAGCGATCTGTCCTGCCTACGATAGCAACATTGGCTCAACAGATAGTGTGAGTTGGGCCGAAACTATCTGTCTGCCTGAACATGTTTTCTTCTTGGAGGGTAAACAGTGAGTACATACCACCAGTCTGTAATGAAGATCTCCTCTTTGGCTTCCTCCAGTGCATTTGCAACATCCTCCATGTAGGTTTTGCCATTCACATACCTGGACAATTGAATTTTTTTTTCTTAGTTGTCAGATATCACAGAGTAGAGGGTCCAATAGAAAGTTTATTGAAAAAATTCTGTCATCATTTAAAAAAGCTGTATGACTGTTTGACTGTATAACAACATTGGACCACATTGTCTTTCATTGTATGGACATTGCATGTGACCTGAAAGTCATACAGGTATGAAATGACATGAGGGAGAGTAAATAATGTGTTTATTTTTTGGCAAAATCTTAGATTAAATATACCATTTAGAGGGTATGTTCTCCTCCTCCCTGGCAAAAGATCCGAAGCGGTGGGTCCTTAAAAAAGCCTTGCCATGTTTCCGGACAAAGCTTTCAATAGACTGACCCCACCACAGTGCATGTCTGTAGCTATTAAATTTCAGAACTAGTTTCCTACACAAGACACACAAACAAACACAAATTGTTTACAAGCTGAGAGAGACATTTATAAGTGACATTAAATTTGCGATTAAGTGAACACACCTGGACAGGTTCTCAATGCTCACTCCATGCTTGGTCTCTGTCTGTTTGGAGTCCATTTTGATGCTGAACTCATTGTCTACCAGCAGAACAAATGAAATGGCACCAGTGTCTGGCTTCATGTACAGCAGAAAAGAGTCCTTCACAACAAGCCACCTAAACAGAGAATTCTTCATTAGACTCCATCACAACCATGAGGTCAAAACTAACCTAAAGTATGCTTGTCTAATGCATTATTATACCGAGAGCGGTGGAAGTCAGCGATACAGTGTCAGTTTAATCAGAGAACGAAAGTAGCATGGTATCAGTGGAGCAAAGATAAACAGCCTGCTAGACTCAAAGAGACTTTACGGTGTGTGTGTGCGTGTGTGTGCAGGTGCGGGTACTCGCTCTATCTGAATTGTGTATTTCACAGACAACATTGCTTTAAAGAGTGTCTCACAAATGTTAAAGCTCAAAGTAAAGAGCACAGCCTCACTGCATGAATGCATTACCTCACATACAGTAATTACCTCTTGGACCAGCGGTAGCAGACTTCATTGCGGCCACAGCAGTTCATGCCTGGGATACGGTGACCTCCTGACCTTTTATAAACAATGCCTTCTCTGAAAGATACAGGTTTGTAGGAGTGAGTTAAAAGGGTGAGTATCATGAACTCCATTGCAAATATTGTGCCATTTCAGATAATAAATATTTTTTCATTGTGACATTTTCATGACAAGCACATCCCCTCCCAAATTCTCATGACTTCTGGTATTTAAACATCATGGGAACATTTGTGATTTGTCAAGCATCCAGAAAAAACATCCTGACTCATGGTACTTTGTGCTTAACATACTTAGTTGAAACTACTGTCACAATGTAAAAACAAATCAATGTCAATCAATATTAAATTAATCCAGATAAATTCATAAATAAAGTTTAATTTACTTTATGCAATATATTTCACCCTAAAATTATAAAGTGTGAGGCAATAATAAAACGGCAAAGTAAAAAGAGTGTGTCCTCACAAGCCTTTAGGGCCCAAGTCCTGAATGAAGGACAACTGGCTTACATCAATAAACTCCATCTGGAAAAGAGAAACAATTCTGCTTAAAACCAGTGAGACAGAGACGCAGCTTCATTTAAAAGAAGTTACACTAAATCCTCAACTATATTGACCCTCGGAGGGTATTAAAGAGAGGGAAGGAATTTGAGAGAATTACGGATGTCCTTGATTAAAGCTGTTGGAAAAGCACTGAGCTGAGAGAAAGAGCTGCACATTAACACGCTCAGGACACACAGTCTCCATCTGTAATATCGATCCTCACACTGCTGCTTCATTTAAGATAACTCAACATGAGCTCCATCAGGGCCTGAACTCTATAATCAAGTGTGAGCTTACGGTGGCGTGATATTTTCGGTACATTGCCATCCTCAGCAGCTTGTTTAGGTAGTCTTCCAGTTGTTTCTGCAAAAGGAAAACACATGTTAGTTGCTTTTAAAAGTTTGATTCTGTTGCACCAGTTCTGGATAATAGTAAATCTCAAATCAAAATGTTATTAAAAGTCTTCAAAAAACATTTGGTGATGACATTTAAACCTGAAATATGAAATCTAACTTTCAATTATTTTACCAATGTAAATGTACTTTAAATATCTAATCTAGAGCATAGAGCATATATAAGCATTACATAATATTTCTTAATGTTATTAATAAAAGCTATTTTTTTATTAAGATTATACAGCATATATAAATTGTCAGAATTTTTATTGGAGTCTATATGCTGCAATTTACAAGTGCTTGTGAATATTAATTATGAAAGTGATGTTTGCCTAGTAAGCCTAATGTACTGGCTGAAAGGAAGAGCTGTAGACTAATAAGCTGGTTAATTAATTATTCATTAGTTTATCTAAAGAATTTCATTAAATATCTACAAAGTAAATGAAGAGGAAATATACTTCAGGAACTCAGGCCATTGAAAAAGTCAGCAGAATTTAGCTTTACTTAACGGCTGGACACTTATGAATTTCATCAGTAGATTATGAGAATATTCTCATGTGACTCACATTTATGATATGACAATTAGAGTATTGTTATACATGCTCAGATACCACTAAATCATGTTAATGACATTGTGTGGGATAGACCTGACCACAGACTCACACGTCTTGTGATGATGCAGATTACATCATGCTCAAAATTTTCTGTAAACACTTCCTGTCAAGGGTTGGTGATGCAGTAAGCATGTTGGAGTGACTCACCCTCCGACTAGACACTTGCTCCTCTCTTGCCAAATCGTCTCTGCCTCCCCGAGGCAGTGCAGGCATCTGCCTCGCCTCGCTCCTCTTTATGCTCTTCCTTCTCTCAGTATGGCTAAAAGACACAGATATCATAGTCTGAGAGAAAAACAAGGAATAACTATAGCAAAGAGTGAATGGCGAGAATGAGTAGCCATGAAATCTGAGAAAGGCGAAACAAAATGGAAGAGAACAGGGGAGAACAAAGAAAAAGAAAAGTGAGAATAGCTTCTATAAGAATGAGAAGAGTATTAACTGATCTGCTTCCTTTACACCTGGTATTAAGAGCCGTCTAGGGCCATTGAATCACAAGTGGTCATGCGAGACGCATTACCGCTTACACAAAGTAGTAACATGGGTCTCTAGTGCATCTCCTGTAACCATTTGTGATCAGGAGTGAATTTCAAATACCATTTTTGAGACCTGAATAGGCACAGTGAGAAGAGAACCCTACTCAAAGAGTCATTCCAAATGAAAGTGAGCAACTATATCCTTTCAGGAAGGGATTTTTCACAAGGCTGTTAGAATAAGGTAGAAGAAAGTAGCTTATGGATTTATAATCATGTGATCCTGAGTGGAGCATTCTTATGATTTAACTTAAAATCTGAGGTCATTTATTTGAGATAAACTGGAAGGGAACTCTTTTTTACAAATTGAAATCTTTTCATGTTTATGTTATTAAATGCCATATTAACAATCAGTACACAAGCTGAAATAAACTTGAATTAAAAGACACAAAGCGACTATATTTGATGAAAAGTCTGCAAAAAGCAACAATCTTAACTATAAACATTATTATTTTTGCTGTTATGTTATGAAGGTAACCTACCCATTCAAAAAATAATGTGTAGAGTGTTTCAGATGGCCACATGTTTACTACCATTCAAGTGTTTGGGGTCTGTAAGATTTTTTTATGTTTATGAAAGAAGTCTCTCATGCTCACAAAGGATGCTTTTATTTAAAAAATAAATAAATAAAATTAAAATTAAATAGTAATATTGTTAAATGTTATTACAAAATGAGATAACTGCTTTCTATTTGAATATATTTTAAAATGTAATTTATTCCTGTGATGACAAAGCTGAATTTTCAGCATCATTACTCCAGTCTTCAGTGTCACATGATCCTTCAGAAATCATTCTGATAAACTAATTTGCAGCTCAATAAACTTTTCTTATTATTATCAATGTTGAAAACACTTGTGCTGATTAATATATTTGTGGAAAGTCCACAAATATATTTTATCAGTTTAACGCATCAATTACACCAGTGTGCATAACAGGTGTAAACGGTTAATTTAGTGAGTTTATCTGTTGGGTGGGAGTCTGACCTTCGGGTCGGCAGTGGGATCCTTATGAGGGTCTTGTATCGCAGAAGCTCTCTGTGCAGATCCATGAAGTGCTTTTCTTTTCTCTTGACTATCCAGGTGAAGTTCCCATGTTTGAGCTCTATCTTAAATACGGATGGCATTGCCTGTGGACACAGCAGTGATGTGAGACCTGTGACATCTTTCAACATTTTAACATTTTTTCAACACTTTCAAACATTTTTTAGTATGTGCTCCACAGACCTTGGACACGCCTCTGTGTTTGGAGATTTTGAAGCGGTCTGGGGCCCTGGTGAAGCGTTCCACATCTAGGATCTTGGCAGTGATGGGGGCAGCGTTCAGGTACACCTGCGCTTCTGTCTCTTTAAAGCCAACTGTCCTGTACACGGCAGAGAAAGGGATACAGCAAGCTCCTGTAGAAAAACAACAGTGCGGACTGAGGCATTCCTGCAGGTTATGTGAGCTCCAGTGTGTGTGTGTGTGCTGAATACTTGTTGTGACATGCCTCATAATGTTACACAGTTGTCCTCACATCACTCCCTTTTACACACATCCCCCATAGCCCAGATCTCTGATTAGACAGAACTCTTTCTAACCCTTTTCCACTTCCTGAATGAAAAATTATTGGCAAAACAAATCCTATTTCTCCAGTCTCACTAAATTACTAAATTAAATAAATAGATGTATTCTGCACACTGATATAGCTTGCAAATCTTAATTAATATAATACAAACTTTCGGTCATGTGACCATCATCAAGCATCATTTTCAAACAGGAAGTCAAACAAACCCAAATTTAAAATACAAAGCAGCCAATGAGAAAATCATTACAATCAATAATAGCCAATCACATACCAGGACAGAAAAAGTGACAACCTACTTCAATGGGTCAACAATCAAATACAATTTTCCAAAATACATGCATTACACACTATACTTCCAATGACATACAAACAGACAATAATGAATAATACGTCAAATGGATTATTTAGGTCTGAAATAATAATAATAATAATCATCATCATCATCATCATCATCATCATCATCATCATCATCATCATCATCATCATCATTTACCTGAAGGGTTGAATTCGCTGTCCACCTCTTCAGGCTCATCCTCAGCATCTGAGAACCCCAGTTCCCTGGTGTCCAGGTTCTCCACAGTGTCACTCATGTCTGCTTTTATCCGATTGAGTTCCTTCTTATAGGCTCATTGAAACATTCAGCACTCTTCAGCCTGAAGGGCCAGCATTGCCTGTTTGAACACACAAATGACATGTCCAGTCAATACCCTAAAAATATGGTTCTCATCTACTGTAGAAAGAAAAAAACAAAAACAATACTAAATAAATATCCTCAAAATATAACTAACCTAATAATAATGCATAATTAGAATTGCAAACTAGGTTTCACAACTTCTAAAAAGGAAGGAGAAAATATTTTGCTACCGATGTCAAGGCTGTGTGTCCAATCAAGCTTTTGGGTCGAACTCATCTGACTTTGTAGAAACTAGTAAAATTAGTTAGATTCCATCACAGACAGGTTGTGTGACATGCACTCATTCTTGAAAATCATGAATATTAAATACTGATTCATTAGTAAATTAATCATTGCCTACCAAGTGCATAAAATACTGAAATTCAATTTTGTATGATAAACAACTTCAGTAGTGTTGTCCAATTTTACTTGATGTCCGATTTCAATTCTGGGTCCTGAAGCAAAAGCACCTCCAAACTAATTACATTTGATTAGTTTGTAAAGCAAACCAATATATATCTTTTTCTGATGGCTAGACGACTGGGTCAGAGCATCTCCAAAACTGCAGCTCTTGTGGGGTGTTCCCGGTCTGCAGTGGTCAGTATCTATCAAAAGTGGTCAGTGGAAGGAACAGTGTTGAACCGACGACAGGGTCATGGGTGGCCAAGGCTCATTGATGAACGTGGGGAACGAAGGCTGGCCTGTGTGGTCCGATCAAAAAGACGAGCTACTGTAGCTCAAATTGCTCAAGAAGTTAATGCTGGTTCTAAAAGAGAGGTGTCAGAATACACAATGCATCGCAGTTTGCTGCTCCAGTCAGGGTGCCCATGCTGACCCCTGTCCACCTCTGAAAGTACCAACAGTGGGCACGTGAGCATCAGAACTGGACCACGGAGCAATGAAAGAAGGTGGCCTGGTTCATGAATTCAGCTTGAATCACGTGGAATCACCTTTTTTATTTTACATCACGTGGATGGCCGAGTACGTGTGTGTCGTTTACCTGGGGAACACGATGCTCCAGGATGCACTATGGGAAGAAGGCAAGCCGGCAGAGGCAGTGTGATGATTAGGGCAATGTTCTGCTGGGAAACCTTAGGTCCTGCCATCCATGTGAATGCTACTTTGACACGTACCACCTTCCTAAGCATTGTTGCAGACCATGTACACCCTTTCATGGAAACGGTATTCTCTGGTGGCTGTCAGAGAATACCGTCCAACAGTCCATGCCTCGACGGGTCAGGGCTGATTTGGCAGCAAAAGGGGGACCAACACAATATTAGGTCATAAGGTTATGCCTGATCAGTGTATATTGTACTTATATCCAACAAGGACACAAATTCGAAATAAAATCTTTTGAACTTTCTATGTACAACTGTTTCAACAATGATAATGGTAAGCACCAGATCAGCATATTGACACTGAGAGTAACGGCTGCTGACAATTCAGCTTTGAATTGAAGGTTATTTTAAAGGGGTGATGAATTGAAGCCTTTGATATATGAAAGTTCATGGTAATATAAGAATATCCTGTAAGTTTCAGAGCTGAAAACTTCCTTGTTAGTCAAAGAAAAGCTTTTATTGACACCAGGCCCAGAAAACGAGAGCTCTCAAATATATATTGATCAATGACATAATAGAACGGGGAAATACCGCCTCAACAGATAAATATGTACGCCTGCTTCTGTAGCCCCGCCCACCGACTTGTGGAGCTAAACGGATCACGCTACAGAGCAATAAACATGCTGAAGATAGTAATATATTGCGCTGTGCCTGGTTGCGGAAGAACACAGTCCCTGCATAAGCTTCCTTCGTATTGTAATATTAGGAATGAGCGGACGTTTATTTGCTTCATTTCACTGTGGAATCATTTGTAAATAAAACACAGATCAAGACTGGATTTGCAGACATACTGAGATTGAAATACAATGCTGTGCCTTCTATATTGGATCCGACAGGAATGGTGCAACACACTTATGTGAGTAAAACATGTTTTTTTTTATATGTGATAGTATTGCATTGTTACAGATCGTTTTGATTATGTGTACGTGTCTAACAGAACATACCTTAACACGCTGTCACAGGCTGGAGAATCCTTTACTTGTTGGTTCATTGTGATTCAAGATCAGACTCGGGTATGTATGGGCCAGGGCTTGCAAAGCCCAACGTCCCGGGGCTATGTGTTTTCCAGACGGGCTACCAAAACGTAAGCTCGTCGGCAGGCCGGTAAATCTTAAATAGCTAAGTTAAACAGTTTGTCTGTGTTGTTCACTCTCTTGACTTGATATTTGAAGGGCGCACACGTGTGTGTGTGTGTGTGTGTGTGTGTGTGTGTGTGTGTGTGTGTGTGTGTGTGTGTGTGTGTGTGTGTGTGTGTGTGTTTCGTGTTTATATCCACCGATCGGGCGGGCCAAGTAATAAAAAAAAAAATATTCCAATCAATCGTGGGTGGATGAGAGATAATTCATTGTGTTTGTTTGATAAAGACGTTTTGCGAGCCCTGTGAGAGAATCATTCCGGTTGCTGCTTTCAAAACAATCCCTCATGTGAACTGACAGGAGAGCAGAAGCTCATTAAATATGCAAATCTTATCCAAACCGAGCATTTCTTGAGAGAGCCTCAAAACCAGGGTAGAAAATAGCCTATTATTTATTAATTCATTATAATGTTTTTGAATGTAAAAACCACACAAACGTCATTAGTTGACCTGACAACAGTATAACAAAAATAAAAAAGCCAGTTCATGACACCTTTAAATTGTAATAATATATCTCACAACATTTACTGTTTTATTGTATTTTTGATCAAATAAATGCAGCCTTTGGGCATAAAAGAGAATGGGTGATAAAGGTCATAGGTTAAAGGTCTTCTCTTATAGAGCATGGGTTCCCCTCAGTAAATATTATTCTAATAATACACACAAGATCAGATCAGTGTCATTCTCTCACAAAAAGCTATTAAAAAGGAGGCCAACATCCTGTTTTCTGCAATATCACTGGGAGCAAAACCAAGAAAATTCCCCAAACCCCAAAACAGTTCAGGATTCACAGTGATGATTGCTTTCAGAAATATAAAATCCAAGAAGTTGTTCACCGCTCATGCCTTTATATTCCTTTAACATTAGTTAACGGCATGACCGCGAGGTTGAAGAATATGAATTCAGATCTCTGAAGTTGATAGGATTGGTGACCCATCTGAAACTATAAATACAGTCACCATAAAGTGGTGAGATGATGCCACAACAGAGTGATCATAAGCCACTGACGCCATTAAACATACTGCAAATCATCGCCAACAGAGCTCATAACTGATGTGCGGCAGGATGAAGGAGTGCAGATAATTGAAGATCTGGGTTTTATGTCTAAAATAGAGAGTTCCGTGAAGGAAACAATATAGAGCAACACGGTATAAAGTACAAAAGCAAAAAGAACGAGTCAAAAATATCAAAGAAAAATGATGAAACTGAGCAGCTGAGTCACTGCTTGTTACTAACACAACACAATTCAAAGCAACAAGTTCACTGAAACAACAATGTAACCACTAACACTATTTTTCAAGCCTTTCACACAACAAAGTCAACATTTGTGTTCTTAAATCAAAAACATCATTATTAGAGAAAATAAGAGGAAACACACAGAGCTGCTCTCTCGATTTCTCTCACAAAGACTTTAGTTGCTTTCCTTTAGACGGCAGTAATTTTGCTGCCAAGCGCATGTTCTCTCTGTAACTACCCCACAAAACCTTCTATTAAACATAATGGAACATTTTCTCCTCTCATTGGTTGGTTGCAGTGGGCTGCAGAGTACAGATACTAGCTGGTCTATTCAGTTTGTTCGCATAATGGCCATTTAAAACGTGTGAAAGAGAAATAATGTTAGTGTTAGAGAGAAGCTGAAACGTCTAAACTTCTCATCTTACATAAGATGAGTCTAACAGTGTGAGGTGTGGCTCTTTGGAAAATCTGAACTCGATATGACGTCACCGTTTCCAGTCCAGCTACCTTTGGAAGCCTCTGCTTAACTCGGAGAAACAAACTCAGTCCTTCAATCCTTAGACAGAATGTCCTGAAAACCATTCACAAACAAAGAGACAACACTGGCATGTTTCAAATCATCTCACAATATTTATTTAGCAAATTCTTCACTACAATGTCACCGTTTTGACCGAAACTTTCTTTCAGTCAACATGAAACTGGAATTCTGTTCATTTTCTCAGTGTACGTCTCTGGTCTTTCTGTAAATGATTGATCGCTACAAATGGTTTCAAAGTTTGTCTGTAATATCAAATCTAAATATAATTTCAGCTGACATCATTTTGGCTCCTCAGGTTATATAGTAGGCATTATTTTTATTTTTATATTTTAGAAAATATAAAAAAAAAAATAAAAAAAATAAAATGGGATTCACACAGAAATTCCAGTACAGTGTTAGTGTTTACTGTAAATATACAGGACAGTCTAGTGGGTAGTGTAAACAACAGTGGTACTGGTAGAGAGGTTCCTAATGGAAGGAAGGACTCATTCATTCTCTCTGTGTAGGTGAACATTTATGACTGTGGTATCTCATGCATGTCTCCCACCTGTGCACTGACCTTTAGAGGCAGCTTTAAAGAGATGTGCAGGTCAGTGAGGGCCAATGAATCAGATGCGTCAGCCATCACTCCATTGGTATTGCATTTTTATGATTCTTTAGATATCACAAACCTTACAATCTCAGAACGGAGCATATTTACTGTTTCAAGATATGCAGTCAAACCAAAATGTATTCAGAGACGCCTTCAACGTCTTCTCACATTACAGTTTATTCGCTATAATTTAGAAAGATAGTATTAGCAATCAAAGAATAAACACTTAAGCAAAACATGGTCAGGTTAAAGTGTCTGAATAATTTTGGTCCCAAATTTTTATAAATTTTACTGCTATGTCACAGTTTACTTTATTTTGCTATCCTCACTTACATTAATGAACATAGTGTCCTGCACCCACTAGTAAAAAATAGGTTTGACTTTTTTTGGTTTGACTGTATACAAACACACACGTGTGATGTTCCATGTATTGTATGGTAGAGACAAAGGCTAGGCTAATTCCTCATATGTTGGAACTGAACCTATTTAGGAAGCAAACTAAACCCAAAACATATTGAAAAGCAGCCAAACATACAATGACACTAAGCTATCATTTAAAACTATGGGAAATACCATTTACTTCAACCCAGGGAATAGTTTGCCTTTAGTTTGTTCATCAATATGCGATATGTTTGTCCAGCAGCTCTCTTGAAGAGGAAATAAAACAAAAGCACTGATAAAAAGAAAAACATATGAACGTTGAAGATCATTGGCTCTCTGCGCCTGTAAATAAACAAATCTTGATGTAAATTATCTAAAGCAGGACAGAGGGCGTGCAGCGAACTGTAGAAAATAACTGTGCTCTACCTGTTAGACAAGCCAAACTAATATAAACCAGTAAACACTTTCAACATGCACCTCCACTTTCATTTTCAGTATTTTGTCTTGATTGCCAATAATAAACATTTCTTAAAACAAGAAGAATGTTCTTGATATAGTATATTATACCCAGAGGTATAATATACTAACCCTATGTGTAATAAACTACAGAAATACACAGATAATGAGGGGAATTAATAAAGGAGTCAGTGAGAATGTTCTGTGGATGGGATATCAGCTTTTGCTTCCTGTCAACAAGTTCCTGCCCATTGTAATTCGTCATGGAGACAAGGCTCACGGCATTTTGGAGGAGAGCAAAAAAAAATATTATGCAACCACATAGGTTAGAGCTTTACGAGTAACTGTGCTACAGGCACCGGAGTCACTCATGTGTGTTGGGGCACGCATGAGACTAAAGAATCGTGGGAATTATTTGCATTGTCATTATAAGACATGAAGCCACAAACAAAAGTAATCTATTCATCTTTCATATTAGGATGGGCATTGTGTCATGGAATGGCAGTCTCCATGTAATTGTTGTCCTTACCAACCTGATGTGCCGTTCAGCATGAACTCTGGTTCATGCTTCTACTGGTGGAAAAAGCTTTTTCTTTCTTTTTTTTTTTTAAATCAAGATCCGTTTTACAGAGCTAATGCACTTTGTACCTGAAGCCAATTTATGACAGGACGGTGTTCACTAAACAAATCAGCACTACAGTTGTTCTGTCATGTCTTTTTACACATGTTAGAGATAGCATAAAGTTCCCAGCAGCTCAGGGTCAGAAGTCTCATGATTGAAGTATAAGAGATAAGTAAACAATAATGAGGGCCATTTAAACCACTAAAATGTGTACTACATTATTATTTATAATAAATTGAGTGTACTAAATAAAATGTACTATATATTAAACTGTAGTTTATTGTATTCCTGCCCTTTAGCATAGCTGAAAAGAACAAGAGAGGGACTTTGGAGACTGAGCAAAGCCAAGTTGACTTTCCTCTCTCTAGTGCACTGGTCACACATTCCACCATGGATACAAAAGCCTCTCACACTGGGGTGAGACAGGAGCCAAGGCATATCGGTACCAGAAAGACGTTCACATGTCACAATCACACACACACACACACACACACACACACACACACACACACACACACACACACACACACACACACGCACATAAACACGGCTAGAAATTTCCAAGTCTTCATTCTCTCTAACTTTGCAAGCTGAGACACAAGTTTGGAGCAGAGAATAAAACAACAACAAACTGCACGAAGTTTCACTGACCTGCCCTGGTAGACGTGATTCCCACATGATAAATCAGCTGTGCTGTTTGACTCCTACAACAATGAAAGACTAACTCATAATTTAACGCAGAGAGCGTTATAAGAGTCTCCTTTTCTGTGACTGTAAAAAGACAGGGAGGGCAATGGAGAGATCAGTCATAGGCCAATGTGTTTCAACGGGGCGGGGCCTTTCCTGGATTCTGAAGTGTCAGTCACAATCGCTCAGCCAATCAAGTTCAGAAAGTCACAATATGCTCCTCCCCTCCTCAGCTGCTATATGCATTAGACTGACTGATACCTTCCCGTGGAGTAGATATGTTTGTAATGAGGACATGTCATGTTGCTGTGATACTGTCATTAACCTCCTAAGGCCCAGGAAAAAAAAAGTATTTTGAATTTAGTATATTTCATGTCATTACATTGTTATGTAAATATTATTCATGTTATGCTATGTCCTCGTAAGTGGACACAAGGACTTAGTTGTTTAAAAAATAAAATTACATGAAATTACATGAAACAATGGGAATTGTTTTCCGTTGACCAATCAATTTTTTTGTTTAACCAAATTCTCAACTATGTTATGAAAAATATAATGGATTGAATATACCATTTTACTTTATGCAACATGTGGGTAAAATGTCCCTACATGGGTTTTCCCATTCAATGCAATGTATCTATACACTGTATCTAATTTGTATATTAATGTGTTCTTGGAGCAACATGTAATGAAAAAAGAAGTGTAATAATGGGAGTAATAGTTAGCAACATTTTCATAATAATATCTCATCTTTTAAAGGAATGCTGATGTGTAATTTCTTTCCCTATTCACTTGTTGTGTCTCCTAAAATGCCCGATAAACATGACTTAAATCCTGGTGCAGGACATGTATGAAATCAATGCCCTGTTTTGTAACAGAAAGTCATATTTTATGACTAGATTAGAAACCATAACATTTTCCCGAGATGTTTATTTATAACAAACAATTTGAAAAATTGTCAGATTTAAATGACAATTACAAAATATAACAAAATATTATCATTTTCCATAAGAGTACTAAATTTGATAATTCAGTCATTTTTAAAGACCAAGGAGAAGTTGTTGTCCAGGTGAAACCTCAAAACAAATGGTATCTCTGAATGTGCTCTTTACAGGACATCCTTAAAACTGTGCCGTGTGGTGTCAGATATAATGTCCTCGGCACCCAGGAGGTTAATGTTAATCAAAGAAGCAAAGTAATGGAGAAAATGACTCAATGCCCTTGACTAAAGAACTTTTGTATCTTTAATAAGGATTCCTCTATATTCTATATTATTCCTCTAATTGTTTTAATTCAAGGCTGTTTGATAACTTTATTCAATTTCTGTATATTTATTTCCTACTTTTTAGACTATGGGTAAATATGACATTCATTATGGGTTTATGTGAGGATTGTTTTAAGTGACTTAAATTAAAAGTTGTGCCCCCCCAGTTTCACAGGCAAGGTTTAAACCTAGTCTCAGAATAAAATGCATGTTTGAGTTGTTTTAACTGAAAGCCATTGTTTTGTCTCAAGATGCACATCAGTGATGTTTTTTCTAGGGCATGTTTATAACAGCTACTTAAATGCCCTAACTGAACTAAGGCATAATCCTGGCTTATTCAGTTGTACTGTAATGTTGAATGGCTATAATTAATGTTTAAAATTCAATTAATTTGGAGATTAACAGTGAGATTATTACATTACAAAATATATTAAAAATGCGTTTTTAATTGCGATTAATCACAGAAAATGTGATTAATCTAGTTATATTTTTAATTGATTAACAACACTAATTTATACTAATTCTTTAGCTAGAGTAATAGTTTTGAATAATATCTAAGTTATACTTGTTCAAAACAATCATTTTAACAAAGTTTGTACTATTTTTGTATTTTTAAAATATAATGTAATGTTCATTTTAAAAATACAGGAACAACATTTTTAAAAGAAAAAGATTCTGAAAGCATTGACAGAGATCCCATAATAATTGAATATAGCTTTACAGTAGTAACAATAAATATATTTTATTATATGATTAATAATGTGACATTATAGGCATCAATTTAAAGCATCCTTGCTAAATAAAAGTATTAATTTACAGTAATTTAAGTTACAGCAATCTTAATTTACAGTAACATCTGTGTAAAGTCCTGAGGTCTCATGCATGAGCTCTGATGTCGCTGCAGCTACAGTATGTTAAAATGACAAACATAGTCCCTGATACTTGGAGATCGAAATGTCAAACCAACTTATCTCCAGGCTGCTCAGCAGTCAGGGCCATAGTTTACCCTTGGAGCAGTTTGTTCTGCTCCTCAAACAAACTGCAAGCATTTTCCTGAAGCCCTTCCTTTCCAACAATCCATCTATTTTCCATGGTGAGGAGAGTTCCACTCCACTGTGTCTAAATGGATTAATCACTGAAGAACAAGAGCAAAACACCACACTAAAGGACATCCCAGCGTATCTGACGCTCTGTGGCCAACAACAAAGACAGAGGAGAAGATAGACTTCTGAGCACCATAAATCATTTATATTTTCAATTTTCCGCCTTGTCTGATGCAGGACCTCTGGTCTATGGAGTCTGTAATAATTACCACGGCAGGGTGTGCCAGAGCGGCCATACCTTTGCTCAAATGGCAGGCATTACCATTTATCACAGCCGCAAGCAAACATCTCTGTCTCTCTCACACACACAAAACAATATCAGCTGAACTGCAGACCTTCAAGTGCACAGGAGAGAGGGGGAGGAATATAAAGAGAGTCAGTGCAATGTAAGGTAAACAGAGATTAAAAGAAAAGTTACAGAGTTTAATGGCTTTGCATAACAGCTAGTTTCATTACTGTCACACGAGTCCATCTGCTACTAACAACACTTAATCACAGGAAGCACACTAACTCTGAACGTTTAACACAAAACAATGATAACAAACTCAGGGCCATCATACTAAGTAGACCATTGTGGGCCATCGTGCCCCATTATAAAAAAATAAAAAAATAAAAAGTTTTTTTTTTTTTTTTACATACTATAAGTTATAGTAATGTATGAATCATATTTTTCTAATCATATTTTTACTGAATCATATTTTTACTAAATCTTGAAGGGTCAGAACAGTATTACATAAAGCACTATTGTCCTCTAGTGGACGGTATTAAAAAACAAAACAATTTCTGTCCCTTTGAAACTTCATTCCACGCTAACCACTTACAGTACAGTATATGTGTGTGCATTGCAGGCAAGCAAGCATGGATCAAGATAGGATGTTTGCTTTCACAGTTATGTGTGTTCCTCAAATCCTTCCTAAAGAGCAATAGGTCAAACAAAACCTGCTAGGAGTTGTTCGGGGAAAAAACTATTATAATGAAGACTTTGACCACACCACACCAAACCTTAAAGAAATAACAACAACAACACTTTAAATCACATGGTAAAACACTAAGTTACACATTACACAAATGCGCAAATTACATATATGAATACTTTGATTTAGCAGAAGAGATGACAAAATGCTAAGTAAACATGGAAAAAGAAAAATAATATTATCTCTGTTTAACCTTATGTTCAGGTTAGTTCTAGATACTTATGATCACTGAAGGTAATCAGAAGGGCTCAATATCAGCAGCTCAGTCTTTTACAGTCATAAAACAGGTTAATGATCTATATCTTAATTCATGTCTCCACAATATTCAGTCAACATCAAAATCTAATTTGCATGAGATGCATTTTTGCTTTTGCATTTTTACACATCTTCACTTGCCAGCAAAAAGACTGTATGCAATGCTTGTACTTTGCATATAAAACATTGGATGGGGTAGACCTGTTATACTGCATCTTGCTAACTTGCTAACTTATTCTATTCATATTACCTGAAACAAAATGCTATGTGTATAGGGCCACCCCTACCATCCCACAGGCTCAATTAATTTTTTAAATTATGAAGCCTAACAAATCAGAATGAAGACAACACAATTTTAAAGGTGCCATAGAATGCATTGATACAATATTTTAAATAGTTCTTTGATATCTACATCTATATCTAGGTATCTAGGTGTGTGGCTTAGGTAAGGACAAAAATATTTAAATTATTGAAATCTGGCAACCGCAAGCTCGAACACTCCTGTTTCCAAAATGACAATTTCCAAATTTCCAAAATGACAACATATATATAAACACTAATCAGGCATAACATTATGACCACTGACAGGTGAAGTGAATAACACTGATTATCTCTTCATCACGGCACCTGTTAGTGGGTGGGATATATTAGGCAGCAAGTGAACATTTTGTCCTCAAAGTTGATGTGTTAGAAGCAGGAAAAATGGGCAAGCGTAAGGATTTGAGTGAGTTTGACAAGGGCCAAATTGTGATGATTAGGATCTCCAAAACTGCAGCTCTTGTGGGGTGTTCCCGGTCTGCAGTGGTCAGTATCTATCAAAAGTGGTTCAAGGAAGGAACAGTGGTGAACCGGCGACAGGGTCATGGTGCACGTGGGGAGTGAAGGCTGGCCCGTGTGGTCTGATCAAACAGATGAGCCACTGTAGCTCAGATTGCTCAAGAAGTTAATGCTGGTTCTGATAGAAAGGTGTCAGAATACACAGTGCATCCCAGTTTGTTGCGTATGGGGCGGCAGAGCTGCAGACCAGTCAGGGTGCCCATGCTGACCCCTGTTCACCGCCGAAAGCGCCAACAGTGGGCACATAAGCATCAGAACTGGACCACGGAGCAATGGAAGAAGGTGGCCTGGTCTGAAGAATTCACATTTTCGTGAATGACTGGGTCCCCTTACCTGGGGAACACATGGCATCTTGATGCACTTTGGAAAGAAGGCAAGCCAGCAGAGGCAGTGTGATGCTTTGGGCAATGCTCTTCTGGGAAAACTTGGTACTGCCATCCATGTGGATGCTACTTTGACACGTACCACCTTCCTAAGCATTGTTTCAGACCATGTACAGCCTTTCATGGAAACAGTATTCCCTGGTGGCTGTGGCCTCTTTCAGCAGGATAATGCGCCCTGCCACAAAGCAAAAATGGTTCAGGAATGGTTTGAGGCACACAACAACGTGTTTGAGGTGTTGACTTGGCCTCCTAATTCCCCAGATCTCAATCCAATCGAGCATCTGTGGGATGTGCCGAACAAACAAGTCCGATCCATGGAGGCCCCACCTCGCAACTTACAGGACTTAAAAGATCTGCTGCTAACATCTCGGTGCCAGATACCACAACACACTTTCAGGGGTCTAGTGGAGTCCATGCCTCAACGGGTCAGGGCTGATTTGGCAGCAAAAGGGGGACCAACACAATATTAGGATATAATGTCATAATGTTATGCCTGATCAGTGTATATATAAAACTCCATTCAGTTTACATGTATTAATTTGTCAGCAATAACAAAATATTTTTCATGTTAGGAGAAATGACCATCAAACAGTAATAAAGTTATCAATAAATATAACATTAATTGCTTAGACGAAATCTGTTTCATTTTGACTCGCTATATTTATAGGTTTAGCCATAGTAACACGTTACACAGATTAAAAGACTCCAAACAGATGGACAAATCAGCTGAGAGAAAAGTGACATATCTCTGACGCAACAACGCCACGTCCCCTGTATCTCAGGGAAACTGTTTACAGTAGTAACAATCGGGATAGGCCTATAGTTTTAGTCAGCTGGAGTATTTGAGCCTATTATAGGTTCCAGCTGAAATCAATTTACAAGAATGTGCTACACTGCATTCACCACACGATGGCACTGCCCAACAAGTATCTATCTTCATAACGCTCGGTACTTTTTCTTTCAAATAACGTGGATGTATATTTTCTGTCCACTTCCGAAACTCTCTACCCATATTCCGCATCCTCTTAATCAAAGATAAATCAATGACATCAGTAATTGAAGAGTCCTTCAGCCTTCGCAGGTGACATTACGCGCGTCTCTCATCCTCCGCGAGGTGATTTCATCTCTCCGACCCGACACTTATCTTTCTTCCTACACCAAAGATGCCTTAAATAGCTTCAAGACTAACGATTTCCTGTCCAGTGTGGACAGATAACTTAGCAGAAATAGCTGGATTGCCATCCTTAAATCCTCCGAGTTTTCCTATCAGTTAGAACCATTTTAGATGGGAAACGTGTGGTAAGGATGTGTCATGAGGACATTTATTGGACAACTACAAATACAACAGGGTGCGAAATACTGAATGACCTTCAGGGAAGCAGACTTTTTAAAGGAATTTCTGTCAGCAATTCTCTGTCAGGGCGCATGTTCGCGCGCAACTAATATTGCGCCACTGAAAGTAAGTTAAACTATTAAAAAGCCATTTAAACAAAACAACAACTGTATATCTGTTAAATCTATATTTAAAACATAATGGTATTTTTGTCGTTTTCACGGAGCGCTCGAGCAGCTTACTGTTGCTATGGTTACTTCCACAGGCTGACGCGACTTCTGTTCGCAGGCTTTTGTTTTGCGCACTAATGTGACTTGTGGTTTTGGGAACGTTGTTAGGAAACGCTGCTGAAACATATATGTAAACGAACATGTTTTGAAGATTTATTCTACTTGTTTTGACTTATTTTAGGGGGCTTAAAGCCGTGGGAAGTCAGACCCTCCAAAACCCCCATAATTCTCAGCCTGCAGTACAGGTTGTATAAGTTAAATAACAAATGTTGGGCAGCCCTGAGCGCAGCACGATGGGGAGTCGGTGGGGAGACTGTCCTCCCCGAGCTCTCTCTCAGAGGAGAATCTAGACGCTCCATGATCTCAGCATGCCTGCCTGGACGAACCGGTCCAACTGTTCCTTCAACTGCAGTTGGGACGATAACGCGACATACTGTGGCGTCGAGCACCCGGTCAACATCTTCCCCATTCCAGTGCTAACCGGGGTCACCGTCACCTGCGTCCTCTTCTTCTTTGTGGGTGTAACGGGGAATCTGATGACCATTTTGGTGGTGTCAAAATACAAGGACATGCGAACCACCACTAACCTGTACCTGTCCAGCATGGCCTTTTCGGATTTACTCATTTTTCTCTGCATGCCTCTGGACTTGTACAGAATCTGGAAGTACCGACCTTGGAATTTCGGCAACATACTTTGTAAACTCTTTCAGTTTGTGAGCGAGTGTTGCACATACGCGACCATTCTGAACATCACTGCTCTCAGTGTGGAGAGATACTTTGCTATTTGTTTTCCTCTTAGGGCAAAGATAGTCGTGACCAAGGGTCGCGTGCGAGGGGTCATTTTGGTCCTCTGGATAGTATCCTTCTTTAGTGCAGGACCTGTATTTGTGCTCGTCGGGGTCGAGCATGAAAATGGGACAAACTCGTGGGATACTAACGAATGCAAAGCGACGGAATATGCCATTAGGTCTGGGCTCTTAACCATCATGGTTTGGGTCTCCAGCATCTTTTTCTTCTTGCCCGTGTTCTGCTTGACTGTTTTGTATAGTCTCATCGGGCGAAAGCTCTGGAAGAGAAAGAGGGAGACGATTGGAGAAAACGCTTCGAGTCGTGATAAAAACAATAGACAGACAGTGAAAATGCTGGGTAAGTGCCCGGTTTCATCACAGTATCAGGTAACCGCGATTAAGTTGTTTATCATTTGCGCACTTTACGCACAAGCGCACCCATTACGCACGGGATGCGCTTGGCACAAAACAGCAGCACAATCCTGCATCAACTAAAATGCTTTTGTTAGGGAACCTACAAATGTACTTTATGCGGTAACAAATGCGGTAATTAAATGTTTTTATTCAAGTAAAATGGGACATTGTACACCTTTCCATGCAGAAAAGGTAAACATTTCTTTACGAATTAAACATTTCTATCGGATTTCTTTGAGTGATAATACATTTCAATGTGGCGTGCCATGTTAAGATATTAATAAGATATATATATATATATATATATATATATATATATATATATATATATATATATATATATATATATATATATATATATATATATATATATTATAAAGGTAACATAGTGACAGTTTTCCATTCATTTAGTCATGACACCTAAATGTCATTATTGTACAAATTAAAGATAACTGGGTTGACTAATTAAAATGGTTGGTTACACTTTATTTTAAGTTTTTAATTATACATTTAAGTACTGAGTAATAACAATTAACTACATGTAGCCTACTTTACAATAGCGTCAGGGTTTGGATTAGGGTGTGGTTAAGTTAGTTGTAATTATGCACAATTTATAGTAATTACTACAGTAACACTTTATTTTAGAATGAAACTATAAAATAAAGGGTTAGCGAATTGTTCTTTAAGAACAAACTCAAGAAGATAAAAAGAGGAGACACTTGTTATTGCAAAGTTTGCAAAAGGGTGATGTTTCTTATTTAATGAAACTGTTCATCATTGACAGACTGCTTAATAAAACATTATGTCCACTAAAATATATACTTTAAAAATTCTTTAGAATAAAATGAAACGCATTGACAAATTTTTGTGTGCTAAGAAAACTTTAAAATAACAGTTAAAGTGTGAGGCTTGTGTTATTGTTACCATATGTTCAAGTTTGTGATATTTTTGTCTCATGAATAATATTTGCTTTCTGCAACAAAGTGAGGAACAAGGTGCTATATCAATGTTCATTTACTTTCATAACCTCTCTCTCTCTCTCTCTCTCTCTCTCTCTCTCTCTCTCTCTCTCTCTCTCTCTCTCTCTCTCTCTCTCTAACAGCTGTGGTGGTGTTTGCCTTCGTGCTCTGCTGGCTTCCCTTTCATGTTGGACGCTACCTGATCTCCAAATCCACAGAGATGGGCTCTCCTATCATGTCTGTCATCAGCCAGTACTGTAATCTCATCTCCTTTGTACTCTTTTACCTCAGTGCAGCAATCAACCCTATTCTGTACAACATCATGTCCAAAAAGTACAGGATGGCAGCTTGCAAACTTTTCGGACTGCGTAATAACCCACGAAGAAGCACATCAGTGGCCAAAGGAGAGAGTCCACCGTGCTGGACGGAATCCACTGCCAGCGTGTGACTCTCTTTACCGTTAACAGCCATTTCAGACCTCATCTACTGCTGCCATCATTTTATAAGATGATGTCTCTTAATTAGACAAAAGATTTATATGAAGGTCTCATAAATTTTCAGACAGATCAGGGAGTATTTTAGAAAGATGTCATTAACAGCCATTTGTCTATCTAAGCTCAACATTAAATACCTTGATGTTTTATAAAAATATGCTTGTAAATAGAGAGAAAAAAAAGATAACTTCAGTTGCCTTAAATCTAAATGAAATCTGGAAGACAAAATTAGCACTGTAGATACAGCAGAATCCTCATGCGCCTGATGACAGGGACTGCAGGGGTGATGCCGTTCATTTGCCTCGTGCCTGAATGCACGTCATGCTCTTTTAGCCAGTGTTGTCACTTTCTTCATGTGCGTGTTTCATAAGGCTCCGCACCCCGCCCTGAAGCAATACACAGAATCCAAAAGCTTTTGAGAAAACTTCATTCAAAACAAAGAAACATAAAACTGTCAAAATTGCATTGGTGCATTTAAGTACTCGAACATCATAAAAGATTGCTGTTTTTTGTTCTCAGTGTTTCATGTGCTAAATGTATAAACTGTTGGTATGGAATTTGTTGAGAAGAGTTTCATTTAAAACCACTGCAATAACCGTTGTGACAGTATATTCGTACGTTAGCAAGTCCTCTTACATCCAATTCTATATGTTGTGGAAACTGCATGTGTCTTGTGTTCTAAAATGATGTACAGTACATAAAATTGCATATTTGTACTTTGTAAAATATGTAAATATACCCATGTTTAATTGGATATCTGCTGTGTTGGAGGTTTTCGTTTGTAAGAACAATGACAATATGACAAATGAATTATGATATACATGAATATACTGTGTGTGTGTATATATTTACAGGTGCTGGTCATATAATTAGAATATCATCAAAAAGTTGATTTATTTCACTAATTCCATTCAAAAAGTGAAACTTTTGTTATGTTACTTTTAATTTTGATGATTATAACTGACAGCTAAGGAAAATCCCAAATTCAGTATCTCAGAAAATTAGAATATTGTGAAAAGGTTGAATACTGAAGACACCTGGTGCCACACTCTAATCAGCTAATGGACTCAAAACACCTGCAAAGGCCTTTAAATGGTCTCTCAGTCTAGTTCTGTAGGCTACACAATCATGGGGAAGACTGCTGACCTGACAGTTGTCCAAAAGACGACCACTGACACCTTGCACAAGGAGGGCAAGACACAAAAGGTCATTGCAAAAGAGGCTGGCTGTCCACAGAGCTCTGTGTCCAAGCACATTAATAGAGAGGCGAAGGGAAGGAAAAGATGTGGTAGAAAAAAAGTGTACAAGCAATAGGGATAAACGCACCCTGGAGAGGATTGTGAAACAAAACCCATTCAAAAATGTGGGGGAGATTCACAAAGAGTGGACTGCAGCTGGAGTCAGAGCTTCAAGAACCACTACGCACAGACGTACGCAAGACATGGGTTTCAGCTGTCGCATTCCTCGTGTCAAGCCACTCTTGAACAACAGACAGCGTCAGAAGCGTCTTGCCTGGGCTAAAGACAAAAAGGACTGGACTGCTGCTGAGTGCTCCAAATTTATGTTCTCCGATGAAAGTAAATCAGGGTCCCAGAGTCTGGAGGAAGAGAGGAGAGACACACAATCCACGTTGCTTGAGGTCCAGTGTAAAGTTTCCACAGTCAGTGATGGTTTGGGGTGCCATGTCATCTGCTGGTCCAAGGTCAACGCAGCTGTATACCAGGAAGTTTTAGAGCACTTCATGCTTTCTGCTGCTGACCATCTTTATGGAGATGCAGATTTCATTTTCCAACAGGACTTGGCACCTGCACACAGTGTCGAAGCAACCAGTACCTGGTTTAAGGACCATGGTATCCCTGTTCTTAATTGGCAAGACAGCAAACTCCCCTGACCTTAACCCTATAGAAAATCTATGGGGTATTGTGAAGAGGAAGATGCGATATGCCAGACCCAACGATGCAGAAGAGCTTAAGGCCACTATCAGAGCAACCTGGGCTCTCATAACATCTGAGCGGTGCCACAGACTGATCGACTCCATGCCACACCGCATTGCTGCAGTAACTAAGTAACTAAGTGCAGTAACAGCTAAGTATTGAGTGCTGTACATGCTCATACTTTTCATGTTCATACTTTTCAGTTGGCCATGATTTCTAAAAATCCTTTCTTTGTATTGGTCTTAAGTAATATTCTAAATTTCTGAGATACTGAATTTGGGACTTTCCTCAGTTGTCAGTTATAATCATCAAAATTAAAAGAAATAAACATTTGAAATATATCAGTTTGTGTGTAATGAATGAATATAATATAAAAGTTTAACTTTTGATTGGAATTAGTGAAATAAATCAACTTTTTGATGATATTCTTTCCATTTAGTGAAATAGGATATAGATATAGATTAACTATATATATATAGCTCTAGAAAAAATTAAGAGACCACTTAACTTTGAGAAATCTTAATTTTTCAGAGCTGTATATATAGTTAATCTATATCTATATCCTATTTCACTAAATAGAAGGATGGATGGATGGATGGATGGATGGATGGATGGATGGATGGATGGATGGATGGATGGATGGATGGATGGATGGATGGATGGATGGATGGATGGATGGACAGGACAGACAGAACAATAGATACAGACGGATGGATGGATGGAAAGAACAACAGAAAGATGGACAAATAGAATGTTAGACAGATAGAATGATAGATAGACAGAGAACAATAGACAATGATGGATGGATGGATGGATGGATGGATGGATGGATGGAACTACAGACAGAACGATAGAACGATAGAACGATAGATAGATAGATAGATAGATAGATAGATAGATAGATAGATAGATAGATAGATAGATAGATAGATAGATAGATAGATAGATAGATAGATATAATGACAGACAGAATGATAGATAAATACACTATATTGCCAAAAGTATTGGGACACCTCCAAATCATTGAATTCAGGTGTTCCAATCACTTCAATGGCCACAGGTGTATAAAATCAAGCACCTAAGCATGCAGACGCTTCTACAAACAATTGTGAAAGAATGGGTCGCTCTCAGGAGCTCAGTGAATTCAAGCGTCAAAGATGATTGACACTTAGGATATAGTCTGGACTGGCGGTATGGTTCTGTTCTGGGCAAGAACTCCCTGCGCATCAATGCAGCCTAGCATGGATGAGAGCAGGGAGAGTAAACAGAACAGAACCAACAATGTATTGTAGATATCATTAATGTCAATTTTTAAACTTACAACATAATTAGGGAATTTAGTCTGATTCAAGGGGAATCAGAATGCCAAATCCTTACTGATGAACTGGGGAGGGAGGAGGGTAATTAGCTCTGGAGAAACACGATAACTGCTGATAATGCTGAAGAAGCTTATATGCTTTATATATAATATATATATATATATATATATATAATGCTGTGATAGACATTGTATTCGTATAGGTAGACGTGATCAGCTGACAGTCAGCTGATGCAAGCTTGACCTGCCAGAACTAACACTACACTTGATTTGTGAAATTTCCTCACTACTAAATATTTCACAGTCAACTGTTAGTGGTATTATAACAAAGTGGAAGGGGAACAACAGCAACTCAGCCACGAAGTGGTATACCACGTAAAATCACAGAGCGGGGTCAGCACATGCTGAGGCGCACAGGTGCGCAGAAGTGGCCAACTTTCTGCAGAGTCAATTGCTGCAGACTTTGTGTGGCCTTCAGATTAGCTCAAGAACAGTGTGTAGAGAACTTCCTGGAATGGGTTTCCATGGCCGAGCAGCTGCATCCAAGCCTTACATCACCAAATCCAATGCAAAGTGTCGGATACAGTGGTGTAAAGCAAGCCGCCACTGGACTCTAAAGCAGTGGAGACGTGTTCTCTGGAGTGACGAATCACGGTCCATAAAGACATGGTTGATCGGGTTTGGTGTGGAGGAACTTAACTGGCCTGCACAGAGTCCTGACCTCAACCTGATCGAACACCTTTGGGATGAATTAGAGTGGAGACTTTGAAATTCTGATGGTTTTTAGGTTGTTCGGTATTCAATAATTATTCTTTATAAACCTATTCGAAGCCAGGCCATGCACTTTTAGAAGAATGGTCAAAAATTCCCATAAACACACTCCTAAACCTTGTGGAAAGCCTTCCCAGAAGAGTTGAAGCTGTTATAGCTGCAAAGGGTGGGCCAACTCCATATGAAACCCTACGGATTAAGAATGGGATGTCATTAAAGTTCATGTGCATGTAAAGGCAGGCGTCTCAAAACTTTTGACAATATAGTGATAGACAGACAGACAGACAGACAGACAGACAGACAGACTTTTGAACAAAATATAGATAGATGATAATACTTGGATAAAACTGGATACAATATAACTTGGAATAGTAGTTGAATTTAGGACTGTGTGTTCATTTTCATAACCCCAAAAATAGACGCAGCGGTCTATAATGGGCTTTAAATAAATAATAAGGGATTTTATGATATCCATGTGTAAAGTCTGACTGTTGGAGTTTTATTGATGTCAAATCAAGGTTAGAGTGCCCAGACTGGAGAGAAAGAGGATTACAGAGGAGAATGCTTTCATAAATCAGTCAGATCTCCTCATGAGGCAGAAGGTGACACTGCAAAATGAGATTGTCCACCATTCACATATGCCACTTCTGTCTACCATCACCATAAAATGTATAAAATAAATGAATAAAATACCACAGCCCTGATGGAGAGGGGGAGTGTAAACACTCTTCAAAGTGTCAATTACAGGTCAATTAAAAAAATAGAGCATCATACCTGGACAAACCGTTTTTAATGTTTGACTTCACTTAAAAGGTTTTTGTAGGCTTTTTAAAAGTCAGATTTTAATTAGTGATTGCAATCAGTTTCCACAAACATATCTCTAAAGGTCTTCACCAGTGTTGGGGAAACATATTACAAGTAACACTTATTTTTCAAGTAAGTAACGCAAGTTACTTCGTTTTACCATTTATTGATTTACAGCTCTCCTGTCCCCATGTTGAGAGAAATCACGAGTAAGTGTTGTGTGTGCTGTGTGAACATTATTGCAGTTCTAGACTAAATGCAAGCACGTATTTACTCATCTCACTTGCACAAAAAAAGATTCAGTATTCCTCAAAATAAATAAAAAAATATGTTTTATTCAGATGGGACTTGGGCAGAAATTTTATTCATGTATGAGCTAACTTATTAAAGATTTATTAACGTTACTGTCGTATAAAGCAGGGTGGAGCTGAAAGCCGTTGGAGTGGAACGAGGCCGCTGGAGCGATGGCTAATGAGACAAATGTGACACACGGCAGTGGAGCAGTGGAGCTTTTCTTATGCCTCAGACGGCCGCTTCCGCTTCTTCCGGTCATGCATATGTGGGGTAACGCAGCGCTGTTTTATCATATCGGATACGTTTGAGTGTGCTGAAAGTTATGTTATGATGCTACTCTGTGCGTTCGCTCGGTGGTTACTATGAGACACTAATGTTGCACACTGCAGTAAGCTAGATCGATACTCACAGTAAATCAAGAAAACAAGATTTAGGCGAAACAATAAGACTAACCGTGTTGAGCTATATAACAATGATTCGTTTTCTGTCGAAGAATGATCACAGTTGCTCACCTGTCACATAATACATTAAGTCTTTGGTGTTTCTATGGTTTCTACAAAATAAAAAATAAAAAGGTAACGTGGGTATGATGTCTTTGATAGGTGATGCACGGATATTTTAATCAAAAAATCTTACACATTGTGCCTTTAATTATTAAATTACACAAGTATAATTTATGTATTTAATCTCACTTTATTAATGTCTTTTCTGCTGACCTTTAATGATCCAATTCAACCATACCAACAAGCAAAAATGAGTTTAGTTAAACATCAGAACAGCTGAATTCTGATTAAATTTGCATTTCCTTCATTCATATACATTTGTCAAAAATGGTTTTGTTATTTAAAAAAAACAAAGAAGCAAGCCCAGCCCAGGTAAGAAAAAGACAATTAGTTACTTTTTTAGTAAGTAATGTAATATTGTAACGCATTATTTTTAAAAGTAACTTTCCTCAACACTGGTCTTCATTTGGTAAGACATCAGTTTAACTCTGAGTGCATACGTAACTGTCTATATGTAAACTGCAACTGCTGTGGCAATACAAATGTTACTGGGCACGCCAATAAAGACGACAAAATGGAAAATCGAGACGGTGTCAATTACCACAGAAACAGTTGAGGAAAGTAGACATCTATCATTAGTGGAAATTCTGATGGTGTTTAGGTTGTTCAGTGTTTAATAATTAATCTTTATAAAACAATTCATCATTTCATTCTACAACATGAATCTTAACACAGACTTAACCCTCCTTTATGAATGAGTAACTGCTTCAACAGGTTCATGCGAGGCACTTTTGGTGGAGGATGAAATTGGACTAGCAGCTTCAATGAGCAACATAATTCTACATCAGACACGTCAGCACAATTGTAGAACAGCCTTTCAATAAATGAGAATAAGGACATATTCTGAAGCAATTCTTCAATCATAAGCTCTATGAATTAACATCTCCAGAACAAAATACAATCTGTCAGAAAAAATTAAAACATTTATTGGGTATAAATATATTACATACACGCTACAGATAAGTCTTACATACATAGGGTAGTATTTGCAAAAATCTATACATTAACATTGATATGGCAGTTTCTTTTATATATATGCATATGAAATTGTCTAACATTTACAATACGAGAAAAATTTATGACTTTAAAAATTGTAGATCATGACAAGCCTGGAATGTTTTGTATATTTTTCCTTTTCTGACTTTTTTTTTTTTTTTATTTGTTTTAAACTGAGGTAAAAATACACTTTTTTTGGAAAATACTTGAATACACTTACGGTTCTATACATTTCTCTGGGATGACAGAGCTGATCGATCTCCAAACCATCATTTTCAAATTCATTTTCATATTTAAAACAAAATAAAGATAAAACGGAATAAAATACAATATAAAAATACAAAACTATACTTGGGCCACAAAACTGTTGTGTGTTCTTTTTAAATTTTACAAGGACCAATAAGAAAATAAAACAAACAAACAAAAAAGACCAAATTTAGATCACCGGTTGGGATCAAACACTACTTACATAAAGGGCAAAAAAAAAAAAATCACTAACAATAAAAGGACCCCAATGTACTTTCAGACTTTCCACTAAATATGTTCAAGCCTGTGCGGGCCAGTTTTACAGACATTTCTTACTGCACGATACTCTCGATATGAAAGCAATAGCAACATTGACTAGGAAATACAGTTTTATCAAGATAATTCTAATAAAGATTAATGTTTCACTTTAAAAAGTGCTTAATTTCTGTTAGTTGTCATACTATATATATATCTATATCTCTATATATAATTCCTTAGCAAAAATACTGGAATAAATTCACTATTGCGCTATGACATGTCTGGAAAATAAAAGGAAATGAGAAATGTCACTTGCCTGAAACAGTTTGATTGTTTTGCTTTCCTTTTGGCGTGAAATGGCATGTAAGATTTCACCTCAGAAGGATTATCAAAATAAATGGCACAATTTTCACTACTAAAAAAAGTGTAGTCACAGATGAAGTTTAACTTAAACGTATGTTTTTCCTTTTCAAGAAATGATGTTCTAGTGTCACAAAGGATTTCTCAAGTAACCCTTTAAATAACAATAAAAGCAACATAAAAGTGGACAAGCTTCCGCTTTGGCAAACAGTAAGATAACATAAGCGTCATAACACTCTTTAGCAATGCCAAATGTAGCTATGTACTGTATGTCCCGTTACACACTCACAAATAATAATAATAATAATAATAATAATAATAATTAAAAAAAATCGGTTAAACATTTGCTACGGTTCTCTATGAAAAGACAACTAACTGGAGTTCGGCACTTTGTAATAGGAGATGAACAGACATTTGGTTATATATAAATGTTTCAGCATGGTACATGCTACATGTTCCCAATTAATGAAAGACATAAACATAACCAGAATTATGAATGAAAGGAATGCTGGCCTTTATCGTTAATCTACAATACATAAAAAAATAAAAATAAAAATAAAAAAATTAAAAAAATCACTGAAGAAAAAAATAAAAAAATAAAAAAACATGCTACAAGAGAGGAAAAAAATAGTACATAACTACATCTCTTAATTTCTTGAAAAATAAATAAATGAAGATTGCACTTTAATTGCCATTTAAAGTACTGTATGCAATAGATAGTATAAATAACCCTAAAGAATGATACCTTACTTTCCCATTAACTTTGGCAAAGGTATTCTGAGCTAGTAAACGATTTGCTTACGAACAACTGGAGCAAGGCACAGCTTAGGTGAGAAAACAGATCAAATAAATGCATTTAAAACGGCAGAGGCAGATACAACGAAATGACGCTACTGACGACAGCAATATCAGAATCGTTCGGCAACGTTTAGTGTTTCGCAGCACCCTCTCAGAAACATAGTATTTACTTCTTCACCTCTGAAAAGTCCATGTCCCTGAGGTACAATACAGGCTGTCAGTTTATTTCTCCTTTTTAGAAACCTCCTAACCGGTTCTGCAAGTGTAATGTGGGAGAAATTCTTTGGATTGGTGGGAACTGCTGGTTTGTACCTTTTACTTGGCTAATGATGCACTGCAAGCACATCAGGCTGTTTTGGCATGAACATCAGGTGCAGCGGGTGGAGGAATTCACTGCTGCTTTTGACAATAACCTTGGTAAAGCACCTTAGAAATGCCCAACTGGCTTTCACGGATTCAAAGAAGACTAAACATTCAACGCGTTGACACAGGCCGCGGAGAAAACACAACGGGCGAAGTCCTGGGGACGAACGCACGCCATTCACAGAGTGAGGGAACGGGCTATTTCGGTTCCACAGCTACGCACTGGCTATTGTGACTCCAGTCTGAGAGGGCAACGTTAGCCTAGCCAAGTCATCCAGGGGGGCTGGAAGGCGAGAAGTAGCCCTGGGTCACTGCACCTTAGGACTATATGGCCAGTTGTCTTCGGCGGAAAGAGGGTGCGTGGTTGTTACCGAACGCGTGGCATGTCAAACTTCCCTTACCCTCGTCCGCCACCACCACTGACCACAGATAAAGCACCATAGATTGTGAATTGACACGCTCCAAAAGAGAGATCTACTTTAAACTCATCGTTACTTATATTACAATAGCTCTATAGAATCTTATAGATTTATATTTGTATCTATATATATTAGATAACTGATTCCATTTATAGGAAAAATAAACACACAATAGCAGCATCACTTAAACCACACTTGGATTGCAACTTGCTTTGGCAGCTTAATGCAGGGGGCTTTACAACAGTCTTACTACGGTAACAGTATGTCGTGTTTCTGAGAAGGATCGTGGTGATGCGTACTATGACGCACAAACAAAATGCGAACATCACGTGATTGTGTATATTAAAACGGCACTGGGTGAACTGTGATCGTGGGTATTACACCATGATAAAGCTATGATACTCGTATATGGCTGTGAAACAAAAGCACACTTGGATAAAACAAAGTAAGGCCATGAACGTGGAGAAAATACCAATACATTTTCCTCCCAACATATACGTACACTTAAAGGGATACAAAAAACGAAGCATGCAAAAACAGGCCGTCGCGCAACTCTTCGTAAGGCTTGATGATGTGGTTTTGCTTCCCCAAGAGTTCAGAGCAAAATCCACACGCTGTAAAAGAGCGAGTGACACAGTGATGCACAGGCAGGCTGGAAGGCATCAGCGAGAGAGAGAGAGAGAGAGAGATAGGATGAAAGACAAGAAAAGAGCCTGTATAACATACTCAGCCTACAGTACGTCGCATCGGATGTATACTTTAAGTGTTTGTGTGTTACTCGAAACGTAAATGTTTTCTTTCTTGGCTGGCTGCTGGTTCTGCGTCGCTTTTTAATATCTTCACTTCATGAAGAAGTATTCCACCACAAAAGCGATGAGGAAAGACAAGGCCGCGAAAGCCCCGACTAAGACTGCCGCGAAGCGTTCGTCCGTGGTGAACATGCCGCTGGGCTTCAGGGTCTCGGCGGAGCTGAGCTCTCCGGGTAGGGCGAGCTCCGTGCGCCGCAGTGTGAAGAGCGAGGATGGGCTGAGGGGTCCACACAGCTCCTGCGTGCTGTCCTGACACCGCCGACACACGTACACACGGAAGCGATAGTCTGTGTTGTTTTGCAGGCCCGAGATCTGGAAGGTTGTGTCCTCTCCCTTATATAACTGAAAGAAAGAAAGAAAGAAAGAAAGCAAGCTTGTGAAAAATACAGCTTTATCTGCTCAAACTGCATAAAACTCACTAACACCAACAACTGGTCACCATCAGGAATCGCTCATGTTTACAGGTTCAATACAAGTCAAGTTTATTGCATTTATGGCATAATGTTGATTACCACAGAAAATAATCTTAGTTTTTACAATTTGTGGTTTAAAAACAGAAAATGTAAGCTTGTGTTATACAATTATTATTAATAATATTTAATAATATAATACAATAAAATATATAATAATATATAATTAATACTATTAAAAATACTAATAATTATAAAATAATATTTGCATTATAAAAATATATATGAATTTCATTTTTGTTAAAGCATGTACTTTTATAATAATTCTTTATAATAACAATAAACTATTATTATCAATGTTTAATAATTAATGTATTTATATGTAATAATAATAATAATAATAATATACAATCAGTATCAATTAAAATAAATGTAAATGTTATAAACAACAAAAACAAAATGAATGAATGAAGTTGAACGTTTGGATATAACTAGTGATTCTATCTATCAGGATAAAGTATAATAATAATAGTTCACAAAAAGTAATATTAGCAAAAGGAGCGTTCAACATTTATTAAAGTAAAAGCACAGGAAGCCTTTCTCTGTCAATATGATAGATAGTGGTCAATTCATATCCTGATGTTCTGACAATGCCACGCAAATATACAAGGTATGAAAGAGAGTCTAGATAAGAAAACTATACCGAAAAGATGATTTTCACCAGGAAAACATATCTTCCAATTAGACTACATGCATGATATGCTGTTACTAACATGAAATATTCATCAAACATTCAAGGAAGTCTGATTAAAATGCAGAATAGGTCATGTGTGGGAAGAAAAGCCCATTCTAACTGACACAACACAGAGCACTTGCTATGTATGAGGCGCTTCACATGTGGCTGCTTTTGGTTGCCAAACAACAGTTGTTCATTTTCACTGGAAAGCCACCCACAATTTGTAACCTTCCTTACGCACTGCTAAGATGGACACAAATGAAACAGAGAAAAATCACTAAAAGTCAAAACGTGCAGGTCTAACAGCACAGGAGCTAAATATTAAGACCTTCATTGTTTATTCCAGATGCACGGATAAAGTGGCACGGCACAAAGGTGTACAAAAACTCAGACAGGCAGAGGACTAAACATTTGATTTTCAAGAGGAAAGAAGAACTTCAGCTTACAGTGCACATCAGGCTTTAGAAAACACGAATGTATCAAAGATATACACAAGCTATGCAAATACATTTGGAAACGCTCCCTTTCAGCAGGGACAATGCATCGAAAAAGATAAACGTAATAGAAGTTGTTTCTGGCAACTACTATTTCATTTTTCCATTTGCAGGGAGGAATGAAACAGATGCCATTTGAGTTCAGAAGAGCGTGTAAAACTGAGATGGCAATGCGTCCGTTAATGAAAGTTGACAAAAACAAGCCAATTACTCATGAGCAGACAAAATAAAACTAAAAACAAGCTTAAAAAAAAAAAAAAAAAAAAAAAAAAAGTACAATGCAATGAAATAAAACACCCACCAGTTTATTCAGGTCCATGAGCGCTGACATTTCAACCGCACAGGAAGATTTCACTATTTGTATCACTTAGCTTCTGTGTTTTCAATACAATACTGGATATAGAGTCGATATTGAATATTTTATTGTTCATGCTCTTTTCCTCAGTTTTTACATTTAAATTACTCTTTCCATTATCTGTTAATCTTTAAAAGCACACACACACACACACACACACACACACACACACACACACACACACACACACACACACACACACAAAAAATGTAATAATGCTGTTAAATGTAACCTCCATTAAATCTCAAAATGATTATCCATTTTCCATACTGTAGATTATAATGTGCTGATGCCTAAACTAACGTGTAGCATTTAAAACTCAAGTGTTTTGTGCTTATTTAAATTTGATTTATATTGAGTAAAAAAGTGCAGAATTTGATTGGTTCTAGGCAATAACATTAATATAATTACAGGCCAAAACTGCAACTAACTTTAACATTAAGGGTCCTATTTTAACGATCTGAGTGCACTTCCGAATCCACTTTTGCTAGTTTAACGTCGGCACACCAGGCGCATGATTTTGTTTACATATCATTTTGTTTACAATAATGTGACTATTTATAATAATCAGAGTAAGGTCTTAATCGCAGTAAGATGTTTACATGACATGAGCAGAACTCATCACTCCAGTTTACATGCAATTTTCATTATTCTGATTATTCGCTAAGAAGTATGCTTATACCACCCTCAGACAGGCATACACATACAGTGTATTATTTTAAACTACTCGCATCAAATTCGGCGCTGTGATGAACATCGCAATGCCAGGTTTGCCCACTGCCGTCGTGTTCTTCGCGCAGTCTAGATGAAGATACAGAGCAGAGACTGTGCAGCGAGTTGTGTTGACAGAGTTTAGTGATTTAGAGAAGAGAAAACTTCAGAATAAAACGTCTCAAAGTTCATTCATGAAGTTGTGTGAACAAGACACGGCATCGTGTAAGTCCGCTCACATGCACACTTTGGTCAGAATGGTACCCAGCAAACATGCTCCTTTGGGGCCTGTATGGGGCCACTGTGGGCAGCCCACTATGGGCCCAGATACCGGTGTGAAATGCGGGGTATGTGTGGGCCCCACACTATGGGGACAGCCCAAAGTGCCCACACTAAACCCTCACTGGGGCCCAAACGGGCAGAACCACTATGGGCCCCCGCATGGGCTAACCCACTGGGGGCCCATGTGGGTTTTCTGTGGGCAAGCCCACAGTAAACTTTCATTGGGGCCCAAACGGGCAAATCCACTATGGGCCCTGCATGGGCTCAGTGAAACAACACTACAGCCTATAAAACATTTAAAAGATTATCAGTAAATAATGGTAACCTAAAGAATATAACATTTTTTAATATTAGTTAAAAAAATATATTTGTTTCATACTATTTCCCCACAAAGATGCGTCATATACCGCTCTGCGCTTTGAGATGAATGTGGGACGAGCTGGATAGACACCTTCTTTTCGAATATCTTCGTCTTCATGTTTTCTCCTGATGTTGCAAACCAACAATTGTTGTAAAAGGTCTGAAGAGCGAATTTTATCTTCCACAGGGTCAAGACATTTAGGCTATGTTTGATTATGCACTGCCAGAGAAAACAAAACTAAAATCACCGGTGTGTGTGTGTGAAATGCACTATTCAAATAAACTTGACGAGCCTTACCAAGTTTAATAACAATAAAATTTGAAGTAAAAATGTATTCGTCCTACAGTGTTTTTTTTATTTTTATACTTTACCACAGTAAAGGATGTGAATAGTTATAACATAAGGAAGGAAGAAACATTTATAATCCCCTGCAAAAATGGGTGCGATGCGAGTGAAGATTCGGGAAAAGAAACGAGATGTCCATATCCATTGGGATAAAATGGACTAGGCCTATTGTTAAAATGAACGGTAAATCAGGTGACCAGATCGCAAAACCGAAAAAAAAAAGCTGACAAATCTTAAATTGGGCTCAGCCTACCTCTCTCATTCGGGATGAATCCATAGCCTATGTTTTCATGGCTGCGATGTAACATTTAACTGCTAATTTATTTCCTTTGTAGGCTAAACAAAGCTTTGTGCTTCATTCCTGTGGTAATATTCACGTAAAACAGCATTCACATACAAAACACTGGACTAGTAAAATAACTAAATTATATTTTTCAAGTAGAAAATAGTATTTATGTAAAGAGATATAGAAAAATAAAAAGAGCACAACTCTTCTTAAGTGGAAGGAAGCTAAAATTCCCTCACGTGCAACCTAGCGCGGTCGAGTCATTATTTGGGTAAGTAAAATAACGAAATGATAGTTTTCAAGTAGAAAATAGTATTTATGTAAAGAGATATAGTAAAATACAGATATAGTAAATTACTCCCATTAATTCAGTAATGAATAGTGAACATGCTTGGCTGTACAGTTAGCTGGGTGAAAATGATCTGAGATTTGTGCTGGATCCCTGCTCTAACTTTTACATGTTTTATATAGTGGAATAAGCTGGTGAAATTGAGATGTAGCCTACACTAGTTGCTAGCCACCTTAGCACAGAGTTCAGAGACACATCAGAAACAGAGCAAACAGAACACAGCATCTGCTGCCATTAAACGCTCACTTCTCTCTACAAGCAAACAACCCGCTCCTCACTCGCATCCATTTTAACAGCTGACAGGACAAGGCACACATTAGCACAGTAATAGGAACCATGCCAGCTACATTAGACATTAGAGCAGCAGGGCTCTTGCCCCTAGCAGAGAAATATATGAGTGAAGGAAGGGATCTGATTGGCTTGCTGTGGTCATGACAGAATCGGTCATGTAGAACTCCATGGAGAGACCTTGTGGCCTTCAGAACCGCTCTGCTCAGTGGATTTAGATTCACCGGATGATCTACTAATGTGGCCATTAAATGTAAAATGACGGCACATTTGTAACAGAATTGAGAAAAAATGTGTGCAATAATGTCAGTGTGCAGTGAATGGTAATAATCCTCCCTCTGTGGACTCAAACACGACTATTACAAAAGTAACACTATTTCGATAGTCCAATTTAGGCATTGTACTAACTATAAGTAACTTTGCAACTACATGTCAACTACCAGTCATTAGAGTATTAGTAGATTTAAAGGGATAGTTAAGCCAAAAATTAAAACTAACCCATGATTTACTCACCCTCAAGCCATTTTACATGTATATGACATTTTTGTATATGTCGAATACACTAATTTTGATTTTTGTATATAGCTTTAATACAATCGGAGTTTGTATATATATATTATATATATATATATATATATATATATATATATATATATATATATATATAAATATATAAATAAATGTCCTGGCTAATCCAAGTTTTATAAATGGCAGTGAATATGAAATATTAATCTGCTAAACATTATTTTGATGGTTCCCCAAAAGACTGACTATAAGTAACTTTGCAAATACAAGTGAACTTAACACTAAGTCTAACCTTACAGTCTACTAATACTCTAATGTGACATGTAGATGCACATTAATAATTACATTTCACCACTGATGGAATTTTCCGTCATTTATGAGACAACAACGCTTCCCTGCAATTGATGTAATTTTCCAGCTTTTCGTGTTTCACTGTTATACTGTGGCACTATTATGCATCTTCTGAAAGAGTACAGAATCTCTGGGTTGAAACACAGGGAAAAAAGATGCAGCTATTTTAACCAGTGTAACATCATTCCCCTGTCAATTACGTCATATCCACGTTTCTCTCGGATCCCGAAAGAAACAGCAGCGGCCAACTGCGGCATATAAGCATAACACCAACGTAATGTCTCAGGCTTTAGTCTGCGCCCTGCTTCATTACACTGTAATGCTAATAAAACTTTAATAAGAGGTGAAGACGACAACATTTAAATTGAGTGTACTGTAAATATAAGCTATATAAGAATTGGTGTAAATACCTGTTATGCTCAAGAGTTTAATCAGGCTAAACCTATGAGCAGAACTATATGCTGTTTTTCTGCATTACTGGAATTTCTCCAAATCATAACCAATGCATTTTCAAGTCAAAAATAACAACCACAATAAGATGAAAGACAAAATGTTTTCAAATGCAGGCTGTTATTTCCTTCAATTGTATCACGTATGATAGATGAGCTGGTTGTTAGTCTCCATCAAGCCATCAGCAGTGGCATCAGCGCCAGCCGCAGAATACTAATAGTCTCAGGCGGAGGACACAGACCTAACATCCTACTCCTATCTCAGACTTAGACTGTGGGGATGACGTCTCTCCATCTCTTTCCCTTTCCTTGAATAACAATGCAATGCAAAGAGTAGCAAGAAACTTCATGCATTTTCATCAACACCAAGTGTTGGTGTTAGTCATAGTGTTTGCCGAAGGTATGAAGATATTAGTATAAGAAATTAATAATTTTAAATTAAATATATAAAAGAAAATCATAAATGACCCAAAAATGCTGCAATACAAATTAAATAGATGTCTCAAACTAAAAGCAATTAAAAAAAGCAATTTTAGGGGATGAGGCAGTTTTAAAAATCATCTAAAAGGGCTATCAAATATAATGTGCATTAACACATTTGTCTATTTTAATAAAAAATTCTCTCATCACATTTTCGTAAAAATATATAACCTAGTTTTTATACAAATGAGATAAGTATAGAAAATGTGAAGTGTTTCTGTATAAATGAACTGAATGATAGAAGTCATGAGATAAATCACTGGCTAATAGATAGCCCTAATCTATAGGCAATTGAGATTTGAAGAATGGAATCTCACCTGTTTGTAATCAGATTCTCGGCCCACCAGCACCTGTAGGATGTAGATGATGGGGTCTCCTCTCATTGGTGGGATGCTCTCCCAGCTGACCTCACACACATTCCCTTCCATCTGTACCACTTTGGGAGCTAAAAGATAATATACAAATTTAGCTATCGTAAAATCGTAAATAGCCAATAAGTATCCATTCAGTACATAAACACATATGTGGCATGAAGCAATAGGTAGATGTTTTTGTACAAAGATACTTTACCCTTGAGAGCTGGAGGAACAGATTTGGTGGTATGGAAGGTGTGTATTTCAGAGAAAAGCCCCTCTCCTGCCTCGCTCACAGCTTGAATCCTGAGACAGTAGCTGCTTGACTCACAAAGTCTCTGTACCTTATACGTGTGGCTTGGGCCTCTGTAAATTGTGACAAACCTAAAACACACACATTTAACTTATGTTAACGGTGCGCAATTTACCAAGTTACTTAGTAATAATCAGACATTTGGTGGGTAAGATTTCATGTTTTTTAAAGAAGTCTCTTATGCTCACTACGGCCACATTTATTTGATCAAAAATGCAGTAAAAACAGTAATATTGTGAAATACTATTACAATTTAAAATAACTGTTTTCTATTTTAATATACTTTAAAAATGTATTCCTGTGATGGCAAAGCTGGATTTTTAGCATCATTACACCAGTCTTCAGTGTCACATGATCCTTCAGAAATCATTCTTGTATGCAGATTTGCGGGTCACTTGGCGCTCTTTTTTTTTTTTTTTTTTTTTTTTTTTTTTGTTATCACATATTTTAGCAATTATCATAAATTAGGTATCATTCGAAAGCTTACAATCTCTAGCTTACTCTAAATTCTCCTCCCCTATTAAGCGTCATCATGTTTAATATTACATATAATAAATATACAATATTACTATTTTATAGTCAAAACCTTTTCTAATCTTGACAAAACAAAGGTTTGAGTCTCAAGGTCCTAAACAAAATTTCATGGGAAATTTTTGTGATATCAACTTCAAATTTGGAACGCAACAAGGCTTTGATTTTATAGTCATTTATAATAAAACATATTTTTGTAAAATAGATATTTTATTTAAAATAAAAAAATATTTAGTACTGTACATTTAGTTTACAGTAAATTTAAACTTCCATAACTTCATACTTTCATTGTTTGAAGTGCCTTAACGTCAGCAATAATCTGCTGAGTATTGTCTTTAAAACATGACCAAACTGTATTCCAAAGCATTCTTGAATTACAACCATTTAAGTTTGGGTAGTGCATTTTCACGTACATTCTCAAAAAGGGGAGTGACAGTTAATTAAGGAATAGTAATTATAGTATATTGAATAATGAACTGTAATTTGAATTTTTTTCTTTGTAGCAAATCTAAAAGTCTTTACTGTCACTTTTGATCAATTTAATAAGTACTTGCTAATATTTGTGGATATTTTGTTGAAAATTATCGCTAGTTTTATTGATCTACATTTATCTAAAATAAAAAATAAAAACGTCATAAACCATAAAACAAAATGTTAAAGAATGCCCTTTTATGCCCATTTGTGCATTTCTAAGACAAAAAAAGGACATTGTGACATTGTAAACCAGACCCAGACATTTAAAATTTAATTTAACCTTTTTTGGTCTCAATTACAATAACTTTCTGGTATTGGGAGTGAGCTCTGGGTATCCTCATGCCATGTCCTGTCCTAGCGCAACACCATCCATCTAATGCACAAACACTGAAGGTCAAAACAGAAAGCAAAGCAACAGCTGCTATTTAATGGCTTTCCCAATTGTCAGTGTCAAGAAAATCCTGCCAGCTTGATATGAGACTAATCAGATAAAGGTAACAGTCCATTGACCTGCAGTTCATACTTAATATTCTCATCAAAGCCTGTCAAACTCTCCTCTTCGTGATCTTTTCATCCAAAGCTGGTCTATTTTGGAATTCTGCATAGGGTATAGGTTCTTTATTTTTCAAAGAGAAGATTGTTCATAGAGAAGTGTTCTGATACAATATCTGCTATTGATTGTGTGATGGACAGGATAGTACATTTGTGGTGAGGTAATCTGACCAGAAATAAAATGTATAATATCAGAAGGATTTCAAAGCCAAGCTGAATCGAGATTCTCCTGATTGCGCAGTCGGCATCTAATTTTGATTAAGCAGCTGAATCAATCATTGTTAATGTAGCAAATACTAAAAAAAAAAAAGAAAAACAAATTACCAAACTCTAATGCACACCAATGATGGCAATTTGATATTAGGCATTTAGTAAATATGGTTATCACTATAATTTGATCAGGACTAACACAAAGTCAAGGGAACATTATGCGACCAACTGATAGTCCTCTGTTTATAACTAATGATGTTTCATTTTGTGACTTCCAGTCTCTGCACAGAATAATATAAGCCTCAATAGCCGTGTTTCCACTGTCGGGCCAAAAGCGAGTGTGTGCCAGTGCCAGTCGTGTTTTCAGTGTCACTTCCGGCACTTGATTGGGCCTCCTCTGGGACAGTTTGTGTCCAAATTGTCCTTTTAAAATTACAGTTCAGATATAAAAATATCTGGGCCATATAGGGCCAGATTTACTAAACAGGGAAAATTAGCATGTGAGCGCAATTCCAAAAAAGTACTGATGGGAGTGGAAAGTTTATGCAAATTAAAGAACACAGAGTTTAAAGAAAACTTGAACAGCATGAAAAAAAATGTCTTATTTTGTTTAAATATAAATTTTCCTCATTTAGTACTGAAGGTACTTGCATGATTTTTCTGAAGAACGCTGGGCAGTTTAACTGCTCAGGACAAACAAGGGACTCAAGAACAACAAAACAAAAAACAGCCGTGGAGCATCCAGGTAAAAACGCACAGTATTAAGAATCAATGGTTCATAAACTTTTGAACGGGGTCATTTTAATAAATTCAGCTATTTTTTTTTGTCTTGTGGACTATATGTAAACATTTAGGTAAAGTATCTTATTCAGGACATTACTAAATAAAAAATAACATGCATTTTGTATGATCTCTCTGCAGGGGTTCACATACTTTTTCTTGCAACTGTATACACCATATAAACTACCTTTGCTGCACTTCTGGTAAAGATACATGCTTGTATCACCTCTCACTTTGTAGAAAAAACTGTTACTGGCTAAAGGGAATCAATGCAATAATTAGTAAATTAACCTGTCTAACACAAAGGATTTTTGACACTGTTGGTTGGGGAATTCATTATATTTTCTATTAAATGCCCATCTGTCAGCCCTGTTGCCCACTCACAAATACTGCCAACACGCCACTCTGCCAAGGAAAACAATCAACAGTTACAATTAAATTAGGAAGTGAGCCAAACTGAAACTTGGGTAGGTTAATGTAGTGACCTGACCAATCCATAGGTGTGTCTATAACAATAAGGCCTAAAGACCTAGAATATTTTTCAGACGTCAAAGCACTGCTGCTATTTATGAGGTGTGATTGAGATGAACTGACCTTCTGTTCTTGTCCTCCATCTGCAAGTTGTAGACCATCTCTTCTCCAAGCAGGCTCTTGGCATTGCTGCCGTCTCCCCACTTGAGTTTGAGGCTCTGGGGACCCGCGGCAGTGCACTCCAGTCGGGGAGGGACAGGTGGCAGTGGCCTGGTACAGGCCAGCAGGGGAGGGCAGAAGGGACCGGCACCAATCTCATTCACTGCCTGAATCTGCAGACTGATAACACAGAGAGTCTCATTTAAACCACGTACATCAGGTGATCCTTAGGGCTGAGCAATTTTACCTGTATAATCGGTGCAACGGTAGAAATGTGTAAACCGCTAGAGATATATTATTTATATTTGTGCTGATATCAGTGAGCGGGACTTCCTTATGTTATGTCAAAGTAAATGTTTTAATCAAACGGACAACCAGGCATTATCACATGCTTATTTTTGCTGTATTTCCTCCAAAAATAACTATAACAGACCTAATGTGTGAGTCACTACACTGGATTCATGTGCATGTGTTAAAACCACAACAATCCCCTCCGATTACAGCTGACGTTCATGCAGGAGGTGGGCAGATGACACTCATATGAGCAGCTTCATCTGAATATGCATGTATGGATGAAGTGCAGGGGGTTTCACATATGTTTAGCAACAGGCCAACAGATGTGCTCTAGTTTTGCTGTTAACCATGTGTAACACTTTATGGCGTTTCCATGGCACAACTAGCAAACAAAATCTGCTGTAGACACACTTTAATCAGTGGTAGAAATTATATAAATAAAATATTTATTTGAATATTTTTGAGACAACAGCTCATTTTACCCAGTAATTTTTCACTTGAATCAACCTTGATATGAAATGAGATGCAGTTGATCTCTTCACACACCACCACTGTAAAAAGTAATAAGCCACGTCATGCTAAGTTTCACTCACTTGAGGATGCAAATAACTTCCTTAACTTTCCCCTTGCTAAACTCAATCAAATTTATATTTGTAGGTTGAAAGTGCTTTGGGTAGGAGCCCATCATTCAAGGATAATGCCTTGTCATGTTATTAAATCAAACGGAACCAAAATCAATTTCTGGGTTCAAAAAAAAAATTGTGGGATTGGACTGGAATTAACAGCAGCTCTCCCACAACACCAGACTGTTTGGTTGACATTTAACTGAAAACAAAACATACTTTAACCTTTCACAAGATTTCATTAGTCTGTACGCCCCTAATGACAAAAGACATAATCGATCTAAGAGCGATCAAATGGCCATACAGCCTGCTTCACACCGGGGCTGGCGCAAAAAACTGGTACAGTGGGGTTCAAAAGTCTTAACCGGAGAGTCAAAATCTCATCTTCCTTTTAACCTGGAACTAAATCAATGTGGAGATCCACCACCCTGCAAAGTTTATATCAGCTAGTGATTTTCAAGGGATCCTGAAGACCTTGATAAGCTGCTTCAGGTGAGTTTGATTGGGGTTAGAGCTAAACTCTGCAGGACAGTGAGTTGAGGAGCAGGGTTGAAGACCTCTGAATCAATGAGAATGAATAAGACATATTTGAGATTCTGCTCTATTTGAGGTCACTGATCATTTAAGCAAATCTGTTTTGAGTAAAACATTACTACCTTAACCCATTTGTGTGAATATGAGGTATTAAATATACAAAGAAGCGGCAGTTCAGTATGAGTAAGCAAAATAACAGAGGTTACACTGCCATTAGGTCATTCAGAACAACTCTGGCAGGAGATCACTGAGATAGCCTGGTATCAGATAATGAAATCTGTGAGAGTGGACTCCTGCCATCATTTTTTTTTAATACTCCAAAAGCAAATCAATAACAAAAAAAAAAAAAAATGCATATGAAAATAAATAAATAAAAAGTGGACTGGATGTTTAAGTTACAATAGCAGGAAAATAAAACAGCTAGTGGGGCATAATGCGTGGCCGAGAATGCTAACCGAGAGGAAGTCCAACAGCAGACAAATACAATATTATTGAGAATAAGCTTCATGGCAATACATTTAATACACCTGGGGAAAAAATGGTCATACAGTAGCAAAACCTACACTAACGCTCAAAAGGTTTGGGGTAAGATTTTTTTTAAATGTTTTTGATTTTGAGAAGTCTCTTATGCTCACCAAGGCTCCATTTATTTGATCAAAACATTTTTAAAAAACGGTAATATTGTGAAATATTATTACATTTTAAAATACCCGTTTTCCATGTTAATATATTCTAAAATGTCATTTATTTCTGTGATGGCAAAGCTGAATTTTCAGCATCATTACAGTCGTCATTCTGATCTGGTGCTCAAGAATCATTTCTTATTATCATCAATGTTGAAAACAGAATTTTTGTGTAAACAAAACCATGAGCATTTCTACCAAATTCTTTGATGAATAGAAATCTCAAAAGAACAACATTTATTTGAAACGGAAACCTTTTGAATCAGAAGTTATTAGGGTCCCTCTTGATCAATTTAATGTGTGCTTGCTGATTAAAAGTGTTAATTTCTTTGGGGGAAAAAAAAAGAATCTTACTGACCCCAAACTTTTGAACAGTAGTATAAACTGAGTGGGAGTAGGCAGGAAGAAAATCATTAAGTGGGGAGCAGGTGGACATACAGTAAAAATTTGCAGGACCCAGTGGAAAGTGGGATGAAATTAAAAAGAAAAATCAGCCCCATGCAGATCTCTAATTTAAAGACTATAATCAAAGCTCTCTGACAAAAACATGGGTTGCATAAGCTGGCTGATGAAGACACTTATGTGCACGGTGGTGGCCTCATGCAGGGATAGATGTCCTGTTATGGACACCACTTCGTAGATACACACACAAAATCTGCCCTCTGGCCTTCTCCTTTCATTAGCTACCGATTAGCGTCATTAACACTCTGCTGTTTACCCACTGTCCTCCTAGGCAGGGGGAGGAAACACGCAGCAGGGTGACGTGTTTGTGGCGTCACGCTTTCGCTGAAATGGACAACTTTCCTGAATGCAAATGAGACCCGAGACAGTGCGTAACTACTCCCTGCAGGACACAGATTTGGCTCAGAGGCAATCGGAAAGCTAAGCGGTTATTAGTTAAGACTGTTGTCCCATATCTCAGAAGTGCTTATGTAAATCACCAGATAAATGTGATCTCGTGGACAGACAGGTGGTGTCAGAATGGTTCGTGGTTGTGTGTTTAAGTGCATATGTACATACCTGTATTCGCTGTCTGGCTGTAGGTTCTGCAGCACATGGCAGGTGCCGGAGCCCAGGCTGATGAGCTGCTCTCCCAGTTTAAGAGTGTAGGACGTGATCTCCACTCCATTGTTGCAGGGCTCGTCCCATTTCAAAGCCAGGCATGTTGAAGGCGAGTAGACGCCGCTATCTGTGGGGTCGTGCTCAAGTACACACAACACTGAGACTGGGTCGGGAACGGTGGCGGGGGTCTGACAGCTCATGTGCTCGCTGTACGGTCCTGCGCCTGCTTGATTCGCCGCCTTTAAAAAAAAGGGACAAGCAGTATAATGTACTTTAATAATATATTCGATTTTTGGCTGTGTTTTTAAATTGGTATTTAATGTTAAAATTTTGTTGTCAAAGTAAATGACAAATTATGACAAATTGCCAAACATAATTACACTTACTAAATACACTTACTACACAAACTAAATGTTTTAACACATTAACTATGAATAATGATTTTACTAATCACAATTAAATAATTAACTAAATTATTAACCCACTCAAATGAAATCATTTTTTAGGTGACATTATGGCACAAGAAATCACATTAGGGCTGTCAGTGGACACCACTTCGTAGATACACACACAAAATCTGCCCTCTGGCCTTCTCCTTTCATTAGCTACCGATTAGCGTCATTAACGCTCTGCTGTTTACCCACTGTCCTCCTAGGCAGGGGGAGGAAACACACAGTGGGGTGACGGGTTTCTGGAGTCACGCTTCGCTGAAATGGACAATTAAATATTAATCCACTGACAGCCCTAATGTGATTTTTTGTGCAATAATGTCACCTAAAAATTATTAAAGTATTTCATTTGAGTTCATCAGCTTACATTCTTAAATATTTACAAATATATATAAATCTCATTTTGGTAACACTTTACAGTAAGGTTTCATTAGTTAACTACTTTAACATGAACTAAGAATGAACGGTAACACTTAATTTTACAGTGTCCTTGTTACACATGCTACATGTACTTACCAAAGTAATAACAGTAAATTATACATGCAACTAACCCTCAACCAAATCCTAATCTTACCCTAACCCATATAGCAAGTACATGTTCTTAATATTACTCAGTACTTAAATATATAATTACACTGTAACAATGACACCTTAAAATAAAGTGTAACCGAATGAACAATACTTCTACAGCATTTATTAATCTTAGCCCTATTCGGATGATAATTGTTTCTTATGGGGTCGTAAGGTATTTTCATCACTGACAGGGGCTAGTCAGTGATTTTATAGCGGTCCGAATCCAGAATGTCAGTGTTTTTCTCCCACCTAGGCCTGTCACGATAACTACTTTTTGTTTTGCGATATATCGTCCCAGAAATAATGCGATATGCGATAAACGATATTATTGTCATTTTAAGACTATTTTATGCCACTGAATATATAATCCTAATATAATAGCATAATAATGCAAGTAGACCTACACACTTTCAAATGACAAACTTTTAATTCTTTAGATCATGGAAATTAAGGGTAAAAAATATATCATCCTAAATAAAAATTTAAAAAATTGAATAAATAGTAAATAAACATTTTCCCTTGTGAAACGGCTTTAACACTCGTCATTCTGGGTTGACATTTATACCACCTCCCACCACCTGCGTAAAAATCCCTGACCGAATTACCATCTCTGAGTTTTCAAGCATACATCACTTCAAAATGTACTATTTATATCCTTTTTGACCATTGCAGCGCACCGTACGGTTGCGCTTCGCTGTAATTTGGATGCATTTTAAAGATCTAGCCTTTTATTACTGAAAAGCTGGCAAGTATTTACAAGAGCAATTTATTTCATCACCGCTCAAAAAATAAAAAGAAGAAAAGCACATAAACATTTGAAACGGGCTGTTATTACGGCAGCAATTATATGTTAAAATAACCAAGAAGCATTATATTTATCTCATGTAAATAAGAGGCTGTATTAACTTATTTCCGCTCATTTCCATGTGGAATAAAATTACATCCTTTATTATGAAATAAAATACAAGACAGAAAACCATTTGAACTATAATGTGCCTTTATATATCTTCCTATTTTTAAACAGATTTAAATAATTAAATAATAATTAGGACATTATTTTCCTATTATTAAATTAAATATGCATTTATTATTATACCAAGCATATGACATTTTATTTACAGCATACAATAATGTTATTGACCACGTGAGCAGTGTTCCCAGGTGCGCAGGATCACAAAACTCGCTCCTCCACCGTGAATAAATCACCATCCGAATGCACGAGTTTTATCACTGAGGTGGCATTTATCTGGTGGCATGCAAATTTTATTTTTAAATTTACAGACTTCCACGTGAGAAACAATTACCGTCCGAATAGTGCTTTAGTTGATGTTATTTTCAACATTTACTAATATATTATGGAAATCAAAAGTTGTATTTGTTAACATTAGTTAATGCACTGTGAACTAACATAAACAAACAATGAACAGCTGGATTTTTATTAACCAAGATTAAAAAGATGAATAAATACTGTAACAAATGTATTGCTCATTGTTAGTTAATACAATAACTAATGTTAACAAATGAGACCTTATTGTAAAGTGTTACCCTCATTTTATCTCATTCCGTTTCTGTAAAGCATATTGAGCTGCATGACGATATTTCCTAATAACTGAAAATCATTATAGTGATCATAATGGGGTTAATCTTTGCCATATAATTTCATCTCGACATGACTGACACTAGCCCATTTATTTAAAGCATAATGACAAGAACCTTTTTACAGCCTCAGTGTGCAAGATGATAATTAATGAAGCGCCAAGTTTCATTGTTCTTTTCAACTTTTCCTGTCATACTTTTACTACTCTAGTCATAATTAAACGGGCTAAAATAGCCAAGAGCACATGCTAAATATGTTATGTACGGCACAAATCTTTCCAAAGTTAATCCAAGTTTTCTCATTTTGGTTTGAGCCATGAAACTGCAGCAGAGCGAAACACCACAGCCATGTATAAGTAATATAATAAAACCACATTGTGCGCTAATCAGTTATTTCGACTTTCCTACTCCCAAGGGCATTGTGCCTTATACTGTAGTAATAAAAGTACTAAAAGATATAGCCATATCATTAATTACGAATCGAGTGAAAAACACAGGACATTTCTAATACAAGTAAAAGAGGCACTGTCTGTAAAACTGGCTCAACAAAACATTTTAACATCAGCAATAAATTGTTTCATACTTTAAAAGAATTGCTGAACGATATGGTGTAAATGACAAGAACCCTTCAGTGACAGTAATACCTGTAGTCTGCAGTAGTAATGAGTAGCAGGTGTCAGGTCTGAGATCTCACACTGCGTGTCAGGGCCGCAGTAGATCAGCTCCATGGGCTCTTCCTCTCGGCCCCACTCCAGACGGTACTCAGAGATGTCGGCCCCTGAGCTCTCTGGACTCTGAAAGAGAGACAGAGGAAGTGTATAAAACAATTATTGGCTGATTGTTTGTACTTCAGCTCATCTGACCATCAATACTGATGGTATTTCTTTGCTGAATGTGTTAATGTATGACTTATGCCCTATTACTGATGGGCCTGCTTTAAATATGATAAATTACCTCCCAGCTGACCAGCACACAGGTATTGGACATTAAGGTAAGGGATGGTGCCGCACATTGGCTGGGAGGACCAGCTGCGGTTGTTATTTCTGTTGGTTCAGAGAACTGCCCATACTGTGAGCAGAAGAAAAAAGAGAGCGAGAAAGTAGTGCAAATGTCTAGTGCAAAAGAAATGTCTCATTGGTGTATTTCTATCAGGATACAATGTGAAAAACAAATAAAACACTTAAGACCAAGACAATCTTGCATTACATCCTTTGTGAAATCAAAGCATGTTTCCAGTACTGCAATCTGATACGAGACGCATCGATTCCTCACTTTTGGGAGTTTGCCTCACACAAACAATGAGAAAATGATTAAATTCAGTCCTCTGGCTCTAGAGCTTACTCTGAATGCTGTATTAACACTCCTGCAAAAGAAACAGGAAACTACTTGACTCAAACAAAGAATAACGATAAAGGAGAAAAAAGACAGCCAGAGCTGATCTCTGCCCCCCTGAACACTGCTCGATTTGAACACCGAGCATATTGAGAGAAAAATCAAGAAGAAATCCTTGAAGCTGGATAGATATCTATGGAAGTCCACTTCTGCCACATAAGAAAGAAAAAAAAAATCATGCTTTGGTAATTATGAGATTAAAAAGGTGTAATTATGATATACCAAGTCATAATTCTTAAATTAAACATTTTGAAATTTTGAAAGTATGAAATATAAATTCTGAATTCTGAGATCAAGGCCCTATCATACACCCGGCGCAATGCAATGTCAGACGGGCTAGTTTCAGCCTGACGCAAGTCATCTTTTCACGTCCAGCGCCACGTTGTTTAAATAGCAAATGCACTCATGCCCATCTGTTCGGCCATGGGCGTGCTAGTCTGAAAATGAGGTGTGTTCAGGTGCATTGTTGGTGCGTTGCTATTTTGGAGGCAACTGAAACTGACTGCAGGTGCACAACGCGACACAGGGACGCGCAACAGCACACAAACATGTTTAAATATTAAAAATAACCGGATTCCTCTCTGGAGAAGTGTTCGGTCTTTCCGCTCTCAAATTCCACCATGTAAATAACGAATCTGCCATGGTGCAAGCACAACTGGCTTTTAAAGGGAATGGGAGGTGAGACTCTGGTTGCGTTACGCCCAAAACACACCCATGACTCATTAAGAGACTAGGGACAACCCTTTTGGACCATGTGCCTGGCGCACCGACTGTTTTTTTTTTGTTGTTAAACTAGCAAAAGTGGATTCGGACATGCCGTAAGTGCACTTGCACCATGCGCTTCAGACTATGAGCTCAGATCGTTAAAATAGAGCCCAAAAAGTCAGAATTATATTACAATACAAAGTAAACATTATGACATTAGCAGTTGAAATTGAGACATTATTGACTGAATATTGACGTAATTTATGACTTCAATCTCAATTTCCACTTTATAATCTCACAATAACATCAACTTTTCATCTCATCATTATAATTAGTCTGCTGATGCTGTGATCAACTGAAAACTGAACCGAGGTGCATTATGGTAGGGATGGGTCAGGATGGTTGTCTACCGACGGACCAGTCAATTAGTGCGATCAATGAATTGATGTAGGTTTTTTCACAACTTTTAACAAGATTATTATTATCGGTGGTGCTTCAGAAAACAAATGAAGAATCACAATTTGATTCTGGAATTTTCCAGCATCACTCACCCCTGCCTCGTTGGCGGCACTCAGGCGAAAGCTGTAGGTGGCGCCGGGGAGCAGACTGCCCACGGTGCACTCCAGATCAGAGCCGTGATAGACCTCGGTGGGCTCCGACTCTCCCTCCCTCATTTCCAAACTGTACTCATTCACCTCACATGTCCCCTCAGATGAGGGACAGTCTGAGATGAGGGACAGAGACAAAGCACTTCAGTACAAAAGAAATTACAGGTTTAATTCATATTTTATAATGAAAATAAGGGGTTCAAGTTCTTCTAAGACAAATACAATTTTACCACTACCACTTTACTTTACAACATCAAGCTTTACCAAGCTTCACAATTTCAGTTCAAAGTTTCTCCAAAAGCCTGAATTCAAGGTGTTCACTTAGAAATTCTGGAGTAAGCAGCTCAACAGACCCAGAACTAACTAACTCCCTATTGACTCTAGCACAGGTCTACTACTGGAAAATATGTTACATCGAGGAAATGTAGCAAAAATGGTGGAATTATTGATCTTACGCTGTTACTGGCTATGACAAAAGGGTTTAATTTTGTGGCATAGTGTGAATGTCACAGAGGAACTTGGTGAAATGTGATTTCACATCATCATAAATACATGCAGACATCTTTGGGACACTGTAAATTTCCAATTTAATGTTTCTTGATACTGTAACCGATAAAGCGTTGTGTAAGTGACACTGTGGGTTTAATTCCCAAGTAAATTGTCCAAAAAATGTACCTTGAATACATTGTATGTTGCTTTGTATAAAAACATAAAATGCATAAATGTGAATATGAAATGGCTAAGGAAAAAAAACTCTCAGAAGTGTGATGTATTCAAAGAATCTTACCCCACTGTAAGTGCACTTCTTTGTGCTTGGCTTTACCCACAACTCTGGGAGGCTGGCAACGTCCTGGAGCTACAGATAGTGTACGCACAGGCAGACTCTCAGAGCACTGTGGGGACAAAAGCATAACAATGATATATCTGTAGCAAAAAATATGTGATTTATGGTACCTTTCAAAAGTTTGAGGTAGGTACGTTTTTTTGTTTTTTTTTATAGAAAGAAAAAGAAGTTAATACTTTTATTCAGAAAGGACACATTAAATTGAGCAATAATAACAGTAAAGTCTTTTTCTATTTCAAATAAATGCTGCACATCAAAGAATTGTTTCTACAAAATATTAAGCAGCACAACTGTTTTTAACATTGATAATAATAACAAATATGCTGAGCATCAAATCATCATATTAGAATGATTTCTGAAGGATCATGTGACATGGAAGACTGGAGCAAGGATGCTGAAAATTCTGATTTAGCATTACAGGAATAAATTACATTTTAAAATATACTGAAATGCAAAACAGTTATTTTAGATTGTAATAATTACAATATTACTGCATGTATTTTGGATTAAATAACTACAAGAGACTTTCAAGAATATTAACCTAATCAACCCCAAACTTTTGAACGATAGAGTACATAATGCATTTTGGACTCAATTTCTACACAAATTGGTCATAAAATTTAATCCAATCTTTATTTTCGAAAGTCACAACATCAAACAAGCAATGATATGTTTTGATACTGCTAACACACAAAAAGAGCAATTCACACCAGACTATTATTGAAACGGAAATTTCTCCTGAACTTTGTGCACCACAGTTACATTAGAAAAGGTTAATGGAAGTTAATGCTGTCAAAGGAGGGTTATTAATTTAAAATCCATACTTTTCCCACCCTGCACTATGAATGTTTAAATGGTGTGTTCAATAAAAAGTGAAACATGAGTAGTTTGTATCGTTATACAAACCTGATTCCAAAAAAGTTGGGACACTGTACAAATTGTGAATAAAAAAGGAATGCAATAATTTACAAATCTCATAAACTTATATTTTATTCTCAATAGAATATAGATAACATATCAAATGTTGAAAGTGTCATGCCAAATATTGGCTCATTTTGGATTTCATGAGAGCTACACATTCCAAAAAAGTTGGGACAGGTAGCAATAAGAGGCCGGAAAAGTTAAATGTACATATAAGGAACAGCTGGTGGACCAATTTGCAACTTATTAGGTCAATTGGTAACATGATTGGGTATAAAAAGAGCCTCTCAGAGTGGCAGTGTCTCTCAGAAGTCAAGATGGGCAGAGGATCACCAATTCCCCCAATGCTGCGGCCAAAAATAGTGGAGCAATATCAGAAAGGAGTTTCTCAGAGAAAAATTGCAAAGAGTTTGAAGTTATCATCATCTACAGTGCATAATATCATCCAAAGATTCAGAGAATCTGGAACAATCTCTGTGCGTAAGGGTCAAGGCCGAAAAACCATACTGGATGCCCGTGATCTTCGGGCCCTTAGACGGCACTGCATCACATACAGGAATGCTACTGTAATGGAAATCACAACATGGGCTCAGGAATACTTCCAGAAAACATTGTCGGTGAACACAATCCACCGTGCCATTCGCCGTTGCCGGCTAAAACTCTATAGGTCAAAAAAGAAGCCATATCTAAACATGATCCAGAAGCGCAGGCGTTTTCTCTGGGCCAAGGCTCATTTAAAATGGACTGTGGCAAAGTGGAAAACTGTTCTGTGGTCAGACCAATCAAAATTTTAAGTTCTTTTTGGAAAACTGGGACGCCATGTTATCCGGACAAAAGAGGACAAGGACAACCCAAGTTGTTCTCAGCACTCAGTTCAGAAGCCTGCATCTCTGATGGGATGGGGTTGCATGAGTGCGTGTGGCATGGGCAGCTTACACATCTGGAAAGGCACCATCAATGCTGAAAGGTATATCCAAGTTCTAGAACAACATATGCTCCCATCCAGACGTCGTCTCTTTCAGGGAAGACCTTGCATTTTCCAACATGACAATGCCAGACCACATACTGCATCAATTACAACATCATGGCTGCGTAGAAGAAGGATCCGGGTACTGAAATGGCCAGCCTGCAGTCCAGATCTTTCACCATAGAAAACATTTGGAGCATCATAAAGAGGAAGATGCGACAAAGAAGACCTAAGACAGTTGAGCAACTAGAAGCCTGTATTAGACAAGAATGGGACAACATTCCTATTCCTAAACTTGAGCAACTTGTCTCCTCAGTCCCCAGACGTTTGCAGACTGTTATAAAAAGAAGAGCGGATGCCACACAGTGGGAAACATGGCCTTGTCCCAACTTTTTTGAGATGTGTTGATGCCATGAAATTTAAAATCAACTTATTTTTCCCTTAAAATGATAAATTTTCTCAGTTTAAACATTTGATATATCATCTATGTTGTATTCTGAATAAAATATTGAAATCTGAAACTTCCACATCATTGCATTCTGTTTTTATTCACAATTTGTACAGTGTCCCAACTTTTTTGGAATCGGGTTTGTAGTTTTTCTATTATTGTGAATTAAAATCCACATACTTTTTTCTGCAAATGTATAGCTTTAGGCTTTCATTCTTTCTAAATGCATTTCTTTCTTATGAGTCCATTTGGACAGATGTGACATACATCTGTTGTAATATATGCGAGTTACCTGGCTGTGGCCGCCCGTGCTGATGCTGCAGGTGCGCAGTCTGTACATTGTGCCGGGTTTCAAGTCCTCACACTCACACTCTGTGGCAGGCCCACTGTACGCAATGTCCCACTGATTGGCTACCGAATACAAGGCGTCAGAGAGTTCAACATTTGCAGGGAAATCACTTTCAAAGAGTTAGTCAATCAGTCAGCCATCAAAAACCCTCAACTGTTTCCAAAGTTTAATTAATCCATTGCAAGATAAAACACATAAGGATCAATGAATGTTCAAGTATATTTTTGGCTATATGAAATTCCTTTTAGAAAAATAAAAGCTTTGACAGCACTAATGGAGTATCTGTGTAAAAACAGAAAGACAGATGGGACAGTGTAAGGACACAAGAAGATTAATTATGAAATTATATTATGTTCTTCTAAAACATTTCATGTGAAAAAGAAAAGGCAAAACAAATTAAATAAATAAATAAATAAAAATTTGATGGATTTCTAAATACTTGTGAAATAAAACTGAGATGTAATTAACCAAGGACAAAAACATACTTAAACATGTAGGCAGATGGTGAATGACAGAGAAGCACAAAGTGAAATACATTAATACATACCATCAGAATTTCCTTCTGAAATCTCTAAGAGGTATTTCAAGATTTCTGAGCCTCCGTTGTCTTGTGGAGGATCTGTAGTGTGACAATACAGACAGGATATTAAAAATATACACACACATATGGAGATGCATTAGCCATAAAATTCATACAGTCCCCTTAAAAAGTACCTGAACAACAAAAACACTTAGTGACTGTGACAGTGACTGACTACTAGCTGTTATTTAAGGCTACAATATGGTACAGTACATACCTGATAAAGCAGTATATATGTATATATATATATATATATATATATATATATATATATATATATATATATATATATATATATATATATATATATATATATATATATATATATATATATATATATATATATATATATAAAAACATATTTTTAATTTATTTTTTCCTGAGGACCACTTAAAATCTTAATGTTGTTTGCACCAAAAACTATTTGGTAATCTACAGTTTCACAGGATTGTTTGAGCAAGAATTAAGTAGTTATTTTTTTACTACTGTAAGAAATAAAACCTAAAGCATGGTCTTATTGTACATTGAACTCATATTTTAAAATAAATAAAGGAAAATTTGATTTCTCACATGACCCTTCATGCATTCATACTTGATTTTTATTAGGCTGTTGTATCCTTTTGCAATGAGTCTAAACAAAATGTTAGGCATTTGCCCTTGAAGTTTATTGCAGCTGTCAGAAATCTACTATTTGGTTCATTACCAAACAAATAAAGTGGGATTTATCACGCTGAGTGCACAATACAACCACAGACCTTGTCCTACTCTCCTTAGCAAATAAAGAACTAAACTGGAAAGTGGCAGAACAAATGAAGACATCAAAATGAGGTGTAGTGTGAATCACACATCAGATAGAGATGAAGCAATACCTGTCCTAAAGAACATTACATTGCATATATGTTTGTAAATACAAACATTTTACAACTTTATTTTTAATATTAAATATTTGCATACATTTCTTAATTTCCAAGATTAAAGCTCAATCTCACTTGAGCTTGAAAGATCGAGCTCAAATGCAAAACCGATTGCAACATAAATGAGATTTCCAATTTCCCTCACAGCCAGAAACCAATTCAGCAAATGCAATAACTCCAACTGAACAATTTTGCTGCACAAACAACCATACCCCATTTGACACTGAAGCTGTAGGGTCTGATAGGGCCCTTGATGCAGGGTCTGGAGGGGGGTCCAGGTTTGTCTGGACTAGTGTTACACACCAGCACCTCACTGGGACTGCTTCTGCCCTCCAAGTTAGAGGCTATGAGCTGCAAGACACAAACATAAGACAGAAGAGGCTTAATTCTGTACAATAATGACTTTTTGCCTCTTTTGAACATCATAGGTTTGATCGCTTAGAAAAGTGCAATTAGCACAACCCTTGTTGAATTGCATAATTGGAGATATCATTAACTCATGGGTTCATTCAAATCTCTTAACTATGAGCAATGGACCCTTTTCATATTTCTGGGGTTCTCAGAAGAGGAAGTCATCATAGTATAGTAAACTTCTATAGCAGTGAACGGGAGATGACAGCAAATATAATATTTGTAATTCCATCAAAAGAATATGGAAAAAAAATATGGAGAGATTGATTGTTGACGTTGGTCAGAAGAAAGAGAGAGATCAAATTTGCTGTCACTCCCTCAACTGTTGTCTCGCAACAGTGAGATTCCTTTTTTGTAATTTACTGACGAGGTAATATAGCACAATATATAGCGTTCTAAATGTGTATTCAGTTTTTTAAAGATATGAAACTAGAGTTGCGATGTTGATAACTGTGGAACTGCGTAGGAAAAATAATGCTCACTAGCGATATCTGAAATATACTTTATAACAATACCAAAATGTCAAATCAAAAATACTTTAAAAACAGTCCAAAAAAGGCAAATCCCAAATTATGCTTTTTCTTTTTTATAAAAATAAAATAATAAAAGTAGTCACGCAATTATTAAGTACTTGGGTACTTCCATCCCTATTTTTACATTGAAAAGAAAAAATGAAACCTGTAAAGGTGACATGCATGATCAACATATAAACTACTGAGAAATCCGGCAGGTGTTTTTATTTTTATATTTAATGATTGATTTAGACTCATCTTCATGCATATAAAATGTAAGATTATCCAAAAACAGAATCCTTTACACACAAACAATTGTTCACAAATGCAGAAGTAATGACATAACACATTTACACACTCCCGTTATTTGCACCTGCAGCTTTAATGGGTGTCTTCACTTAAAAAAGACAAAAACCCTAGAGGTGTGCAGAGGAATTATTATTAATTATGAAAGCACTTAAGCCAGACCCACTCACTGCATTACAGCAGCACTAGACGTGGGCTGCGGCTCATTCATAATTGGATAGGAGAGTTCTCTAGATGAACGTGCCTGAAGAAAATATTTGTGATAATAAACAACTATGGCATGAGTCAGTGGAGCACAGAGAAAGGTTAAAGCAGTTTGTTGCCACTGTAATTAATGTATGACTCTAGCCTTAATTTGTCAGATGTCCCCTGTAGCACAAACGTGCTTCCTGCACATATAGTTACTCACCCACACAGTGGAACAAAAACAAACAAAACACCGTGTGCCTGTGAAGAGCATGTGTCAAACACAGCACACTACTAGCTAATAATTAGTACAAAAGCGCTTGACCAAAACATGAGGTCACTACAACTTAGCAAATAATATTTGACCAGTACTTCAGAGAAAGCATCATTCTCTTCAAAACAGACAAAGGCACCTCTTTGGTATTTTTGAGCATGTCAATATTCCAATGTGAGCTTTCAAATCTCTTTAAAACCATGGTTTTCCGTTGAATTTGTGCGCATATCATTTTGTTGTACTTTTTTGTATAATGACAAATAAATATTCTGATTCTGAATATGTAATTTTTCACCGCTAGAGGTCGCTTATTCAAAACAAAGGTGTAGCTTTATGACACCATGATTCCGCTGAGCTTTTATTATGCCACAGACGACCACTTTCTCTTCTTCTTATGCAGGGTATGTGGGGTAATGCCGTTTTATCATATCAGATACGTTTAAAGTTATATTATGATGCTACGCTGTGCATTCGCTCTCGGCGGGTACTATGAGACACTTGTTGCACACTGCAGTAAGCTAGATCGATATTGGGCATGGTAAAACAATAAGACTAACTGCATTGAGCTGTATAAACAATGATTTGTTTTCTGTTGATGAATGTATCCAAAAAGTTGCTCACCTGTCTAAAAAATAACATATTAAAGCGTCTTTGGGGTTTCCATGGTTTAAAATGAGGGTAACGCAGGTATGATGTCATTGATAGGGGATGCACAGACACACAGTCCGTGTCCTGGTTAAAATGGCTTATTTCTCTGGATTTAAACATTCTTGGAAACGTGGGATAATGTAACTACACAAGTCAACAAAAAATATATAACATTGTTCTAGTGGTTTTTGGATATTTTAATCCAAAAATATTACATATTGTGCCTTTTAGTCTCTTTAATATTTATTTGTGGTTTCCTTTTGTCAAACAATCTTTCATTTCACACATCATACCAAATCAATAAGCTTTAGTCCACTCCAAAACTGAAAATGCTACACTATTTGATTTTTAATATATGTGCACACATTTTAGACCATTGTGATCTCACTGTAGGCATGTTTGCATCGTTTTGTGATACTCGTGTATGAGTCCTTGGCTTATCCTGAGCAGTGAAGCAGCCCAGGATTCCCAGGATGCTCTGCACATTTATGTTCCACAGTTCCATGATGATGCTGCGATCCAGCTTTGTCCCTTGGTACAAAAGGGACTCAACAGTATTATATAAAATAATTAATAAAAAATACCAAAAACATTTTTAGGATTGTTGAATTTTTTTTTTTTTTTTTTTTTTTTTTTATGACAAGGATTTTACAGATTATAACTAGGGGTGTGTAAACTTATGAGCTCTGTAAAATGCACAGTGTTGTTATTTGTGATATTGTGATAAGCTATAAGAGGAAAAAACTGCATTCACTCACCCTGAATTTATACTGCGTGCTTCTCTTCAGGCCCTCTACAGTACATGTCAAGTTTTCTCCAGTGTACTTTGGGTGAAACTCTGTTCCCTGTAGAAATGAGCACAAAAACAGTGAATTTACGTCACCATTTTACGCCACAGCAAGTTGTGAATCCTAAAGAATCTATAATTCCGATTCCAAATAATGATTTGATAACGATGAGGCACGTTTCAAAGAAACAGTTGGAGGCCGCCCCTTGGTGGAACAATGCAAATGCCCAAGAAACAATGGAGTCGACCGTTATAAAAACTACTTGGTTAAAAAAATTCCTGGAAATTGCTAACACAACTAAATGCCATGGGGTTCATGTACATTGGACTCGAGTATGTTGTATAACTGAAGACACTACTGCCATCTAAATGACATACAATGTTCTCTTCCTGGATCTCCAGCGTGTATGTGACGGGCTCCTCTGCGGTACAGCCATCTGGTCGGCTCCACTCCAGCGTGATCCATGTGATGCCGGCACGCACCAGCCGAGGAGCGTGGGGCAAGTGGGGCAGACTTCCAGTCGTATAGAAGACCACCTCAGGACTAAAGCCACTGACAAACAAGAAAGGAGACAGAAAATTATATATACACTGTATATATACAGACTCACACACACTAACATTCATATAAATGAAGCAGTAAAACAGCCAGGAATGGAGGGTTTTTAGTTCTTTGGTTATCCATCAGGAAGGACGTATAAATGTGACTTATAAACTTTGCAAAATCCTCAACATCTTATTGCAAGAGCTGTGTTCATTTGCATCCCTTACAGGGTGGACACTTTGAATGAGTTAATTTTTAAACACAGCTCCAATATGAATAACTTCCAGGCTGACTTACTGAATTTGAATTTGAATATTTTTCCTCTCCTCTCGATAGCAGCTTTAAATCTAGTTTCTTCCAATTAACTGGTTGTGACAAGTTTACTAGAGCCCTCAGTGTTTACTGTGTAAGAGGGTCTATAACTGCCACTGGGAAGCAGGAGATGTTAAATGAGCTTCTTTCAGTTAAGGAAGTAATAAAAAATGTCCCTTTAGACTGGGTGAAAGGTGGTTTACTGGAGGTGGAGTCTCATATTTCAGCAGTGTTGCTTCACTCTCTGAATGTGTCTATGGTATTAATGTCAGGAGATGGAGGGGACGAGGGATGGTGCCGTATTCAGAGTGATAACCTTCTTCCCACAATTCTTTTTTAAAGAATATTATATGAATAAAATAAACAATAATATTACATTATATCAACATAATTTTTATTTCAATATTTACAAGTATTTTTTTCTGTGTTAAAAAATATATAGAGGGGTAAAATGGAGAAATGAAGAAATAGAGAGAGAGGGGGAAAGAGAGAGAACGCTCCATTGGCTGTCTGTTCTTCTGCATCAAGGTGACTTTATGGCTCTCCTCCTCCATTAAGAGTTGAGGGATGGTGATACGATCAGATTACAGAAGGATAATGGGATTGTTTTGTCACACACATTGAGTTTAATATGCATCCTGTATAACAACTCATATTACCTTCTAATTCAAAGTTCAAATCATAGTTGGTCAAACAAGGTTTGAATCTTTGGCTGTATCCCAGCTTGCGCACAATCCATACTAAATACTATGCAAGACTAAAGGTTAATGTGTTTTAGTGTGTAGTGGGAGTATGTAAATTGGGATGCAGCAAAAGTGTGTCTGTGTATGTGTTTAAGGGTGCTTTCACACTTGGTTCGATTGCCTGGTCCGAACCAGAGTTCAATTGCTCCCCCCTTCCCCCTGCACCCGCTGGACTGTGTTCACATCTCTCTGCTTGCAGTGTGTCAGTCACACATGCACAAACACACAGTTTTATCAAATCATACGTCATCAATAGCAATTCACCTACGCAATTTAATACAATTGCTTTCATATCAGCAGCGAGCTGTACTGGAGTTCACATGAACCCTTTTTATGCGGACTCAACGGTTCACTGGTGCACATCTGCGTTCGGAAAACAGCGTTCACATCATCCAAACTAATCAAACTCTGACGTCAATCGAACCCAGGTGTGTTAGTGTGAAAGCAACCTAAGTCCATGCATATGATTCTGCAGTCATACCTCATTCCTATGTCGTTGCGTGCCGCCACCCGAAATGTGTAGGCCATAGCTGGACACAGGTGAGTGAGTTTGTAGTGCCTTTGGCTTCCGAAGTAACATTCTCTGAAATTGTTGTTCTTTTTGCCCTAATAGATAAAGTAGAATAACACATATATTTCAGTCTCTACACTACACAAAAACACTGAAGCCATTCAGCTTCTCAGAACCACTGTAATTATGGCTGGAGTGAGAAATGTATGAGTGGCAACAGTCTGCTGTGGTCTTTGAAGAATGCAGAGACATCAGTCAGATATGAATCTTTAAATAGAGTAAATGTGAACAGTGCTGATGTCAAAGAGGCATCATTAGTGCTGAAAATGTTGAAATGCAGTTCACTAAGGTAATTTTACTAAAAATGTGAATAGAATCTGAATGACAATAATAAAAGAACTTTGCAAAGTCTTTCATGTGAACAAAAAATATAGTAATACCTCATCCCATTCTAAAAGGTAACTTGTGATTTTCGACCCATTATCAACTGGTGCCTGAGAGAGGAGAGAAATAAAAGAAACAAATTAGAAGTACACAAAAAAAGGAAGAAAAAAACTTATTTAATCAGGAAATAATGTTATGTAACAAGAAGTACTGTCTGCGTACTGGCTCATGAAAATCTACTTACTAAGTAGTTTACCCTATCATTTACTCACACTCATTTACTGTTTTTGCAAAACTCTTATAATTATCTTTCTTATCCTGAACACATAAGAAGATGGCAGAACGTTGATGCTTCTCTTTGCCGTACAATGAACATGATTGGTGATTAGGGACTGTCAAGGTCTAAAAACTGCAACAACAAAAACACCATTACCCTGTCCATACGACTTGTGTTATATACTCACATTCTATAGTGATGTAAAAATTGGTCTTAATACATACACTATTACTTTTTTTAAATTTGGGGTCAGTAAATATATCAAAAGTGACAGTAGAGACATTTATAATGCTACAAACGATTACTGCTTCAAATAAATGCTGTTCTTTGCGTTTTTCAACCGTTTAGAACATTGATAATAATAATAATAATAATAATAATAATAATAATAATAATAATAATAATAATAAGAAGAAGAAGAAGAAGAAGAAGAAGAAGAAGAAATGTTTCTTGAGCATCAAAGCATCATATTAGAATGATTTCTGAAGGATCATGTGACACTGAAGACTGGAGTAATGATGCTGAACATTCAACCATCACAGGAATAAATTACATTTTAAAATATATCAAAATAGAAAGCAGTTATTTTAAATTGTAATAATATTTTAAAATATTACTGTCTTGTGCTCAGCACAAGAGACTTTCAAAACATTAAAAACAGTGTAGCTTCAGAAAACTTGTGGCTCTTTTTGTAATTTTTTGTGGCCCCTGGTTACCATTCACTCTCATTGTATAGAAAAGGGCAGCGTGAACATCTTTTTCCCTCTCCTCCTCTTATGTTCCAGAGAAGAAAGTTAGTTGTGCAGGTTTGGAACAACATGAGGGTCAGTAAAAGATGGCAATATTTTCATTTCTAGGTAAACAATCTCTTTAAAGAGGTCCTGAATTGAGAAATCAACTTTCCCTTGAACTTTTGATATATAAAAGGTCATGGTAATATAAGAATATCCTGTAAGTTTCAGAGCTGAAAACTTCCTTGTTAGTCAAAGAAAAGCTTTTATTGACACCAGGCCCAACAAACGATCGATCTCAGAATATGCCAGACTGTGACATCAGAGTGTGGTGAAGCACCGTCTCAACCGAAGAACAACAACGCCTGATTCTGTAGCTCCGCCCACCGACTCGTGCCACTGACATGACATAGGCCTACATAGAGCTAAACCGGATTGAACTTCTAAGCAATAAACATGCCGCATAAACTTCATTCATGGATGAACTTTATTTTTAATGAATATCCAGCTCACGTGGGGAAGACATTGCGCGTTTGTTCCTTCATTTCACCATGGATTTGTTTGTAAACAAGAGACTGGATTTGCAGACAGGATTTGATTGAATGAATGAATGAAGCAACACACTGATGTGGGTAAAAATGTTTTTTATATATGTGATAGTATTGCATTGTTACAGATCGTTTGGTGATCGTATTGATTATGTGTACGTATCTAACTAACATACCTTAGCACGCTGTCAAAGGCTGAAGAATCCTTTATTTGTGGTGTTGTTGGTTCATTGCGATTTGGGATCAGACTCGGATATGTATGGGCCAGGGCTCGCAAAGCCCAACGTCCGGGGGCTATGTGTTTTCCAGACGGGCTACCAAAACGTAAGCCCAGCCTGCCGACGGCTCTCTTAAAGGTGGGGTAAGTGTTATTTCAAAACCGCTTTACAAAACAGACTTGGGCCGAGTACATAAACAAACTTGTAGCCAATCAGCAGTAAGGGGTGTGTTTACTAATGACGGGGAGAAGAGAGCGCTCAGTGCACGTCATTATTCAAAAAACACGACTACACAGGACGGACATTAGCCGAATGACGACAGAAAGAGAGAGAGATGACAGATAAAAGAAAAAGGAAAAAAGGGGAAAAGTCTATGGAACAAAAGAAGGCTTACGATCAGGCAAGAAGTATCAGCTTTCCAGCACTGGAGCGAACTCAAGGAGCGAAGGCCTGCAATCGGACGCGGAGGGTGCGTTATTTCTTCTCGATAGGCGAGTAACAATGGCTTTGGTTTGTTTCACAGAACTAATATATGCTGGCTTTTGCTTGAACATGCTTGTGTGTCATGTTCGCTTGTTTGTCCATTTCCGATCGTATCGTCATTCACTTCAGCGATGATAAAGACCCATTCATTTCCACACTGTATAAGCCTGGACACACTAAACCTCCTCATTGTCTGTTTCAAGCATCAGCTCACAAAATGTGTCCGACAAATAAGATACTATATTAGGAGTAACGTTATATATGTTTGTTTCCTTTTTTCATGATCTGTATAACTCTCTGATCTGGTCATAATTGTAACATGGTCGTTAGTTGGACTGTCGTGCTTGTGCCATCAAGTTGTTCATGAGTATGGTTTGTGTTTTTGTGATCGCTATAACCCTCTAATCTGGTCATAATTGTAATATGGTCGTTAGTTGGTCTGTCGTGCTAGTGCTATAGGGTTATTCATGAGAACAGCTTGTGTTTTTGTAATGGAAGGGATGACTTTTTCATTGAACATTCAACCTGGATTACCATAGTAACACACAGATTCGGCCTGGGTTACATATGTGTGGGGCGGAGCTAACAAAATACGTTTGTTTTGGTGATTTGAAATATCAACAACAGTTACCAGAAAGCACTTACCCTACCTTTAAATAGTGAAATAACATTCCTTTCTTGATGTGCGTTGTTCACTCTCTTGACTTGATATTTGAAGAAAAAATACAATTGCGGAAGTTTTGAACAGTGAGGCTTGTGCACGTACGGTTTGTGGTTATATCCACCGATCGGGCGGGGCAAGTAATAAAAAATAACATTCCAATCAATCGCGGGTGGATGAGAGATAAATCATTGGGTTTGTTTGATGAAGATATTTTGCTAGCCCTGTGGGTGATTCATTCCAGTTGCCGAAGGAGCTGAAGCTCATTAAATATGCAAATCTTATCCAATCCTAGCCGTGGGCGTTTACTTCCAAGTCTTCAGTGCGGCACACCCATAAGAACCAAGCGTTCCAGAAGAGAGCCTCAAAACCAGGGTAGAAAATAGCACTAAATACTTATTCATTATGATGTTTTTGAATGTAAAAACCACACGAACGTCAGAAGTTGACCTCAGACAACAGTATATATATTAATAAAAGCCAGTTCATGACACCTTTAATACTTCAGGAGGATGGAACATCTCCTTTAAAACTACCAGGCTCATTAGGCTTGAAATGGTTCTCATCTGTAATAAAACTTTACAAACTTTAATCGAAAATGTACATTCAGTGAAGAATTAACAGAATTAGCCCTATATATCTGATGCCTGGGAAACTATATGGCTATGGCTTTTAACTTCCATACTAGTATGGGATAAACAGCAGTCTCACCTTCCACTGCAGGGTGAGCGTGCTCTTTGTGCGGTGGGATAGTTTAGGGGGCAGCGGGCAGTCTGGGGTACTGCTGTGGGTGGTGAAGGCCCCCACCTCAGAGCACGAACCCTTCACAGAATTGCACACAGCATTCACTCTAAGAAAGACAAACACACACACATTTAGAAGACATAGTTCATTCAAAGTGATCTATACTACATTTATAGCAGAAACAGTGAGTGGGAAAATAACCTTTTTGTGTTTTCCATAGAAGAAACTTACAGTGCATTCGAGGTGTACATTTTATCAGTAATCAAACTCATGACCTTCTAGCACCGCTTAAGTTACAGGAACAAAAGCACAGCTGCGCCTTGTTCAATGCATGAAGTTCAATGTATTTTCTGATTGAGTGCACATTGCTTTTACAATTCCAGGAAATTGCTTTTTAAAAAAAAGATGAGCTAAAAAGTCTTAAAGCGCTCTACTTCAACTCATTGCTTATTCCTGTGCTGGAAAAGGTGGGACAAAACTAATCTGGCCACACATGACATTTCCAAACAGGTCGCTCAGATTTATAAAGAGCGAAAAAATAATCACTCTTCGAGGCAAATGGAACATTCAGGGTTGCATCTGACTGCAGCGCAGAGACAGAGAGTCTCCCACTATCCCTTAATCAGAACATATTTTCAGATACTAGTCCCACTGCCGCCAGAGGTCAAAGCTTGACCGAAAACTCAGCAATTTCAATGCGTTTTAATGAGGATCCATACAAACCGATACCCAGCACTGGATTCTCCTTTAACAAGAGCTCCAGGTGACAGAACAAAGTAGCATTGCCTATCTATCCCTGACATCAGATGTGGGCTTGAAAGTTTCTTTGAGGACCAGTACATGTATCATATTTAAGCTTGACCTTTCCAATGCTGTGATGCACAGCACTTTCGGCTCAATTAATTACAAGTAACAGGCAGACCATTAGAAGGACATTTAGGTGGAGCTGTGGTCATTAAACAAAAGTCGAAGTTAAACATTAAGAGTAATATTCCATTGACGTTAACTTTGATTATGTAAAAAAAGAAAACCGCAGATAACTGAACCATTGTAATGACAATACTGATGCATTTCAGGGACAATGGGCTCTAATAACAGTAATAGTTTGAATTACTCTAAGCACATGTTCTTGCACATGGCAGATTGCAAGAAATAAAGTTGACAGCTGCACTTACCTTACGTGGTAGTCTGTTGCTGGTCTGAGATCTTTTAAATTGCATTCCAACTCCTCTCCACTGAAAAGACACACACGTGATGGTTACTGACCTTAATGGAGCAATAGAGTTGTGTTGCGCAAAATTTACTTTCATAAGGGATTCTGTTCAGTTATTATTGAGCACAACTGCTCAAGGGAAAAACTGTGAGTGATTTTGCCTTGATACATTTTAGGGTTTCCTGCAACCATTTTTTATTGCTAGTGCAACAATATTTAGTTAGAGGTCGCACAGGTGCATCTCCAAAATTGCCCCATTCTTTTAGATTATGCTTTGTCATTTTCTTTTTGCGTGTGGGAGACAAACAAAGGCAAACACTCAAAAGTGTGCTGGAACAGCGGTACCTGACTGTGAGGTACAAACCAAATTTAAACGCAGGATGAATAGTGCATCCCATTTAAATGAGAAACAATTCTATTACATAAACCTCTATTGGAACAGCAGTTGAAACCATATTAAACATCCATGATATTATAAACAGCACTGGTGAGGAAAATAGGCTAAATCTATTTATGCACAAACATAAATTAGAAAGCTTGTGTCCATATATAACAACCCCTTTTATCCATGGATTTACTGAAGAAACGATGGTATTTTGGCAGGAATGTTATTATAGTTTAATATAATATAATATAATATAATATAATATAATATCTGTTCAAAAGTTTGAACTCAGAAAGATTTTCTTTATGTTTTTGAAAGAAGCCTTTATGCTCACCAAGGCTGTTTATTTAATAAAAATACAGTAAAACATTTAATTAAAATGTTTCATAATAACTGTTTTCTATTTGAATATATTTTAAAGTGTAATGTATTCCTGCAATGGCAAAGCTGGATTTTCAGCATCATTACTCCAGTCTTCAGTGTCACATGATCCTTCAGAAATCATTCTAATATTATGATTTGGTGCTCAAGAAACATTTATTATTATTATTATCAATGTTGAAAACAGTTGTGCTGCTTAATATGTTTGTGGAAACCATGACAGAATTTTTCAGTATACTTGATGAACAGAAAGTTCAAAAGACTAGCATTTATTTGAAATATTATTCAAATAATTTATTATTTGCATTTTTGTTTGGTGACAATGTTACCAACTTTTGAAAGATAATATAATATAAAATTCTTTATAATTATATAATTAATATAATATAATATTCCCTATGATATTTCCCAAGCACCACTGCTCTCATATGTTAGTCTGGAGTCATGCTTCAAACGGGTGATGACAGGGTGTGAGGGGTCTGATTATCTTTCCTGTCTGCTCTCTGGAAATTGAATCATACACGTCCTGGTGGGAGAACAGGCTGCATCTAATGATTCTTTCTGTGCGATGGATGATGTATTCATGTCTAACTTGCTCCCTTGTGGTGAACACTTAATTTATGAGAACATAAAAGACTTCTCAAGGATTCTGAGCAGACGGCACAGCTCCTCTGTGATTCTATACTCCAGTCTATCTTACCTATAGATGACACGGTACTGGCCGTTACGACCCTTGTCTGAGAGAGTGACCTCGTAGCTGCAGGTAAAGGGGTGTCCGTTACTGTGCCTGTCTCTGTTCTGGAGGCCTGCTGGTGGAGCCCAAGTCAGTCGAGCTGTCCGGGCCTGGATATTAAGAACCTGTGCAGCAAACAATGAACAAAGATAAAAGGTGTATATTTTAATTGCCATTATTGGTCAATATAAAAAAATATATATATATTTGTATATACAGTCAAACCAAAAATTATTCAGACACCAGATATAATTTTTTACTAGTGGGTGCAGGACACCATGTTCATTAATGTAAGTGAGGAGAGCAAAATAAAGTAAAATTGTGACATTATACCCCAAAAATCTTTGTACAGTGGACTACCAGTAAAATTGATTAAAAAAAAATTTGGGACCAAAATTATTCAGACACTTTGACCTGACCATATTTTGCTTAAGTGTTTATTCTTTGATTGCTAATGAGACCTTTTACACCACAGACTGAACAATATTAAGCATTGCTTGGTCATTGGTTGAACTAAATTGGTATTATCTAATTGTGTGCTTAAATTTAATAGCTGATTGGTTGATTGTAATCCATCATATACCTTTCTATCAAAGTTATCTGACATTATCAACATGAATTTGTTCTGACACAGTTTAACTCTGAGTTCTTGTCATATTTTATTACCATTTTCTAAAACTATAGCGAATAAACTTATAATGTGAGAGAATGTTGAATGTGTTTGACTGTATATATTTTTAAAAGTACAAATATTTGAAAATATCTCTCAATTCAAAAACAACTTCATGCAAACCACCACTGTACAAACGTGCAGGAAAAACAAATTGTCGTTATAATCCAAGAGTATGAATTCACAGGCGAAAGACATTTTTAGAAACACAGTGATTTTCTCAAAAGCAGCTTTCAAATGTTGCTGCAAAGAGCTCCAGTAAAGCAGCCTAACGCAAATTTAAGACCTCATTTGAAGGAGTAAGTCATTTTGATGAGTTTGTGGGACTGTCATTTCATTATGAGGTTAGAATACAGTTAACCCAACTTTGAAACTATTAATTTATTAATAAAACTATGAATTTGATTATAGACTTGCAAACAATAAAGAGTATCAACCAATAAACAAAAGAAAAAACATGGCTATGTAAGAAATGACTAACAAGGACTTTAATGTGACTGTTTTATGTTTGTACAACGTAAATTACACAAAACAAACATTTCCTCAACTTTTAACCACAAACTTTGCTCTACTAAAAACCCAGCCTGGGAACAAATGGGTAATACTAATTCTCATCCGTTTTAGGCCTGCAATCTGAACCACTCTATAGCTCTGCAAAAACAACTATTTATATGTCGAACACAGATATTAAAGTATAAACGGAAAGAGACAGAGCAGCTATAACTCCTCTGTTAACAGGTCATTCAGTGGAACACTGTGTATAAGGGTATAACGCTGACATGAATGAGCTGTGGATGGCTCACTCTACCTTCAGTCAGGCAGAAGCAATCTAATGCCAGAACCAAACAGCTCACCATTCCCCTCTCAAACGCAATCTGTCCTGCGGCAAGAGTAACTGCAGGTGAAAGTATGTCTGTGGAAAAGCTATGGTTGTTGCTCTCGGATGTGCACAGCTAGCATTGCCACTGGCACTTCTGAAGCTACAGCAATATGTTCTCAACAAACCGACTGCCATTAGATGCTTTCTCACTGAGACACACTAACACTTTTACCAAAGTGAAAAACTCAGAGACCTCCACTGCCGTTCAAAAGTTTTTGATTGAAAGTCTCTTATGCTCTTAAGGCTGCATTTTTTTTTTTTTTTTTAAAATAACAGTAATATTGTGAAATATTATTAAAATGTAAAATAACTGTTACTCCAGTCTTCAGTGTCACATGGTCCTTCAGAAATCATTATAAGATGATGCTCAAGAAACATTTATGATTATCAATGTTGAAAAAGTTGTGTAAAACATTTCTTTGGGATTCTTTGATGAATAGAAAGTTCAGAAGAACAGTATTTATCTTAAATAGAAATTGAATGCATCCTTGCTGAATTAACATTCAATTCTTTAGAAAAAAATCTTACTGACCCCAAACTTTTGAAAGATAGTGTGTTTATGCACATATGTATGCATACATGTATACATTATTTGAAAAATGTGACTCAAAGATCATGGTAAGGACATCAAACAGGAAGTGATGCTCTGTCTTGGCAAAGATTTGATACAAGTGAAATTTAGTACATGACTTGGGGTAAAGTATGTTTGGGTGCAGTGCCACCAAATGGTCAAAGTTGTAAATTATGATTAATAATTTACAATAATTTGCATATATTTGTAAAAAGATTATCGTAGTGATGTATTTCTTTGGACCATGACTCAATCCTGGGCTGCATCAACTATAGTGAGAAGTTAGAGCATGAACACCACTTGCCACTAAACTTCAGCCATACAAAGGATTTGCCCCAGTGCATTTCTACTCTGTGAGACACTCAATTTTAAGTTCATGAAGAAACTGAACAAGAAAGGCAGCTCTATTATAGGCTGCTGCAAAGATGAGGATGAGGGCAAATTGAAGTCAATTACTTCCAAACCTGCACATCCCTCCAGAATGCCTCATCTCGGGACACACTGAGCCACAGATGTTTTCCACCCTCCTGCCTGCATCCATCAGGATATATTCCCTCTGTACTCCTGCATGCCACATTTCTCCCATTCATGGAGCTGCCGGTATATTTCGCAATTATACACTATCGTTCAAAACTGTGGGGTCAGTATGATTTTTCAATGTTTTTGAAAGAAGTCTCTTATGCTTACAAAGGCTGCATTCATTTGTGTTAATTATTGTGGAATATTATTACAATTAAAAAGTAATTGTTTTATATTTTAAAATGTAAATTATTCCTGTGGAGACAAATCTTTATTAAATCTTAAATCTTATAAATCTATAAATCTTTATGATCCTTCAGAAATCATTCTAATATGCTGATTTGCTGCTCAAGAAACATTTCTTAATATCAATGTTGAAGACAGTTAATATTTTTGTGGAAAGCGTGATGCATTTTCTTCAGGATTTTTTAAACAAATGTATAGTAGGACAAAGTACTGTAGAATGTATTACTACTACTCAATGTCAAATGTCAGTTTTGCTATAATGTACACTCACCTAAAGGATTATTAGGAACACCATACTAATACTGTGTTTGACCCCCTTTCACCTTCAGAACTGCCTTAATTCTACATGGCTTTGATTCAAAAATGTGCTGAAAGCATTCTTTAGAAATGTTGGCTCATATTGATAGGATAGCATCTTGCAGTTGATGGAGATTTGTGGGATGCACATCCAGGGCACGAAGCTCCCGTTCCACCACATCCCAAAGATGCTCTATTGGGTTGAGTTCTGGTGACTGTGGGGGCCATTTTAGTACAGTGAACTCATTGTCATGTTCAACAAACCAATCTGAAATGATTCGAGCTTTGTGACATGGTGCATTATCCTGCTGGAAGTAGCCATCAGAGAATGGGTACATGGTGGTCATAAAGGGATGGACATGGTCAGAAACAATGCTCAGGTAGGCTGTGGCATTTAAACGATGCCCAATTGACACTAAGGGGCCTAAAGTGTGCCAAGAAAACATCCCCCACACCATTACACCACCACCACCAGCCTGCACAGTGGTAACAAGGCATGATGGATCCATGTTCTCATTCTGTTTACGCCAAATTCTGACTCTACCATCTGAATGTCTCAACAGAAATTGAGACTCATCAGACTTCAACTGTCCAATTTTGGTGAGCTCGTGCAAATTGTAGCCTCTTTTTCCTATTTGTACTGGAGATGAGTGGTACCCGGTGGGGTCTTCTGCTGTTGTAGCCCATCCGCCTCAAGGTTGTGTGTGTTGTGGCTTCACAGATGCTTTACTGCATACCTCGGTTGTAACAAGTGGTTATTTCAGTCAAAGTTGCTCTTCTATCAGCTTGAATCAGTCGGCCCATTCTCCTCTGACCTCTAGCATCGACAAGGCATTTTCGCCCACAGGACTGCCGCATACTGGATGTTTTTCCCTTTTCACACCATTCTTTGTAAACCCTAGAAATGGTTGTGCGTGAAAATCCCAGTAACTGAGCAGATTGTGAAATACTCAGACCGGCCCGTCTGGCACCAACAACCATGCCACGCTCAAAATTGCTTAAATCACCTTTCTTTCCCATTCTGACATTCAGTTTGGAGTTCAGGAGATTGTCTTGACCAGGACCACACCCCTAAATACATTGAAGCAACTGCCATGTGATTGGTTGATTAGATAATTGCTTTAATGAGAAATTGAACAGGTGTTCCTAATAATCCTTTAGGTGAGTGTAATATACAGACAGACTACAATGCAGTTTTCATACACTGATAGGTATACAGATGCACCTGTTATTATTATATATAATAATATAATACAAATATGATCTGTCTGCACTATTTGTTTAATCTGCAGTGTTAACAAACTGATTTTAACTTATTTACATCCTTAATTCCGCCAATATTATGATAATGAGGGATTAATCTTACGCTGAGGGAGTAAACGAGACAGCTGTTCAAATATCAAACACACACACAAACAAATACATGCAAACTAAAACAGAACAGATGATTGATGACTATGGGTTAGTTTCACTTATGGATTATCACTTAAAGTGACAGGGTGTCCTTAGATACTCCTGAACTAAACAACAGCAAGAGCAGCAGGCCGAGTGAACAGATGGGAAAAGAACAGAGCACATTGGTCAGAAAACATTGTTTTGATGGAAATGTTTACCTAGTCCTCAATTGCTTGACAGTGGAACATGAAAACAAAACAAAACAAAATGCTGCCCCTGTGTGGCTGCAACCGGAATAGTTTGAAATTGTAAACAAATATGAAAAAAAATCTTGGGGACTTTTACTGAAGGTCTCCTCATGACATAAATGTCATTAATCATGTCATGTCATGTTTTATGCCCACTTGTATTCGCAGCCTGTAATTTCTGTTGGCCATTAAAGGACATCATGTTTATCCGAAAACATTAAAACCATTAGTATTCTTCACTGAATACTGAGGTTTTTAACTCATTCCAGACCCACCTGTGGTTTTTCCATTCCCGAGAGAACATCCTGAACTCTCTTTGCTTCTGAATCATGATCTGCAGCCGGGAAAAGGGGAGAAGAGAGAAAAACAGAAAAACAAAAGGGTGTTATTCCGTTATCAATCAGCAGGGGGCAGGTTTACGTCAGAAACGGAGCAGGAGATAAAAGCGTGTGTTAAAGGGATAGTTCACCCAAAAATAAAGAATATTCTGTTATCATTTACTCACACTCATGTAGTTCCAAACCCAAATGAAAATGATTATTATTATTTTAATTATTGGGTGAACTATTCCTGTAACCACCACTAATCTTTTTAACCTGGACTTAAAGAAATAAACACATTTGAGGAGAAAACAGAATTGTGTTTGACAATGGAATATGAATTTGAAGAGAAACAAAAGTGTTTTATGAAAATACATATTTCATAACCGCAGACCCCACTGAAAGAGCGCTGGCACAGAGGATACATGAGCTGTCGGGAGCTTGCATTTCTATGTCTCACTACTGAACCATGTCTATAACTCGTATGCAACTCCCATGCCAATGTGAAATCTGCACATGGAAAAAAAATGCTCAATTACCTCATGTTCCCAAGGCCGGATTAGCTCACTTAATCTACCAGATCATCAGCGACAGACAGTCTGACAGAATACCTTAAAATCTTTATTGGCCTGTGTGGCTGCACACACACACACACACACTGCTCACTAACCCCTGATTTATCATTTCCACAGCAGACCCAAACACACAGGATCCACATGAGCCTCCAAATGAGCAGATTCTTCCCTTCTGGGGAGTAACCTCTTGCTCGATTTCACTCTCTGGATGTTAGCGTTGTAAATCAGAGCATACGGGGGAGTTTGTGTGTGTGGCCTCCCCTTGGTATCTCGGTATAATACATATCTGTCAAATAATTTTAATAAATTATACAAGGACAATTATATACACACTGATGCCAGAACATTATGACCAGTCATAGGAGAAGCGAATATTGGTGATCATCTCCTAACAAGGCCACATATTAAGGTACCTGGTTTTAAACACAGTGGGTGGTCAAACCAAATAGTGATTTGATTTAGATGAATATAATTATTTGAAAGTAATTATTTTTGAAATAATTCTCACGTTACAGCATATTTTTCACAAGTACTTTTCACAGTACTGCCGCTTTGCAGGCAGCTTTCTTCAAGTGTCACGGAGACATTGCCAGTTTTTTCTGTTTCTTCATGTAATCCCAGATGGACTCGATGTTGGTGAGATCAGATCTCTGTGTGGAGCATGCCAGCTGTTGTGCATACAAAAATCTCACTGGATTATTACAATTATTGAAAAGTTTGGAAATGTAAACTGATATTTCCTACTGACACACTACAGCAAAAGATACAAATAACTGGCTTAAAACCATTTTTTGGGGGTGAAAATACTAACATGGCTAAGACTTTTGCACAATACTGTATATGATTGTTGTAAAACTTCTTACTATAAATACTATGCATGCACCTTTTTTGCATATATATTAATTATGATTGGACAAACTATAACCATTACTCCATATACTGTCGTAGCACCAATAAGATACAATTCCCTATAGTGTCAAAAACATTAGCCTGATGCTGAAAAAACAGGTTCATAGACACATTATTTGTTATCCAAATACACTACATGTGTATGATTGATGTGTGTATTTATTACTAGAGTAGATAACACATTGGGAGTTCACAGCGCCTCTGGGCCTTCATGAGTCATGGCAACAGTGATGTCATACACAATCACCTTAACATGACCCCAGGAGGTAGGCACATGGAACGCAGGCTTCCCAGAGAGATGGAAACCTTACTAATGCTGTGCGTGTATGTGTGTGGGTGGGTGAAAATTTAATTATCACTAAAAAGTGATGAGTAATTGTGGAAGAACATAAGGTCGCCTTGCTCTTGGCATTAATAGAGCGCTCACTTAAACCCACCCTAACACGAAAGACAGGGTCATCATTGTAGAGACAGTCAATATAGCAAGATTGGTGTTATGTAAGATTTAGGACCTGTTTTCACACATTCACTTCATGTGTTCTCTCTGATCGAATAGATATCCGATCGTGAAAAGCCCAGGTGTAAATGCCCTCCAAACCGCTTTCGAGATGGAGTTAAATCCGATCGCTCAGACCACTTCAAAAGGTGATCTGAGACGCATTCCGGATGAAACTGGACAAGTGTAAATGCATCTGGTAGTTGTAACCACATATGTAAATGTATAAAGGTCTGAGAGTGCTGTAGGCTTTGACATGTTATAGCCAGATATGACAGCGCTACTGCAACATGCATCGCCACAGACGAGTCGCTCAGTATCTCTTCAGCAGGCCTACAGGCAAACTGCCACAAATAAGACAAAGTTTGTTGTCACAGATGCTTAACACACAATCATCTTCATTAAAAGTAGTGAGACTAAATTATCTTACCAGTGCTGATGCCGCTCTCTCTCCTATTCCAGTTTTTGATCTTGAAATTAGCTGATGATAAATAAAATGCAGCTCACATCTGTTGCTTTTGTTGACCTGGACGTTAATATAGTGCGGGAATTGAAGATTGAATTTATATTTGTTTTGCGGAGACACATTTATGTGTGTTAAATGGAATCGGTTTAACAAATCAGATAACTATCCGATCAGTAAAAACACATTGAAGGTTTGTCAACTTTGAGATCATCAATATGCGAAAAGTTGACAAAATTACATTTCTTTTTTATTTATCCTACAATACACAGATTTGTAGCTCCCCCTAATACAACCAGCAAGTAGCTGCCCATGGTGCATAGCAGCATTCTGTAACATAACTAATGCCTATTTATTAAAAAAAGAAAAGAAAAAAGGAATAATTAAATTTAAAAAATAGACGAGGATGTCGATATGTCCTACTGAACCTTCCTATTTCAAAAAGGAATACATCAAGACAGGAAAGAAACTGGGGTCATGGGGTCTGCAAGTCATCTCTGCTGACTCAAACTAGCCATCAAGTCCACTTCCAGTGTGTCCATCCCTTCCTCTCGTTCTGCTCCTGCCCTCGGAGGGAACCTCTTTTTGTTTTGCTGATTCCAAGCACAACACTTGAGTTTCCAAAGCTTCACGTCTGTTTCTCACGCATGTCGTCTCCATAGGGAGCGGACGGTTGAGGCTAGCTGCTCACTTTGTCTCGCCCTCCTGCCACGTTCTGAATAACTGCTGCTTCACAATATATAAATGAAAATAAATATAGGAAGTGAAGATGATAGAAGAGGAGGGAAGAAACAAACACCTTTCATTTTAAAAGTGGAGTCGTTTTAATTTATTCTGCAACATGCTAAAAAAGTTAATTTCATACTTTCTTTCTTGTGTCTCTCTGGATATCTGGGGTGGAGAGGAGTTTCTGCCTTCAATTATAGGCCAAGGTCAAAGATGGGAGAACAGAAAATAAAAAGGGGATGGAATGTGAAAAAAAGGCCTGAAGTGAATATAACCAGCAACATGGAAGTGACAGAATGAGAGGAAAGGCAATGTGATAGAGGAGAAAGAGAAACATTTGACCAAAGACACTTTGAACTATAAGTTTTAAACTTTGGTGTATAGTGTCTGCTTGCTGAGAAGAGTTGCCAAAAACAGCCATGGTCAGACCAGCTAACCAGCCAACCAGCCAAATCTTGAACTCTTGCAACCATAATGCCCAATCAACCAAATACAAACATTCTAAAAACCTTACCAACTGTATAGCATCGCCAAGGGACCACATACATAGTTAATAAGCTGAAGGTCAAAGGTTATAAAGGCTATTCTTTGAGTCATGAGAGAGCTCAAACTTGACCCTACAAGACTCTTTAAACCAACATGGAAATCTCTCTCTGGACTTTAGGAAGCATTTAAAAAAAATTGACGGCGGTCTAGAGCTGCAGTGTGAGTGGAGTGTTTGGGTGTTTAGCTCTATGTGAATGAGCGTGCATGTGTATATAAAGAGGTGCTAGGTAAACATCCAAAACTGAATTTGCAGACTATTGGAAAAAAGTCTCCAAGAACACCCACAGTGCTACAGACGCCAAACGGTCAGGCCAGTAACTACACCCACATGTCTGTGCGTGCTTTTGTGAATGTGTGTGAGTGCTGGAGCACTGTAGAGCTGCTACAGGCACCTAAAAACAGCTCACATCCTCCAGCTAGCATCATGAATTAGGGCTACAGATAGACTGCTACTATCAGGAGGGCTGATCAGTCAGACATAAACAAGTTTCACAGTCCCAAATTCTGTTAGTGGGGTCGATTTGTTTGTTTGCTTTTATATTAAAGCCTCCTGGAATTTTTCATGCACTTCACCCAGAAAATAAAGGGTTCTTTTGTGGACTCTGCACAGAGGCACGCACACTCTGCTAATTTCTGCCCCCTGGTGGAGTGAGATGAAACAGCACATTCTTGATTAGTGACGGTCGTTACACACACACAGCCTACAGGACCAGATAGATGCTGTGAGTCCATACAAAAATGTGAAAAATGACAGAGCAATGCAACCAGAAAAACATTAGGAAAGACAAGACAAACTGAGGTTGCGGCTATACTAACAGAACACAATCAAAATGACTAGACAGCTAGGAAATCAAAGTTAAAATGTTCTTTAAGCACTTTGTAATACACACTGCATTATATTAAAACATATTGCTTTTATTGAACAGGAAAGAGTATATTGCCAGGTGATCAAATAAAACTTACAGAAATCTTCATCATACACATTTCTGCAGAAAATAATGTCACTAATAACGGGTTGTGAGGGAGGAGGGAGTGTGGGAGGAAGAGAGAAAGAGTTGCAGGCTCCCAATCGTTCTCATCTCCGCATAGCACACATTCCATCTGCTCAACAGCTGGCTGTCTAATCCCGCTCTCACACAAACCTGTGCCTCCCTGAGAACCACTGCCACGGTACATTCGCTCTCACAAACAACTGACACAGCCACTCGTGCTCAAGACAGACATGAACTGTGTAATATACATGCTCATATTCTCTCTATCTATCTATCTATCTATCTATCTATCTATCTATCTATCTATCTATCTATCTATCTATCTATCTATCTATCTATCTATCTATCTATCTATCTATCTATCTATCTATCTATCTATCTATCTATCTATCTATCTATCTATCTATCAAAATAAGCATACAGTCAAAACCATACTGTATGAGTAAAATATTAATTACATATTTTAAACATCAGCAGTACACTGCCGCCTCCACTATATCATTCAGCACCAGACTAAACTGCTCAGCCTACCTTGGAGAGGTTGAAACGAGGACAATAAGACAGCTCAAGATGATAGCAATGCTCATACCTGCCCTTTGATTTTCTACAATACACTGTAAAGGTGTGTGTACATGCGTGAGTGTGTAAATATCTGATGAACTATAGTTTGCTTTCATTTTAGTATCAAAGACCTTCAGCCCTATCAGCAGAATGGATGCTTGTTTTTCAACAACTGCCAAGCTGGCATCAGTCTCTTGCCTTTAGTGTGCTAGCTCCATTTCTCTAGCTATCTCCAGAGGGACTCTCAGTGGCATTCGCTCACAGCAGAGATGCATGGCCTCACTACTGCCAAGGGACACAAGGATACGCCAGCGCTTCCTGGAAGGGAACTGGAAAGAATGGAGAAAGTTGGCAGAGGCTAGAAAGTAGGGATAGAGGGGAAAGGAGGGAGGAGGAGGGAACGAGACTGCTGAGAGCTGACTGAACCAGGGTGACCTGCTCTGGACGCCCAGTGCCACAATCTCCACAGGTGCCAGTCTATGTTTATGTTACATGAATAAGAAGTATATAGAGCTGGAGGGTGGGAAAAAGAATACTAAATCTCATAATGTACATTATTCCTACTTGCACTCTCTTTATTTAGTGAGTAATTTGCATATTTTACATTACATCTTAATGTCTCCAATATTTGTTGCTCTTTTTTTGTAACGGCTCAACAAAGGATGATCCACTGACTTTGGACTATGTGAGTTTTGAGTTAGTTGACAAAACTTGCCCTTTTGAGCCACTGCTGCATTGTCCCTGAATATTATTTGTTGATCTTGTGTATCATTTGTGTGTGTACATCATGGAGTAATGATAAGTTGATTTGATTTGACTGATACAGTATAACTCCAGCTATTTTGGAGTTGTCTTCACGGGCACATTTAGCAAAAGACTAATAACCCTGTCAGAGACGAACACTTCCATTAAAACAGACACAGTTTGTGCATTGTGTTACTGTAAGAGCTTCCCAGAAAAACACACAAATGTTGATTTTGGCCCAGTTCTCGGTGACTTCTATGGCAACTTCTTGAAAAGCAACCTACCCAGACTCATAAGAATCTCTTGATAGGTGAGAGTTCTGGCGTGCCAACTGTAAATGACAGAATAAGCACCGGCAGATAATAGAAAGGTCATGTTTAATTAGTTGAAGAGCTGGCTTCCGGTTACCAGGTCTTCGCTGCCCTTGACCTTCTCATCTGATTCAGTTTCCCCAAGTTGCGTCACCCATCATTGCTCCATCGCATGCTGTTATCGATGTGACCTCGGGGCATAACCTTTCTCAGTGACTCATATGTTGTGAGGAGTGAATGTGGGAAACTGTTACCATTGTGGCAAAGACACAAAGCCAAGATTAACTAACATCTGTTGCTTCTGGTCGATAATGACGGAGTGAAAGCACGTGGCTGGAGGAAATGCACAGTGCCAAAGAGGAGCAGAAGTGAACATCTGTTTCTGCTTGAGTCCATGCAAACACACAAGGAGAGCTGGAGATAGAAAGGAGTTAAGGTTGAAGTGCTGCAAGCCTGAGACTATGAGAAGGTTAATCTAGTGGCCAGTCTTCCTCTGCACACAGGCTTAGCCCCAGCCTAATCTAGTTATTGAGGGTGGAGCGGTAAAAAGCACAAATTTCCTTGCATCTTAGGAACTAAGGAGCTGATGGTTTCCTGCCTTATGTAATCAAGCTTCATGAGCGGAGGTGAGCGTGTTTGTGCCCATGGGGTGATCAGAGCAAAGACTGTCCAGACGAGGTGCTGAGAGAGAACAAGTCGAGTTGTTTTCACAGCTCCAGTCATGTCTGGTATGCCAACAACAAAGTATGCTCGACAGCTGGAATGTCTGCCCTTTTGTTGTCCGTCTCTCGGTCTCTGAATCCCTTTATTTCTCTTTTTTTTTGTTCTTATTTAGTCTTAAGAGTTTGATTATACTATTGCAGCTTCCTCTCAAAAAGAAAAAAATCTTAACCTGATCTCCGGCGTGATCTGGGGAGCCAAGTAGTCTGCATATGTGGTCATGATGATTTATGCCTAGGAGCAAGGCTGCAGTGAGGCCCAGATGGCTGAAGCCCTCAGTAAGTGACGTGAGCTAGAAGCCTCAAGTTTGTTTTCTATACTTCATCAACCATTCAGTCGACTCCACAGAGGAAGGTAGCAAGCTGCAGTATATCTTGAGACTTGACCCCAGTGCCTTGATCTCCAAAACACTCATCTGCTTGGCCAGCACTGAGTGCATTTACATGCAGGATTTTTCACCAGATTATGTTTGATAACCCAACAGTGTTATGTAAGGTCATTTGCATGCTTTAAAGGGATAGTTCACCCAAAAATATGAAGTCTGAGCCTCACGTAGACAAAAAACTTCTGACAATATGAGCTATAAAAAAATAAGTGATCTAAGAGCTTTGTACAGCTTTTTACAAAGCTTCTTTACATACCATTGAAAACACCACAAGTCTATCCTTCACAGCCTCGCTTTCATACCTGTCATGGCGCTGTTCTGAATAAGGTCTATACGGTCCAAAACAAAATGTTCATTTCACAAACAAAAGAAAGTAATACAGGTTTGGAATGTCATGAATTTGTGTTCAAACTTGTTCGTTTTCCTTTTCCTTGGTTTCATTTGGTTAAAAAAAAAAAAAAAAAAAAAAAAAAAAAAAAAAAAAAAAAAAACACATTTAGTCCTGTTTCACTTGGCGTTCACATTGTAATTTTTAACACCAAACCTAAAGATACAAAACAACAAAAAACAGCTTTTATGACATATATTTTGAGACTTTTAAAATATCCAAAACAATGCTGTGTGCTGGGCTAAATGCGCTAGCTGCATGCGTGTACATTTGATGGTATATGATGGACCTGGCAACTCATGAAGATCTTATAAAATGTGTAAAGGAGTCAAAACCGCATGTCTTTGGTCTGTGTTGCGTTCATATTTAATTCAAACCGCACCAGAGTTCATTTGGAAGCTGACTGAGACCAATCTTTTCATGGTCTTAGTCTGCATCTTTGGTGCCCACCAAGGTTCGGATGGTAAGCGTTCACACTTATTTAAATGAACCGCACTAACAGAGCAATAGGTTCGTTTTAATCAAACCCAACATGCCAAGTGTGAGCACACCCTAAATTATCCTTTTTGGGTGAACTATAATTAGCATTTTATTGTATCATAAACAGTTTGTATGCTCATTGTCCCATTTTCCTTTACCACCTAATTCAACATCTGCTCACATTTTGACATCACAACTGGACAAACACCAGATGATTTTAAAATCTCATCTCAATTTCATTTTTTAAATATGTGAGACAAAATAACCATCACAAAAATAATCATCTAACTATCATGTATGAAGTGAGCCAACAGCCAAAGTTATTGAGGAATAGCTTCACAGGCAGTCTTATCTGCTGGGAATTCTGCCAGCCAGCGGTCGCCTTTGATCCCGAAGATACTCTAAGTGTGAGTAACAGATACACCATATGGATGTATGAGCACTTCCCTAACTTGTTAGACTGCGAAGGCCTATCGTGAGCTGATCAAAGGACGGGCGGCTTGAGCTTGCAGCAGACAAATCCATGATGTCAGTGCGCAATGAGTCAAGTCTTACAACACCTGCATATAATGCTACATGTTCTGCCTTTAACATAATACACACACAGACAAATCAGTGAATATGGAATGTTTTTGTTTTTCTGAGGGACAAAACTGCCTTTTTGGCAGACCAGATAAATGAAGGGGTCATTCACTTTGCCCCACATGTCAGCACTTGCAAATGTCCATGCACTGACAAAACACCTGGGATCAGTGGCACATACATAATTTAAAGCTAAAACTTCAAGGACACTAAAGGCTGAGAGAACAAAAAAAGAAAAGAAATTGGCAGAAGACCTTCTGGAGTGCAGGCATGTGTTTAAATAATTTAAAACCGTTATGAATGTATGCTCTGAAAAATGTTTATGTTAAGAGAGCAGAAAAGCAGCATGTGAACACATCTTAAATGGAGCTCTTCTCCAATCGCCACTGCAGGGGGCCTGATAAGGCACATGTGGAACTGGTGAGGATCGGTGGCCATGCTCAAAGGACCCCTTCATTGGGAGAATGTGACTCCACAGGTATGTGGTCTGCCTTTCAGCAGAGGCCCAACCTGAGATACAAGGGCCACATTGTGGGTGCTGGAAAAATGATAGCACCTTGGCGATTCCCAGCTATGCAGTTTCCGCGGCATGACGACCCCCTTTACCTCTATTGATACACTTATCTCTTTTTTTTTTTTTTTAAAGAGAAGAGAGAAAAACTTTGTTGGCAGACTGAGGGAAACATGCATTACAGATGTCTAATGGAAGCCATGAAACATCAGAAGCTAAATATTCTAGCCATGTACAAGATGATTTAATGTAACCACAATAACATCTATAATGTCTTGTGTAAACGTTGCAGAGAATTTTTGGCACATGTAACCATCTCACTCTGCTCCGAATTCCATGTAACTTACTTGCTTTAAATTATGAAAGAAAACACTTTATACTGATGTATTTTTTATTAAATAAATAATATAAAAAATTATATTAATATTTATTTTATACCCCAAAATTTGGGGTCGGCTAAATTTCTTCTGCTCTCCAAAGCTGCATTTATTTGATCAAAAATACAGTAAAAATATTATAATTCAAAATAATTGTTTTTCAATATAATTAAAAAATTAAATTTATTCCTGTGATGGTAAAGCTGAATATTCAGCATCAATACTCCAGTCATTAGTGTCACATGACCCTTCAGAAATCATTCTAATGCTGATTTGCTGCTCAGGAAACATTTCTTATTATTATTAATGTTGAAAAAAAAAGTTGTGCTGCTTAATATTTTTATGTAAACCTTGTTGCATTTTTTCCGGATTCGTTCAAAAAGTTCAAAAGAACAGCATTTGAAGTAAATTTTCTATAAATTTTTCAATTATTCCCAAAAAAAAAATAATAAAATAAAAAATAAAATCTTACTGATCCCAAACTTGTTGATGACCTGTTGACTAGACTACCGCAAAAGGTTCTTACCTTGTAAGTCTGGCTCGCTGGATCTGGGGCTACACCGAGCTCCACGGGTTGTTTTTTTAGCTCCAGGACTGCTTCCTCCTCCTCCACCACCACCAAGATTTCCGTGGACCTTGCCGTAGCCATTGTACATGTTGTTGCAGCCCACATTGCTCTTATAGATTGAGGGAGGGCTGTTGAGGCGATTCTGTCGCTCCAGTCTATCCTTCATCTTCTTTGGTGGCGGTTTGTATGGCTCATCCCGCCCAAGGTAGTTCATCCCATACAGAGGAATTATCTCTGTGGCAACAAAACAATCATTTAACCATGAAACTGACATATAAATTGGGAATAGGAAAAATTGTGGTGCATCCATTTGTCCACGTAAGTTGGAAATTCCTAGTCCTTAGTAAGAACTTTTAACTGCAACGCCCCTAAAGTTGGAGTTGCGACTGGGAAACTCAACAGGTCTGACTTCAGAATACAATATTGCTTCTCAACGCATCAACAGTATAATATAAGGTTTTTTAGCAATTCTGTTTGTCTGTGTCCCATTAAACTCGGTGGTGCACACAGTACTATGCAACCTCTATTTGTGGACATATGTCGGCATTATCTGTGCAAAATAACACTTTTTTTATGTGTCTGAATTCTGAAAAAGCAAGCACAACAAAGGTTTGCCTGGACACACCCATCTTAGTTTTCTGACCTTTGTACCGGAATGTGGTCAACTCAGGTGTGACGTCATTCCCCGCTCTGATATATCTCTTCCAAGGTAAATGGAATGCAGCAATACACTTACTAAAAACCTTTTTAAAAAAAGGTACCTAAGGGGACATGGTGATGAAAAAAAAAAAAAAAAAAAATGCGTTCCCCCAAAAAAGCAGTGAAAGATACAAGTTTGTTGGTGGAGTGCAATGGTTTTGCGAGAGAGTGCAAAACATTTGTGAGAAAACGCAAAGCACTAAAATATAATTTTTCATCTCATCTAATTTTTTAACCACCACATCTCTTTAGGGCAGGGGTTCTGAATTCTGGCCCTTGAGATCCATTCTCTTGCAGAGTTCAGCTGAACAAGCTAATCAAGGTCTTCAGGATTACTAGAAAAATATAGGCAGATGAGTATGATCAGAGTTGGAGCTAAACTTTACAGAAAAATGGGCCAGAGTTGAGAAACCCTTGCTTTTAGGGGCTTCGTAACCAGGTAACACATAGTATGACTTTTTTTTCCTTTCTTTTTTTGAGTATGGACAAAAGCTTATCAGTTTTGGCTGTGAAACTGAAAAATCATGAGATTTCACTTTGTATCGTGACAATACCAGAATAAGAGGAGAGTAAGCTGTGCACAGTTGTGCATATGCACTCCTACCTTCATTATACATAGGCGGGATATGATGATGGTAGTACTGGTGGGGGGGAATGTCCCCTGGGCTGACGGGTGGGTAGAAGGCCGTGTGTGAGTTGGGAATAAAGGGTGGTGGGGCCATGTATGGAGGTAAGTGATGAGTCGGAGAGATGGCTGGAGAATAGCTGGGAGGATAGCATTCTGGAGACTGAGGGGTGACTACCACTCTCCGGACCCCTGTGTTGTCTTCCAGCACCTTTAGTGAGAAAACAAGATTTTTTTTTTTTCCCATTTTAATTAATTTCCCATGACTTTCCTGCTTTTGAATAAAAAAATAAAATAAAAATTAACAAAAAGTAAATATTTATGCAAGGACCTGAAATATCAATGAAATATCATGCAAAAATAATAAGCATTATTATTTCATAATACTAAGTGTAGGAAAATACTGCATTATATTGTAAAATCCTCTTCAATACTTCTGTCTGACCTGCTGACCCTGAGAGTGTGTTTACGTGTGTGTGTGTGTATGACAGCCTGTTTGACAGGCCTATCAATAAGCAGACAGCAGTGTGTGAGAGAGGGTGTCAAGAGTGATCAGCGAAGCTTAGATCAAGTTCTGGCTCGCTGTGCATTCAGATGTTGGGCACACGGAGAGAGACATTGTTTCATTATGCATGTCTATCAGAGACATCAGACTGACAGAGGCTGAGAGAGGGTCAGTGTTGTTTTAGAATCACTCAGATACTATTTTAGTTTTTTAATTAATATGTTGAATTCATTTCATCTATACAGTTTTTATTTCAGTCCAATAAGTTAAATGAAATGAAAATGAGATGTTGCTTTGGCAACGAGCAGAAATAAAATAAGATTTTTTTTTTTATGTTTTCAGTTGATTATAATTATCTTCTGAGTCTCCAAATATGGTCTATGACCTATATTTTAAAGAAGATGCGTGTAATTGTATGGATATGAAAAGGTTTCCCTTTGTATTTCACAAACGTTCTCATTACCACTGTTAATCCTTACAAAACAACTGTTCAGCCCCACTGCAGTACTAGAAACTAAATTATGGAGAACACTATGACACTGCCAGATGCTGCAGGTCAAGGGCGACAATATGACTGCTAAATATCAGAGGTTGTTATGATTTCATGTTACTCAACAGAGGTGACCTCAGCTGGCACTCAGTTTGGAGAGCTGTACTGTACAATAAGGATGAATTAGTCTGAAAAAGAAAAGCTGTGATTAAAAGTCTGTCTAGTTTCTGGTCTCCTCTCGTTAGATGCCCACAGCTCTGACGGTGCTTCCCGCTCCTAGTTGGCACTGGCCTAAATTAAACACAGATACTATGACCTTTGGACAATTAACAGATTCCTTCAACTGCCACAGGAGGGGTGAAGAGTCATGCCCATTAAAACTAAGAGGGCATGATTTTTAAGTCAAGGGGCTCAAGGGGATGGCAATTCTTATTTTTTGCAATATTTATTATAAATTATTTATCCGTGCACATAATTGTTTTAAATTCATGTGCCCTCGTAATAGTCCCTCTTCCAGCGAAATCTCTTCTCTTTTCTGATAATGTGTTTACTGTTATTGCTCCCCCTTTGGCCTCATCTTATCTCACCTAGCCGCCTATGTGAGCCAGGATTGCCACTGGTTCCCCCTCAAAAAGAAAATAGTACAGAGTACATAAATATTTGGAAAACCGCATTAAGTAAACAGAAACCTAATATTTTTTTTTCTTGTTCTAATTTGCCTTTCTTGTAAACAGCATCACCAGATAACAACCCTTAATAATTGGCTACAGGGTCAGGTGGGAAATATCTCCCCAACTTTGCTTGGCCCTCCATGACATTTTAACATTTATTTACTCTCTGCTTGGCCCTCCATGACATTCTAGCTGGCATTTGCACCTTTTACATGAGTGGTTAAGAGTGCCATGAGCAATTACACTTGTAGTGCCCTTGAGGAATAATCTCCTTGTAATAAGTGCATGGCACCATCAATGGAAACACTGCATTAAAGTCACGAAATCAAGACCCACTACAACCCATTTTTTATTCTTCTTAGCCAAGAGGTTAAGAAGAACAGGTCTAAATAAATAATCTTGTGAATAAGGAAATCAACCTTCCTAAAAATCCATTCAAAGCAAATATTCCTAATAGTCCTTTCTAACATCAGCATAGGGTCAGAAATGGCGTTTGTCAGCTTGTGGGTGAGGTCAGATGTTGAGGTGAGGTCTGTTTAACTCTAAATGAAGATGTAATGTAACCACTAGGCTCCAGGCCCAGAGCTGTTGTCATGCTGATTGTATCTCTCCAACAGCTACTGGTCAGGGGTCTGCTTTCATGTCTGGCTGATCATGAGCGAGATAAGAATTACAGTTTGGAGAGCTCATTCCAGATCACCACTTGCAACATATTGATTACTCCTCTCATCTGCCAGATAAGAATAACCATGCAGTTTGGAACAACGACAGATTCTTGTATAATGACTAATGGATCATAATAGAGATGTAAGAGCCCTGGACAGACCACAGGTCTCACTTACAGAGGTAGGACGAAGGTAGTCAGTCCTGTGGGCATTATTGAATGCTTGTTCTTATTTTTTCTCCAAAAGGAGGAAGCTGTCACACAAGCATACTTGCAAGCACATTCTCAAGTAACAACTCTACTAATTTATAATGTGTAGTGTCATTTAAATTAAGTGTAAAATGAATATTCCAGCTCATGTCTATGGACATGTGATATATGTTATTCCTGGCTTCCAATGTGAGTCTATTATGGTTTTCTTGCTTCCTTCTTTTTATATACTAAGGGAAGAGTCAAAATAAATGTGGTGGGGAAAAAAACAATAAATATATTTTCCCCCCTTTCCCAGGCCATATTTCAAGCTGAAATTATAAAATTAATCAATGATGTTATTTAGTAATTTTGCACTCACCTGGGAGATGTAGCCAGGAGGCACATGGATGGGTGGGATGGATCCATTGGGTGACATCATCGGAACCTCTGCAGGCCCTGTGCATACAAAAGAAACAAATGGTTAAATATTCAAATTTCGCCTCATACTGTATGCTAAACATTCCTGCTTTACAAACACTTGAGGAAAAAAAGGCAAAACAAAGGATCATATAATGAGTGTTAATAAGAAATTGACTTCTTGATAAGTTGACAATGACATGGTTACCACAATTCATTTATGAATAACTGTTGTCTTAGTCTGTTATGTTGCTTTTGATTAAAACAAAGTTGGCATCTGATCAGCAGGCCCAGACTTCTGCAGAAAACTCACAGATTTCCACAGAACTGGAATGCATGTTATTCATTCAATTATGTGAGTTCTGTGTTCCGACCATTGCGTATTCAGTTATTAAATATTTTGGCTGACCCGATCTATGCTTTTAGAGTGCAGCATTCTTAATTCTACTAAAAACACATTCCTCCATGTTTAAATCCCAAAATTTGTAGATTCTGTCGGGGCCTGCTGATAAGCACCCAACTATGCATAGCTGAAAATTATTATAAATAGATATCATTGCATCCACATTGGCAACCGGCCTGACTACTAGCTACCAACCAGCAAGGGATAGAACATACAAACAAACAAAGCAAACAGGCCAATAAAGGCCACCCCACTTGGCACGGCACTGAGGGCTGTGGGTAATGGAACTAGAGCAGTCCAGACAGAGCGTTATGAAGGACTGGAAAGGACTGAACCAGCATGGAAACTCTCCCGTCGCTCTGAGTGCCTCTCATCAGGCCTGATTTACTGCACACTCCTTCTCCAGATCCCTTGCTCGCTTTGATTGTATGACTGATGGGATCACCGTTCATGACAAGTCACGCACCTGTCTGAATACTTGCAACAAACTCCAGCCCCACTGTGAGACTCTGAATAAACATTCACTTTATTTGTTCAGAAACAATCACTGGGTTGTTGTTTTTACACCCTAAAGCTGTTAAGATTGATAGAGAAGAAATGGATGGGGAAATGTATAATTTTAACAGCATAATGGAATTATAAAAATAATGATGTTTCCAAATATACTGTACAAACGTTTTTGAAGACCAAGTCAGCAGTTTGAACTTAAACCTCTAGGATAAAAGCATCCACTAGTTAGTCTAAAGTAAACCAGACCCAAATCCCTCTTTAGCCATTTTTAGATTCACTGGAACAAATATATTCAAATCCAAGGCAAATCCAAATTGTGTTGTTGACTTTTCCACTGCGGTCCCTCTCTGCTCACGGTAGTGGAGGTCTGGCAAAACCTGGTAAAGACATCGTTCCCCCCCTGAGACAGCAGCAGTCGGCTCTGCAATGCTTTGGCCAGTATAAATCACAGGATGGACTGTAATGAATTCTACAGTTCATTCTTCATTAGCTGCCAAAGCCTGTTCACAACAACATTGCTAGTCACTACTATGTCATATCCTGAAGGAACATTCCAGAATTGCTTAACTGGAACGTTTTTCATAAAAGAGGCACTAGAATAGGAATGAAAAGAGGGTTGAATCTTTCTCAAAAGATGTTACACATGTAAAGTGTGAAAATTTTCCCTCTAAACAATATAATCGGACCTTCAGCTGAAACTCATTCAGTAAAGCTGTGAGAAATCAGTAGATCAGTACTTTTAGATGGTCTAGTTCAAGTCACACTGTTCTGATTAAAATATATAGGTCTATATATAAACTATTGCACTAGATATTACTTGGTTAATTTGTTTTAACATGGCTAGCTATGTACTAATAATTGTTTAAAAAAAAGCATTTACACTGATTCTACAGAGAAATCTTCCACCAATCAGTGATTCGAAACAAAAAAAAGAAAAATTTGCACTAAAAGAATTCTTTAGCACCCATCCATATACATGAAGCACTGCAAAGGATGTAGAGTCAGTTTCCCTAAGCTCTAGTGAGCAACTACTTTGTAAATATGTAAATAAATGCAAATAGCTTGTAGCTAAGCTAACAATATTTTCTAAAAAGTTGCCCGACTGTATCCAGCTATTTACCGCTAATAGCTTTACCGTTAAAAAGGTTTTCAAAACCGTAGCCTGACTGCAGCTAGCCACTTATCGCTAGTCGCTTGCAACCAACTACTTTTTCAAGTAGTGCAAATCAGAGAATGACTGTAGTTTAAAAATCATAAGTAGTCTGTAGTTTGGAAAGCTACAGTTTCAAAGTGTGAGATGATTTGGAGAAGAGGCAAAACTGGTGAACGTAATTAACACAAAAACTCACAAGGCAACAGCATATCAGGAGGGGTAAAGGGTTTTTCAGAAGCTGTTTTTCCAGTAACAGCTAGACTCCAGCTGACTTCAAAGGGTTTAACTGGTGAGAACAGAGGAGGAGCCCTTACTGGAAGTGTGTGTGTATGTGTACAAGTGCTGCACAACAGGGACCCTATGTGAGTGGCCCTAGACAGTGACCTTGCTAGCAGAACAAATCCTTGTAGAACAAATTAGTCTATGATGATAAACACAAACAGCTTGTCAGTCAGAGCAAAGTCGAATGAGTGGGTGTTTGCCAGTCAGGGTGAGTATATGAAATTGTGCACGTGGGTGGTTTTGCAGTCGATGCAAGTTGTGTGTTTAGTCATCTTTACTTAACTAGTACAAGAAATCAAGGTCTGTCCTGTGTACACCCACCCACATAAGTATTTACACAACACAGCTGACACAAATGTATTGGGATCATCATAATAAGTGAAATAGTTAATCAGCAGACAGACGGGGGAACTGTGGCTTCTTCAGATTATTCCTGCTGACATAAAGGAAACGGATTTTGTGCTCAATCCAACTGTGTGTGGGGATCTTGAACATCTTGAACCAATAAATAAATTATGTCTGTGAAAGTTGTAATAAATTATATAATTTTCTCTATTTGTAAGCCATGGCAAAGGAAAATTAGGCAACTAGTCGTGGAAAAAATATCAAATAGTGCTGAGGAGGGTTTATTTCTCCAGGCTTGGCTATAAACCTTACCAGAAGTGGTAATGCCAAAATTGTCAAAAGATGAGATAGTCGCCATTTGACATGAGAACTGTATGAGCTGCGGTATCACCACAGAAAATGTATCACCATAAATGTATCACCACACAGACACATAAAAAAAAAGTACCAAAGAATTCTTTGAAGTACCTTGAAGTACCATGGTACATGAAAAAGTTAATCAAGTACTATGCTATTATCAATTTCACATGAAGGAAGATGAGTATTTGACAACAGTGCATGCATTCATGCATTATTTATTTTATACTCCTTACATGACATGGTACTCTAGTACTGCCAGAATACTTTTTCTTTGTACTGGTTTGTCAGAGAAACAGGAAGTATGTATAATATGAGGGACCTAAACTCTGAAGAGTCCTTGAGTGTCCAGCACATGACTATGCAGAGAGGAAGAGAAAAGGCTCTATCCTTTAATGTGAAATACATTATTCATCCCTTCTTTTTTCTACAATGGAGAACGGAGAACACATGTGGGCCTAGGGGAGTCAGTATGCTGTACTTTAATGAAGCGTTCAGTTTGAGTCCGAGAGCTGCCTGGAGCCAAGGTCAGGCCTGGTGGAGTCAGCCCTGCTCTCCTTGATGGCGTACTGTACATACACAGAGAGCACTCAGGTGAAGTCTACACTGAGCCCACACTGGCAGCTTTCTTTCAGCCACTCCACACCAATGCAACAAAACTCATCTCCTCTCTATCATGAGTGTCCAGAAGCATGCCAAAGATCTGAAACATACTCTCCATTTAGATCATCATAGTCATAGCTAAATCATTTGGTGCCTTTGAAGCACGCTCCATGTCAGAAGTACACTCAAGTGCTGGTCAAGTACTGCTTGCTTGAGCAGATAGATGAATGATGGACATCACATTAGGTTTTCACATGGGATCTTCAAAAGGACACAAAGGACCTGTCGAACAGGCCTAGGGAACTATATAGGGCTTTTGGCTCTTAATCTGGGCCTTACACCAATGCGGCCGAGCAACATGATGCGTCTTACTAATTTATTTTTTACATTTTATAGTAACAATGTGAAGCATTTAGAAAGTCCAATTCATTCACAGTGAATTGATTTGTTCAGCTCATATAAATTGTATTTGTTAATATATTTTTTTCCTTTTGCTCAATAAACAGCTCTAACCAAGCATTTGAAATGTGATTATAAATTCAAGGATGTCAGGTTGGTTAATCTGAAAAGGAATGTCTTTAAAGGTAAGCCAATAAATCACAGCGTATAAATTAATCAGACCTGCTAGAGATGGGAACAGCAGAATCCTCATTCTAAAACAGATAACTATAACCCAACATGCACTCTGACAAATCTACATGAATATGAGCAGCATTGGAAGGCTGCAGCACTGATAACAGGTTTCTAGGTTTCAAACGGGGTAACAGTGTCTTCTTGTAACACTTCCAGAAAACTGGAGAGGGCAGTGGCACTAAGCGTTGTCTTTCCAATCTCAGTGGCCAGCTCTCCTCTCTCTCCGCACAAGAGGCTCCATTCAGGGGCCCGCCACTGAGGCTCCCAGCACAGAGACAGCAATATGCTCCCAGTTGGCAAACAGACGTGTGTTTGGACAGTCTCTGTAGTTCTCTCCACTTAGCAAACACCAGCATTCCTGCAGCTTTGCAGCCAATGGACACGCACGCACAACCATATAGTGCAACAAGAACCCAATGAGGCCTAAGTCTCTCAGACTGACCTCCATGGCAGCACCTGGTCCTTTTCTCCTGTCCTAAGAAGGTATCAGCATCAGGCCTTCACAGGACATCTGATGATCCACTGGTGGTTCTGCTAAAAGCTGCATGCTCAAACAAGCCTTTAACAATGCATAGCATGGTTGGGTCATGCTCGTATAATGTACAACACTCCAATAACACCTCAGTGATTTTGACTCTCAGAAGGTTAGATAAAAAGAGGAATAAGAGTAGTCCCAACACTCAATTTAATAGTTTTTAAACATTACATTCATTTACTCACCCTCAAGTTATTTTGTCTGTGTAATGGTAGACATTTTTGAAGAATCGTTATCTCTTGCCAACAACAACAGTTCATAGGGGCGGTCAAGCTTCAAAAAGCACAAAAACTGTTTTGTGTGAAGTTCACAGTAGGTTTGTTTGAGGAACACATCTCAGGCTAGAGGTGAAGATTATCGTTGTACTGACCACTATTATGCTGTTTTTATGGTTATGGTTCATGTTTTGTGGTATTTGAGTTGAGTAACGATTCTTCAAAATGACGTATTTTTGTCTTCCACTAAAAAAACAAAACTAAAAGATATGGATTTGGAAAAACATGAGGAAGAATAAATAAATTTTATTAGTTCACACAAAAAAAAAAATATATATTCTGTAAAAGTAACCACACTCAAAAGTTTGGGGTCACTAATACTTTTATTCAGACCAATATTTAAATTGGTCAGAAGTGTCAGTAAAGACTTTTACATTGTTACAAATTATTTCTATTTCAAATAAATAAAGTCAAAATAATTACTAAAGTAATGCCGAGTAATGACTTTGCCATCACAGGAATAAAACATTTTTTCCTTTTTTTTTTGCATCCATTTCAGACACACCACTTTCCAGTGATTTTACCAATGAAATCAAGCCTTTGATTATAAATATTAAAATGTATGCTTGTTTTATAGCAACATGGAACACATCACTACGTATTGCAATATTTCAACTAATGCAGTCAAAACAGACTATAATGAGAGAGAGAGAGAGAGAGAGAGAGAGAGAGAGAGAGAGAGAGAGAGAGAGAGAAAGCTGGAGAGTGGAAACACTGTCAGCTTTCTTCCTTATAATCTGGAGTGAGAATATTTTCCATCCTAGACCTTTACCCGGCCAATAAAATCCTTGAACATTCATTATTTATTGAGCGAATGCATCAATTTTCCAACAATAAAGAGATTTGGTGGATATTTGTTTATTTTCACAGCAGCCCTGAGGACATCAATGTAATTTTTATGACATTTCAATGAGCCCCTGTTGGAGGTAGAATCTATAAAACCATATTTGATTTGGCATAGAAAACACTGAAATTCCTGCCACAGACATCCAGCCTAGTCAAGAGGCTGTAGAAATCCATGCAGGAGCACAGCCTATCCTTAACCATCCATCCCGCTAGGAGGAATTTGAGGTCTGAATTATGTTAGTATGTCACTCAGCAGGCCTGAATTAGTTTGAAATGTATCCCCCAGCCACCAATATTTCAATCAATCAGTTGATGGGTCACTGCTAAATTCCGTCAGTCAGTGAGTATTATATTTGGTTAGTCAGTCAGTTAATCGGTCATCAGTATATTCAGTCTTTCAGTGAGTCATCAGTGCTATATTTATAGTCAGTTAGTCAGACCAATGAGTCTATTATGCTGAAGATTCAAAGGGCTTTATGATGATGACATGGTGAAAACCTTAAGAACCTTGCCTAAAAACTCTTATATTTGAATCTTGGCATTTGACTTCCTAAAAAAGGTCTCAAAAGCCAAATGACCTAATCTTAATATGGAAGATCAATTTGAAGTGTGCCAATAACCACAAACAAGGTTAGTACAGTCTGACAGTGTTTGTTATGATTGAATAAAAATGTAATGTGCTTGACCAATTACAATTGGCCGACAGTCACTGACAAGTTTTTATACAGCAGAGACCAATTAATGCAGTTTGTGTTCCAGTCTGTGTAGGGTGCAAGTGACAGACAATCTCATGTAATAATCAGAGAACACATGTACAGTAGATCCCTGAGGCGTCAATGAAAAAATAAAAATAATAATACATCATTAAAATCTGACATATTCTCAATGGAAAACACTTTATGACATATTTGAGATGAATCTGCATCATACGTGTGCTAACAGAGCAGGGTACAGTTTATCATGCTGCTTTGGTCGGGTTTTGCCGAGGCACGTTTAGTCTGACAGACAGATGAATGTCAGAGTTTAACGCTGTGTTCGCATGTCTGGATTATCACAATTACAAGATGTCAACTCGAAGACTGTACTCTGACCTGCTCACGCCCTGTCAAGGTACCCAACAACATTTAACTGCTAAAGCTCACGCTATTTTGTTTTGAGCTAGTGAATACAACGCATTAGGGATGCACGATGTTGGATTTTTGCCGATATCCGATATGTCGATATTTTTCAGCTCATTTTGGCCGGTGCCCATATAAGTTTATACCATTTTTTTGATGAAAAACTAACTTTTTATTTTACTACTGTAACAACAGTGCCCCCACTAAATATATATATTATAACATTCTACCAGGCGGGCACTAGGACCTGGAGGAGCTTCTGCTGCTGTGGACGCTGCCGCACGCGCTAGAGAGTGGAGACGCGATTGGGCTTGTTTTGGGCTAGTTTTTTTGTGAAAACCTGGCAACGCTGCTGTTGATGGTCACGTCCTTCTGTACGCGCAATCACAAATTCAAGGCAGCATTTAAAAACTGTCCATATAAATCACCATACATGTATTTGCTTGTTTTCACTTGCAGAATGACCACAGTGCTGACACTCCTTGCACATGTGAGTTATCACAGGCGCATAACACATTATCATACCGGCAAGGCATATCGGCATAATTTTTCATATCGGCCGATGATGATTTTTATATTTTAAGTGTTTATCGGTCAATTCCGATGTCGTGCCGATAATAGCGTGCATCCTTAGCATAGTTTCCAACTTGGGGAAGAAAAACTAACTATTCATATTACAGCCTGTAGGGATGTAACCACTTAACATATCCACACAATATTCAGATTAGAGATCGACCAATGTGTTTTCGACAGGTTGCTTAAATTGTTATATTTGGTTTGCTAATTTTAAAAAAGTATGCACAAGACTGAATGTATTAGCATGATGTTGCTTTAATCAAGTTGATGACATGCATTTGCTGTTGCACAATGCAGATGGAGAGCGTCAGACACGCTCTGTGTCATGTTTACTGCTGCGGTTGACTATAGAGAGAGCTGAAGATATGCTTCAGCACAGCTGCAGTCTGTAGGGAACATCCTCTCATACACACACACATATATTAACACACACTTTTACTTACACCATCATTAGAAAACTCCATTCGCATACCACATGGTGCTTTAAAAGCTGCTCATCTGTCACATTAGAGGAGTACAAATGTAGTTAGACCCTTTAAGGAGAGAAATGGGCCCATAAAAGAGTGTGATTTAGAAATCCAGTAAAGAGCTGCGCTCATCATCTCTTCCTGGCAGGATCTCGGACGCGATTCATCATCAGCTCCATTAGAATCTCATCAAGTGTATTATTAGACCAACTGATGAGTATCTGGCCCTAACTAAACTAAACTAAGCATGACTTGGGATTAGGTGGTGTCACTCAAACATTTTCCTAAGAGATTTCTGGAACCAATCAGAGCTCTGTATCACAATATCCCAGTGTCTCTTGCAGATTCAGCTGGATTGGAAGCCTTATCTACCAGGCTACTTTGTGAAAACATGAGGGAAAGTGCAAGAACAAAAAACATCTGATGATTTAGAATTATGTGTTTTTGAGGTCCGGAGGCTTTATAAAAAAAAAGAATTTTTTTTTAAAAAAAAGTAGCAAAGCAGTTGAAACAGAGGTGAAAGCTGCTTGGCCATACTGCACACATATATCCATTTAATGAATGGCAGACATGCACATCGGCACAAGCAGGACAGGGTCAAGACACAGACCGCATGGTATCCGTCATGTCTAACTGCACGCCTAAGCTTGCTCAAGACAATTCCCTACTTATAAACACTTAAAACATCAAACAAGCCCAAATACAGAACAGTGATATCAATCCACCAAAGACAACATGGTTTGACCTTTGACCTTGAGGTCATAGGTTGATATCACTTAACAACCCCAAGGCTTTTTTGCTACCTGTTAAAAGTAAGGACATCTGTTCTGTCACAATCCACGTGTGAAAATGTTATCAGGTGTGTCTGAAAAACAGAATTAGGGATGGGACAGGATGGTCAAATAGTTGGTTGTTGGATGATGAGGGATTTTGAACAGTTTATCTTCTTTTCTTTATTATTTCTTATTTTGCTTAATATTTTTATGTATATTTAACAAAAAGGAGTTTAAAATGTGTTTAACCCAATTTTATTTCACCCCATATTGTGTATGCCTACTACTAACCCACACCACAGAGACAATAACAGAACATCAATAGAGCAAAACAGATGCATGACAGAATCACAAGCAAACCCAAGTCAACATAAGCATGCCTACACATCAGTACATTTATACGGCCATACTGAGATGACGTACCCACTGCCCCCTAGATATAAATTCTTTCATTCGTCAGGTTTTCTTTTTCTCACTCGTTCTCACTCAAACGCACACATGCCCTGCAGGAGCAGACGTGGAGCAGCTGCTTGCTCCTGCTATAGAAACAGGCAACGCTATGTTTCCTGAAAACACTCTGTCAAACATGGCTCCCAGTCATGAAGAGTGTGTGCAGCGTGGGCTGTGTGCTGGGTGTGCTCCTACACGTCTGTCCTTTTAAACTCTGGCAGCTCCAGCTGAATGCTGCACGTCTCCACCCAGCTCAGTAGCCAAGTATCTAATACTCTAATGAGGACACTTATTATTCTGTCGGCTAAAGCTTTTACTTGTATTGTTCTTGTTCATAAATACTGTAAGGCAAGCATCACTATTATTGCTCAAACTCCAGGTTAGGCGTTTCAACACCATTTGTGCTACAGAAACAAATGACACATCAAACCATGCGGCTTGTGCTATTAGTGCTACTTTTAGTAAATCAAACTTGATATTTGCCTGCTGACAACAAGAAATAGCATAGACTGAACCCTCTTGTTGTATTCATTGTATTCAAAAGTTTGAAAAGTTTTGAAAGAAGCCTCTTACGCTAAGCATCAAAAACACACTGTAGAAAATTACAATAAAGGAAATCAACTCAAAACAGCTGGCAGGAGAGAACAAGAGTCAGAGAATCTAATCAAATCCTTTTTGTCCATTACTACCTGATAGTGTCCTCTACAATGACCTCATCAACACAGAACCCTGCCCCTATTAAAAAAGGTTGCCCCATACCTGCCTCCACCCTATGAAAGAGCACACTGAAGTATGTACACCCATGCTCCCTCACAGGCAGGTCAAACAGCTGTAGAGGTATAAGGCCTCGTAAAGCCGAAACCTTGGGAGCATGTAAACCTTTTGAGAGCACAGTGCCCTGAGGACGACTTGCTCTCTTCAGTGAGGCCCAGCCCCGGCTCTTCCCTGCCAGCTCAGTTTTCTATTACCCTTCCCCTGGGATCGCTCCCCTCTATAGTAGGCCTTTGTGGGAAAGGAAAGCCCCTGAACCGAGACTGATCCCCCCCTGAGAACACACGCCCCTCCTGACTTACTCAGGCTTTCTCTATATTTACACAGATAGCTCACGCTTTATTCCCCCCCAAAAATGCTCGATGAAAAAAAAAAAAAAAAAAAAAAAAAAGTTAAGCACATGCATGTAGACAAAACAGTGATGTACACCAAATGTGTTTCATGAATTGATGTGAAGTTAAATTATGAAATGATGGTCTCTTCAAACAGCTCTCTCCTGCCAAAACTTGCAGCAGCAATAACCTTGTTCTGAATATTTTTATGAATAATAATAATTTGTTGCATGAATAATCGTTTCAAATAAATGCTGTTCTTATGAACTTTATATTCATCAATGAATCCTGAACAAATCTATCTATCTATCTATCTATCTATCTATCTCTATCTCTATCTATCTATCTATCTATCTATCTATCTATCTATCTATCTATCTATCTATCTATCTATATATATATATATATATATATATATATATATATATATATATATATATATATATATATATATATATATATATATACACACACATACATACATACATACATACATACATATACTTGTTTATTTATTTATTTATTTATTTATTAAGCAGCACAACTGTTTTAAACATTAATAATAAAAGGAAATGTTTCTTGAGCAGTGAATCATACGACACTAAAGACTGGAGTAATGACTGTCATCACAGGAATGAATTACATTTTAAAATAATGAATGGGATTGTAATTCACAATATGTGAATTATTGTGAAATTATTATTGTAATATCTCACAATGACGTTTTATCATCAAATAAGAGACTCTTTTAAAAACATTCAAAAATCTTACAGACTTTTGAGCGGTGCTCGCTAAATACTGACATTGTCATCAGTTGTTGAAAAACCCATGTCTATCAAAAACTAGTCAAGAGAGAGTTGCTTATGAACTTCCCCATTAACCGGATGTGTTGCTTGTCTCTGAAAGATTTCCTGAAGGTTAATGGTATATACATTCAGGTGCCTTGACGATACAGCTCTGTATACCTACTAATCATAAATCGCATGTGTGTACACTCATGGATCCATGCTGTTTAGATGTTGTATGTGTGTGTGTGAAGGGTTCTGAGCCCAGAGACCCAGGATCTCTCGGGGATGCCTGTGTCAAGCTGGAGTCTGTGTATATTCCTGTCCGTGTGCAGATGAGCAGGGAGGACCGAAAGAGAGAAGCCAGCACATGGGTGGTCCTTCACCCTTCCAATACAACTCCTCCAACACAACGTAAACCAACAGGACCTCCGGGGCCATGCTTGTCCTCCATCCATCAAGCCTGGTACATGCACCACACCAAAAACGAAAGATCTCCCAGAGAGTGTTAGGGGTGATATATGGACCTCAGCAGGGCCACAGAGACACACACTTCATGTCCTGTAAACACTGCAGAAGCAGCAGGCAGCCCAGCTGAGGCAGACACCCAAATCAAGAGCAATTTACAGATTTATATCGGCCGCCGGGAAAAAAAGGCACTCAGAGGAGAGAAACATTAATCTCTAGGAGCCTTAATATCTTTCACCCTCTATCTGTCTCTTAAACGACGCTCTGTGGCAACTCCCTGCTGAAAAATCCAGCGTACACCAGCATGAGTTTCCATGCTGCTCTAGACTTGTTAATGCTGGTCAAACATGTACTAAAGAATGTTGTTCAGCAGCTAAAATAAATAAAATAAGATACAAACTTTAAGTAACTTATAAGTAATAAAATAAAGTAGGTTTCTAGAGTGTGCTGTAATTAAAATATATTGAATAAATATAGGGATGGGATTCTATCATTAAATTATATAAATGCAATTGTTACTATTGTTGTTTTAAAACCTAATGATATATAATATATACCTTAATTTGAACTGGCAGAGTATCAGCACATTTTGTACAAACCCGATTCCAAAAAAGTTGGGACACTGTACAAATTGTGAATAAAAAAGGAATGCAATAATCTACAAATCTCATACTTATATTTTATTCACAACAGAATATAGATAACATATCAAATGTTGAAAGTGAGACATTTTGAAATGTCATGCCAAATATTGGCTCATTTTGGATTTCATGAGAGCTACACATTCCAAAAAAGTTGGGACAGGTAGCAATAAGAGCCCGGAAAAGTTAAATGTATATATAAGGAACAGCTGGAGGACCAATTTGCAACTTATTAGGTCAATTGGCAACATGATTGGGTATAAAAAGAGCCTCTCAGAGTGGCAGTGTCTCTCAGAAGTCAAGCTGGGCAGAGGATCACCAATTCCCCCAATGCTGCGGCCAAAAATAGTGGAGCGGGAATACTTACATACTCACAACATGGGCTCAGGAATACTTCCAGAAAACATTGTCGGTGAACACAGTCCACCGTGCCATTCACCGTTGCCGGCTAAAACTCTATAGGTCAAAAAAGAAGCCATATCTAAACATGATCCAGAAGCGCAGGCGTTTTCTCTGGGCCAAGGCTCATTTAAAATGGACTGTGGCAAAGTGGAAAACTGTTCTGTGGTCAGACGAATCAAAATTTGAAGTTCTTTTTGGAAAACTGGGACGCCATGTCATCTGGACTAAAGAGGATAAGGACAACCCAAGTTGTTCTCAGCGCTCAGTTCAGAAGCCTGCATCTCTGATGGGATGGGGTTGCATGAGTGCGTGTGGCATGGGCAGCTTACACATCTGGAAAGGCACCGTCAATGCTGAAAGGTATATCCAAGTTCTAGAAGCTCCCATCCAGACGTCGGCTCTTTCAGGGAAGACCTTGCATTTTCCAACATGACAATGCCAGACCACATACTGCATCAATTACAACATCATGGCTGTGTAGAAGAAGGATCCGGGTACTGAAATGGCCAGCCTGCAGTCTAGATCTTTCACCCATAGAAAACATTTGGAGCATCATAAAGAGGAAGATGCGACAAAGAAGACCTAAGACAGTTGAGCAAATAGAAGCCTGTATTAGACAAGAATGGGACAACATTCCTATTCCTAAACTTGAGCAACTTGTCTCCTCAGTCCGCAGACGTTTGCAGACTGTTAGAAAAAGAAGAGGGGAATCGTCCACGTGGCCATCTCTCAGGGAGGCACCATGTATGGATCGGATGTCTAATCCATCTCTAGAGTTACAGTTCCATCTCCTCTCCATGCCTGTAGTGCCAATCGGTCATCTTTCTTACAATAACTGCGTCTCAGAGCCTCTCCCCACCTCATGCACATCACAACAGAGGTTATGACATGCTGAGCTGTGTCATGTTCTCTGGTGAAACTGAAGAGGGGAGCTCTGGAAACCCACCTCTTTTTGTTGTCATTCTTTTAGGGTGGGGATAAAGATGCGTCTGAAAGAACAGACAAACCTAGTTATAATAAGAAAACAACAGCCTGAGAACTGCATGTGGATTTAACACTTGCTTCATGCCCCTCTCGCTCCCTCTCCTTTACCTCAAGAAAAGCTGCACATGTGGTGACCACATTGAGAGGAAACGGCAAAGCTCCGGTGCGATGGAGCTATATCACATCACTGGTGCTTTGTTTTGGGTGCTGACCTACATACAGGGGAGAACTGGAGAGAGGAAAACACCCTAGTCGGCATTAAGAGAGAGGAGAGCGGTTGATGTTGGGTCTAAACTGGTGCTTGACCTATCAGACCTATCATCTGTTATTGTGCCAGAACTGGAGCTTGCTTCTACTATCTTGAAAGTCGAATGATGACATAACTGACCGTCACAAGACCACAAATAGACACCACATTGTGGTCTTTGTTTATGAGTGTTATGAGCCATTTTATTCAAGTAATTTGATTCAGCAAATGCCATTAGAAGCTGCTTTTGAATAGAGTTAGTATTAGTAGTAATAGTACAGTAGTAGTATTAAAATAATAATTATAACAATTATTTAACAGTAATTTAATATTTTAAATGTATTATTTTAAATGCAAGTTTTTTTTATATAGTGGGTGACTGAGACAGGGACAGAGAGAACGAAGTGGTCATCAAAAGTGTGGTGAACAAGATGCAGATGTGTACTGTACTCAGGTCTGTTATTGTTGTTAGACTGTTGTTGCTGCAATTGCTTGCCAGTCACTCAGAGAGCAGTGCTATTCCACATGAGAACACTGAAAAGGAGAGAGAGAGAGCAGGAACTTGCCGAGACAGGACACGCCGCTGAAATAGCGGCGAGGCAGACAGAGTAAAGCCTGAGCCAGATTTACAGCTGCACACATCAACACACAGACATACTAGCACAAAATGCACATCATCAACTGCCAACCCCATTTGGGTTTCTTGAATGTTTCTGGCAAAGCAGACATGGGCGATCTATAAATGTTTCCTCAAAGAAAGAGAGGAGAAAACAACAAGAATCAGCAGACAACTGGAGCAGGACTGAGCAGAGATCAGCAGTCTCAGTCAGATCAGTCCCATCACTAACTAGGTTTTTTATATTTATAACACATTTCCCTTTATGAATTATGATACCGCTTGGTTTGTTGGTACATTGGGTCAGATTGCTTTCTCACCTCAACTGAACCGCTCCAGAGTTCATTTTCAATTGGGCCAAGACCACCTTGTTCAGGCGATCATGGAGCGATTGTTTTAATTGCAGACTTTGAGATCTTGGCACGTTTGAGACATCAAGATGTCTTCTGATAATATGAGGGAGATACATGAATGCAGAAGTATTTTTCCTCAGGAAATGCAAATGGAAGGACTATTGAGAAATTTATTTGTGCTTTTTGTCTACAGATAAACAAAGTTTTGTGTAACTGAGTTCACTCTCCTTCTGATAAAGCCATCATATAAGACCTCAGTCATAAACCAAACAGGCTTTAGTGTAGTTTATGACTTCAGTTCAGTATTCCAAAGATGTGCTATTTTGTGGATCTGTGGTTCTGGAGGCCTGTGTGGGCCAAACACTGAACCTGCCCAGACGCTCCTAAAGCTCACTCTCACCTTCCCTTTCCTCGGATCAAACTCCCAGTCATCCTGTTCTGGTCCTGCGCTCAGACCTCTGGGACATTTGGTCACCACCACTCTAGCTCTGTTATGCCTGGCCCTGCTGCTCATATTTGCATTAGCCCGCATCCAAAAAATTCACACTGATACATCTAGCACCTTATTATTAAAACATATAATAAAAGTAAATTAACTGACATTAAAATAGATTTTTCTTTATGTAGATATGGCATCCTCCTTCAACCTTGTGATTGACATTCCAGAGCAAATCAGTGTTTGTCCATTTACAGCATCTCTTCTCCTGCAGACCACATGGAGCAGAATGGCTGTGAGAGAAGCTTTTAAGAGACTGAATAAGTGTGTCAGGAGTCGTCTCTGCAAAACGCTGCCTTTCTTATTGTACCACAGTTGCTTGGCAACGGTTCCTGCTCTTATCTTGTTCCGTCTGAGTCTGATAAGCTACTGTGAGTCCAAGGTGGATGGAGGTGTTTTGTAATAGAGCGCGATTTCACAGCACTGAGAAAATCATGCGAGAGGAGAATCCAGAAAAACTGTAAAGTCTGGAAAGGTCCTCTAAGTAGAGGTGGTTACGTGAAACGATGGGATGAGGTAAGAACAAAAAATTATGTTATAATTTGTTATAATAATGTTATAATAATGTAACAGGTCTCCTGAATTACTTTTTAGAGTGTGCAGATGCAGACCCATAATAAAGAAGAAAAAAAGGTCTCTGTAAAGGGTTAGTTCACCCAAAAATGAAAATTTGATGTTTATCTGCTTACCCCCAGGGTATCCAAGATATAGGCGACTTTGTTTCTTCAGTAGAACACAAATGAAGATTTTTAACTCCAACCCTTGCAGTCTGTCAGTCGTATAATGCATGTCAATGGTAACACATGAGAGTATGAGAACTATGAGAGTAAAAAAAAACACACATACGAATCCATATAAAACCCTACGGCTCATGACGACATATTGATGTCTTAAGACACAAAACGATCAGTTTGTGCGAGAAACAGTATTTATATAATTTTTTACCTCAAATACAACACTATGTACATCAGTTTTCAGCATGCCATCACTTCTTGTAGGTGAGGTCAAAATACATGATATGGTGTAAAGATACGCACGGGAGATCACTTCCGCCGCCTGTATCCGATTGAGATAAGCCATATCGTGTACATTTGAACTCACCCACCGTAAGTGATGGCACGCAGTGAAGGCTGTTGTACATAGATCGCATTCGATCTATGTACAAATATAAATACTGTTCGGTTTCTCGAACGCCTTGGGAGTAAGCAGATAGACATCAAATTTTCATTTTTGGGTGAACTAACCCTTTAATATATCATTAGTTTCTATTTGCTCTCTATTTAATGCAGCAATTACAGTAAACAAAGAACAAGTAGAGACTTCCATTAGAATGGAATAAAATTAGATCTCATTATTGAAATTGTATATATAAATATATTTTATATATGTAAATAAACAATTGAGATATTTTCAGAGAACAAGATAAAATGGAGAGCGAGCTAATGAAGACTTTCATATGAATTTTTTTTTTTTTTTGTTGTTTCTTCGAGACAAGACTTACACTTTTCTTGCATCTAATATGCGTCTCCTCTAGATTTTCACAGTGCAATCAAGCAGATATTTCTTAAATATTTCTCATCAGACTTATCAAAGTTACCTAACCTACGCAATGCACATCGATCGAATAGCTCTACTGTACTCTTACTGTACAACAACTTGTTTCCATTTTTATTTCTCCTCAGGAATTTTGAAGAAACATCAACAACAAACGTGACATGTCAATGGAACTTAAGTGTGAACTTCATGAAGCCTTCTGTGAAATAATCATTTCCTCTGGGAATAATGAAAGGAGAGGGGGAAACAATGCTGAGTTAAGACTTTTCCACTGAACTCAGTATTTAAATTCTCACTTGATGGGGTGGGGTGCAGATAAACAAATTGACTATGTGAATGTGTATTTATCAGGAGGAAATGGTCTTATCTGCCTCAGTAAACAATACATAAACTTCCGGGAGGAAAGTTGGGGACTTCTTAACAGGCACTTTCCAAGAACACAGTCACAATGATTAGGAAGTGCTCCAAAGGTACCTCCATAGTCTGAGGACCAAAAGGAATAGCCATCACCTCAAATTTCCATACAGGTATGTTTGAACTTTGCGGAGGGAGGGAATAAAAGCATGGAGGAGCAGTGAGAGTTAGCAGCAGACCCTCCCTTGTTAGGGCCTATTTTTACTAACCTGACCTATTTCTGAGTCTGGAGGAGCTCCAGAGAGCCAGGGCTAACGTCATGTCTCCTGGGCCAGCAGGCCTGCCTTTGTTTCCCGCTCAGCCTGTTGAAGGGTGGAGAGTGGAAAGAGCCATACAAACAACAATCACCACTAAAAGTAGGGGAGCGCGGGGCACAACCTAACGCGGGGTTAGTTGTAACACATGGTTTAACACTTTCCACACATGCCAGGATGATGAAACTTAGTGTTTACTAGTTGCCATATCAACATTATTTAGAAAACAAAATGCACCAAAATTAAAAAATCTTTTGAAGATATCACTGAACATGTATTTAACCATAGCAAAAGTAAATTTCTTAAGTTTATTTTTCATCTCTGTTTTTTGTGTTTATTCAAAATAAGACACATCTGATATTATTGTAATCTTATATCTGTTGTTTAACAGTTGAGATGGTTCTTTAATGCTGATCTAACAGCAGAAGACACAAGCCGCGGTTTAAATCCCAGTTGTGCAGGATTATTAGGAACACCATACTAATACTGTGTTTGACCCCCTTTCACCTTCAGAACTGCCTTAATTCTATGTGGCATTGATTCAACAATGTGCTGAAAGCATTCTTTAGAAATGTTGGCTCATATTGATAGGATAGCATCTTGCAGTTGATGGAGATTTGTGGGATGCACATCCAGGGCACGCAGCTCCCGTTCCACCACATCCCAAAGATGCTCTATTGGGTTGAGATCTGGTGACTGTGGGGGCCATTTTAGTACAGTGAACTCATTGTCATGTTCAATAAACCAATTTGAAATGATTCAAGCTATGTGACATGGTGCATTATCCTGCTGGAAGTACCCATCAGAGAATGGGTACATGGTGGTCATAAAGGGATGGACATGGTCAGAAACAATGCTCAGGTAGGCTGTGGCATTTAAACGATGCCCAATTGGAACTAAGGGGCCTAAAGTGTGCCAAGAAAACATCCCCCACACCATTACACCACCACCAGCAGCCTGCACAGTGGTAACAAGGCATGATGGATCCATGTTCTCATTCTGTTTACGCCAAATTCTGACTCTACCATCTGAACGTCTCGAGACTCATCAGACCAGGCAACATTTTTCCAGTCTTCAACTGTCCAATTTTGGTGAGCTCAACAAATTGTAGCCTCTTTTTCCTATTTGTAGTGGAGATGAGTGGTACCCGTGGGTCTTCTGCTGTTGTAGCCCATCCGCCTCAAGGTTGTGCGTGTTGTGGCTTCACAAATGCTTTGCTGCATACCTTGGTTGTAACGAGTGGTTATTTCAGTCAAAGTTGCTCTTCTATCAGCTTGAATCAGTCGCCCATTCTCCTCTGACCTCTAGCATCAACAAGGCATTTTCCCCACAGGACTGCCGCATACTGGATGTTTTTCCCTTTTCACACCATTCTTTGTAAACCCTAGAAATGGTTGTGCGTGAAATGGTTGTGCGTATTGACAAAATATGTTAGTTTGTCTTGGATATTTTTCTGATTATATCAGGTAACATTTTAAGCTGTCATTTGGCCATGTGACAATGTGTCCCTCACATGTTATAATGTACCACACCTATGGGGCAGTTGTAACATTTCACTGTTCCCCAAGGGGATTTACACAAACCGAGACAGTCAAAAAGCGTTAGGTTGTGCCCCACTCTCCCCTAAATCAGCAAGTGTCTAGGCTATGAAGGAACCCAGCTCTTTCACAGCTCTGGAGACTGAATGGAAGTAATTTAAGTTAGCCTAGAAATCTAGATGCACTCTAGCGGCAGCAAATATCATTTGCAGCCAGGGCGTCTAGCTACTCTCAGATGGCTTGTGAGCTGGAAAAAACCAAACTCTCGTCAGGCCAATCACATCGCGTGCGTAGAGTCGGTGGGCGGGCTGAACATAATGATGGCAGAGTTATGATGGTTCCGCGTGCTACTTGAAAACAAAGAATATGGCGAACAGCGGTCTTTCGAATCGGCTTTGGCCGAAACTCTGGAAGACTGGAGTTAAGCTTTTCTTTGAGAAAAGATCAAAGTTGGCTTTAGTTGGCAGACTAGCTATTATGTTCTAAAAAAAACCTTTATTGTGGTTATTAAGAAACATTTAAGGTCTCATTTGACATTTCCATTAGTCTCGTTTCTATTAGTTGAACTTTCAAATGATGTTGGAAAACACTGCATCATGATCGTGAGGCAATGGGATCCCAGAAGTCCTATAGCTTTAGCCAAGCACCATGTCATATCACTCTGTGATCTACACATTGTCTTATGTTGTGCTCATTTGAGACCACCTGCTCTACATAAAAGATGTGTGACTAATATTTTGACGTTACAAACAATAACGTGACACAATGTATCATGTTTAAGCATCATGCACTGTTTACATGTGTGTCAGCGCTGCTTTTCCACACAAATACTTGGTATAGTTTGCTCTCTAACTGAAACAAATGTGCTTGTTGTATTCTGCTAGTTGAGACCTTTTTAATGATATAGAACAAGTCTATCTGTTATGTGTGATGATTTCACAGATCACAATTTCATGTAAAGCAGACACTTTTTCACACTATGAAAACACAGCACATCTAATATGTAAGCAAATTTTAAATCACTTGTTAAGTGATGGTCATATACCCTATATTCACTGTAAAGTCAAGCTTCTAAGCTTTAAAACAACTTATTTTGTGTTGGTTAAGCAAGTGGTTATGCAACATGATAACTTAGCAGCGCCCCCGCTTCGGATTTAAGAGGATAAGGTTTACAATCGATTATGGGAATTTAAGTACAACGACATCCCTACTTCCAAAACAAAACAATCTTACTTACCCCAGAGAGAATATGACATTTCTCTTATGTGTGTGAACAGATGAAGACATAAACACACACCTTTGGAAGGACAGACAGGGAGAGTTTAGGCCTTGCATGATTTGTTTTAATTATGGCAAGGCATTTTGTTGCGGTCTATTAACCCTGAACTTGGTGACTCATTGTTCCCAGCAGAAACACACACACACACACACACACACACACACACACACACACACACACACACACACACACACACACACGCGCGCTCTCTCATAGAGAGGTGTCACAGCTGGGAGTGTGTAAACAGGCCCATGGAAATGAAAAATAAGGCTGAGAGCAGACGACTTCCTGTTTCAAAGTGAAAGTGAGGCCAGTCTACAATCTGGGGTTTACTGCTGAGACCGAACCCCCCACACACACACACTTTCAACTGATGCTTACACCAACACCTGGATTAACTCACCCAGCGCTTAAGAACAGCACAGCAACGAGGCTTTGTATCTCAGAAATGAAGTGCTGGAGACCAGCTGAGACCCTGTTTGCACATGGTATTAAAACAAATGGCCATCATTAAATACAGGTGTAAACGGGTTTCAACACACAGTAACACATTGACATAACGAAAATATACATCAAAAGAAGATGCATTTGAGACATATTATTACCAGATATAAACAACTCGTCTCGACTCTTAATTCCAGGTGTATCTTCATTTCTCAAGTAGCAAAGATCTTAAATTCTCTTCAGGTGTAATCAAGGTGTACTCCTTTCATCATTTAGAGTTTACATACCTAATCTCCTTTGTATGTGTTTTGGCAGACCAAAGGTTTAAGAGAGAAAAAAAAAAAGAAGAGAGAGTTGGCAAACTCAGTGTACCGTGTACACAGCAGGGATGCAGATCAATTCATTTAAAATCCAGAGTCTAGGTAGGCCGAAAAAAGTTAGCAATTAGAACAATATTTTCTCTGAGATAATTTTTGTGATTGCTTGTTTGATTCAAGAGATTCATTCGATGTAATCATGCTCTAATATACAACCTGCAGTGAAATTTCATCATTTAGAGTTTACATACCTAATCATTCTTTTTTATATTTGTATATAATTCTTTATATATTGTTATATATATATATAGTCTCACCAACAAAGGTTTTCAAAAAAAGAACAAATAAGGATAAAGTGGAATAAAATAATTGAAGTAGACTTTGCAGTGAGTAAACTGTAGACTTATAAATATGTGGTTAACAAATGTATAAAGAGTATAATGTGCAAACAGGTTTATGACAGGTTGTTAGTAACAACGTAATTGTGCAGTATGTCGAGTGTACAAGTGAAGTCACAGCAGGGATGGGGAAGATCTTTATTTATTTATTCATTTTGAAAATCCACTTAGTAGCCTGTGTCTAGAGTAGAGCTGATATAAAAGCGCACTACTCTTTGTTATTTTTCCAATTAGCACTGAGTTAACAATATTTTCCTGAAATAGAAAGTTTTCAGAATAAAAAAAAACAGTCTTTGCCTGGCTTTTTTCACCTGTTTGAATGTGATTGGTCATTGTTTGGATCATATAAAAACAAATGGAATAAAGAAGTTTTTGAAAAAAATTTATTCCCATGCTATGCTATGTCACACAAGGGCCCAATTATTAAGAAAATTAAAAGAAATGAAAAGACATACGTAGACAAACTTTGTATAAAGATGATTCTCAACTATGTTATGAAAGATATAACAGAATGATTTGATATAAATTTTACAATATGTGTGTAAACATGGCCTTTAATGCCATTCCCATTCTTCACAATGCATCTATACACTGTATCTAATTTGCATATGAAGGTGTTCTTGGGGCAACAAGTAATGAAAAATATGACATATTTGGGAATATTTTTTTCATAAGAATATTTGAGGTCATGTATGAAATCGATCCCCTGTTTCATAACAGAGTGTCATGTTGATTTATGGCAAACAAATTTAAATGACAAATACAAAATATTATTAGAATTCCGAAATGTGATAATTCAAGGACCAAACCTTCAAACATTCGGTATCCCTGCAAAGCCCTGAATGTGCTCTTCACAGACATGTATGTTGTCAGAGAAAGTCTCTAAATTATAATGTCCTCTACAGGTACAAAATTCCTGGGTCTCAGGAGGATATAGTCATTTTTTACCTAATGCAAATTTAAAAAAAAACATTACTAAACCATCTTGATGTCTAATGAACTAACTAATGTGGTTGACATTTCCAGCTGCTTTCCTTTCGTTCCTGATATTTTGTAAGAATAATCACAGTTCAGTGTTCCCGCTGTGATTTTAAAAGCTTTGTCAAACATGACAACATGCCATTTTATTCTATTTATTGTACTTTATTTCCTTTATGCATAACACCTGGACTTTGTAAGCACCTGAAAGCTTTTGTAATACCGTCATCCTTTACAGCCATGCCAATAATGCTTTGCTGATTCAGACACTCTAAGAGAAATGAAAAAGAGGCTGTGGAAAGAGAGAACTGTGTAAAAGGGATCAAACGCAGGTGTTACTGGGTGAGGGCAGTCATGCATCTGTCACAGGGAAAATTATATTTATACTGCACACCCTCAGAAAATAACAGCAGCTCTCAACTTCACTAGACCATTCATCGTCTGAACAAAACAAAACAGCACAACATGTAAAGCAAAGCAAAATAATAAAATACAAATATTAATCGACTACATGGTTGTATAGAAAATGAATGAATTAGTCAAGAGTTTTTCTGTGTATATTGATGCTTTAGCAACACTGTATGCAAAACAACAATCACGTTGAAATTGAGACACACCAAAATAAATGAGAGAAAGAAAGGAAGGAAGAGAGAGGGAGAGCATGAACGAGAATCTGAACTCTTTGACTCCTGGGATCAAGGAAGAGGGACAGACAGCACTTATAAACACAGCCTCTGACGACGAGCGACTCGCACCTCATTGCGATACACAAGACCCCGCTTTAACCTTTATCTGCGAGCTGCTGACTTCCTGTAAACTGCTGGCAGCACCTTCAAACCCTCGTTCACTGCGGCAAATATTTAACATACCAGAAAACAAGATCAGGACAGGGTGAGCAGATAACAGTTAATAAAGTGAGCCCATGATAGCACAAAGTTTTAAACACAACTCTTCATGAGTCAAAGAAAACAAAGCAAAGAACTTCACACCAAATCTCTCAAGCGGACGACAAATTCTTGAACTCAAGCACCACATTTCGAACAGACCTAAACGTGGCAGACAGAAACCTATCAACTTTAATCTAGGTCAACCTGAGGAAGGTTTCCAGCATAGAAGGTCTCTGTTTTACTAACACACATTCCCTGTGAGAGAGGGAGGACGGCTACCACATCGTGCCCACCAGTGGAGACAGGAAGAGAGAGCAATTTCATCTCTCCTCAATGTATGTATGTATGTATGTATGTATGCATGTATTACACACACACACACACTTTTTTTTTTTGAGCCAATAAACTGTTCTTTAACTGCTTGTGTCTACAATCACCATTGTCTATCTTTGATGAGTCCAGATAAATGGTTTTTCCTCTTTCCCTCCCTCTTTCCTTCCTTCCTTCCTCACTGCAGCCTTTCATCCCTGCTACAATTAAAGGGAGGAGGAAGGAAAATGGTCTATTCAGGCATTAGGAAGTCCATCTCTGTAGTAAGATGCTATAAACCTGAGAAAATCATCTGCCTTGCTAAAAAGTACACATTTTCTGACTATGCCAGATTGACTATTACAAATTAAAACCTAAAAGCAACTTTATAAACCTTAGTATTTAAGCATTTAATTGAAAATATAAATCTTTTTGTCTCATCTCACATTTGTTGATCTTTAAAAACTATAATACATTTAAATTATATATTAAATGTCATATTTAGCAAATCCATTTTTCATATTGTAAATTATAATACTGAATGTTAAAAATATGTTAAATTTATATATAAAATATTTATATATATATATATATATATATATATATATATATATATATATATATATATATATATATATATATATATATATATATATATAAATATATAAATAATATATATATACACAGTATATACATGCAAATATTTCTTAAAGGGGTGATGAATTGAGAAATCAACTTTCCCTTGAGCTTTTGATATATAAAAGTTCATCGTGATATAAGAGTATCCTGTACGTTTCGGAGCTGAAAACTTCCTTGCAAACGATTGATCTCAGAATATGTCGACCACTGACGTCATAGAATGCAGAAACGCTGCCTCAACAGATAAATATGTACGCCTGCTTCTGTAGCCCCGCCCACCGACTCGTGGAGCTAAACGGATCACGCTACAGAGCAATAAACTTGTCAAAGATAGCAAGATATTGCGCTGTGCCTGGTTGTGGAAGAGCACAGTCCCTGCATAAGCTTCCTTCGGATTCCTATATTAGGAAAGCGGTTGAACTTTATTTTTAATGAAGATCCAGCTCACGTGGGCAAGACATTACATATTTGTTTGCTGCATTTCACTGCAGAATCATTTGTAAACAAGACACAGGTTGAGACTGGATTTGAACATATTGAGATTAAAACACAATACTGTTCCTTCTATATTGGATCCGACAGGAATGGTGCAACACACTTATGTGAGTAAAACATGTTTTTTTTTATATGTGATAGTATTGCATTGTTACAGATCGTTTTGATTATGTGTACGTGTCTAACAGAACATACCTTAACACGCTGTCACAGGCTGGAGAATCCTTTACTTGTTGGTTCATTGTGATTCAAGATCAGACTCGGACATGTATGGGCCAGGGCTTGCAAAGCCCAACGTCCCGGGGCTATGTGTTTTCCAGACGGGCTACCAAAACGTAAGCCCGTCGGCAGGCCGGTGAATCTTAAATAGCTAAGTTAAATAGTTTGTCTGCGTTTTTCACTCTCTTGACTTGATATTTGAAGGACACGCACGTGTGTGTGTGTGTGTGTGTGTGTGTGTGTGTGTGTGTGTGTGTGTGTGTGTGTGTGTGTGTGTGTGTGTGTGTGTGTGTGTGTGTGTGTGTGTGCGGTTCGTGCTAATATCCACTGATCGGGCGGGCCAAGTAATAAAAAAATAATATTCCAATCAATCGCGGGTGGATGAGAGATAATTCATTGGGTTTGTTTGATAAAGACGTTTTGCGAGCCCTGTGAAAGAATCATTCCGGTTGCTGCTTTCAAAACAATCCCTCATGTGAACTGACGGGAGCAGAAGCTCATTAAATATGCAAATCTTATCCAATCACAGCCGTGGGCATTTACTTCCAAGTCTACAGTGCGGCACGCCCATCAAAACCAAGCGTTTCTTGAGAGAGCTTCAAAACCAGTGTAGAAAATAGCCTATTACTTATTCATTATGATGTTTTTGAATGTAAAAACCACACAAACGTCATAAGTTGACCTCAGACAACAGTATAAAAAAAATAAAAAGCCAGTTCATGACACCTTTAAATATATGCATGCATGTGTGTGTATTCATAATAATTATACATCGTACACACACATATATATACGTAAGCACAAACTTTTATTTTGTATACGATTAATTGTGATTAATCGATTGCCCAGCACTACTTCTATAAAAGCTTAACTCTTTCCCCCAGCGTTTTTTTTACATTGTATTTTAGCTTCATGCATTCTTCTTTATAAACACTTGAATGTAGGGTTTCATATAATAATATATATAAAAAAATGTAAATAAAAAAATAAAATAATTGTCCGGATCGGATTCAGAATAGTTGTGTTCGACATTTCATTTAGTAATGTTAGGCAGTTTTGACTGATATGCCATTAAATATTTAATATTTGATCATGTACATGTGAATAAGCAATGCCTCTATCGCTTGTTTCTGCTGCTTCTTCACCTATGTTGGAGATTCTGTACTCTTTCAGAAAATATGTAATAGCACCCCCTACTGTATAACAGTGAAAACCTGAATTGCTGGAATTTTTTGTCAATGGCAGAGAAACAAAAGCGAATTCCAAATATGAACAAATATAATAGTATATAAATAATACTAAAATAACACTTTTGTAGAGTAGTCAGTGAATATGTTGGCAGGACAAAAAAAATAGTTGAGTCCTGTACAGGAACATGTCACGGTGACTAACCACGTGCACTAGTTCATCATCTGATCAGATCACTGCATACACTTTAAAAGCCAAACTTTGTTTTTACAAGTCAAGTTCAGAGGAGAACACATGTCAAAGTTGAAGAGGGAGCACTTGTTTAAAACGTCTTTCAAAGCCTCCTTTGGGGATCATTTTAGCAAGTGTAATGTTTTTATAAGCTCATAAGTCAAAGGAGGAGGATGAGGACTGGGGTGATGAGAGGGAGGAGGGTACGGCATGCATATGGGTGTGTGATGGCATGTTTGGCGGCTTTGATGTGCTTCAAAGAGAAGCGAATCACGAGAACATGACTTCACCCTCATCTGCACATCTGTAAACATTACCTGCTCCACAGGTGTGAATGTGTGTGGCTCAGATGGTATACAGATGACTAGCGGAGGCCGCCAGCTCTACTGACCAGCATTGTACAACTCCACTGGCACTCTGCAAGATTCTGCTCTCAGTAAGCAACACACACTACCCTTCTCAGTACCGGAAATGGCTCCAGATCTGCCAGAATGCTAAAACACAGTAACCTTCTAGTCTAATGCTTGGAAACCTTTCTCACACAGTCAAACAGTTGGCAGGATTATCAGCTAATTTAGAGCCTAAAAGATGTGAAGTTCCTAAGCACCTGGTGTTGACTGGCATGGATAGATAAACTAACTAAAAGTATTTGTATATTTAAGGAGAAAATGTCAATTCTAGGTACGTAGATGCACCAGTTAACAATTTTAGTGATGCTATTGGTTAAAAATTTGTCTTACAATAAACAACTAAACAGAGCAAAATTGATGAGATATGCAAGTCGTAATAATTTATATTATTATTTATTATTAACAATAAATGACAACTAACAATTCATATTATTATAATAAAATAAAATCATCATTATCACTATTAAGATTTTTCTTACCATGAAATAAAAACAAAGATCATGGTTTACCAACTAAACGCACAACATTTAATAATTTGTTCGACAAAATGTTTTACAATAAACAAATAAATACAGCAAAACTGATTAGCTTATGTATAGAATGTGAAGGCATTCTTGAATTATACTTTCATCTTCCTCTAAATCTGTTCAAGAAAATATGAAGCGTAAAAATATAAAGCGCTGCGTGGGGACAGTTATATGAAAATGACATGTTCTTATGTCACATGTAAAGACATCTAAATACATTAAAAGTAAAACATTACAAACTAAAACCAGTTGTTTAAAATGTTACAAATGTCATACTGTATACTGCACAGTATTTAAAGATAAATATCTAACATCAGCAGAAATAAAGTCAAACCCATGATATAATCCCTGTAAATTTGTATCATATTTGCATCGAGCTAAAGTGTGCATTGTGATGACATATAACTGATATACTGCAGATGAAGCCCAGGTGGGATGGAGTGCCACTTCAAGCTGTAATCATGATTAATGATGCCACTTATGTTTTGAAAATGCTGCTAAAGATCAATAAATGCAAGCTGAATTACTTTCAAAATATTTTCTATTCTCCCCCAAATTAATCAATAAAAGAAGCATTAAGGGAATCACTAAGAAACCGGAATCATTGAGTCGAAAGGGTAACGATTCCCAATCCCATGGTCAGGAGAAGCACTGTAAACTAGCCTTATAAAAGGTCTATGTCGGGATAGCGAGAACTGGACTTTGGGAAGGGAAGGCCAGCTAGCGCTGTGTGTTTCAACAGCTGTGTTTACTGCAGCCGTCTCACTCTCTACACATTCATCGCCCCGGTTACACACACCTGCAGCCAGTGATGACGTTTAAATATCACACACACAAGCTGCATCCTCTCACCGTCTCCTGTAAGTGTATTCAGTGCGTGGATGCGGAGGACGCGGCCTGAGATCATGTGACAGGAATGCAGGGGTTGAGACTACACCATGTCCTGCTCTGCCCTTCAGATAAGCCCTCTGAAAATAGTCCGCTCTCACACTTCTCCTCATTAGTTCCCCTGGATACTGTTCCTCCCCCAATGTCCTGTAAACAAAACATAACTACGGTGTCCAGGAAGGTTTTTGTAAATTTTGGCCTTGAGAACTGGCCTTTAAAAATGTAGCCAATAGTGAAAACGAGCTCAAGTGCTCTTGCAGCCAGAGAACTCTTGGTGTCTGATGCGGAAACCGAGCCAGAATGACAGTGGACAAGTGGATTTCTGTTTTCAATGCAGTTTTTTTTTATTATTCTTGGAGCCATGGCTTAACGATTAGCACATTTGCTTAATCTGTGGTGATAACGCGGGAGATGTGGGTTTGAATTCGGCCTGTGTTGTTTACACAGTGAACAACCTGTGATTTTTCAGCATCATTACTCCAGTCTTCAGTGTCACATGACCGTTCAGAAATCCATTCTAATATGCTGATTTGCTGCTCAATAAACATTTGTTGAAAAAAGGTTATGCTGCTTTATATTTTTGTATTCACACACACACACACACACACACACAGACAAAAAACGTCTTGAACAAAAACTGTTCTGGATAAATATTTTCATCGCACCTAAGTGATTGCAGTACTTATGAAAACTGAACTCCCATCAGCTTAAGTGCGGAAGAGTCCGGCCCCTCACATCAGAATGCAACATTTCTGCTGGAGTAAATGAGCACCATGTGCTCTATGGCTATCGTTTCCTTCATCTTCCCTCCTTCATCCTCTTCTCATCATGTGTAAAGCGGTTCAGCCCCGGGGATGCACGTCTGGCAAAGGGCTGTTGTGGAAACTCACACAAGGTCCTTATCCTTCAAATCTCAGAGAGTCATGCATCCAGCTCGGTTTCCCCCACAGCACCTTCACCTCACCTCATTCTTTTACATCAGCCAAGCCCCGCCAGCTCTACAAACCCAGACATTTGCGAGCGAACAGCAAAGAATCAGGCCAGGAGCTCCATCCAGCCATTCCTGAGCACCTAAAAAAAGGATTCAAGCTTCTACGAGAAAATGGAAGAAAATGGTGGAGTATGAGAGTATGTGTGTGTGAAATAAGGAGAAAGACAGGAGTAACCTTGACGCTGATGTGAAAGATGCCTGATTGACAGGCTTGTGATGGGGGATGCTAAATTAATCTCAAATTAAAGATGAGCAGAACAGAGTAGTAGGTGGACTAATCTAATAGAATAAACAAAACTAAACTGAAATATGAAACATACCAACAATCATGAAATTTTGGTCAGATCACCATGCAAGCAAACTGCAGCTGACACCGCTGAAGACTCAAGATCAAACGTGTGTGCAGCATATCTATCCTGAGTCTGGCCTTGTTAGGCTCAAAGTCTAGCTGAACTTTCTCTGAAAGGACAAGGGAAAGAATGCCTGAATGCCTTCCAGGCTTAAGAGCGAGGATAAGCCCATGCTTCCCATAGCTGAAATTCACAGTCCCTCATGGTGCTATCAGACTCAGACCTCACATTCTTCTCCCTAATCTGCTATCTCCAGTCAGAAGAACCAGATAAAAGAAACAAACGCTTTAGCAAAGCAGAGCTTGCTGGAACATTCAATCTGTGTAGAGAAGAACAGTGACCATATTACACTACTAAACTAAAAAGTATCAAAATCAGTTCAATTTTATTAAAAACTGACTATTTCAATATTTGTGTGTTTGTTAACTATGTTAGTCCCCCTGAAATTTACAAAAAGTGTTTTGGCTTTTAGCATGACTATGTTAGTCTTACCGTTATAGAAGCTAGCGTGCTCCAAAACAATGACAAAATTCGCATTTAAAAGATATAAGCATTCAAAACGTCACTTCCACCAATATGGATCAATGATTTTGATGACATCACGTCGCACTTCAACTTCTCATCAGATTTTCTGTCCAATCAAATGCCCTCTAGAATCTGAAGCGTCCCGCCACCCCTAAATAGACGCTGAAGCTGCGGCTGAAATCGGCCATTTGTTCACACATTTACTATTTTCTACATGGTGAATGGCACATATGTTTTAAAAAAGGGGAGGAGCCTTTCGATACGTCCCACCAAAGTGGCAACCTCCCCCAGTTTCTGTTGAAGCCAATACAGAAGTGACTTAAACTGCAATTTGTCGACTGGCCACTATTTGAGACAGGCTCCAGAAGGGAGCAGAATCTCATTGAGCCCCATGTTCAAATTCCCAACTTTACAGCAGAAAAAAACATTTACAGCCTGGTACAAATTGTGGTTTTGGTCTGTACAGCTAATTTTGGCCTTCATGACAACTGTGAGGGGGTGAATTTTTTTATAACTTTTTTTATAACTCATTCGTTTACATTATATAAAGCCTTAAAGTTCTGCATAATTAAGGGCGTGGCCACTTTGAGTGACAGGTGGATAGCCATTTATCCGCTGTCTGTTAGTCATCGCGTCACCTCAGCTCCGCGCACATCACGTCTCTTTGCCCATTTTCTGTTATCTGGGCGTAACGCGTGGTGACGATGTCAACGGCCAGCTCGTCTCTACTTTATGCTTCAGAACTGCTCTTCAGAATCCTATGGGTGACATCATGAACACTACGTCCATATTTTTTTACAGTCTATGGTCCCACCCTGTCTGCATGTTTCAGGGGAAATTACATCAACACATTGAATAATGCTGTGAGTTTCAAGGGACTTAAGTGGGCCTTTAAGCTTATAAGAATATCAAATTATCCTAGAAACACGAGTCAGACATCAGACTCTGGAATCAGCTGTAAAAACACAAGTCAATTGTGTTAGCCTCTCGTTTACATCTCATTTTGAGCCCTAATCGTGTGGTACACAAGCACACAGTTTCAATTCAGTCAGTCGCAATGCATTCTGGTATTATGAGGTTCCATTTCAGTTAGCATGCTGTTATAGAAAGTACAGCTGGCAGCAGACTGCAGCTCACTAGGGTTACTTTAAAACTTTAAAAAACACTGGACACCTGATGCCTACTTTTATATTCCAGTATACTTATTTTTGCCATACTAAGAACAGTCAGTCCTTTAACGCAAGAGACACACACACGTTATGAGGATGTTACTGACTCCAGCAACCAAGTTAATGGGTTCCATTAACATGAGAGGAACCGTTAGGTTGGACCCTGTGGCTCCTAGGGAATGATTAGAGGGGATCTTTCAGGGGGGAGGCTGCATATGAACACGGTGTGTGCTATGCCTTGGGCATTCTCTTCTGTTTTATTGGCTTTTGGCCTCATTAAAAGCAATAGCATTTTGACACTAGCATAAGGTATGTGTTGAAATTAGACACATAAAAGACATCTCTCATCAATAGACAACAAAGAGGTACATATGAAGTGCTCAGCCACAGATCATCACAGAGACACTGGGACAGTGTGAAGAGTTTATCTTCATTTGTACTATTCTGACCTGCCCACATGCTAAGGAGGATAGAAGGAGATAACAATGTCCCACTCTTGAACTGCAGATTACCATTAGCTGAAGACCTACAAGAGGAAGTCCTACAAGACCTAGAGGAAAAGCTCCTGCTGAGCTCTCGTCCTCTTTTACCATATCCACAAGGTGGGAGGTAGGAGCCCATAAAGCTGCTTAAAGGGATAGTTCACCTAAAACGTCACTGGAAATATTGCCTTCAACCATGGCTTTAACAGTAAAAGTATAGCACGTTGAAAGTATTACGAATGCTCAAAAGAGAGCAAGGGTAAAAGGTGAGATATCACATTCAGTGACTCAGAATACCTTCTAAGCCAAAATAAATCATTTCTGCACAACTAATATCACTAAAAGAAATTGCTAAAATAATCCATTTTAAAACAATTTCCACAAAACACTTGTCCTGTCAGCCACACAGTCCTCTCCCAGTGTTGCCAGGATTGTCAGGACGCTCCAAACAAGGATGCATGGGTATTAACATAGCGGCCAATACTGATAATTACTTTTATTTTGAGACTGCTAACTGATAAAATGACAAATAATGTTAAAAACATCAACAAATATACTTAATTTCTATTTTTTTAAATCACTTGATTTAGATGCTACAATTATCTGTCTAAAAGGTTTAGGAGGCCAGGTGTAAGAATGACATTTTTTGAAAGATATGACAATTTTAATGCACATTGTATGGATATAGATAATTATATTTCAGTTGAGGGTGATAACTGATAAATGGCCAATATTCAAATGTTAAACATTTTATATAAATTATGGAAAATAAAAAGCTAAAAACAATTGATTTATCAATGAATGCAACCATGATGACATCACTTTAAATGCACATTTTATGGCCGATACAACAATAATAATATTCATAATAAGGCTGCAAATGGCCAATATTAAAATATTATATATTAAACAAAAACACATAAATGCATGCATGCATGCATACATACATACATACATACATACAAACAAAAGTATTACAAATAAAATGTATTGATTTAGATATTGTACAGTACAACATATTGTACAGTATGAAAAAATATTAATTTTGAGATTTGGTTTAGATTACATTTAACAGTGTTATTAAATTAGTGTTTTTAAAGATTATATTTACTGTCATCTAGAACTCACTTAAAAGATAATATAAATGTAAAAATAGGCAAAATGTGCAAATAAAGAAAAATACTGTAATATCAGCCAAATAACTGATATTTCACCATGCACAACATAATATAAAAGTCCTGCAGTACTCAATTTGTGCTGAATCACATTTCTAAGGAAACAAAAAAACAATACGAGAATGAGCAGATTATGTGAGAACTTAAATTTTTGGGTGAACTATCCCTTTAAACGGCCTTACTCCACGCAGAAGACTCCACATCAGCAGAATGTTTCAGAGAGCCATGTCTATCGCTGGCTCTGGTGCAGACCACAGACTCCTCAGCTGGAGCACAGCGGGTCGGGACAGACATGGCACAGCACCACACCAACCATACTCAACTCATATACGCCACCAAGGAGGAACGAACGAGATCCAAATGAAAGTAGCCCGAGTGATTAGTATTAAAAGCCTGTGGGACTTTTTTTGTGAGTGCAAAGTACAGACTGCCAGCCACTGAAGCAGGAAGTAAAGGAGATAGAGGGAGGTAGACAGAGAGGGAGAGGGATTTCAGGAGCCCTGATATAGCAGAGCCACGTCAGCAGGAAACAAAACTGCTGCCAGGTCGCACTCAAGCTGTCTGGAGCAGACTGCCTACGGGGAGAGAGAGAGAGAGAGAGAGAGAGAGAGAGAGAGAGAGAGAGAGAGAGAGAGAGAGAGAGAGAGAGAGAGAGAGAGAGAGAGAGAGAGAGAGAGAGAGAGAGAGAGAGAGAGAGAGAGAGAGAGACAGAGAGAGAGAGAGAGAGATGAGTGAGCAAAGGAATATTACTGTAGAAGGAGGACTAGACTCTCAGTAAGACAGTGAGAATGCAGAAAGGCGTGAGGACAGATTAAAAACAGAAGAAGACGAGACACAAGCGTCTGGCTGAGGGGAAGCCGAGGGGAGGAGAAAGCTAAGGAAAAGGTGGGGCGAGTTGCTGACAGACTCGAGAAGTCCAGTTCAGTTTGAGAATTGAGAACAGCCAACCCAGTTTCGTCAAAAAACCCTTTAGTTCAGTGGAACATTAGCAATCGTTCTTGGAAGAGTCACATCTGGTCTCCTAAACCTTTTAGACAGATCTTAAGATCCTGAGGAGGAGAAAATGAGTAAGAAAAGGTGCATTGTCTCGGACATTTGACATTCAAAATCATGTTAAAAACTGACTAATCCTGACTAAGACTTCACTGGAAACCTGGAAGGCACTACACTAAGGATGTTAGAGAGCACTACCTAAACATGAATCAAATGAGAATGATGCATCAAAAAGAAAAGAAAAAAACAAGGGATTGCGCAAATGATGCACTGTCACGCAACCAAGTTGACAAAAATGTAACTGTTGCTGCAACTTCCTCTGGCATTGGCATCCACTGACAAATGAGACCTACAAAGAAAAAAGTACATCATGCTAATAATAATGAAACCATTTTAATTACAAACATATGAGGGGAAAACACACCCTGGTAACTAATTCATCAGATATACACACACAACAGAAACATCTTGCATCTACACAAAATACTGCTAAATGCACAAATGAACTTGAATTAATGTTACTTGCTAGTCAGAATGTGCAAGTTACGTTGTCAATACACTCTGCCTGTAACACACTTAAACAGACAATAAATAACTAAAGCATAAAGAATTTGCAGCAATGTATTACAAAAGTTTATTTGTAATATTTTAGGAAACTGTTACATTTAGATCCGTTGATAAATGTTCAAATTATTACATAAAATGCCTAAATAATTGCATTTGCATTGAATTAATTTTACATTCCTGTCAACAATTTTTTTATTTTTGTCTCAAAAATTACACAACCATTCAAAAGTTCAGGCCAACATCTGAAATCTGCATTTGATTTAATCAAAATAGAGTAAAAACAGTCATAGTTAAATACTATTACATAATATTATAAAAAACTACTTTTCTCTTTTAAAATATTTTAAAATGTAATTTATTCCTGTGATGACAAAGCTGAATTTTCAGTAGCCAGAATTTCAGAGATCATTCTAATATGATGATTTGCTGCTGAAGAAACATTTATTATTATTATTATTATTATTATTATTATTATTATAATCATCATCAATGTTGAAAAAGTTGTGCTGTTTAATATTTTTGTGGAAACCACTTTTTAGGATTCTTTGAGAAATAGAAATTTTGAAAGAATTTATGATTAATTGAATGCGTGCTTTATTAAATAAAAGTAATAATTTCTTTAAAAATAAATGAATAAATATTAATGAGCCACGATAAATCCACACTTTTGGTTTAGTCAAATTGTAATTTTGACTAAAATTTTACGAATATGATATTAAATATTGAATAAATTTTAAAGGATATTTTCCACACCATCAAATGGATGTTCCTGAAAGGACCTAAAAGTTCAGGTCACAAGCACAGGAAGGCACTTCCAGACGTGCAGTCCTTCCTTCTTGCATTCTGATCCTCATCACACCAACTACCCTGATGCCATACCAAGTCACAGCTAAAAACTCACTGGACCTCACATTCTTTCCTGATGAAATCTAGTTTCCATGTAGGGTTTGGTCCTGAACTCCTGTACTCCAATATTTGGTTATGATATTGGAATGATCTGCAAGGAACATTTTTAGGTTACATTGTGCTAAAAGTGCAAAGATCTAAAGAGCCCATAGACCTGATGTCTTCACACTCTTTCTCTTCTTCTCCCTCGCTCAGCTCTGAGAGGGTGTGTCTGAGGAATGGGCAGCAGAGCTTTAATCTTCTGCCAAGCCTGTGAGGCACATCTGGAATAAGCCGGGCAAATCGTCTCGGGCCGAGCGTCTCTGGCCACAGTCACCGGGCCCTGTCCAAATGAACCCTCTCACCCCACCCTGTTCTCCTTGCTTGAGCTTGGGCCAGTAGACAGGAGGAATTCTTTCAATTCCCCTGCCCTTGATCTCTCTCAGGGAATCTGCTTTTCTCCATGAACCATTACGGAGTCAAACAGACCTTTTTGGTTTGAAATTGAAGTTATCAAATACACGTGCCAAACGTGTGTCCGTGTTTATTCCTGAGCTTTATCAGACCTAAGAAAATAGGATCCGAGATCACGTTCTTCAGATGACAAACCTGACCTTGTGCACCTTCTAGATCGGGAGGCATATCGCTCTCCCTTTCTAGGATTGAACACTTTACAAAACTGTTCAATTAATGTATTAGGTGTCATGAAATAACAAACAACTTCTTTAGAGCATTTATTATTCTAAGTCAACACTACATTTAATGTTCATGTTCAAGACCCCTGTGGTGAAAATCATTGAAAATTGTAATGTTATTTAAGTGTCTGTGGTGTTTTTAATATGCTTTTTTTAATAAGACAAAACCATGTGCAAATTCATAAGTCAACACCATCGCTGAGTATTCATTACTATGCTGCAAAGGGGAGCCTCAAGAGAAGCCAGGTTTTCCTGGTATATTTTTCTGCTGATATCAAAAATAGTGTATATTTATCAATATAGCGGGTGAATTATGTATATGATGTATATTACGATGTTATGATGAACTATATGCCTTTCTCCACTGACGTTCGAAGTTGCTCAAAGCGCTTAAACATTGATAATGGGATGCTGATTTTTAGAAGGCAGACTGAGATGGTGAACGGGAACATTAGCAACACCTTATTAGCCGTTTGATAACGTAGCCAAGCAGAAGACTAATTATATTAATTACTGTTATGTGTCCGATGTTATAAAGTGCAATGCCATTGTGCAGCGTTTACTACAGTAACTCTCTGAGCTCGTGCAAGTGAGTGGAGACAGGGCTAATTTGCATATTCATGGTTCCATATTCATTTTTCATGCTTGCACTTGCAGTAAATTATTTTAACATGAACATATAGAACTTTATTGTAAAATATTGAATTGTGTGTGTAATCCAGGTCTCTGGGATCTGCTGGAGCTCTGGTGGTCACCATCCAGCAAAGCAAACTCAAATATGCACGTTCGCCTTTGCCTTCTGGAAAACAAATCATTCACATATTTCACAGCTCCTACTGAGAGGAGTCATTTCTCCCCTCAAATGCTTTTAATGTTTTTAAATGTACTTTTAAAAACCATTCAAAAGCTCAGGGCTGGTAACTAAAAGGTAGCTGGTTCGATATCCACAAGGCGCAATCATGATTGTGCCCTTGAGCAAAGCACTTAACCCACGTTGCTCCAGGGGGGGATTCACCCGATAGTAACCTATAAGCGTACTGTAAAATACTTATTTAAAAAAATGCTTGCTAAAATGACTACTTACTGACTTGCTTCCATCTACCACCGAGGCTTCCACTTCCATCTGCTTTAGAAGGATTGTTCTGGGTTCAACTTGTCCCTCAGTTCTTTTCTAAGATGTGGTTACAGTAATGCACTTAAAATGGAAATAAACTGAACAATATAATATATATTGTCAATAAATATTTATTTTTTTGAGCTGTGAAGTTGCATGAAAACAAATGCTGTTAATAGAGCTTGCATTAAACCTGGATTCTTCTTCTTTTTTACTTTTCTTTTTTTTAACTCTTTCCTCACCAGTTTTTTTTTTAGTTGCCAGCCACTGCCAGCATTTTCACAAAATTTTCATGGCCCCCAGAATATAATATTATTATATCATAAATGATGGAAATTTCTGTCAATGGCGGGGAAAGAGTTAATAATCAGAATCAAGTCTTCTTCTGGGTTCCTTCAGAGAGTTACACTTCATCAACACATGCTATCGCACATCACCTGAGTGTCTTCTCCAGCTGACCTATTATCTAACGCTAGACCTGTCTCTCAGGCGACGAGGCTCCCAAACATAAATAGAAGCCCAGCTGCTTTGTGGACATGGGTAAATAAACCCTAAAGGAGAAACTGTAATACACTTTCACCTCTGTAAAACCTCTGTAGGAGACAGGAAAGCTGCCTTCAGGGCTACAGTATGGATTCTGTATTGTATCTGCCCATTACCCTCCGATTTGTATTAGCAGAGTGTAATAATAAGCACACAGACTTATGACAAGGAAGATCATTCATCAGTTATGAAATGACTGCAGTTGGTGAAGTAAGTGGGAATAGTGATTGCTCATATGGGATGTGTCTCTTAGATGTGCACAAGGGTGAGACCTAAAGGGGTGTGTATTTTACAAATTTCTACTACTTGAGTACTCAACAGACACTGTAAATCAACCAAGCACATTGCTGTTACCCAGGTACTCGAGTCCATTCCTACTCAGTGGAGCCTATGGCATGAAATGTCTGCCTCTCTGTCTCGGTGCTTTGTGGAAGTACGGTAAGCTGAGAAAGTCACTCACTTCACGCCACAATAGGCATTCATGGGGCTTTTCTAAAGATAGCTAATGACCTTCAGTCACTGTAGATACAGTCCGATGGCAAGGACAAGAACACTTTTGTCCTCTTTCGGTCAGAGAAAGCAACATGTCTTTCTTGCTCATTTTTGTTTTTCTTTTTCTGGACAACATTGACTCCCTTGGGCTCCTGACAAATTCATTCGGCATGTTTAATTTCGATATGCTTTCCGAGGCATAAATGAAATCTTTTTGGTGTGTGTTGTGCAGAAAATCAGATTCAGCGCTTGCTGACAATGCTTTTGCTGTGCATCATTGCTAAATTACGGTGTGCAGATGAGAATAATGTGCTCTCAGCAAAAGCTGTAATTACACCAGAGAAGCATTTCTCCATGGCTCCTCAGAGCAGAAACAATAAAACGCATTTAATTACACAAACATACTCACAGTACAGACAGAGACACTGGGTCTTTTTATGTAATTTCATTAAGTTGGACTGAAGAGGACTTGCAATCTTATTCAACTGTAAAATCTTAATTCAACTGCCAAGAAAGCACTGCAAAATCAATGTGTACTAGTGATTTTATGTTCATAATTGATGAGATGCATTATGTCTCGAATTTATTATTTTTTGCATGTACAGTTGTCCCATGCACAACAATATGGTACTGTAGAGTAGAGTACAACAAGATACTGTAAAGTAAACACTTAAGTTTAGGGGCGCTAGTGAGCAGGTTATGGAAAAGGTTGTTTCGGTGACAAGCAAGAAACATGTACAACTTTCTACACCTATGAAACAACTTTGCTTTTCTGATGATCTCACTTAGGCCACACAGGCTATTAGATAATGTTAACCTGGTATCCTTGTATATGTAACACCCACTCAATCTGGTCAAGTTCGATGAAATCCAGCAATGCCCTACATTTCTTGACAGAGAAAGTGACATGATGTGGAGGCCAAGTATGGTAACCCATCCTCTGCATTTAACCCATCCAAGTTAGTGCACACACACATCAAAAGCAGTGAGTAATGAACACACACACACAGCAAACCATGGACACACACACACACACACACACACACACACACACAGCAAACCATGGACACACACACCCGGAGCAGTGGGCAACCATTTTGCTGCTGCACCCGGGTAGTGACTGGGGTTAGGTGCTTTGCTCAAGGACACGTCAGTCATTTCCTGGTGCTATTAAGAATCAAATAACCGCCCCCTCCCTCTGATCCCCCTGAAGGATATTGTGTAATTCACACCCTGGTTACAGGAAGAAGAAAAAAAAAAAAAAAAAAAAAAACTTATCAGCAGATACTGAGGAAAGGCGGAAAACAAATGAAAATGCTTAATGTCTGTCCAAAAGCATAAAAATGGCTTGCTGATCATCGCCTGGTCCTTGAATAAATGACAAACAGGAAGTGGATGGATCGCCTCTTCAAATGGAACCAGGGTCCCCAGTTTACCCCAAAACTCTCACTTTATCTGCCCACTAGGCCTTCATAAACACCATCTCACTGCTAGGTTAGTCAAAACACAACTGAGCTCCTCCTCAGTGGGGAAATGCTGGAGATAACAAATTCATACACTGCCCTGACCTCGGAACAAACCAAAAAAAAAGAGGGGCAAAACAGACAACAACCAACCCAGGACAGACTGAACTCAAACACCAGGACTGCCCTCCATTTGCAAAAGTGTGGGAAAGCAGCACGAAGTGGCCTTACTGCCGAGAAAGGACTGCGAGTTGTTAAGCAGTCCCCTGGAAAAAGAAAAAGGTCACCCTGTTTAAACAAGACAAAGATTACAGTTCAACCTCTTCCACTCTAATTAGCAGCGATAGGAGCGGGTTGGAACGCCAGTAAACATAGGACTCCTAGTGCTGTAATGACCTGCCGCTCAGCCTCAGCCTTAAGCTCAAAACTTAAAGTTACTAGCGTTTGCAAGGCCAACAATGGCACATGGCAGGCAAAGGGTTAAGATTAAGAAAGTTGGGTTAAAATGTTGAGGCTTAACATGCTAAAAATAATAGCAACATTCATCTAAGCGAGTCAAAAATAGGAGGTGAGTGGGATCTCCATGTGGGAAGAGAGGAAAATGTGCTGTTTTTGCAGCGCAAGACGATGATGAGGGAGGACAGAAATCGACCAATAAGAACAGAGAATCCTTAATTATAAAATTCTTACACAACAGCCTCCTCTTTCCACTTTTCCACTATCCTACTTAAATTTTTTCAGAGGCCTAGAGTCAAATTACGTGACTAAGACACAAACGCTCATATTTAAAAGGATAGTTCGCCAAAAAATTTAAATTCTATCATTTATTTACCTGTCATTCTGTAGAAAGCAAAAGAAGACATTTTGAGTTTGTTTTGTCTATGCATTAACAATCAATGGGGTCCAATGTTGCTGTTTTGGACCACATTGACTTTCATTAGTTGGACAAATTCAGTTAAAATGTTTCTCAAATTCTTCTTTTGTGTGCTGCTGAAGAAAGTCATAGAGGTTTAGAACGACATGAGGGTGAGTAAATGATGGCAGAATGATCATGATTTTTAGGTGAACTATCCCTTTAAATTAAACCTTTGGACTCCAAATGCGATTTTGGCTCAAGCTTTTTCAAAACGTTTTCTCTGTGCGTTCTGTGTTGCCAGCGGTCCACGGGCTAAACAGTGGTTACTTTATATAAAATCCTAAATCTAGGCTTCTGCTCTGAGGTTTGCATAATGACAAAGAAGACTCTCTGTAAAAAGCAGCTACTTCAGAGCCTCTGCTTCAGTCGACACTTCTAATTAAACCCAGTGACCTTTTTTGTAAACATGTGCGTTTGAAATGCCCCTCTCCTCCATGCACCACACCTTGTCCTCGTTGTTTCGCTGGGTTGTTTTTCCTTGCTTTTTTCAACGCCGCAATGCTATAAGCCGTGCCTTTTCACTGAGCGTCGGATGTGCTAGTGTGCTTCTTTCCAACACAATGGCACGACCTGAAAGGCTTGACCTAAGTACTTCCTTCTTGTTTTTAACCTTTTACAGGGAGAGGTTAAAGCCAAGTACAGTCATTAATTACAGCATTGATGCTTTTCTTATAGGAGGAACTGGTTTGACAAAAATGCAGCAACAGGGACACTCAATCTGGCGGAGACTACAATGGTTGAAAGTTAATGCATTGATGCCACAAGAAAGAGCTATTGGGAAATCACAGGTGAAGACTTAAAGTTGATGAACACACAAAGGCACATTGTGAAAGCGAGCAGGGCCAGTGCTATGGCCTGCGACCTGTTGTTTTATTCTTGTGTCAACACATGTTGCTGCCAAGCACTGCAGAGCCCCGTTTCTGCCCCTTATCACAACAGTGTGCCAAACAATGGCCCATCCACCCTGATTTCCACTCATCTATGCCTCCGCAATCTGAGGATCACTTCTGAGCAAGGAAATCGATGTTACCTGACTGATTTTGCCTGGAGCGAGAAGCAGGTTGTTGAAAGTCAGAGTGGATGTGTTTACAGGTATTCTGTAACTCAAAGTCCAGAGTGGATTCCCAAGCATTTCTTGGCGACACAATACCAAATGCTTGATGTTATGGCTTCTTCTGAATCTATTTTAGTAGTGGAGAGCAAAAACGCTAACTAACTTGCTTGCCAATGTCTAAACGCAATAATATTGATTATCTTATTGTACAGAACAGTTGTATAAAAGCAATAAATCATACTTGCAAAAGTCTTTCAAAAAATCTTTCAGTTTGAAGCTAAAAAAATCTTTTATCTTATATATATATATATATATCTAAAAAAATATATATATATATATATTATATATATATATATATATATATATATATATATATATATATATATATATATCTTATATAGAGAGAGAGAGAGAGAGAGAGAGAGAGAGAGAGAGAAAGAGAGAGAGAGAATATGGTTGAACAAAATGGAATTTGTTTTGATCAAAGCTGTATTTTCAGCCATCATTAGTCCTCAGTGTCACATTATCTTTCAGAAATCATTTGAATATGCTGATTTTGGCGTTCAAGAAACATTTCTTATTATTATCAATGTTGAAAACAGTGGTGCTGCTTAAAATTTATAGTAACTGTGTTGCATTTTTTTTTCACGATTTTTTGAATAACTTCAAAAGAACAGCAATTTAATGCATCCTTTCTGAATAAAAGTATTATTTAATTAATTATTATAAAAAAAAATCTTCCTGACCCCAAATGTTGTGTCGATGAAGCTATATTTCAGGCGTACTGAAGTGGCTCATTCATGCCTTTTTAACAGAAAAGGTTTACTGCAAATTTCCTTCTGGTACATTGCGGTACAGGAACGTTCTGCAACTTCTTAAACTAATGTTCTCTACTGAGAGTGGTCCTTATCTGCACAGCTGTTCAGAGAACTCAAATGCAGCGTGTGCAAACAATCCATCTTGTCCATCGTTAATTATCTACAAAGACACTGAATGTTAAAGAAGAGGGGTAATGAGACAAAGAGGCTTTGTAATCTGCCATTGTACACTCTGCCTTTTATATCCTCAGAAGCATGCCAGTCGTGGCCCTGCGCCCGGCCTCTCATCGGTTTACACCAGCTCCAAATCCAATAACACACCAGTCATGGTTTCGATTAGCTAGCAAAACACCACGCAAACAGAAACAGAGGGAACAACGCCATCATCCCACATTTTGCACCATCCTCGAATGCATAGCATATATGCAAGCTCAAAACAATTCAAGAAAATAATTCCAGAGACGGCAGGTAGGAGGAGCCTGTTGCATGGACAGGGAGCACAACATACCTTGAATGCATTGCAGGGATCCATCCTCTGCTCTGATGGTGAAGGTCTCTCCAGGATTGACTTGTACAAGGATCACCTGCGAAAACAAGTGGAAATCAGACAGGCGTGTAACTCGAAACTTCTGACACAAGGCCAAAGTTTTGTCCGCAAACACAATCCGAGAAAGTGAGAAAAAGTTGCAAATCCTCAAAATGCATTAATCCATAACTTTAAAATAAGCCATGGAACATTTAGTGAACTACAGTCAATGCAACTGCCAAGGCAGCAAATATGACGCAACCAGATGTTGTGAAACCCCCTCGAAATGGTCCAGTCGTCATGCCATCTTTTGCTCCAGGCTGCTTACCATCATGTTTTCAGCGCACAGGTTGTTGAGAGTGCAAACGTGCCTGTAGATGTGAAAAAGTTGGCCCGCCATGTCGCACAATCCCCGGGTTTCCTCACAGCCCTGGTGGAGTGTCAGGCGGACCTCCCATCTCCCTGCTCTAGCCCTGGAGATCTGGGCACCTACTTCCTGCCTCCACACACACACACACACACATACACACACTGTCTGCTGCTGCTGCTGCTGTTGCTATGGGAACGATGGCATGCACTGAAGAGTCAAGCCGGCTTTCCAGAGGAAAACCTTGTGTTCAAACCCCCTCCCTTTCCCAGCACACACCTAATGCAGATAAAGGACTCTCCTGACACGCAACGTCACCAGAATGCAAATTAACACTGGCACGACCTTACGCAAACATTTCATTTTTGCATATCAGGCTGACATCGGATCATGTGGGCAGTCGAATGTAATAATGAATCAATCAAGGGTGCCAGACACATACTGACAACTTCGTCATGCCTTGGAAGGTTGTGTCATCTTTTTCAGTGATGCAGAGAAACGTGATTGTGGCTGAATCCAAAGCACTTCACTTCACCTTCACTATCTGCTGCAGACGCCCTATTCCTTATCTCTCAAGGGTCTGATTCTCTTTCCGCTCTGGCCGGAGGAAACACGGCCGGGGCGCTGTATCTGCAGCACCTGGAGAAGAGATCAGAACAGACTGATCCGCTCTGATAGTGCAGATCTACAGAGAGATGTGTGAGGGAAATCTGAAGCATGCCCGAGGGCTCGGTGCGCTCCTTGAATGTCTAATTTAAGATGACTGCAACGTTCCTCACTGACCAAAATACTGACCTGGCTTAGAATGGATTTTTCTGGCCTTGTTTCACATCAGGAATTAGTGAGAATTTTTGGGGGGTAATTTAGGCTGACCTGCAGTGCCAGAGCTAGTCAACTTTTCACTTTCAACTCTCAAACTACTTATGAACTTGTGAACCTTTCCGTCAGCACAGTATAAAACCACAGAAATCTGCTCTTGAACTTGAAATGAACTTTATTTTTGCAATGTTCCTCTTTAAAAGGTGAAGGGGTAATTTTATGTGCCAGCGACACCAAACGGAACTATTTGCGACAGATAATCCTACTATATTAAATCAGTGGCAGAACACAAAATTAAATAAATGGGTTAAATATTGTCATTGTAAAGCCAAATGTGACTGAAAGGTATTATATGGAAAAAAAAATATGTTAATGTGTATCTTTTCTCTAATGAATTATAATTTAAATATTTAAATTAATCAATTGATAAGCCACATTTTTAACAGTAACAAATAAAACATGCATACATATAGTTTTTAAAAAATATGCGTTGTTATTTATTATTTATTTTTATACATTTTCATCAAATCTAAAAAATTAAAACTGTTGAAAATTGTTTGCAACGGTTTCTTCTCCCCACCATCATCTTTAGCATGATCAGTTTCTAAGGTTGCTTTGAAACAATATTTGAAATATTTCAACAGTTCATGAAAATATTTTGAATATATGAACATGAAAAGAACTTTCAAATGAATTTCATTTAAAATGTTTTACTGCAGGTTTTTGGATCCAGTGCAATGACAATATAGAATTCAGTTATTTAATACTGCAAATTATTTGATACTTTTTTCTACATGCATACTTTTTACATTGTTGGAATGGGATCATCTTATTTAGAGATCCATCATAGCATCAACAACTTTAAAAATCCCTGGTCTATGAATGTGTAGCTTACATATGTATTTATACATATGCATCAGGCAGAGGCATTTATGTAAAGCGACTTTGAATAAATTGCATTCAAGGTATACATTAACAATTCATGCACCGTCTGGAGTAACGCTCACGCTCACCTGTTGCGATCCATCCCCATTAACATTAATCATGTGTGGCATCATGGCCACCTCCCCGTTCAATAGTGGTGGCGGCAGGTCCAGCGGAATCTGGTCTGTCATCATCATTGTGACGTACATTCATGGAGAACTTTCCTGGACTGCCTTTCTGTGAGAAGACAGAGAGAAACAAACTGTCATGAAACTGAAAAATAAAGAATAAGAGCTGCAAAATAATGTAATACGATCTCAAACTTGCAAACACACCCTCTTTGGCTGCCCTGGTTTTGTGCTGTGAGAAAGACGGACGTATTCATGTATTTGAGATGATTTCACAATCTTTGGTTGGTTTGTGACATCTGAGTGACTGGGCTATAGCATAAATGGAGGGAAGATGCAGAGATGCACCACAGTGACTCAGAAGGCAACTGAAGCCAACCGTGGAGCACAGCAGTGTCATTGTGAGCTGGACGGCCCGAGGGAAGATCTCCTAAATGAGAAGAGTGTGTAACCGACATGAAAGTGGACTCCCACCCTCTAGAGTTTGAGTTCTGAAACGTGTATAGCGTTCTTGAGTGATTTCACCACTAACGATAACCTTGGTATTGATAAAATAGCATTTGCGCAAGACTGTAATGATTCACCGGTTTAGTACAGCGTGACTGGTCCAATGAAGGAGAGAAGAAAGAGACTGAGAAATAAAAAGGTGACCGGGTCAATGAAGGATGAAGCAAAAGAACAGACGCACAATTTCTTATTTATTTTGGATGCAAGGCCACCCATTTGCAACATTTGCAACACGTGTAAACAGTACCACCACTGTAAGAGGCACAACATGTGGCAGAGCCCGCAGGACCAGAATGCAACCCCCTCAATGTCTATCCCTCCCTTCCTCGTCAAGAAGCCACAGAACATGCTCAGAGAGACATTTCTGACTTCATCAGACCCTTGCACATGATCTACCACAAGGCAAAAAAAAAAAATACTATGCCTCATAAGGGCTGAAAGTAGAGGAAGGAAGTTTTAAAGGGATAGTTCACCCAAAATGTTGACATGGTGAATTTTATCATTTACTCGGCCTCATGTCATTCCAAACCTGTAAGACTTTCTTTTTATTTTTGTCCATACAATAAAAGTCAGTTATAAAGTCATACAGGTTTTATACATTTTTGCTGTATCAAGTCAGTCATACTTTGATGCAGCAAATATGCAGTAAATTTATCAAGTGACAGTAAAGACTTTTAGCAAGTTACTAAATATTTCCACTTCAAATAAATGCTGTTCTCTTGAAATGTCTATTCATCAAAGTATCCAAAGAATTATAAAAGAATTGATCGATTTTGATAATAGCAGCAAAAGAATAATTTCTGAAGACTGGGGAAATGGCTGCTGAAAATTCATAAATACATTTTATGCATTATTGCAAATGCATTATTAAAATAGAAAACAGTCCGATTTTAATACATTTAACAATATTACAGTTTTTAACTGCATTTTTGATTAAACAGCCTTGGAAAGAGAATTTTTTCAAAACATTTAAAAAAAAAAATCTCACAACCCCATACTTTTGAATGATAGTGTGTACGTAAAAAAAAAAGCAGAGGCATAAATCTACAGTTATTTGGCAGAGGTGCAAACCCAACCGAAGACATTATAAATGTTTGTGGACACCAGGACAGCAAAAATCCGATTATTTCATGTGTAATAATGTGGTCCATCCACACGCTTATTGCATCTCCATTCTGTTTTACTTTCCATCCATCCTTCATTACCTTTTGCCCACTCCTTATGCTCTGTGTTTATGCAGTGCATCAGGTGAGATTGACATGGCAAAACAAGAGTAAACAGATTAAACAGATGGTGACCTCCTTTAGGCCCAGTCACGATCACAGCCTTTCCTGATGATGCTGTCCCACAGACACATGTCTCTAATTGCAGTGAGGAGAACAGAATGTGACTCTGGACTGGAAATGCAGGAAGATCAACCTGGAATGATCCATCTTGTATCTGGCATTCTAGCAGAGTGGGGACTACCAGTAATGTCCAGAGAGCCAGATGGACCAACACAACAAAACTGCCTTTGCTATCTGATACTCAGTCCTACAGCATTCTGCACTGCCATTCATCTCAATGTGACAAATCACTCTGAAGCCACAGGAAAATGAAGTCCTGAAAACACTCATCGGCTGATGACACCACATCAGAGCACACAGTCCAAAATCCTACACTAGCGACTATCCTGAGCTGACATCAAGAGGCAATAGACAGGAAAAAATAACTAAAACAAATGGAATATACACACACAAACATTTAAAAGTTTTTTTTTTTTTTTTGAAAAATAAATTAAATCTTTTATTAACCAAGGATGCATTAAATTGATGACAGTAAAGATGTTACAAAAGATTTCTATCTAAAAGTTGTGTTATTATTTCCACAAAAATATTAAGCAGCAGAACCGTTGTTGATGATATACTGCCAAAAATTGATGCACCTCTTGATGGAAATAAATGTTGTGATGTTATTTCCATCAAGTGGTTCATCTATTTTTGGTGAAGCTCTTGTATTGACAATGAACTGTGTAAAGTCTACTCCAGCACATCCTAAAGACTTTCAATGAATTTAAGGTCTGAGAGGAGCCAATTCATGTGTGAAAATTATTCTTCATGCTCCCTCCCAATCATTCTCAGGAATCTTGACATTGTCATCCTGGAATATGGCCATGATGTGTTGTTTGGTTGTGGTCTACACCAAGGGTGGGCACTTCCAGTCCTGGAGGGCCACTGTCCTGCAGAGTTTAGCTCTAAACCTTAATCAAACACACCTGAACCAGCTAATCAATGTCTTCAGAATTACTAGAAGGCTACAGGCAGGTGAGTTTGATCAGGGTTGGAGCTAAATTCTGCAGGAGAGTGGCCCTCCAGGACTGGAAGTGCCCACCCCTGGTCACCACACTCCATCAATAGGGTTAGAAGAACTGTTGCCAAACATATAACATGCTTGAAACATAATAAATCACTGCAATAATGATCCAATCATAGACTCTTAAGCATTTGCCTATTATCAGACCTTTTTTGGGGGGTGATAAGTTTGAGCAGTGAAGTTTCTTGAGCACTGAATCAGCAACATTTTTTATTCAACAGTACTATTTGTATTATAAATATATTAAATCTTTCCCCGCCAAACACAGAATTTTCCGTTATTTGTGAGAAAACGTTTCCCCGTCAAACATGGAATTTTCTAGGTTTCCGTGTTTTCACTGTTAGACGCTAGGGGGGCGCTATTACGCATCTTCTGAATGAGTACAGAATCTCCTGATTAAAACACACTTGAGGAAGATGCAGTAAAACCACAGACTGTAAAAAATATGGACGTAGTGTCCGTGACGTCACCTATAGGATTCTGAAGAGCAGTTCTGAAGCGTAAAGCAGAGTCAAGCTGGCCGTTGCCACCTTGGCAGCGCTTCATCTTGCGTCACACCCGGATAACAGAAAATGGGCAAAGAGGCGGGACGTGGGTGGAGCTGAGGTGACGGGATGACTAACAGACAGCGGATAAATGGCTATCCACCTGTCACTCAAAGTGGCCATGCCCTTAACTGTGCAGAACTTTAAAGCTTTATATAATGTAAACGAATGAATTGTCAAAAAAATTCACCCCCTCACAGTTGTCATAAAGGGCAAAATTAGCCATATAGACCAAAACCACAATTTGTACCAGGCTGTAAATGTTTTTTTCTGCTGTAAAGTTGGGCATTTTAACATGGGGCTCAATGAGAGTCTGCTCCCTTCTGGAGCCTGTCCCTAGCGGCCAGTCGATGAAGTGCAGTTTAAGTCACTTCCGTATTGGCTTCAAGAGAAACTGGGGGAGGTTGCCGCTTGAGTAAAACAAATGCATCTGCTTACATACGACCACATGTAAAATAACGTGATCATCAACATTAAACATCATATAAAATCAAAACTATCTAATGTTACTGAATGAAATGTGGACCCAGGATGAGCTATAGAACTGTGCAAGCATTAGGGGTGTTGATGGACTAGATCTACCCCATCTGTGTTTGATTATGGTTCTGAATCTGATCTGGATGTAGTCTTTTCACAAAAACATGATTTTCTCAGCTTTTTGTTTAAAATGTTGCTTTTTTTTTTATGAAACTTACCCATATTCAAGTATTGATAAAAGGAATGCATAAAGCTAGAATATAACATTTTTTGGTTTAAAAGAAGAGGGTCAGCTCTTTCTTTTGATTTATTGCATGCTCCGATATAAAACTCAAAACTCATAAAACTAAATATTCTATGGGCTATTAAAATTGTGAAAATGGTCAAAAACCCTGGCGGTGGCTGGCAACGCTGGTGGGGAAAGAGTTAAAATAATAAACTGAAGAATATTATATGATATATGATAAGCAGATAAGCTTGAGATTAATGTCAACAGGGAACAGCTGTGCAAAGTTCAGCATAAAACACAGAAATTGACAATAAAGAAATAAAAAAGATGCTTTCGTTGGAGACAGCAGGTTTCTGTGGATGGATAGGAAAGTTGGCTTCTGAATGTGTCAGAACTATAAACAGAATTCACTGTGAAATACACCATCATGGAGGAGAGAGACAGACAGACAGGCCAACAGACAGCCACACACAGCGAAAAAACCCTACAGCAAACCAGAAATAATTAATGACCTTTTAAGAACCGCCAAGCCACAGTCCCAGAGAGCAGGGGGGAAGACTCTAAGAGAGAGAGAGATGGATAAAAAAAAACGACAAGAAAGAGATGGCAAACAAGACAGAACGAAATGGAAAGGAGTTTAAATGACTAAACAAATGCCATCTGAGTTAATTCAGTCAGCTGTCGGCCGTGAAGAGTGGTCCTGATGCAGTCGTGTTCTCAGGCGACAGGTTAAAGTGCTGGGCGGTTAGGCTGAGATTAGTTCAGTTGAGCGGCCCATGCTGAGCTGCTTTGATGCCTGGATCCCTCCTGCTTTAGCAGCTAATGGGGCCTATGCTAAGCCTCGGCCTCTCACCCACCAAAAGCTATAATTAGGATTTCCATTGAAACTGAAGCCTGCATTTATTTTAGGATTTGTACAACTTACAGTGGAAACTTACAATGAGATGGATATGGGTTGTGATAGCTTAATGGCTGTGTTTATAGAAATTCCAGAAACTTTGTAGCCTTTTTATCTCTTTGTTTGAAATTGTTCTCCGGCTGGTATGATTGCAGTTACGGCTATGGATTTTCATTGTGAAGGTTGTTCCGACAGTAAAATCCTTGAGGTTTCCTCCTCTTCGAAAGAATGTCTGATTAATAAGGTGTCGATTCCAAAAGACGATAAAAAGTTAAATTGAAAAATTCCTTCAAGGATAGACCGCAACAATCGGGCGCTTGTTCGCTGGGGCTGAGGGAAACTGTGGGATCAGAGACAGCCTTGTGTGAAGAAGCCAGGCTTGCTGCTGGAAGCGAAAACTGAAGACTGCCTTTTGAATCTAACAGAGGACGTAAAAGACGATAATTCACTGAGGTGTCACCTCATCTGCCAGTCGGGACCAAAGACGCCCAGCTGAGCTTAAACCTCTGAGTCTGTGAAACCTTTCCATTCCACTATCTGACCTCCACCTCCTTCACATACCTAGAAGTCAACAGTTGTACATGCAAAAATAAAATAAATAATATAAATGTAATATAATATCAAATAATACAATTAAATACACAAAGTCTGTATGCACACAGACACAGGAGTCTCATGATTGGATGCATGAATGAGAGACTGGCCTTCTGGCTACTCTCTGTTCATTAACTCATTTTTCACAGTCATTTCCCTCCACAGTTTGAGAAACAAAAAGCAGCTCTTTTTGCAGCACTCACTTTCTTGTGCAGTCTGCCACACAGGCTCCTCCACCTTCTCTTTCAAGATTCAAGATTCAAGAGTTTTATTTGTCACATACACAGTTATATACAGAATATACAACCGGCAGTGAAATGTAAACAAAACCTTTCTCAAAACCTTTCTCTGAAGGTTTTTTTTAATAAATGAATCTTGAGTAATAAATGAGCTTGAGTATTACCAAACCCTATTAAACTTGAGAAATAAGGACTGATTAAATCCATAAGCATGTTCGTTTGTTTAATCTGCTTCCTCTGCAGCTTTCACAACACACAGCTCTCTAATTGGCATTTAGATTAGAGGTGCTGTGGATGAAAACAGGCCGAGTATGCCTTGGGAGATCATAGCAAGAGATGTAAGCAGCATACCTTTCACACTCATAATGCCTGGTAACTTAAATCTTGAAGGGATCAACAACAGACAGTATAAGGAGAATCAGATAAAAATAGATGAAAACTAAACTAAAACAAAAGTCCCACCTTTCAGTTAAAAGAGCCAATCATCTATCTGAAATCTATCTATCTATCTAAGGCATCACACATTTTATTTTGCCTTGAAGACTGGACGTGCCTGAAAAAATACATTGGTTTATACTGACAGAGGATCTATATCAGCACCTTATCGGTTATTGTAGATGTTGAAGTGAATTGCTGGGTACATCTAATGATGCAGAGCTGTGCAAAGAAAACTTTTAGTTTTTAATCTTTTTTAATACGGTATCTTCCACCGCTTATTGAAATTCTAGCTGAAGCTGATCAGTAAATCATTATTTAAGCTAAAGATGCTACATTTGTGATATGACTGCTGTGACAGAAACAATCTTGACAAAAACTATTTTAAAAAAATGAAACATACATGGATGAATCGTTCACAATGAGTTGTATTCAGAATTTATTATATTCGATATGTAATAGGAAAATTTTTTTATATTTTTATTTATTTTATTTTCTCAGAGTGGGATTTTGTGTGTACATTTGTGGCTGTGAGAAGGTTTGTGCTTTGACCAACTTGTAATGTTGGTGGTTCCTGTCCACCAGCGGCATATAAATGTTTTTATCTTTTTCCTTGTTTGGAATGCTACACTGCTCATTTCTTCCTCCTCAAATCCATCAAGAGTCCTCAGTAAGGTGTGTGTAACAGCTTAGCGCTGTTGCTAAGGGCTTCACTGGACTGTTGTGTAGTGTTTTGCTGTGTCTACCAATGGCTTCCCTTCCCTGCTAGAGTCTCCCTGTGGTGCAAAGACCAGTTCTCCAGATCTTGTGCTGAATTGCACAGGTCTAGGGGAAATACAAAAAGGAAAAGGCGTTTTTTGAATGAAAGCACAGGGGATTTTTGAATGACGGGTCGTGCTTTGCCTAACCGGAGATGAATATCACTGTGTCCCATTGAGAACAAAACACACTGAGCAACTTCCTGTTCTAAAGACCATATATTTAACATTGTGCAGAACAAAAAGGGAAGTACAGTATACATATGCGTGCGCACACACAGCCAATTCACATGGTGGGTGATTTGCCACAGCGCCTTGCAGATCTTGCACTGCAAAAAAAATAAATAAAAAAATTGGTCATGCACACCCTGACTTTCCTGTTTCCTGTCAGCCTGGCGGAGAGGGCCAGCTGTGGGTCATGATTGCACAACCACGCTAACACAACTCATCTGGAGCCTAATAAAGTTAGATGCTTTCCCAAACAACTTGCACTCTTAATTCATGTACCATGCATTTTGCCAAGACGACGCATCCAAAATGTTATCCCGGGACAACAACAACTCACTAACACCCTCACATCATCACATGACATGAGATGTGGGCTAGCCACATCCACATCATTCCTCTCCCACAGGAGCAAGCATAGACAAGCATAGACATCAAGACAAACGCAGAAGGTTCCTGATGGCATCAATGGAACCCAATGTTCTGCAGCAATGCTGTGGTTTAGAGATTCAGGAATACGTCACAGGTGACAAAGAAGTCCCGGGCAACTTTCGATGGTCAAGGTTTTCAACACAGCTGTCTGTCTGTGGCTTTAGGAAGGCTGTCAAGAGATTTGTGGGCTGCAAGACTGAGCAAATATGGCAGCTCCCACTTTTATTTATGCATAAATATCACACAGACTAATTAAATCCTGGGCAGTCTGGGCAGCGAGGCGTGCAGTACAGCCAGTCTCTGTCTGCCTGTCTCACTCTTGTCCAGTACCTCCTGTCACATGCCAGCCAGCCAGCCAGCTTCCGTTGACTACATGGGCGCAAAAAAAAGGAACAAAAGAGAAAACTAACGCTGACAGAACAGGTCAGACGGACAGCGAGCAACAAACTGTTCCCGCCTTGTCCAGCACAATGAGATGGACCCTTTAATAACTCAGAGACTTTCAGAGTATGTAGTGGTGAATCTGATGAGGAAGAGCATTCAGAAGGTATGCAGGTGTGTAGTATTGATACATTCCTGGATATACTAATCCGACCTGCCATCTTGTGACCCCTGTGCTCCACATCTCCTTTTGGAAAGATTATGGCTTTGAATCCAATTGGTAGTTTGAGCGCCCTTTTTGGGAAAAGCAGACTCTTTGTTGTGGACCACAAGACTTCTCCATCACCAGGAATTGGCTGACAGTTACAGCTATTGTCAGAGGCAACAGGACACTTTGAAGTGCATAGATAGCATCCATCCATCCATCGGTGGGAGTCCCTCAAATTTGCAATGGTCTTGTACAAATACACAGAGAAATAGCACAGGGGCTCCACAGGGATAGGATCTCTTTTCCTTTTCATGCCCAACACTTCAGCGTTGAAGTACAGGGACTCGTCTGTACAACAAGTTGATACGATTGTGGTGACTGTTGGATAAAGATGGGCAGAAGGCGGAGTAAAGGAAATTTGTTAACAGCCCGTAGAAGAGTTTGGAGAGAATCACCAGCAAATTGGCATGGCCATGATAAAGGTGGTGGTGGTGAAAGAACAAGATCTCGTCTAGACTGTCGACTTGCCTATAATGACGACCACAAATTCAGTCATTAAATTTTTCAGACAAACATGCACCCTGCGAGTAAAGTGGAATATACTTGTGCTCAATAGCCATGTTTCAACTGTAGATCTTTGAAGTGTAATAAATTACAAAATGCTTTGAAAAGCTTCATATTTACTAGCAACAATCAAGTCTTGACTTGTCATAAGTCAATTATTTAGTCACATGACTTGAGGCAAAGTCAAATGATTATGGTTCAATCATAAAATAAAAGGTGCTCATTATGCACATTTTGTAAATTGTATTTACATCATGTGTCTCCATCCAGTGGTGTGCTATGCTGGGTTTCTGGTTTCTGGCTGCAACAAACCCCTAGAGCCAAGAAGACCCTTAGTTATATTTTTGTAAGTGAATTTTCACTAAGGGGTTTCTTAACTAAAAGGGATTATTTATTTATTTTATTTTTTTGCAACTGACTGCAGGGAGTCAGGGATGCTAACAATCTGAAAGTGCTCATCAAAAGGTATGTTCTGTCATTGGGTCTGACCAAAACACTCTGGAGAGTGTGGGTGAGATGAGGAAATAATGAACCATGTCTGTCATCCCCTAATGCTCAGCAGACTGGTTGAAGAGGACATTCAGCAACAGGATGATTCAACCATTGTGTAATAGGACGAAGAGCTAAAGTTGGTCATTCTGTGTGCACAGGCAGGAGAACATAGACTTACTGTGACTTCTCTACCTAGAACTGCCTCTGTATAGAGTGGTGCAGGTGTGACTTCAGAACCCAGAATAATAATTCACTGCTGGTTCCTTTGAGATTTTCCTATGGGGTTTTCGATTTGTGCGTAAAATAAAGCCTGTGTTAAACATAACTTGACTATACTTTGATGTTTTGTTGTACAACATAAATTACACACTCATAGCAAAAACGTGAATTTTAAATCAGTTAAGTTAATTTGTGAAAACTTACGTTTTTAACTCTTTCCCCACCAGCTTTTTTAAAAAAAAAAGTTGCCAGCCTGTTTGATAATTTTCACAAAAGTTTTATGGCCCCCCAGAATATTGTTTGTATTTATATAAAATGCAATATATCAAAAGAAAAAAAACAGACCCTCTACTTTTAAACAACAACAAACAAAAAAAGCTTTTATTCTAGCTTCATCATCAACACTTAAAAGTTTCATAAAAAAAAAAAAAAAAAAAAAAAAAATTTAGCAAAAGCTAAGAAAATCTTGTTTGAGATTAATCTGAATTAGATTCAGTACAATGATCAAAACATAGATGGAGTACCGCGAGCACCGCATTGATTAGTTTTTCGCGGCTTATTGTGATTAATAACACTCTGGCAACAATAGAGTAACAGCAAAGTTAGAAGATGTTCAGTCGCGATTCATATGTGGATCGATTTTTCCCCACACCCTATTTGCAGAGAAGAAAGAGGAGAAGAAAACAAATCTACAAACAACAGAGTTGGGGGCACCTTGATGTATTTTAATAATATAACTCTGTGACAACAAACTCTGATCATTAGAGCCTCCTAATAACTATCATGAACAAATCAATAATGTTTTAACAGTTTAACGCAGAAAGGTTACTTTTATCCATTCCTCTTTGAAATTTAGGCTTACAGTGTATATATATATATATATATATATATATATATATATATATATATATATATATATATATATATATATATATATATATATATATATATAATAAAAATATTTTTTGAAGAAGAAGAAGACGACAAAGACAAAGATGAAGAAGACATGAAATATGTGCCCATACCCAGTGCTGATGCATGTTTTGAGCACTAGAGTATAGTTTATCAGTGACTGAGTTCTGGACTCTCACTTAAACTCCCATTATAAGACAACAAAACTCTTATTTACATTGTGTTTGCACTGTTAGTTATGATGAAAGCATTTGTGAGAGTGCAGAAATAATGACAAGATCACTGCATTTACGGCTCAAACAGACATGTCTGTCAGTTAGAGTTAGAGTTATACTTTATTGTCCTTTTCAGGAAATTTGCCTTGGACTCAAAACTATAGTAACTAACTAACTAACTATAGTAAAGCAATAGTAGGGGTGAAGCAGGGCACAACCTAACGCAGGGTTAGTTGTAATACATGGTTTAAAACTTTCCACACATGCCAGCATGACAAAACTTAGTGTATTTACTAGTTGCCATAATCAATACTGTATAGAGAAAAAATTGCATCAAAATTAAAAAAATCTTTGGAAGATTTCACTGAACATTTATTTAACCATAGCAAAAGTAAATTTTTCAACAGTTTTTTTGTTTTTATTTAAAATTAGACAAATCTGATAGTATCTTAATCTTATATCTGTTATTTAACAGTTGAGATGCTTCTTTAATGCTGATCTAACAGCAGAAGACACGAGCCGCGGTTTAAATCCTATTTGCGCAGGTGGGGCATGTTGTAACACTGCGTTACAATGTACCACTATTAGAATTATGCCATTCCTTTTTTTATGAATTCTACTGAGAAACCATGAGAAAAATGTGAATAAAAACTGAGAGTCAATGTTCAGAAAATATTCATTATTATTATATTTTGAACTATGCTGTATAGCTGTGTTTTGCAGTGTGTTGTCTCTAAATTTGTTTATTTTTAATTATTACAAAAATGCAGTTTTTTTTTTGAAAAGGTTAATAATTGTATTGTATTGATTAAATATTTTAGTTTGTCTTGGATTTTTTTTTTTTTTTGTATCAGATAACATTTTAAGCTGTCATTTGGTCATGTTACATTGTGCCCCTCACGTTACAACATGCCCCACCTATGGGGCAAAAATCAACACTTCACGATTAGTTAATCTCGACAGCTGAACATAGCAAAAGATTTTGAGAGAGTTCCACAGTTAATTCTTAGTTCATATGCAAAGATGTTGGCCAATCACAGCAGTGGGCGTTTACATTGAAGTATCCAATGTAACGCCCCTTCCAACAGAGTGCTCAAATCAGGGTATAAAATGGCCTTTTATTTTCTACATTTCTAAATTTTTGATGTAAAAATCATACTAACATTATAAGTGCACGTCAGGAAACATTATATAGTATATTTATATATTGTTAGAGTCATATTTCCCATGTGTCTGTAGTCATGAGGAAAATGCAAACAACACTTGTTTTGCTGTACTGAGGAAATATACACGTACGACATCTGCCTGAAGGACAATAATGCAAAGCTGAACAAACAGAATGAACGAACTGTTTTGTGACATTTGAATTCTCTGCTGTAATGCATAATACAGGGCAGTGATTGGATTAAAATAGTTAATTCTCATGAATGATAAAAGAAACTGATGACGTAGATGCATACTATCTAGCCACGGCAGCCAATCACCATTCTGAATTAACACATAGGCCATTCCTCACATTTCGTGACACTGGCTCAACTTCATTTTTTAAACCAGTAGAATGAAATGGCTCTGAAAAATGAAAAAATAACCACCTTTTCCCCTACAAATAAACATAAGTGCTATTGTTATTTTCATTGATATGCAACCTGTACATATCTGTTAACATCTCAAAAAATGTTTTAGGGTTTCATGACCCTTTAAAGTGTTTAAAAAGCTCTTGCGAGGTGGTTTGTGATGGCTGCAGCCAGTATAGACTCAGAATGGGGCAAATCTTAACACGCAAAACAGAAACGTGAGAGGGCCCATAGGCACGGAAACTTGGGTTGTTTTGTTAGTTTCAGCACTATGGTAAACAGGGAAGCAACGGGCTCCTATTTCCACTACCTTATTTCTACTCTTCTGTTAAAACTGCCCACAAGATAAGCCGCAAAACCAGCTCACAAGAAATATAGAGCATCTCAACAATACACCCCAAAAAGGTCTGACTAGATGAAGAAACCGATACCGTCAGCCAATAACCAAACATTGTGCATCCAAAGGAGGAGAAGAGGAAAATGAGGACAGATAGAAACAAAAAGGGAAAAAAAATGAAAATGAGCCACAGAGAGACATGAGCTCTACCTGTAGGTATGCACCCAGCTGGCTGCAGATAGGAGCGTTTGCCAGGGCTGTCTGATATCTGCTTATTAGCTGTGTTTAAATCACAGACTGCACAAAGCCACGTCGGACCCACAGCCTCAGAGAACGCCAATTACACTTTCAGACACACACAAGCAATTAATAAGATCCTCAGTAGCTGTCTGGCTCCTGCAGGCAGAAGTAACCACAGGGACAGAAGACAGGCAGAACTGAGAGGAACGCTGATGCTGCAAAGCGACAGAATGGATGGAAGTCAGTGACAAAGCTCCGCTCTTACCAAAAAAGCACCATGGTAATACTTGTCTTATTTTTTAGATAAGAATTCAATACTATTTTAGAATTTGTGTGTGTTTTCTATTATTATCTAACATAAAAATGAGAATGTATAAATTAGAGATATAAAAACACGATATATCGGCCACCATGTTGGTATCAGCAATATATGTTCATTTTGAATGTTATCATTATCGACCCACTAAGAAAAAGTGGCCAATATATTAAAGGCGATAGACAATGTATGTATTGTTCCCTTCAGCTTAGTCTTCAGATGCGCACTGTTCGCCATGATGGTTTTGAATTGCTTGAAATATGATTAAAATCACTTAGAAAGAAAAATACAGTTAAGTGCAACGTGCAGTGCAAGCCTGAGGAGCGAAGGGAAGAGCGTATCCACAACAGAGTTACACCTTCATGACCAAGTTCGCTTGTGCATTTGCAGCCTTTTATTTTGTGCAATTAGAAAGAGTAATAATATGTTTATTTTGTGTAAATATAGCTGCTTTATCTCATATAGGATGCATTTGGTTCAAGAATTATCGCGGTAGTAAAGCGCGTCGATGATCATCTTTAGCTTCAGCAATGAATGACATTAATAACTATAATTGGGACTGTCATATTACATAACATTATAATGAAAACGCTACTGTAATAAAATGTGAATTCTTTGGGTTTAGTTGTCATGGTTTCAGCACGTTACGGGAATAGCGCATCCACAACAGGAGTTACACATTCTGACTATAGCACGTGACTTAGTTCAAGTTCTCTTGTGCATTTGCATCAACTTGTGCAGATTTAAGTTGTAATATTATGTTTATGCTGTACAAATATATTAATCTTGTTTGGTTGCTGGTGTTCATTTATTTCTTCAGCTTTATTTGCATGCAGCTCAAACAGCAATGCTGATATTTGAAACAGTAATATTAATTTTGTTTCAAACACTGATGCATTATTAATGACTAGCACTTTTATTTTTCTTGTATCATGTTCATCAACAATATAGTTTAATGAATTACTTCATTATGGTCCGTGTGGAGGCTAATCCATTTTATTTATCCATGGAACATGCATTTTGATTCTTTATACGCAAGTAATGTTGTCCAGTTGTTTGCATTATTTAGGCAGTATTTTATTTATACGGCAAAAGGTTTTTTTTTTTGATAAAGAAAGTTGGCTATAGGAGTGTAAAAGTAAAAGTGTCATTTTAAAACTTACACTGGTTCAAACTATGCTGCTATAGGTGTTAGATTTATGATGAAGTGCTTAGGACAATGATGAGACTTTTGTTTTTGCAATCAGGGCAGGCTCTCAAAAATCATATACAAATTTGAATTTAGAATTTTCCGACAATATATTGGTTATCAGCTTTCAAATATAAAGAATTATCGTATCGGCCAAAATTTTCATTTCAGTGCATCTCTAGTATGAATTACATTAAAACATAAATACCATTTCATATGATTAAGGTTGTCATTCTGGTACTATGGTGTATATCATTAATACTCTCGCTGTTCCATAGTACTGCTATAGCTTATTTGCCATTTCATTTGTCTTTGAATCCTACGGTTTTCTATGTTCATACCTGTTCAACGTTTGATCAAGGTTTCCTTTCATTTAATCTAAATGCTTCAAAAGTCTTGTAAAAAAGAGGTTTAAAATGCAAACAAGAGTTCTTTTATAAACATAAACAGATGAAAAGCAACCATGAAACTCTTCATAAATAAAAGCAGGAGAGAGTGTAGTGTTCCCTCTAATGGGCTGCATGGGCTGAAATCTGCATAATGGGAGAGAAAGGCCTATAATTTGACCTGGAATGAGTAAGACACACTCAGAGGTTCAGCGTCCAGCTGCGCTGTGTTTGGGTGTTCTGGATCTGGAGAATTATGCATTTGGCCTGTTGTGGTTCAAAGTATCATTTCCAATGGCTCCATCCATTTTCAAACACCCATTTTTAAAAAACAACTGAGGACAGACTGAAAGAGCGAGCGAAACGGAGTTGATATTGGACTGAGGGTGATATTGAAAGATGAACTGAGGTCTAATCTGATGAAAAATATTGAGTTTGCCCATTTTGGAGCCCAAAGTCACACTTTGTTACGGTTGGACGATGACAACAACTCACTCAATCATAGTACCAACACAGGCAGCGAGATGTTTGCCAACAAATCAAAAATGCCACTATATCTAGGGACCCCCACACATAAATACACAGTTCACCATGCAGACTGAAATAATAAACTGCCAAGATCAATAATAAGAAAAATGTGTAACCTTGCAGCTAGTTGTTGCTGTGTAGCCATAATTCATAAATCCAAAATGCATGGCCATTCTTTACAGGTGGGATGCTTCCATAGGAGTTTGTGTATTTTTATGAACATTTAAGCTAAAAAGGAATTTCCCGGGAAGATTCTCCACAGCCCATACACCTCAGGCAATCGGGTTCACAACTGATGTTTTCAGAAAACCGAATAGCGACGCCATGGAAACAGCCGTCTCTCATAGCAACAGCATCTCTTTAAGCATCGACTTACCTTTTTCCAGGTCACACTGCTCAGTTTGAGGAAAATAATGAATGTTGCAATGGAGCAACACGTCACGGTGACTATAACAAGTGTTTTGTTTTGTAAACAAAATCCAAATGATAAGCATGCTACCAAAATCACAGGCCATGAAAAGGGGTGCTGGTGCTTTTTAAGGCTCAGGAAAAAGAAGAGGGCACTGCACAGACAGGAAGTTCAGCTACTGACCACAAGCATGTTTGGGGTACACACGTACACATTCTTGAAGTGTCAGTAGTCACATCACGTACTGGAATCCAGAGAGAGTCCGCAATTCTCACTGCACCCTAAAGCACAGCGCTACATCTCATTAACAAACTACCTGCCCCATACTTGACCCACAGACAAAGAGAGAGGTGACAGTTAGCATGAAATGCTGTAGACACCGCCTGGGGGCCCCTTAAAATATTTACATTTAATCATTCAGCAGGTGCATTTATCCAAACTGACTTACAAATGAGGAATGCAAGAACACTTTCAGCTGTGCACTAAGATCGCGATATCTGCATATCATTGGTCCACTTAATGGTTTTGTGCAGTCGCTATTGTGAAATGGTTCCTTTCCCTACAGAAGTTCACAACATCCATACAGTGTTCTCAGGTGTCACCAAACAATGAAAGACCCTGGGGAATAGACATTCAAATCAGAATAGGTATTGAATGACTACACTGCTGGATAATGTGAGCCCTCAAAAAGAGGAGGACGAGCTTATTTGAACAACAAGAACAGAATAATACTCCTCTTTCTTTAATTTTGACCACTTTTAAGCAGAGACAGTCAAAAGTGAAAGAAAATCATATAGGAGAAAAGGTAAACTGGAATTGGGGCACGTTGCAGGGCACACTCGAACCTGCATCATCCACAAGAGCACCACAGCTCAGTGACGTGGATGAATAGGCCTATATTATATAACAAAAAAGAATAAATCCGATTCAATTTCAATTCAATATCGATTATTTTGGATATAGATAAGGTACAGTACACGGCAAGGAAAACAAATCTCTTAAAGCTGTAGTCCGTAACTTGTTGCGCTCTAGCGGTTAATAGACAGAACTGCATGCGTCTTGCGGAGGAACATTGCAGCCGGAGCTACTTCTCTGTTTATGTCTATGGCGAGTCACGCAGGGACTGTGCTCCTCCGCAGTGGTTCATACCAGTCTGGTCTGAAATAGTCCCAATATAAACACTTATTATAAGTGTACCATAATGATTCAGGGTAAGACAAAAACACGGTTTGGAAAATGGATTCATGTGGTACATTCTTATTATATAATTTTTGTAAATCTGTAAAAACAGACAGCAGCTTTAACTAATGTTGTAAACTATGGGAGTCAGTTGATACTACATTAGCCTACTATAATACTGAAGGTAAAAATGAACTGATTTGTATACAAACACTTAAAATTACATGTTTTTTTAAATTAGGTTCATAATTTAATTTTTTTATGATTAATAAAGTATGAAATATAAACATTTAAATGGTGGCAGTCATATAAATCTGGCAAGTTTTTTCAAACATGCATTAGATTTTGAAGAACTTTAAAAATTATAATAAGTAATATGGTGCATATATTTAGCAAAATGCTAAATGAGTTACTTCTAGCTGACTAATGAGTTTGACAGTGAATATGTTTTTCTTTGCTGCTAAATATTTTTGTGGAAACCATGATAGACTTTGATGAATAGAAAGTTCAAAAGAACAGCATGTATATGAAAAATAAATCTTTTGTAACAAATTACATTACTGTCACTTTCGATCAATTTACTGCATCCTTGCGGAATAAAATAATAGTCAAACACTGACATTTGGCTTCCAGAAGGGAAACTATAACTGTAGCATTCCTATAGCTAGCAACATCACAAAATGCATGAACTGATAGCATGTGAACATTAAATGGTCTTTAAGTCACTGGATTTAAGCATCTGCAAAATAACAACTGTAAACTACTCATCCTAAAATGGCCAGTAGCTCAATGACAGAGGCACCTGAGAGAACCTTCCCTCAGCTCAACCTTAGCCTGACCACGTCTCTTCTGGCAGTCAGGAGGGTACTCGAATTTGGTGGGAAACCGGCTCTCGCACGTCTCCCATTAAGCTCCCTGCACCCAACAATAGGTATTGAAAAGAGGGGAGCAGAAAGCCTGGCCCCAGAGTAGAGCACCTTTGTGCAGGCAGATCTGGGTGAGGTGGGGCGAGGGCGGGTGTAGGGGGTTGGGAGGAATGCAGGAGACTTCTGTTAGCCTTTACACAGAGGCTCAGTTGAGAAGCGATGGAGATGTGTAATAAGGTCTCTCCGGAGCAGGGCTGATCTAAATGAGTGCGCCCATTCAGATCGAGCCAGGGAGTTCAACAGGTTCAGACGCTGAGGGCGGACACGTGCATACCTGCATAATGCAAGAGAGGTACGCGTTCAGCGCGCCTACCTGCCCACTTTAACTGCACCGCATGGATGCAGTCTATGTACCACACACAGAAGAACAGTTTACTTCATATGAGAAAGAAAGAGAGAGTGCGGCCCACACCGAGCGGAGTGAAGTGGAGTCGACCCGCTCCCTGTAATTGAAGTAATGACATGCTGTTTATGCAGAGGAGCATTGGCAGCACAGGAATTTCTCTGTGTTAAAACTCCTCTCCACTTCAGAAAAAAAAAAGTCCTCCCCCTGCTGCTAAGTCATGTCTCGACTGGTCTCCCTGCTGGAAAATCTGCAGCCCCAGGGCAAGGTTTTGCAAGAAATGGGTTGTGTGGGGGAGGAGAGGTGAGGTGGGGAGGATGTAGAGGATTTTTATGTCCACACTTGAAACAGGGGGGTCCAAGGACACTCACTGTTCACATTCATCCTCCCAGTTTTTATTGCCAGGGCAGGGTGGGACAAAAAGAAGCTTTTCACCTGATGGCGAAAGAACAGAAAGCCCATCTGGCGTACGAGTAGCGAGTAGTACAAGTGGCGGCCCTCAGCTACCCGCAACTGGGCCAATGACACTCCTTTTTGCAAATTTTTCTATTAATTTATTTAAAATATATAAAAAATGCAATTAACACACTTCTGCGATGAACATTTTCATAATATTATTATAATAATTAGATTGGATAATTGAATTTTTATGTATTGTTTGTTCATTTTTATGCCATTGACCCAACTAAAGCAGGGTTTCCACCAAAATTACCTGGAACAATTTGATTTTCCCCCAGGCCTGTTGCTGTCGGTGTTTCCATCGCGGTCTAAAGTACCGTGAAGTTTAAGCTAATTAGTCCAGTGATGTAGGACTGCGTGCAACGTATTTTTTAAACTCCATTGTTGATTCGAATAGCAAACAACTCTTACTGCACGCACCGCAACAGACTTTTAAAAATAGTGGTTGAAATAAAATGCTGAGTGGAGTCAACCAATCAAAATGTTTAGCGGCCAAGTCCCACCCCCGAAAGTTCCTGAACTACTACTTTACCTGGAACTTCATTTAGACCCTGGTCCCTGCAGTCGAAACACACCAAGTACCACCCCAAAGTCCCTAGTTCCTGGGGAAAGTTCCTGCGGTGAAAACGTGTGACTTACGTTGAGAGCACCTCACAGACGTCCCTACTTCCATGCAGTGAGATTTCATACAGCCTCAGGCATTATCTGACTTGTTCTCTACGATTTGGCAAACATTACATTGTCCTCTCACTAAGGCTAATCAAACAACCATTGAAGTTGTGTTCTGTCAATAATTACAAGAGAGCTGTCAATAATTACCTGAGACCTCATCTCACTATGTTTTGACAGTATTAGCGCACGTATGCCACTTCAGATAAACAAGACTGAGGGACACTTGACTCGTAAACCTGAAGAGAGGAGGCCTGTCTGAGAGACTCAGCTTGTTGCACTGGGGAGTTGTCAGAAACAAAGGCTTCCCTGTGCATGGAGCCAGCCTGGGACACAAGAGTTTTTATAAGGCTGATTGAACACAAGAGCACCTCAAAAGCCCTTAATAAGAAAAAAAGAGTGCAGCAGCAGCATGCAAGTGAAATGGCACATGAGGCAGTCCTGGATGCTATTGACATTTCAATGACAATTTGAATGAAAGACCTTCTCATTCCACAGCAAAACATTACAGTCCCTCACCTGGCTTCCAGCAAATACCAGTCATTTGCAGAAAAATATCAAGAGTTCTGACGTGTCCAGACCTGGCCTTGACAAATGGCAGCCTCAGCATTTTTCTTTCATTTTGTTTGTCTAAAATCTACAAGTTTTATTGTACCATCATGAATGCACAGCTCAGAGTCGTCATGGTCTCTCGTCGACTCTGTTACAAAACAAAATCTCTGACCCTGAGAGTCTTTTAGCCCTAATCAAAAACTTTCACATTCCGAATCAACCACACTGAAGCAGTAGAAAAATTCCTCCAGCCTCATAAAGGCAACCAAGCCAATGTTCCCAAAAGTTTTCAAATGCATATTTTTGGAGAGAACGTACTCTCCTCCACACTGCTGGAACATCAGCTGGCACCAGCTTCCGCTTAAGCAAGTGGTCCATGAAAGCAACACCAAAGGATCTGTGGCTATCTACATTTCTAGAGGTCTACTTACTTAAATCCATTAAAAAGAGGCCAAATGATGACAGCTGTGGTTTGCTTATGAGAAAAAAAAAAATGTTGTCAGAGGACCCAGTCTCAAGTACGAGAAGCCAATATCCCCAAGTAATACACAACAGTCAGTTTTTCCAACAGTGCTTCCAGGACCAGTGCAAAAGAAAGAAAGAAAGAAAGAAAGAAAGAAAGAAAGAAAGAAAGAAAGAAAGAAAGAAAGAAAGAAAGAAAGAAAGAAAGAAAGAAAGAAAGAAAGAAAGAAAGAAAGAAAGAAAGAAAGAAAGAAAGAAAGAAAGAAAGAAAGAAAGAAAGAAAGAAAGAAAGAAAGAAAGAAAGAAAGAAAGAAAGAAAGAAAGAAAGAAAGAAAGAAAGAAAGAAAGAAAAAAGAAAGAAAGAAAGAAAGAAAGAAAGAAAGAAAGAAAGAAAGAAAGAAAGAAAGAAAGAAAGAAAGAAAGAAAGAAAGAAAGAAAGAAAGAAAGAGTAGAGAACTGTAGTAGAGATAGAACTGACAGAAATTTAATTGTTTGAGGTATTTCGCATGAAATAAGAATTCATCCTATTAGTCTTGTAAACGCAAGTGCTAAATCTTCTTGTGAGAATTTCCTTGTATGTGTATCATTTAAAAAAAAAAAAAAATTACCCATCATTTAGTCCGTTGATTGTGTAAATTAATCGATTTGTGCAGATATCGAGCCCAATGATCCCAATCTAATTGTAAATTATTTAAATGATGTAATGACGTAAATGACTGAACTTCTATTGAACCCGGAATATTCCGTTAAGTAAGGTGAGTGAGAGAGGAGTTTTCATGTGTTGAAGGGTGAGGTTGGCACGGTACAGTGAATGAGAGCATTCGGCAGCTGCTTTGAAAGCCATTACAGGATCGAGACAGCGCCAGGGCATTATTTACACCCTTGTCAGTGAAGCACACAACACTTCCATGAATAATCACCCAGTCATAGCGTCCATTGGGGCAACGGGCATCTGAGATCAAGCCAGCGAACGTCAGCGTTGTGGGAAAGCGATCATCAAGCTGGCTTGACCTGCATCATTTCCCATGTGATACAGGAGTCAGTGTGTCTGGACCCGGCCGCATCGTTGCAAAGGTCTCGTCGGAGCTCAGCTTGCTCCCATGGCAGTGGTCGGTAAAGTGAGCTTGCAACAAGTCTGCCATTCATTCTGTCCTTGTATCCGCGTGATACAGGATAGTGTTTCAACCCTTGCCGGAATTGATTAACTGGTCAATCAAATTAATCGGTTTTTCTCACTAAGAAGGGTGAGAACCCAATCGGGACCTTTGCCGCAGGGTACAGTCATGATTGGATTATTGATGGCGGGTTCCTATTCTTTGGCTTTGAACTGACTTGAACGGAAGATTGCGTGCAAGCAAATTCACCAGCCGCTGTCTGTGGAAATTAAACAATGCTTCGGGTTCTGTGTGACCCTTGAAGGAATTAGATCAGAAAGTGATAGGAATTGAGGAACTGAGGTGTGCAGTCCGGATCTGCGTAATGAGAGTGATCGGGGTCAGATCTGCACGGATGTAACCGTCTGAGGCAGCGTGTGAGGGAAACTGCACAGACCGGACGCGAATGCAGGACCAGATCTGATTGACACCCGGACAAATTGTCAAGATCATTGGAGCACCTGACCTAATCCCAATGAAACTTGGTCCCTATCTCTCCAGGGAGGTCAGCCGGGCAGCTGTCTGCAAAGTGCACTGCCTTATCAAGGCAAACCATGAACTGAACTCAGAAAACATCTGAAGTTATGGCAACATTTCCACACAACACAATCAGACTCACTCGAGTCAGTCCAACCGTCTGCCTGGATCTATCTCCTCTCCCACTCCATATCAACGTGTACTGTGTCAAGGATCTCTTGCAGTATTTCTGAGGCAGCTTTTCCCATGGCTCCAACATCAGCAACTTCAACTTCAAGTCTGGGCACTGATTCAGAGTCAAATTAGAGAAACCAGGAAAACTACACATGATCCTTTTGGGCATTCGATGTGCAGCAATTCCACACACACTCAAGCACAGAGATTTAATGCCATTTTTGTTAGGAGGGCCAGTAAAGCCAGCTGTTTTGGAACATCAGCAGAGAAGGTTCCACTCCACATTTCTTCCGGTAAACAAGCAGAGCAGATGCTGTGCACAGAATCCCAAAGCAGGTACCTCAGCACTGGTCTCACACCCTATCTGACAGAACCTCCTGCCCCACCACCTTATTCTCATTATGCCTGACTTAAATGACAGATGCTGTTACAGGCTGGATCAGAACCAGCTTAGGGGTCTGCTTTTACAATAACAAAGCCAGAATGGCTTTTCTTTTTTGGCATTAGTTTCCATCCCTCTTACACATCTGGAGTCTGCAGATGTTAGAAGAATGTGTGAACTGCCATTACTTCTCATACACACACACACCTTCAAAAACATTAGGATTTAGCTCTAGTTTGGCCATCTATTTTGTCAGCTGTAAAGCGAAACGTTCTCAAACACAGCATTTACCTTCACTTATTCAAGAAGTGCTGCATGCTGTTCTAGCAGTGGGTGAGAACCCATTTTGCAGAGTGATACAACAACCTTACATCATTCTGATAGATTAGCAGTCACTCCTGCTTACACATCATCACTGCTGACAGTTGCATGAAAACACTATGACAGGTTGCTCCAGGGCTTACTGACACGTGCTGGTTAATCATACAATCCTTAAACAACTTTGAACTCTATGTGGCACAGTACACTAACATTGTCAGGGGCAGGTGTCCCTATCCTTGCTCACTGCTGTATGTGCCTCATATAACCAATGAATAATGCTTCACTTCTGCAGGATTTTACTGTGATGCTTTCTTAATTTATATTTTCTGACAATGATTGTTACATTTCTTCCATTTCCTGCCTTATTACATTTTGTGTAGAAAACAACATTAAAATTATTACAGTATTATTCAGTTTTCCACCAAAATAAAAGGTTAACTTAAGGTGAGAACAGAAATATTCAATAGCTTACAATATTCAAGCTTAATAATAATAATAATAATAATAATAATAATAATAATAATAATAATAATAATAATAATAATAATAATAATAATGTTTATTAAAGTTAAGCAGCAATATGTGTTATTTTGTAAAATTAGTACATTTTCATTTTACAGTACACTAGTAATATATGTGTCTTATTTTTTGGGTTAAAATAACAGCAATTATAGTTCATCAGTTTACATTTTGTGAACAATCTGGGTCCAATTCTCTCCTATTAACTAGTTGTTTATTAGCATGCATTTTACTAGGATATTGGCTGTTTATTACTGTATAAAGCACAAATTAATGCCTTATTATTCTGAATGACCATATTCTACATCCCTTAATCCTACTCAATACCTAAACTAACAGCTAACTTACTAACTATTAATAAGCAGTAATAAGGAGTTTATTGAGGCAAAAGTCATAATAGGCAGTTAATAGTGAGAATTGGACCCTAATCGGTGTGACTGAATTTTGTAACCAAAAAATTAAGACAAATAGATTACTATTGTACTGTAAAATGAAAATTTACTAAGCTATTTAATATTTCTGTTCTCACAGCTTTTATTTTGGTGGAAAACTGAATACTGTAATATTTGTAATACGTTTTTCCACTGTATACATTTTTTACTTTACAGTACAATAGCAACATTTGTCTTAATGTTTTGGTTATAATAACAGCAACAATCATATTTATTATTATTATTATTAATAATAATAACACAATTGTATTATTAACATTAATTAGTTGTGCATTTACATTCACTTTACATGCACAGTCTACACTGTGCATGTGTTTTACAATCATTAAAAAAAAAAATAATAATAAATTGAGCCTGCTTTCTGTCACATTATGCATTATGTTTTGTTGGAAGAGACCAGCTGCCAACTGTCCAATCAGATGTTTCCTCTGCAGGTGCAGGTCAAGATTAACCTGGTTAATGTTGGGAATCTGTGAGATCTGTGGGAATCTAGGTGGAAACTTAAGGGGAAGAAAGGATGCTGTTACACCAGCCACATAGGTTATCATAATAAATCAACACATACTGAAGCACACAGTGGGCTTTATGGGCAGTACAGACAGCAGCAACACTGCTCTCTCTGTTTCAGACAGTTGAGGAGAGGACTCGCTCCACACCACGTCATTCAGGAGTTTCCCCAACCCCCGACATCTCCCTTTTGCCTCCAAACAGTCCGTTGTTCAGGGAATTTCTTCAGAGGAGAGAACTTTGCCTAGTGCTGGCACGCAGCAATACAGATGACTTCAAATCTGCAGCTTGTGAAGTAATGATTTGAGCGGCACGCAACGCCTCTTTAACATTTACCATTTTTCATGTGTAGGAATTCGCCCTGTTTATACATTCTTCTGAGGTCACAAAAACCCCAGGCTCTTGCGTAGTTCTGAGACTGGTGTTCAGTGTCACCAGGCTGATTATGTTTTATGCCAATTCTATTTCTTCCCATACTACTTTTTTTCTTTCTTTCAGGTAATCATACAAATTATCCTACTGGATGCTAGACGGGATTCGTTTTTGGGGTCTTGAGAGTCTCACAACAGTGCAAATAGCTCCCTGAGATATTGCTGAGGAGCCTATGTCAGTTATTGAGGTTTGTACATTTAATCAAGAAGCCTCACACATTTGATGGTAATGAAAGCCGGCCCAGCTGGCCACACCATGAAGCTCAGCCAAACAAACCCACATCATGGTTTATAGTTTCTGCGCCAGGCAACTCGCCTTTATGGGAAAGGAAAAATCTCCTCTGGAAAACTCTGGCCTATAGCCATTATATGAAAATGAGGCAATGGCCGCCCTGAACAATGCCATTCTTTCAGACAGGCCTTGGGAACAGCAGCCTAACTATTCTTTGAGGCAACTTTGGCAGTAAGACAGGCATGGACCAATTGTACACGTTCTTTCTCATTCTTTCTGCCAACCATACAGCATCATTATCACCAATGGTTACCTCAAACTATTTCAGACTAAACTAAACAGGCTCCCGAAAACCACAGGGGTGAAAAGTAGCTCCAGTCACTAATGAGGAACAGACATAAGCAATAAATGTACCTAAAGGAGAAATTTCTCCTAAGTATCTACAGTTTCCAACAGATCCTATAACTAATCAAGACGAAAACTACTTCACCTTGAGTTTTTAGTAGACTAGCATTGAATTAAGGCCTGTTCATACCAAAAACGATAACTTTTAAAGATAACTATATTTGTGTCCACACCAATGGACAATTATTATAAGTGCATGCTACAGTTATGTCATCTACTGTTTTAAATGCTTGTGCTCTTAATTAAGAGCAGGTGGATTTTGATTGGCTGTCAATGTTTGTATCATTCATCAGCTAAAAAAAAAGCAATTTCTACTCTATTTTATTATCATTATAGTTGTGGTTTGGACTTCCTATTCTCGCAGAATTAGAACGATTTTAAAACGTGGCAGATATTGTTATAGTTATTGTGTGTGACCAGGACTTCAACTTGAAAAACAGACCTGAATTCAAATTTAAATGTGCGCAACCATTAAGTAATTTTATGCATATGTTTGTCCACTTTACCATATTTATTCAATTAATTTTCTAACATTTCGGTCACATTTGGCAAGCTACCACTGAAAAAAAACTTTTCTGATTTATTAATATTTGTAAAGTAAAAGTGTTTGTGTCTCAAGTGCTATTATTCAACGAAGTTGCCAAGTTTAAGCCAAGTTTAATTTTCAAAAGCAATTAAAGAAAAGAAATACCAAGCTAAAGCAACACGATGAGGAACTAGTAGAAGAGTCCCATATGATCCAGAGGTCACTGGTCAGATTTTTGTAAGCGAAGATTTCCGAGTCGGGGAGGTCTATAGAGATATTTTAACAGAAAATGGTTCAAAAGATGAAACATCAGTCTATCTTTCAGCAGCAATGAGAGCAAAGCGGCTTGACACAGCCAAAGAGAGCAGGAGAGAGAGAAAACTCATCCAACCATCTGGATGTGGACTAGGCAGAAGTCCAGGAGGCAGTAAAATTCATTCCAAGTCCCTGACCGACGTGCGACTGCCACGTAGCTGTTAATGCAGGAGGACCAAGAGGAGAAAAGAGGCTGTCTTATCCCTGCAGAAACACTTTCCCACAGAGAAACATAAGCACATCTGCCTGTCTGCTACACAGCACACTGATATTGAACGGCAGTATCACAGTTTTGATGTAATATGACAATGTGATAATGATCACTTGGAGAGGTTCATAATAATAGAATGTGGTTATGGGCGTCAGATAAGTCGAGTTTAAGTCTCACATCTTTGAAGTGGGGTCCAAGCCTCAAATCCTTTCGTAATACTTTTTATACACTTCTATACACATTTTATAAACAATATTATAAATTATATTACAAGTCAAATCAAGTCAATTGTTTACAGTGTTGTTGTCATTGTAGTTATTTTTAACTAAAACTATTAAAGTTGTTAAGTGAAAAGATGAAAAACTTAACATTAGAAAATGTAAGCTTTAAAAGTACTAAACGACTAAAAAATTAAATAAAAGCTAAATAGAAATATTTTAAAAACCTAATTGTCAAAACACATAAAATTATAATTTAATAAAATTACTTTTAATAAAACTCACAAGTTACTATAAAACAAACTAAAATTAAAATATTTTTTCAAATTATAATTAAAAATAAAAATACGAATAAGTACTATAATTATTATTTGCAACTTAAAGGGATAGTTCACTCAAGCATGAAAATTCAGTCATCTTTTACTCACCCGTATGTTGTTCCAAACCTGCATGACAGACTGTGAAACACGAAAGATGATATTCTGAAAAATGTTCTGTCAATGCAATGAAAGTCAATGAGGTCCATTGTCATTTAGTTTGGACCACATTGACTTTCACTGCATGGACAAAAACAGCTAAAGAGTCAAAATATCATCTTTTGTGTTCCAAAGACAATTCAAAGACATTCAGGTTTGGAGCAACATGAAATTTCATTTTCGGCTGAACTATCCCTTTAAGTGTGACGTTTCAGACTCAAGTTTCCATTTCTGAGTAAATATATGCTGCTCGGAAGGAATAACCACATTTAAAGTGAAGAATGATGTTCAGTGTGTGACATTAAAGAATAAAGTTTGAAAGACTTCTACAGTGACTCTTGTAGTGGGTTGGTCTAGACTTGTTGGTGACTCAGTCTGTACACAAACAGGAAAAAACAGTAATGTCTAAAATGCCTTCAATATGCACCTCGCTACTAAGAGTGTAAACAGCCAGGTCACCACACAGCTCGCAGATCTCAGCACTCCTGAGATCTCTTTTTTTTTTTTTTTGCACACTGAACTTGTGTTTAGACCAAGCTGAGAGGAAGCAGCCTAACTCCCACAAACACATGAAAATGACTCACTCCATACACATGGTTGTGCTTCAAGATTTTTCCTTCTCTTTTCCTTTTTTTTTGTTGGAACTTAGAAAAAAAGGGTTCATTGAGGAGGATCAGTGCATGTATCCACAGCAGTCAGAACATGTACCCATGCCGTTATAATAGAACTACAGTAGGTTTTCACTTTGTTGAGCTACAGTCTTCATCTGTCTGTCCAAGTATACGACCAAATGTGTTATTGAATATTTAAAATAATATATGTTGTGCGTCACCTCTGTTTTTCATAGAAAGGAAATCTATATCCATTGACAGCTCTAGCAAACGTACTAAGGGTAAAGTGCTTCTACAAAAGTTGGGATTGCACTCTCACATGTGCCATTTTTAAGCAGCTCCTTCCTCAAGGAAACACATTCTTCCATCTCTTCCCGGTAAACAAAAATAAAACTCTGAGAACCAACTGAGAATCAAACATATTAGAACATGGTCTAGATGTTTACCATGACAGTAAAGCAACTCATAAGCCTCAAGTTTCCCCACATGACCCTCCAGACAAGGTTGTATTTCAATGCAGAAGTGGTCAGTTTTGTCCAAGAGTCCAGATTTGCATGGATATTTTATAGTCCTGGAATGCTGAATGAGTCAACACTTTGGTATGGCTGAATCTTATGCCCAAGCCAACATTCAGGGCTCCTGTAACCCCCAGCCGAATGGGGTGTGATGAATTCAGTCGGAGGAAGACACAGGGAATGAGGTGGGGGTGTTGAAATTGGGGGACAGATTCTGCTCATTTGTCCCACATGGCTGAGCACGCTCAAAGAGGGCAGCTCAGTTTAAACAAACATAACCACTTCCTCCTCACTGCACACAAAGCCTTTAAACAGAAACCCGTCCGTTGCTCCTCACCGGGTCATTTGGGGGAAAGAACAGCTTGCCGCCAAAACACAGTCAGCCCTGTGTGGCTCAGAGTCTGCAGACACCCTGGAAAAGCTCAAACATGGTCCTGCTTCTCAACCACACACACACACACACACACACACACACACACACACTCACACCATTGTTACAGTAGACTCAGCATCTGTACAGGGAATATATCCGGTCATTTGCTTACATACAAGAGCCTAGACAACTGTCAGTCACTGAGAGAAAGGTACTGGCATCAACTATGCTCCTTAGTTTCTTCTAAGAACATTTACAAATTAGGGATGCATGATGTACCATACATAAAATAGCAGCTCATATTAGAGGAGTTTTTTCCCCATTTATCGGTGGATGATAAATAAAGTGTATTAAATAAATCAAATTAATAAAAAAAAAAAAAAAATTATATATATATATATATATATATATATATATAAAATACTAGATGTAAAACAACACTGCATTATTTTTGAATATTGTAATATTATGTAAAAAAAGAAATTAACTGTCATGTTAAAAAGCCATGTTATTACTAATGTGCAATATATCAATGAGCAATATAATATTGAAGTGTAAAATCTTCAGGTAAAATATTTGAATACATTTTACAAAGTACATCTCTAAAAAAAGAAATCTTAAATCTTAAATTTAAAAAGAAAATCTTAAATAATTTTAATATTTTTCAAGTGCAAGATTTTTTTATATATATTCCGCAATAAATATGTTTATGTAAATACAGCATTTAAAACTATTCATTTTAGGGTTTTATTTTATTTATTTAGACAATACAGAATTTTATGTCATTTATCAGTTATCAGCCATAACAATAATTATCAGATGATAATGAGTGAATATACCAGACATGCAAGCATATAATTAACAATATATAAATAAAATCACATTAATTTAATGTGAGAAATGCAAGAAAAAGGAACTGAAAAATAAATTACTGCTAAATTATGCAGTCCCTAAGAGGAATGTTAAGGAGCAGCCTTTTCACCCCATGTTGACTCTGGAATGCTGTAGAAAGTGAAAATTCAACATTGACACATTCCTCCAGTGCCACCTGGGATGCCACTGGTCTTGCAGCAATGGCTGCCATTCCCATGACCTCCCCGTTTGCTTTATTTTGGTATTTTGATAAATTCACACATCCAAAACATGGCTATTGAACAAAGAGAGAGGAGCGGTACTAATCCAAAAGAATAATAGGAATTAGCTGGAAAAATTCACCAGGCTGAAATAAATCAGGGCAGTAAGAATGGATAGCCCCCATTCACCCCTCCTCACTTTCAGAGGTCAAAGGGTGAAATTCCTCATCTTCCATCAGGCCTCCAGATTTCACACACTATAAAGGGGAGTGCTTGAAGAGGGGGATGGGTTAACAAGACCCGGTGAGATGGAGGGATTGTGGGAGGTGTTGGTGTTGGTCTAAGGTCCTGCTGGTAGGGGGGTGGGCATAGGAAAACAGGAAGTCTGGGACTAAAAATATATGCACAGTGACACTGCTGACGTGTTTGAGCAGGGTAGTTTTAGAAGAGATCGGACAGAGCGTACGTACACCGTAAGAGGCCATTGTGTGAATTACAACAGACTGAAGGGGCAATAAATACACCAATATAAATGCAGCATCTGATGCCAGGCTCTCAATGCACATGCACGGTGGCTAAAACAGTCTCCAGTCAAATAAAAGCATCATTAATGAGCTGCTGACGCAGCTGAAGTTTCCATCGCCCAGCTAACAACGGCCGTCTCTGCACTCTGAATGCTAATGCAAGCACGAAATTACACCATTGGCCACCTGACCAAACACTGAGTGTTTTTCCGCTCTGCTTTTAGCTAAATGTGCAGGCCAGGCCATTTGAATAATGCATTGGCATTACAGAGTGGATGCATGTCAGGAACCAGAGTGACAAGGAGTGAGTAGCAGCATCTCACGCTCCACCAACTGCAAAAAAACATGTAGGAAGACACATCATGGCCATATTCCAGGATGACAATGTCAAGATTCAAATTGTGAAATAACGGTTGGGAGGGAGCATGAAGAATAATTTTCACACAAAAAAAGGCAAAAAAGGTCCATTGTCTATTGTCAATAATGCAATGTCACTTTCCAAACGAGCAGCTTTCTGTCGATCAGTGTGGCGAATTCATGTGATCAACTTGAAAATGATCAAAACCTGCATGGACAATTTTTTCACCCTTGCATGAAACTCTCGATCACATGGATCCCTATTGGAATATTTGAACTGTGCCTGACAAATTTCACCATGCAATGGAAAACATGACCGTGTGTCCACCAAAGCATTTTTTGCCAGCTGAAAACGCCAGTGCTCTTCTGAAAAAGAGCGGCTGCTTGAGACAGGGGCGTAACCAGGGGTGTTGGGGGGGTTCAGATGAGACACTATATATGTGCTATGATATGAAATATCCACAAAACTGTTACTAGTATCCGATTTCACAAATAGTAGGTTTCTTAATATAAAAATGTTGACACAAATGTAACATACATGCTCTGGCACTCATTTTGGATTTAGAGATGTTCTTCTTGTTTGTTATCGTTGAGCAAGCAGGATGTGGCGGTTGATCGTGAGGTATTTGACCCACCCCTCCTCCTCCATGATTGGATGGCTGGGTAAAAAGTGACAGTGATGAGTGCTGTGTTTTACCCAGAGCCAAACATTCTTCAACTCTCAGCGACCAGAAAAAAATAAATAGACGCCCAGCGCCTTGTAACGCTGCTACCATTTTAAAGAATGCAGCACTCCCATTGAAAACAATTGGAAAATATGCTAACCTCTGTAAAAATGACTTTATTGGACACAGCCTAAGGGTCCAAAACAGACTTGGACCTTGGATAAAGTCATACAGGTTAGGTCAAACATGAGGGTGAGTAAATGATGCCAATTTTCTCGTTTGGGTGAACCGTTTTCAAGTGCAACATGTGGAAGGACAAGTAAAAAAATAAAAAAATAAAATAAAAACATTTAAAATATTGTACAGTGGCAAAACACATCCATCTGAATGTGCATAGCTGCAGCGGTGTTGGTGAATTTAATGTGATATATATCCAAGTGGACTCGAACAAGAAAAAAAAAAAAGAAGTATGGCAGGATTTGATTATGTCCATCGGGAATTGATTGAATCGTTGTAGTTTGCTATTGGTCGATCTCATGTGAGTGACAGGTTGTCCCGCCCTTGTAAACACAATGGAAGAGATGTCACCGCATGCGTGAGGGGAAGATATTTTGATTCAAGATTATGAGGACACATGAATTAAAATAAAAACAAAAAATAATTATGAGCACAGATAAATTATTTTATAATAAATACTGCAATATAGAATAAAATAAGAATTGTCCATTTCGATTTCATGGTGACTTTATAGACACAACTTTACCAAGAGGGTGTTACTGGACAAACATGTAACAAACTAAAGCACAAGAGACTATCAACATCTTAGGCCAAAGATATAAAAAAAATGTACATGAACTAGTCCAACTCTAGTTGGCTGTTGCATGACATCCAAAACAAAGCAACTTGTGAAGGTATGCTATGGCATCCAGCAAAAGCATCCTGCAGCTTGTCGCTTGCAATGTTGGTAAAGTGACGGCTGTGCAGTTAGATGGGGAGACGACTGTCTCGAGAGACGGTGGGAAAGAGAGTTGAAAGGCCTTTTATCTTCATCTAAATCAACTGTCAACAATAGTGGAAATCACCAAGAAGACGGAAAAGCCTAACATGCAAACATAGCAGCACTGTGCCAAACAAACATGCATCACATTCACCGGGAGAAGATGCTAGAGTGCAAACGAGACGTGTGAGAGCCGACAGCGTGAAAAAAACCCAACAGTGATTACTGTTATGAAGAACACTACTTTTAGCCTCTCTGAATGCCACTATATGTGGCGGTGGTTTGCTGATTCAAGATGAACAGCATGATCCTGATTCATGAACCAGCTGACAGCCACATCATCGCCGCATGCATATTTCCCATGCACTAATGGTTAAAGCACAGATAGGAACTTGTTCTGTCTTGCTTAACAGTCGGAGAGACGCTGGCTTTCTCTGCCTAATGAGGTCAAGGAAAAGGAGCCAAATGATAAGATGATGTGACCATTTCACCTTATCATGTACTCTTTTCCCAAAACAATACAGATGAATGCCACTGAATTCACTGGATGTCACAAAAAAATTAAATAATGAGGCATTGCTAGAAGAACCATCTAAACCTACACAAGATGGAATAAATCGAATTTTACAACATCTGCTGAGCAATAAGTGTGACTAAGAGATGTGAAGTTGTTTCAAAGGGCACCATTCAGAGAAAATCAGGAAATATCCTCAAGAAGGTGGACTCTCCGCTGCAATTAGGAACAATCACAACAGATTTTATCACGCTGGACTGCATAACATCAGCACACATCAAAGCACAGAGCTGCTCCCAGAATGATGGAGAACTGTGGGGGGAGGGTATGTGTAGTATTTGAGTAGCCCCTGGGGAAACAGACCTCCAGCTCACCAGGTACAACCCCATGACCTCAAAGGAAGAGCACATTCCTGCAGCTATGCCCAATCAGGAAGTTTAACTCCCTATGCCAGCTATCTCAGCGCAACACCTGAAGCCAATCCATCAGATTGAGACCAAAAATAATAAAGCTACTTTGTTTTGAAAGCATCTCAATTATATGCTGTGCGCTGGGTACACTACAGTTCTACTGTTATTCTCTCTACTGTGATTTTCTCTGCAGATTTTCCACGCATTTGAACAATGATTCTAAACCTTTTTGACTCCCACACTGTATTCAGATATATAATAATATTCAATGGCCTTTAATGACAATGGTCACTTTTAGAGTATAATGTACAGTCAGACTGTCACTATAGCGAAATAAACTCATTTCTGTGATAATGGTCAGATGACTGTACATTATCACACTTATTAAATGGCCATTTACAAAATAAATACATAGATGGAAATTAAATACTGATTTTTATATTTACTTGTAGCGACTGATGCAGAACACTAGCACAGCTATGGGGGGAACATAGGTTTCTAAAGGGGTTGTACAGTGTTGCCATGGGTAAAGAGCATTATTTAGAAAATGACTGACCAATCAGAATCAAGTGTTCCTGAGTGTTGCATAGTGCAAGCATACAATACAGCCACTCATATGTTTTGAGATTTAAATGAAATTTCATTTGTCTTTTTATAACATTATATACATTTCAGCTTTGTGTGCATGTGACAAAATATCCAATGGGGAAAAGGAAATAAAATGATGGATTGCAAGTATCAGGACCAAAATCAAGCAGGTGGGAACAAATTCATTGCAAGAAGGGATTGTGTGTATCACTCTTTAAGTAAGTGTGTGGGAGGGGGGTTCACACAGACCTCTCTGCTGCAGTTAAAAAAATAAATTAAAAAAAATCCTATAGAATATTTTACCCATATTTAATTTATTTTTAATCATATTGTGCCCCCCTTGGAAGTTTGGCCATGGTTGAGAACCACTGGTTTGTAGACAATCAAATAAAGAGGAGCTGAGGAATGCAACATCTCAATTTCCTGCAGATATATATTTAACACAACGTTTCATGTCCAGTGCAATAATTTATATTTACATCAAAAAGTTATGAAATCCCTCACTCAGCTGGATAATGCAAACCTGACGTCATTTTCTGCATATCACATTTCTCCTCTCACAGATACTGTGGTTCTTTCTCTCCAATAAGCCCTCTGGATCCAGGCAGGAGTAGATCTCATGGCACAAACTATCTCGAAGCGGCCCATCAACATCATCCAAGAGATTAAATGCGACCATTAAAAATTATTTTTCCAGAGCTGATAATTAGTGCGCTTTAATTCCCAGCACGAAAGAGCAACTAGTAGCCTACTTATGACGTCTGGAAAAACGATGCATTAAAATCAAACCAATAAAACAAAAGAAAAACAGAAACAAGTATGGAGATGTCGAGATACTTTCTGCACAATATATGACAGGACAAGGACAACAGCGGCTGATGTTTTCCTTCATAAACAGACACAGCTGCTGAAGAATAGGCTGTCTGGAATACTAGGGCATGATGGAGTTGACCACCTCCACTTCATCCATCATCATTCATATTCCTTAAATCGTTGCCAGTATTATTCGACATCATTCCAGCAACTGACTGTTTTGCAAGGAAATACACCGGGAAAGCCAGCGAAATTCAGCATCCCTACTAAATCTCACCTAAACAGTTGGTATCACTCCAAGACTCGCGGATATAACAAAACACTTTTTTAATAAAGATGAAGTAGGCTATAACTTTTTTTGTAACGTTTGCGTAACTACGCGCTAAATAAAAAAATAAAAAAAAATCCAAAATTACAAAGTTGGAATTCAACGACGAAGACGTCAAACTATGAATTTTCTCGTAAATTGCGCGAGTCGTTACAAAGTTACACGCATCTTCGGGTAAATAAAGGTTTCTAAAAAGAATCACTGCATGTTTTCTTGCGGAATAATGAAGTTTTCCGTCTCATCTCTTCGTTGGCCAACTAACCCAGACTCCCGGCGTCACCGCTATCCAGACACAAAAATGCACGCAACTTTCCGTTATGAACATATTTTCATCGTTTAATTGGGAAAAAGCACACAAACGCGAACTGTCGCCAAAGATAGAACTAGTAAGCGATAAGAAAAACTTACCTCGCTGCAATAAAATGATCTTGAAAGAAACTCCAGAGCTCCACTTTCACCCCAGACACAACTTTGGCAATCCTTGCTCCAGTCTGCTCCACCAGCGCTCAGTCAGGGCAGGGGGAGATTCCGTGGCCATGTCAATTATGTCCCACAGCACATGTGAGCTTGATCCTGCCCCCTTTACCGTAAGCAACCATATAAACGAACTTCACAGCCGAAGGGAACGATTCAGAGACCTAAATAACCTAAATAGCACCACCAGACACATGCACAGACCCAGCTTTTACTTTAGCAAACACCACAAAAGCACGAATGCTTTGGTTCATGTTTGGTTCAACAGTCCCAATCAGTTATAGCCTATATGTGTTTGTTTTTTTGTTTTTTTATGGATTTCATATTGATTATCAGGTAGCCTAATTGGCAACAAATTGGTTCATTTTCTGATTTACACTTAAAAATATACACAGGATAAATAACATTCAAGACACACAGCTATAGCCTAACTTTGCAATTCAATTCTCACCTTAATGTCCTTGTTCAAATTTAATAGTTAGATAGAAAACTTTAGCTCACTAATAGTCTAACTAGTTTAGTAGTTTTTCAATGTGCCCATGTAAAGAAACACACTTTTGTTTTGTTGTCAAAATAATACAAGATTATTCTTATGTGTGATTATAATACTGTTACTGTTTTTCCTGTCAGTTATCTGCCTGACACGAGTATGGTACAGTTATCGCTGTCTCTTTTGCTTTGATGTTTATGCAAACATCCATGGTTCCATTTGTTAATATTATCTTCATTGTTTAAAATCTAACTATTTTTTTTTTTATCTTAGTTAAAGCTCATTTCAACATTTGCTAATACATTATTAAAATAAAAAGTTGTTGTTAATGTTATTTAATGGACCTGAGCTACAATAGACAGTTAACAAATATTAGCCTAAAAATACTGTAACAAATGCATTGCTCACTGTTAGTTGATGTTAAAGGAACAGTTCATCATTTACTCACCCTCATGTTGTTCCAAATCTGTATGAATTTCTGTCTTCTGCTGAACACATACGATATTTAGAAGAATATTGACTTCCATAGCATTTTTTTTTTCATACAATGCAAGTCACTGGGGTCCATCAATTGTTTAGTTCCCCATATTCTTCAAAATATCTTCTTTTGTGTTCAGCAGAACAAAGAAATTCATAGGTTTGGAGGCGAGTAAAGAACTTGAGGGCGAGTAAGTAACATTTTTGGGTGAACTATCCCTTTAATGCATTAACTAATGTAAACTAATTAGAACTTATTTTAAAAAGGGGGTCACCAAGTTTTGTTCATTGATCAACATGTTTTTCAATTGTTGAGTCTTTAACTTTTAGGCTACCATTAGACCCCCTGAAATGTGAATACGTGGTTACATCCTTGCAGTTCTCCTGAATGTCATTATAGTGTGGGTCACTGTGCGCTGCACCATCGTCCTGTGTTTGTATAGTTTTGCAGGCTTGTCTGCAATCTTGCTGGTCTGTCATCACAAGACAGATTTAGAAAATTAGATGGATCATTAAACTGTCATTCATGTATGCAAACTATTTTAAGTCCACTGCATGTCCGTGACTCATGGCATAATTATGTAGGTAGCTGAAAATACTTTTTAAATCTCAAAATCAGAGGATCACAGCTGAACAAACTCAGTGCCCCTTGTCCTACATTTCTCTTCGCTGGCAGTGGCAGGTAAGTCACACGGTGTAATTGTGTCTGCTGCCCCCAGCAGGACAGTTGAAGGTACTGACACAATTATTCGCATTTAGGCAACTGTAGCATGCATCTATTTATTCATTGTAACGTGTTATGATTAGACATTTTGATCTTCCATGATATTGCATTCATTCATTCATTATTTATTTTTTAGATTTTATCGAGGCCTTGAAAGAGACTTTACAAACAACATTAGAAAAAATCTTCCCGAACTTGAAAGGTATTGACAATTATGCTATCTAGGTTTGCCTTCTTTTAACATTAACGTTCACATTCACAATGACAAATTTGGTTCGGTGAATTCTTGGACATTTCTTTCATGGGAATAAAGTGAATAAGTGACCTCACTACAAAATCCTTTGCATCAATCTCAGAGCCTTCTGACGTCTGATAGTGGAAAATGGAGAAAGTGATTGCATAGGCCTACTTCATATAGGCTACTATTGGTATTTTTAACAAGAAGCACTAGCATTATAGGTTAATATTTTTCCTGAATTGTCTTATAAATCAACACTCGTTTAAGTTCACGTCTGATTTTTTGTTGTTGTTATTATTATTATTGATTCTGTCATTATTTATACACCCCACGTCATTCCAAACCTGCGACCGGTTTCGTGAAACGGCCGATGGCTTTATGAACAGATTGGCTCTGTCCGATCACAGGTAGGTGCTTATTTTACTTCAGAACAGCAAAACAAACGTAGCCTATGTTATGAATGTGTGTAGTATGAATGTAATCTGGACGTATGTTGCACCATGTTGTCATTATCATGTGACCTACCAACGTCAGTTAGTCGCTTCACTGGCATTCATAAATCCTCTCCCGTGGCCTCATGGGATAGTAAAGTGTCCATTGCATGCACACTTCAGAATCAGAAAATAAAAATAAAAAATAAAAATTGTTTTATTGAAACAGTATGACATCACTTTGTAGGCCAACCTGCAGTTAGCATTGCACTGGTTCCTTCCAGAAAAACCCAATAGGATTTCCCCATGGGCTTTTGGATTACGCAAAAAACAAGCCCTGTGATCAACAAACGTTTATGATACTTACACGTTTTGTCCATCAAGGTAATTATCACAGATGAACACAACTTTTATGAATTCTGAAGCCTAAATGCAGTCGCCAGGAGTGAAAAGCTAAAGGTAGACTACACCACGCTCCCGCGATTTCAACATCCCATCACTAAGCTTCCGACAACTCTTTCAGTTTTTATATCAAAATATTTTCCCAGAACATTTGAGTTAGACTAGTTTATAAGAGCACAGTTATGAGCATAATGTGGCTGCAAAAGTGGACTGCAGGTTACCTGTTTGACATGATGACGTTTAATCTCCCGACAGCCTCTGTAGTCCCATTTAGTCACTTGTTAGAAACCGCCTTTTTCAAGACATGTAACAGCTTAAAAAAAAAAAAATCACATGTGGGGTAATACTGATGTATTTTATGTCACAGAATAAAGAGCTTGAGCTTGTGTTCACCACAGACATTATTGCAGCCATTTAAACAAAACCCCATTCAAAAAAACCCATTGATTTCGGTACGAGGGAACCAGAAGTGCTAAAATGCTAACTCGCCTAGAAAGTATTGTCATACCTGCACCACTCTATACTTTTTGCCTACTCTTTTATGAGTATTGTAAATCTGGACATACTTCTTTTGTCACATACTGTTTTATGCCTACTAGCCACTGTCCTGCAAAGTTTATTTCCAACCTGCTTCAGCACACCTACCTGTGTATTTTCAACAAGTGATCCTGAAGAGCTTGATTAGCTTCTTTGATTAGGGTTGGAACTAAACAGGACAGTGGGTCCCCAGGAGCAGGGTTGAAGACCTCTGAAGTATGCGATTTTGGATGCAGTCATTGAATAGGCTTTTGAGCTCAAGCATGTTGTTCGCTTGATGTGCAAAAACGAATGCGGTTAATTCTTGTGTGTTACACAGGCAACATTTGAGCTTCCGCAAGAGGTTTGTTCTCACGCCTCAAGCAGTTTCAGTTGAGCTTCTGTTTATGTTCGCTGATCAGTGTTTATATGTGGATAAAAGCCTAAATTCAATCTGCTCATCATATAAAGCGATCGTGTCTGTTCAGAAAATTTGGACTTAACCGCTCGATTCATGGATTACTTTTATGATCTGTTTATAAACTTTGGTAGTTGCATAGCTGTAAATGGAGGGACAGAAAGCTCAGATTTCATCAAAAAGATTTTCAGTTGTGTTCCAAAGATGAACTAAAGTCTTACGGGTTTGGAACAACATGAGGATGAGTAATTCATGACAATTTTCATGAGAAACTCACCCCTATGATTTACTTTTTCTGTGATTTAAAATGTTGTCAATTTTTCTATGCAATTAAAATGAAAGGAGTCTGAAGAAAGGACACAAAAGCATCACAAAGGTCCATAAGACTCATGTTTTTTGCAACTCTTCTGAAACTATATGATTGCATTGTGCGCTATTTAATGTCAAATATTTAATTTTGATTTATTAGTGAGCTACTGTATGTCTTTAAATATTAAGGGTTTGGTTTTATTTCTTGAGGGAATATTCAAGCATGAAACAGAAGTTGCAATAGTATTTTCTTCCCTTTTGTGATATATATCCGAGTGAAATGGCTTCTCAAACAAGAAAAAATGTAGGGCGGTAAACACAGTAAACACATCATCAGAGAAGAGATGTACTGTAGCTGCATGAGGGAGAGGAAGATATTTTGATTAAAGATTATGAGGGCACATTAATAAAAAAAAAAAAAAAAGTGAACAGATAAATTATTTATAATAAACTGCAATATTTAATAAGAAAATAATTTTTCAAATTTGATTTCACAGTGACTACGGTTTTTTTTTCTTTCTTTTTTTCTCGTTTTACCAGTAATCATATTGATGAAGGAAGCATGAGGTTAAGCACACTTAAATAAGTGCCCCAGAAATGTTTTATATAAGTTGAATAAAATATAGTGTGGTACAAATGTGGATCATGTCAGTGCAGAGTCCAGGTGTTCTGAAACAGTGTGAAATAATGTTGGTGTCATGGAGACTGAATGGTCAGGGGATTTCCTGGAGATAAAGATTTTGAGTGAATAAACGCAGTGATCATCTTCTAACGGATATGTGCTGCTCTTAATCACAGACAGCTTCTGGCTGATACAGGATAGGGTGTTCCCTCCTATTGAAGTTCCCTAGTGTCAGAGGTGTCGGTCTGGAACAGGAAGAGCTAACTGAACACTGATTCTGACATGAAAGCGCTCTCTCTCTCTCTCTCTGCTCAGGTCTGATAAAGTCTGTATAGATGAAAAGTTAAACATAAGCGGGCACATGCCTAGTTTCTACCACAGCAAACCATGAAGAGTGCATATCTTGTCATTCAAATATTTGTAAAAGCAGCACAAACACCATACAGTACCATACAATCAGTACTCATGTTTACACGTCACACATTTGACTTCTGCGGATCATTTTTCTATAATTAGTCCTTTCAAATAAGTTGGTAGGCCTACATACTACATACTGTAATTTTAAGGAATATGTTATTAGGAATATGTTGTCTCTGTTCTGTTTCAGAATGTCCATTGGGAGGGTTCCTTTAGAATAGAGTTCTACATCAACAGTAGATCCGTGAAGCCAAAGGTCAAGCTGAGCTCTTTTCTACAAATCATAGGTTTTTGAATGAATGACATTGTGCAAATTTATATGAAATCGCCACCTAGTGAAATACTTATGTTTTCTCATGAGATCAGGTTGGCCAGTATGGAAACCTTTAGCATTTTCTATTGAATCAATCTGAAAACATTCCCATCAACATCTAGAACATGTGTTTCTACTCTGCATTTACACCAGAGTAATGCAATCTCCTCATGTTTGCCAGAAAAGAGGCGGGTGGAAAGTGATGATAATTCATGACACGCACAAGCAGAATGAGACAGACACAAGTGTTTGGCTGTATTGATCAGATAACATATTTTCCACTGCAGTTTGCCATTAACAGGACAAACCTGAACTTTTTCCTGAAAACCGAAGACATTCTTCAGTGAGACTCTTCTCTCTGGGGACCAAACTAGCGGAAAAAATGAATTGCACACACAGTGAAAAACAGAGGACAGATTCAAGATGGCCTGGATTTACAGGAGTTCACTGCTTGAGTTCCTGCCCAGAAATCAGAAATCATTCTGAAATGCTGCTTAATTTTCTTCCTCGAAGACTCTATACTACATACACTTCCACTACATCAGATTAAAAGAATTTGCCGGAAGGTTTATGTTCAACAAGACACATTAGATACACATTAGTCTTTTATGCCCACAGCCGAAGGAGATTATTTTACTTTTTTTTTTTTTTTTTGAGGGGAACATTTCAATCCTGCAAGGGAATTTGTCTATTTCCATTTGAGGGAAATGCATGTCTTAAGATGGATTTCAAAAGCACAGCTGGCAAATGTAAATGACTGGCCAATTTCATGAAAATGTACTTATTAATTCAGTGTTTCTTGCATATAGATCTAGGCTCCATGAGCAACACTGTATTTGATCACAGATAGAAAAAGGGGTCTCTTCATTGTCGTGTTCTGTGATGTTCATTCTTAAAGTAGCAATATCCTGTAGTACATCAAAATCCAGCCTGACCCACATTTAATTTATTTTTAACAAGAGTTTTTGTATAATTATATTTTATACATAATTTAATATAAACTATTACATATAACAATATTTTATTTGAATTGATTTAAAATGCAATTGATATTTCTACTAATGATATTTCAATGGTGATGCAATGGCGCAGCTATGAAATGTGAATATATATAGTAGTGGCAAAAAGTGATGGAAAATTTAAAATATGAGGAAAGAATAAAACACTAAATTTGTTTACGGTATTTATCTGACAAAATCATTTGGTAAAAAGGGAAACTGCAGCTACAGGTTTTATTTTACTATGCAAAAAAAAAAAAAAAAAAAAAAAAAAAAAACTAAAAGGTCACAGGAAAAAGCATATAAAGCACAGAAAAAGCATTGCTTTTTAAGTATTTGAAATTTTGAATAAATGTGAAGATGTACATTTTTCTAGGCCGGACATCACTTTTGGCCATATACAACATATTCAGTATGAATTCAAATGAGTTTTTTTCAAAGGTAATGGTGTCAAAGCAGCTCTCTAGTGTGGAATCTCCCTGAAACACCCTGGGTAACAGTTGATGGGATGCACCAACATATAACATTAGGGGACAGGAAAGGATTGTTAGCAGTTAAGTAAAGCCAGCTTTGGCACACGCACCTCCCTACTGCCGTCATGAATGAAAAGCCTGCAGGCATTGCATGAATTAACATTTTTATTTATTTTCATAATTTTCCAAAAGAAAAAAATAGGGAAAATTCATGCGAACACCAGAGCCATCTCATCAGAGCACTTAAGAGATCACACTACTTAAGTCCCATCTTTTACCGACTACAAGCAAGGCATATCAGATTCAAAAGAAAAAAGAACACGTGGAAAGATATAAAACTCAAAAAAAAAAAAAAAAAAATAAAAAGTTGCACACTAACAAGTTTTGTTGTTTACAGCTTCTGTAGCTGCCAATAGCTGTCCAGAAGGTCAGATTTGCATAGCGCTCAATGTGCTAGTGGTAAAAACGATGAACCAGGATTGTAGCATTAGTCAAGTTTAGTTTCCGCTTTGTGTTTTAATGTCTAATAGTCCTGATAAAAGTGTAACCCACTACAGCAGTTATATTGCTCTGTTTTTTGTTTTGTTTTTCTAAGAAGTGCTACTTGCATGTCATTATTCGCAGAAACATGTCCAGTTGATTGTCACCTGTCAGCAATTTCATATTGAATTCCTTCATAAAGCCCCTGTCCACTCAGCTTAATGCACATTATATAACACTGGCAGTTAGAGATATATCATAATTTAAATGTCCCCTACCACTCAGTGGCAGAGTCAATCACATGGGAAAAATAAAATACAAAGACATTTACAGTGGCTATATAAAATAAATGTCCTAGGTCAAAAAAGAGCTAGTCTACAGTACAAGGAAAAGCTACTGGTAAACCATGAAAATGGCTGGCCAAACGAAAACAAACAAACAAATAAAAACCACTTCACATATATAAATATATTACACTAATTACATAAACCAGAGTGTGATCGAGTGGAGGGAGGTTTGGCCATCAAGCACACAGACAGACATCTGAAAAACACTGATCTGGCTGGCCAGGACTAAGCAATCACTCAGTAAAGCTGAAGTGTGTGATTTTGGATCATAAAATACTTTCTCTAATCCCAGTTTAATGTGCAGAGAACTATAAGCAAGCATAGCTTGATTTCCCTGTAAACATTGTGGCTCTGTGGCGCTTTCAACTCAATGGCGTGCGTTCGGGGCGGGACTACCTATTTGCCTACCTGTTCGACCAATGGCAGACCAATATGAGATGGTTATTTTTGCAAATCCAATTTGTTATACATTATATGATTGACTTTAAAGAGTTAATAGTAGAAGAAAGTACATAAGCACTAAATTCTTTGTGGATTTGAATTTTGGTGACTTGATTGAGTGGTCAACCAAGGGACTGCGAGTTAATGTCCATGCCAAATAAATAGTACGTTGCAGCTCTCTTTACATGATTACAGGTGAAATTAAATACATACACACAATGCTATAGGACAAATGTCTCTGTACACTGAGGATGAAAAGCATAATGAATATATATATATATATATATATATATATATATATATATATATATATATATATATATATATATATATATATATATATATATATATATATATATATATATATATTTCACGTTTACATTTCTTGAAAAAGATGTGACCATTTCAACCCCAGATAAAAACATCATATAGCTGAGAAAGGATATTTCCAAAAAGCACTTTTCAAGTCTAAGATTGTCCTGGTCAGTTCATCTGGAAATATGTAAAAGGAGGTTTTATGTCTGTAATTAAGTTCAAACACTTAAAAGTCACAACTTTCAGTCTTTTCTTTAAGCAACAACATGCAATACCATCAGTGACCACTGGGAGCAACGCATTTGCACCGTTGCCACGTCCCTTAAACATAATGTGCAACACAGCATAGCACAACATATGTGCTGATCTCATGACTTAAATGTCTGGTATAGTCTGAGAGGACTAGTTTCCGTGAGTTACGTGCCACACAAGTATAAAGCCTCTCTAGTTTTTCCCTCCCCAACCTTTAAAAATATATGGCAGCATTACATATAGTTTCACTCACATTAAAGCACATTCTAAACTCATTCTAAAGTTATTAAAAAGTTCTTTTTTTCACATCAAAGTCTTTGTGAAGGGTGGATGGAACCAGCCGGCAGTTTAGTTTGGGAGTGGATGTAATTATCAGTAAGAGTGAAAAACATTGAGTTTACATTTACATGTTAAGACATATTGCACATAAAGCCTTTTTGTGAGTGTCTGAAGCCTTTTGGTTTTAGATGGAGTTCTATTGCACACATGCACACACACACAAATGTCCTTAATGAAATGTAGAAAAACGTTTTTTCCCTTTTTGACATGTCAGGGAAAATATGGCGTGGTGGTTATCCGTTCAACTTCATGGTGTGTAGACAAAAACGGTGACCTATGCCGACAAATCAGATATGACCAGCTTATCCATTTTACTTCCAATGTCTGAGGAGACCGTGAGCTCATCGGACTCGTAATCGTCGTCGAAAGATCTGCAAAAGCAAGCATGCAACAGTTACGCTTCATACTCCTCTGCTATATGAAGTTCAACCACATATAGTTGGTATCTCATCTCAATGCAATGTAATGAACTCCGTAGCAAATTCATTCCATTACAGAGCGCTTTGACTCACCCCTCTCGTAGCTGTTCATTGGCCGTCTCCTCTGCCACAAGAATCTCATACTCTTCGGCAGCATACTTGTCCCAGTCTGAGGGCTCTGGACCGTCACTATCCAAATCCTGATACACACACAGAGACAGAGACAGAGACAGAGACAGAGACAGAGACAGAGACAGAGACAGAGACAGAGACAGAGACAGAGACAGAGACAGAGACAGAGACAGAGACAGAGACAGACACAGAGACAGACACAGAGACAGACACAGAGACAGACACAGAGACAGACACAGAGACAGACACAGAGACAGACACAGAGACAGACACGAACACACACACTTACAGTTACAGAATGCTCAAAGTACTAACATAGATAACACTGAATATAAATGCAACCCATCAAACTCTTACCTTCTGCACTGCAAAGGGATCTCTCTGCTCATGGTCCAGGTATTTCTCCAGATTGAAGAAGGTGTCGTAGAATATATGTGCCATCCTGCAGCGCTTCAAATCTCGAAGAGTAATTTTATCTGCCAAGAGACATCATCGATTGTTTACATTACATATACTGTACATTTATTCATTGGACAGGCAAATTCCTGTGCATTCAAGGTATACAATTTATCAGTATCTTACACTGACATTTTTACATTACTACTTTCAGTAAATTCATGGTAGAGCTTTTTATTGTCATTTATGGGCTTTTAACTGGTATGAAACTCTAGAATGACAGGAAATTTAGCGAGAAAGAGAAAAAGGAATAGGATCAGAACATAGGATTAGAGCATGTATACTACATACACAGACTATGTGTGTTATTTCTACTTTGGAGGTAGCCTCACTGATTAACACAGATTGAATATCACAGGGGTGAGATGGAGCTATGAGTTTAAAAGGAATAGAGTTGTTTTTTTTACCTGGGCATTCTGGTTTAACTAAGTCCAGCATCTGGCACAGAAGATCCTGGAAGGGCAGTGGTTCAATGCCCATCCCCTCCATGCGTTCACACTGCTCCTCATAGAGAAACTCCAGTTCAAACATGGACAGAACACCATCTCCATCCATATCCATACAGCGGAACCAGTACTCTATACTGAACAGAGAGAGAGAGTTATCGTTATTTTAGTGAAGAAGCGAAGATATGAGATTGAGATTAAAGTGTCCCAAAAAGTATTTGGACACTTTTAGGCATTTTTACACTTCAGTCTGTGTACTACCTTTGTTTTAAAAATGCAAATTTGTTTGATATTTTGTCATAAAATACAAATATATTAATACATTTTAAGTCAGGCTTAAATGTCCAAATACATTTTGGACCAACAATCTCTATTCATGTTCCAGAAAAGATTAGTTTATATAGTTAATTTATCAATCAACCATAACACTTAAAAAAATTAAATTTCTCAATATTTTTGTATTATTTATATACTATTATCATATTTATTAATCTTTTGAATTCGCTTTTGTTTTTATATTTTCAGTTTTCTTTTTAACTTTAGTTACATTTTGTAATGGTCATTTGTCATTTTTATTAGTTACTGTTTTATTTTTTCATATATATTTATACCTTTAATTTATTTTCAGTTTTAGTAATTGTAGAACTTTAACTTAAATTTATTTATTTCAGTTAGTTGTCAAGGCAACATTTAAATTTTTTATAAGTTTAAAAGGTACAGTCACATTAGTGATATTTCAGTGAAATTTCACAAGCAAAAGTCCTCCATTTTTGTAATGTACAAAGCACAGCTCACACAGAAATCCCTTTCAAACCAAGCAGCTTTTTCTTGGTCACCATGGTGAATTCATGTGACCAACTTGAACCTGAGCAAAATCTGCGTAGGGGACTGGATTTCGTCTGCAAAGTTTCACTAAGCAATGGTAAATGTGACCACATCTCAAGTTTTTCCATTTCAGATTAATTTAAAATATCAAAAACTATAACACTTGTTCTCAAAACTGATCTAAAATTTGCAACTGCAGTGTCTCTATCATATGTGTGATATCTCATCTGTGTCGTTACCTTGTGGGGTTCTTTTTGTCCTCTTCTGAAATGAGGAACCAAACAAACTCAGCGTAGCTCATTCTTCCTTCTCTCTGCACTGAGTTTCCCCTAGAACAAAGAACAAACTTGCATCATAAGCCACATGTATACCACCCAAGTAAATCTCATACGACCTTATTTCTCCTCAGCGGGTCCTACCTTGTGACAGCTCCTGAGAACAGCCTCTCAATGATTCTGCTTGATGAAGCTTTGTAAAGAAGAACAGAGCAGAGGCACATCAAAAGCCAATTCTCAGTACCACACAGTCCACAAGTCAGTTTGGGACCTGAATGAGGCTCATGTTCACAAGTTCATGTAAGGGATAGTTTACCCAGAAATGAGTAAATGATAACACAACTTTCATTTTTGGGTAAATTATTCTTTTAAATAGTAATAAAAGCTAACAAATGACACTCATCTTGAGCAAAAACAGGTTCACTGTGTACTTACCATGGTCATTGTACCTGGCCAGGTCCTTGGGGTCAATGAAGAGGTCATGGTCAGTGTCCAGCTCCCAGAATTTACAGTAAATGACATAGAAGTGCTCGTAAGAGAAATAATCTGTAATTTGATTGATGTCGTCCTCTTCTTCCAGCAGGGCGAGAGTCTAGTGAGACAGCAAGAATGGCTTCTGATGACAAAGTCCTTTCAGGTTTTGAAAATTTAATTCAGCACATTGAAGGCCTAGAGTTATGATGCCATTTAATAGTGTTTACCTGGAGGAAGTTGCTTCTTCTGAGCTCTGTCATGTTGATCTTGCCTGTCCAGGAGCGATTAACCGTGTAAAATATTCTCTGAATCACCTGGAGAGTAGAGAAAGGACATCATGGAGTTAAGGATGCCAAAAAGTTCTTACGAAAACTTTAAAATATCTAGATGAAAGTGCTTGCTTAATCTCCAAAGCATTTCATTTTATTGGGAAACACTAAAATGTACTACTTTGGACATAATCCAAAAGGAAGTCTTTGAAGAAGTTACTTTTTTAAGATCTTCTCTACATGTTATACATCATAATAATCATGGAAACCAAATACATAAAGCATAGATGTTTAAACAAGTTCCAGAAGCAATAATCTCTCTAATAATGGCCTTGTGTCAAAGCCTAACTCTACCGCTAAATGAGAACTGATACTCTGCATTTCAGTGATGCCACATTTGATAAGAAGTGATATTTTTTATCAGGGGCATTGCAGTGTTCTTAACAGTGCAGTGTTCTTTAAACAAATAAACATTGATATGTCAAACCCACATGATATCATAAATAATTCAGGTTGACACTCCAGCATAGTAGGTGGCAGTATTGCAGCTTGTTAGCACTCACTCATCAGTTTGTAGCTACTACTGCTGCACAAAATTATGTCGTCGGAGATGACAGACGAAAGCGAGACTCTACATATGAAAGACTGATAACTATTTTATTATTAATATTTTTCCCCCTCAAAATTTCTATAGACATTGCAATAATATCACTATTGTGACCATTTTGGCCACAATAATCTTGTAGTGAAAATATGATATTCTAACAGCCCTAGTGCACATTGAAACCAGAGAGCAATGGTTAAGCTTATAGAACCAACTGTTGCATACTAGACGGATAATTCACCCAAAAAGGAACGTATTTCAGACAGAAAGCGAACTAGGACGGAAGCCATCAAGCTCCATAAAAAAAGCACCATAAAGGTTGCTCACATGACGTTTTCACTATATTCCAAGTTCCCTGAAGCTGTACTGTGTGTGAGGAACAGAACTACATTTAAAACATTATTTATTGAAACATTCCATCCATCACAGCTCTGAAATCTCAAGTCACATAGGTTTGGAATGACATGAGGGTGTGTAAATGATGACAAAATTTACATCTTCTGCCTGTAGGTACAGTTGTCTAGTGACTGGTTGTATGGATACATACTGGGTTATATCTAGCCCTGTGGTGACAAAGGCCCCATGCTTCAGGCTCCAAGAGAAAAAGTGACATCAGTGTGGATTAACATGCATTTCCTGGTAGATCAGTCCTCATAGGAGAACTTGGTACTGAGGTGTGTCAGCCAGTGCACCAGTGCAAGGAAGTGTCTAAATATGGGGTTGTGCAAGACCAGGGTCAGTGGCCTGTTGGTGGCATCCGTGTTTCCGTGATGTCAGGCCACTTTGACGCCATTGCCCTTCCCACCCCCTCCGTCCCCCATTCGTAGCACGTGTTGCAGCTGTCCCGCAGACAGAAAGACAGACAGACAGGCGCACTCCATATCTCACGGTTTCAACGCTCCACCAGCTCAGCTCCGATAGCTGGATCTGATTTACTGTAAACACTTAAATAAGCTAACAAGGCTTTCAAACTCAAAACTGAAATATTGGAGCAATGCTACAAATAGAGATTACAGGTGCCAAACCGATGATTAGCCCAGGACAAAGCAAAGTCATGAAAAGTTGTTGAACGATGTATAAAATAATTTTGCAATTGTTCCAATGACAAGAAAATCACCATTCCTGTAATTTTATCCCCACAAGAAATCTCCTGCCTTTCTCACTGAGCTCTTAATAAAGATGCTTACTGTTGTGATGTACCGGGAATGGAATTCAGGAGCATCTTTCAAAAATGTCAGGCCTGGATGAGTGTCCACAATGTCCTAATAAAAAAAAAATAAATAAAAAAAACAAGAATGAGATGTCCATCCTAACCTAACAGTTATTTATAACATTATTTATAAAACTAAAAATCTATAAAAATATAGGCTATAAAATCCATGGGATTCAACACAATATAATATAATATAATATAATATAATATAATATAATATAATATAATGCACTGTTTAGATCCTCTATTGGTCAAATATTTTTCTGCAGTGTGAAGTTCACTTTTACATATGACTTAATTTATTTATTATCATAATTTCATATCTACTTTTAGTAATTACTGATGCAGGTGGTACCAAAAGGCTTATATTTCACAGCTGTATTATAATATAATACATATAAGCTGTATTGTAATACATATAATCACAATGTATTACAAGAGCAATGTTCCAACCTGTAATAGAGGATGAAATCTTCTTGTTCCAGGTAATTGCAGCCTGGTTTGGCCAGCAAGTAAACAAACTTGGATGCATCATCATAGCAGCTGTGCAATAACCTGTAATAAGCAGAAAGTCTCAATACAATGCCACACAAGACATATAAAGCACTTTTTTAGTGAAAAGTGATGTGTGTTGACACTTACTTTCTCCATGTTGCAATGAATGAGTGAACAGAAACAAAACCTGTTCGCTCTCCACCAGCACAAATGAACATTGGTGCTTTCCAATAGAGGGGACATCCGCATGCCTGTGAAATGAAATGCATGAATTTTCTGTTTTCGTTGTATTTTTTTCGTCATGGAAATAAATAAAAGCTGATAACACAATTTATTACATCTAAATATTACTTAAATTATGTAAAAACAAAAGTGTAAATGTCAGGATGGATTATTCTGTTTATATTTCTTCATTATATGATATTGTTCATATATTATTCAAAATGTGAGAAAATAAATAGGATGTTGTTATAAGACGGCATCCATTATAATGCTGTGGCAATACAATTTGGCAAGCAGATATGAGGGCGAAGACTTTGAAAAACAAGTGTCAGCTTGCATGTTTAAAGCTGTCAATCTAAGGCTATTGAGAATGGTTCAGAGACTATAAATCTCATTTTAAGCAAAACAGTTCACAATTCATATGCACCTTCGCTATCTTCCCCATTTCATAAATGTCAGCTTTCTCCTCCTCAAACTCTGTGAAGGCTGCCTCGATTTTGGCAATGGCCTCGTCATAGTTGGCTGCACAGTTTGGAAGGCCTTTGGGGAAGTAGAAGCGTGGAATGTTTATGGAGGAGGGTGGAGGCGTGGCCACCACTTTGGCAGGCGGAGGACTGGGTGGCCGTGGGGTTGGCGAGGAGGGTGCAGGTGCAAGAGCTGGAGGAGGTGTTCCAGGTTTCTTCTCAGGCTGAATCTATTGATACGCAGAGAGAAAGAGAGACACAATAAGAGAAAGAATAAGGATCTCCATGGGTGTGACAACCGTTTAGCCCAAGTTGTATATTTGCTTCACAAGGCCTCAAAGAAATAATTCAGCTGAATATGAATGACATTCCACAACAGCTGTAAGACACCAAGCTAAAAACAAAGTTCAGCTGAAGGGGTGCATGAAGCAAACAGTGCAGTTAAACTTCAAAATAAGGGTTTTTCTTCTTTATATATATATATATATATATATATATATATATATATATATATATATATATATATATATATATATATATATATATATATATATATATATATATATATATATATATATTATGTATATACCATGTTCACCTTTGCATGACAAGATGCATAAGCATTACAAAGAAAATTTCAGAAATGACTTCAACCAATATTGAGAAGAAACAAAAGCAGCACATATTTTGTATATTTAGTACACATCTTCTCATAAGCATTTACTTCATCATATCCAAGCTCTACAGATGATTTGAAGTATTTATAGTGATATGCGATATCTAATTAACCAGTAAATAATGCCTTTAAATTCTTCTATGACATTAAAGATGCCTACTTAAATCACTAGCGTTCTTTTGGAAAACTTTGTGTGAAATTTTCTCCCAGTACTTGCTGTGCAAGGATGTTGGCTCTCGTTCTGCATATTCACGCTAATCAATCAACTTCGGCCTCAACAACTTTCCTGCCGATGTGATGACAAGAACTCCTCAGCAAAAATAAGACAGAGATTTTCCTTCCTTCCTGCCCTCACCAAAACAAGTCAAAGACTTAATTTCAGGGGGTTTGTGGACTGATTTGAGTTTAACTTTTTGTGGACTGGATAAATGATTGGGACATGTCGCATGCTACTCCAAAACACTATACATACAGTCATACAGTCATATTCAAATACATACAGTCTAATTCACAGGCCCGACACTAACAGCTGATGTCAGTTCACTTCATTCTTTTCAGATGGGACATTGTGGCACCAAGGTTAAACTTCTAATAACAAGCTGTGGAAATGTCCAACACATTCTATACATAGTCTTGACATACTGTTCTTATTCTGGTCTCCGGGAAAAACCCTAGAGTCAAAGCGTGCACTTAAGTCTTACTGTCAATCAAACAGAAACCAAGCTGTGGAAGTGTGACTGAATTTTGGAGAACTCTACTGCAAGCTGGAGTGGACCGAATGGATGTATTGAAGAGAACAGCTGTGGCTCGAGCCTGGCCCGTACCGTCTGCTCCCTCCCCCCTCCTCGAAGCTCCTGTACGCAACACTTGGACACTGTATTCCTGTCCTGCCTCACCCCCTTACACTATCCTATTAATAAACACGTTGGTATCTGCCTGTGAATAGTTTGTCTTGTCTGGCATGTGAGAGTTAGCCATGGCATTCTTTGCTAAACTACAGAGGTTGGCTACTGACCTGGGCTTGCTGGAACGACTTGAGCCTTTTCTTGAACCGTGATGGAAGGACAAAGTCACAGCCTCGGGCCAAAAAGGCCAGTTCCCCCTGCAAGTCGGGATCCTCCCTTAACGAGGCCTCCTTGATCATCATATTGGCAATGTCAAAGGATTCAAAAAGTGAGAAATTAGGAAAAAACCCTCAAAATAAAGAAATTGGACAAGCTACTCCTACAGTAGGTCCTCAGGGGGATCAGCTTCCGTTCAGGAGCTCGCAGAGAACTCCGTTTTAGCCAGTGTCACTCGTACGCTCTTTCTCCCAATGTTCCACTCACTTCAAAACTCTCATTTGCCAGGCTTTGTCCAGGGATGCAAGGTGGATGCGTCTTGGTGCACGGAACAATTCCTAGAATCGTGCCTGCTTCTGTTACAGCTGGAATTCAGGAGCATTGTACCAAAGAGGCCAGGCCGCCAGCCTCCTGATTGCTTTTCGAAACTACAAAACACAAAATCTCAACTCAAGTCCATAGCCAACGGGTTCCCAGCCCTGCGAAACATGAGCCGCTCTGGGTTCTGCCTCCCGGACCAGTCCCCTTTCTCTCTCTCTCTGAGCCCGTCCTGTCCTGATGAGCTGGGGGCTGAACGCACTGATACAGAGGGGAGGGGGATCAGCTGTGTCAAATGTCTGTATGGGTGAGCAAGTTGTATTATGGGAATGGAAGCCCCCTCCCACCCACAAACAGAAAGGCTAAAGTTAGCTAGAGCACAGATGAAGTTCAAATTGCTCGATCAAGACTTTGTTTACGTGCAGAGGAAGGCAGAGAGAGAGGGGAGATAGCTTGGAGGGCGATATATGGCTCCCAAGAGTTCATGGGGTGCGCTTCGGGAGTGGAGTAATAGGGCGAGTCAGAAACATTTCAGGGCACTGCACCCACAGCATAATAACACTAATGTCTGGAGTGCACAGAGCTTCCTCTCTGCTCTAGAAAGCGTCAAACTAACCGTCAAATGAACTTCATACTCGAGGCAGACAAAACCCAACTGGTGCACTACAAGAATATTTAAAGGCCCCATGACTTTTCCAGCTGTTCGTGATTTATTGGATAAGGAGAAATAGGGATTTTTACAAATATTCTGACTCAATTCCTACCTGACAAGATATTTTAGAGCTTTGCATAACCAGAAAAGTGTATAATTCAATTTAAAATGCGTAATGAGTAATACAGTTGTATTAATTTATATGACTTTTCCAGGTTCACTTTTAAAATGATGGCACTTTTCCACTGCATGGTACAGTTCGGTACGGCTTGGTACAGCTTTTTACCCTTGTGTGCCGTCGAGCAGATCAAGTGATGTTGTCAGCTGTGCTTTGTTGGCTACTCTCTTGTTTTTAGAAGTATTTTGTTTTGCTGCTATCAGCCTCCTTTGAAACAAACTTATTCGTCTTGTAGTTAAAAACATCCACATGCCAAGAAGTAGAGGCGGCACAATTACAACAATCATTCTACAATCTCACCCACTTTAAAGCGGTGCTTACAGCAGTGGAAAACTAAAGCAAGTCAAAGCAAGCCGAGCCGAACCGAGTCGTACGTACCACGCAGTGGAAAAGCGAAGCGAGCTAAGCCGAGCCGAGCCGTACCAAGCGTTACCATGCAGTGGAAAAGACTACTATTAAGACTACTCATATATCCAGGTTTTTATTCTCCACACACACACACTCACACTCACACTGACACTCACACTCACACACAGACACACACAAAACAGTTGTTGAGGACAAAAATCAAGATATTTTGCCCTTAAAAATGTTTTAATCATCTTTAGGCGAGTTTGCTGAGGCCCTGGTTTGCATAAGCTGACCTGGGTCCCATTCTTCATACAGTTAACTGTTAACTATTTGATCCAACCGTGACTCTTTTTGGCCAGAGGAGAACTGGCGCCTCGACTGAGCCTGGTTTCTCCCAAGGTTTTTTTCTCCATTCTGTCACCTGATGGAGTTTTGGTTCCTTGCTTTTTGGCTTGCTCAGTTGGGGACACTAAATGTTCAACTATATTACTGATCTGCCTGCATTGACAATATATGATAATTGAACTGAGCAGCTGTACAGCCGAATCAAATTCTGTTGCATTATTTTTCTGTTTAACACTGTCAAGCTGCTTTGAAACAATCGACATTGTAAAAAGCGCTATATAAATAAAGATGACTTGACTTCCATTCTTTGACGCTTGTCTCGGAGTTGTCATAGCAACAGGTTCAATAGCTCAGGAGCAGAAAACCAGGATTACATCATAAACATAGCCATTATGTTAAGACGGTGTCTTAAGATCTAGTATGACCCACTAGCAGTTAGTCAAGGGACAGTCAATCTTACTTTCTGGTATCAAATTAGGCCAATCTAAGTTATGAACAGTCTTAAAGAAAAAATTGATGACTAACTTGTAAAGACTAGTCCTAGCGATTTATGCAACCGGCCCCAGAAGTCAGTCCTAGACGCTGATCCTTTTGTTACGAGGGCACTCTTGATCCAGGAAAAATTATTTCATAATTATTATTATTATTATCATCAAGCACAATGAGCAACAATATTCATTATTCAATCATTATATTAATTATAATATACACTATATATTTACAGTGTATATTATATACTTTTACAGTATATAATATACACTGTAAAAATCTTAACTGCTATTTTACCATCCACTATACCTGTGTGAACTACAAAACAGAGGACTAAATAAGTATAGTGACACCTAGTGTCTGTTTATAAATCATCCAACAGCTATCTTTCCAGAAATTCACACATCGTGGTGTGTGGTTTATATTGACAGACAGCTGTGTTAATCAGTGCCATGTTTACATTTTATCTGCACAAATAAACCAGTGAACTTTTTAAGAAGGAAAAAAAGCAGAGGTAAATGGAGCTGATCTCTTTGCGTAACTAAGCTCTAACGCCCAGCAGATCTTCTCCGCTTTCCTTTAAGCCTTATAAATAACACCCTCTGTACAGGAGGCCTCCTGACATTTCAGCTGTACATAGCAATCCCAGCATTCCCTGTTCTGTCTCCGGCAGCTGTTAGGAGAATATCAAACGCATCAAGATTCCTCTGTGGGCAGGGCAGAGGGACATAAAGAGACCTGCCTGCTGCTAACACCATTAGCCATTGGTGGAGGAGAAGAGATGCATGCACAGTTCCAAATGCATGTAATGAAATACTTATTCTTGTGTTGGCCAATTCTTAGCCCGAAAAACAAACCTGCTGTAAATAGAACATTAATGAAGTTATCTTCCATGAAACAAGTAACCTCAGAACCAGATTATAGTTAGTATGCTTCTGACTCACACTGTATTCTAGCACACTAGGGATCTACTATGGCAAAATGACATAGGCCGAACTCGAACCTGCATCCCCACGGGAGCACTATGCCCATTAAGGCGCATATGAGCATGTGTGCTACGGCTGCACCATGGCCAGGGCTGGATCTAGAAATTCTAGTCCTCCATCTTTTTTTAAGTGAAGTTCAGGCAGGGACAAGACCTGGTGGATGATTCACGTGTACCAACACGTTGCATGATGGTGCTTTTGTGCGGACGACCCAAATGCAGATCCCGCTCGAGTCATTGTCTAATCTCACCATTATTATAATATATTACAAAACGATATTTCCTGGATCAAAGACCTAATATCATTATTACCTCTTAATGTTTGTCCAGTGGTTAGCGCCTTTATTTCTGTTCTTCATTGTTATTATTATCCTTTTATCTTTCATCTCTGTTGATCTCACTTCTTTTAAATCTAATTTAGCTGAATTACATAAACTGGTGTGCTCTTTTGTCTGCAGTAAATCAAATGTAAGGTTCCGCAATGTTTCATTATGTTCAGCTAGCTAGTGACAGAGTGCACTCTAATATCTCTTTAGTAAAAGCAAAAAGCTAGTTTTAAGTGATCCCATTCAAACGTAGGTCTTGTACCATCCAGTTTTTGTGGGGTTTTTTGACATGCATTTGATAAACTTTCTGGTTTGATCATATGGTATCGTATCAGATATTTCTTTTCAGCAAACAATCAATTCTTTATGGATAAAATGGGTTTCACATTGACCTTTAACGCTAACAATAAACAATTTATTCTTAAATTAATTAATTTTTGTATTAAAAATAATTAGAAATTTGATTGACCACAGAAGTTTTCCAGTAGATGTCCAAACGAACTATGTGACCTACAACAAGAGGATTAAGCACACATTGCATGAAGAATCTTAGGGCTTGTGTAAGTTATGATGTTTGACAAATCATGACAGAATTCCTAGAAACACTAGGGCAGGCCAGGACTTTACTGTCCTCAGCTGCAGAACAATATAAATACAAGAGTGTCACCTTGCCTGGCGGCTGCCTGTGGAACCAGTGGCACTTGCTCTTGATCCAGGGTTACATTCTAAAGACCTTCAATGAGTTTCCCCCTCCACTGTCCACTGTTGGCATAATTAATTCTTATACTGCAGTTTCCTTGACTCCAAGCCTTGTGCAGTGCAGCTAAGAATGAATACTATTATACTTTCAGCTTGAATATTTCAGTGGGAGTGTATATTTCACCTTTAGTTTAGGTGGTCTTCTACAAACAGCAGGTAATAATAAATTAGGGTGACTATACGTCCTCTTTTTCCCCAGACATGTCCTCCCCTTTTGGTCCGATTTCTAAATTTCCCAAAATGTCTGGGATTTGGCTTTTGCTTTCTACAGATGCCATTCATTGTGTACGTTGGTCATGTATGCAAATGTTGGTCAAACTGTATAACTATATATATATAAATATAAATATAATGGCATATAACTGGTACATTTTTACCATTAGGTAAATAGCCATGGCCTATATTTGGAGGTACCCTGCATTATGAAACATACGAGTGGATTCGCTGAGACCAGCAGAGCTGTGCACCGCTGGGAAATCCTATGAGCAAGGAGAGTTAATGCTTCCACGGCCCTCCGCTTCAACTTCAGAGTCACACCTGTCTGCCTGCTTATGCCAGCCAGCTTGTTCTAGGACGTGCTGTAACAGTGCCCGGGCCTCTCGATGGCTCTGCAGGTGCTGAGTATGTTCTTGCACTGACAGGAGCCAGGCTCATCACACCTGTCTCCTTCCCATCATCCCAGACACTCCAGCACCACGCTGAGTCTTCAATTAACAGCAAATCCGCTCTTAGGGATTCCAGAGGTATCGGAGTGCTGTACGGGTGTCATCCGTCCACTGACATGACCTATCAAAATAATCTTCTTCACCTTTAGAAGATAGATTTCCACTACAACAGCATTGGCTTTCTAGGATTTGGAAATACTCATGGTGTATTGGTCTTATTGACACACATTTAGTCAAATAACCAGAGATTCCAACTACATTTGTTGCATTTGTGGGAATAATAATGTTTTCATTCCATCAATTTTCAGCAGGTCTCAGTTGCGCAGTGTTGGGATGCCATCGCTGTTGCCCTGAAGCCTGGTACACCCCTCTTCCTGCACACCGCTAACATTATAACGTCACAATGTGCATTTGGCACTGGCTGCGTGACAGTGTTGGGTACCTCGGAGCAATCAGAAGGTGCTCTTCGCTCCAAATACTAAGAAAAAGTGCATAGCTGCCTGAAAGCAGTTATTCAGAGTTTAATTTCAGCTTTCAAAGCTATGCTTAGTGTTTTGATTTATGGCACAGCAAGTGCAGCACAGGCCTCTGAGACTGGAGGAGGATGGGGCACCGAGGAGGCGCACAGTTATATTAGATCCTTACTGAAAGTGAGGAGACGAGACAACAGTAAGAAGAGGACAGGACAAATGTGCCTGCATTTCAGAGATGGATAGATAGATAGAAAAATAAATAACCAGCATGTTATCACCATGAAATCAAGTCAATTCTTATTTTCTATGGAATATTTCAGTGTTTATTTATTATTTATTTTATTTTTCCCAAAATTAATTTGCCCTCATAATCTTTAATCAAAATATCTTCCCCTCCCTCATGCAGTGACATCTCTTCTCTGATGACACGTTTACTGGCACGAGGGCGGGACCACAGCAATAGCAAACCACAAACATCCAATCAATTCCCAGTGGACAAAATCAAGTCTTGTCAAATCTGATTGTGTCAGCAAAAATCCAAATGTCCCAGATGAAGGTAATACAAAAACATTATTTTTAGTTTTAAAAGTCGTCAATATTGCACGTTGCAATTCTATATCACTTATCATAAGCCATTCTCTGGCTAATCACACTACTTGTTCTTATATTCCATCAGGGATTTGTTTGTTTCTATATACACTGACGTCAAGTCAAATTTTATTTCTATAGCACATTTAAAAGCAACAGAGTTACGCCAAAGCGCTGTACAGTAATACAATGTGCATATAAAAAGAAAGATACAAAATATAAACATATTAGACCCAATACAAGCCTAATAATAAATAAATATAAAAATCTACCAATATCGATCAAATCAAAAGCCAGAGAGAACAGATTTAAGAGCCGATTTAAAGCTGGCTAATAAAGGAGCAGACCTCACATTGAAGGGCAGACTATTCCAGAGTTTAGGTGCTGCAGCAGAGAAGGCCCGACCACCCTTAGTTTTACAGCAAAAACGTGGGACAGTTAAAAGAAGCTGATAACAAGACCTAAGAGTTCTTTGGGGAGTGTAAGGAATCAGAAGATCACTTGTGTATTTTGGTGCAACACCAGATAGAGCCTTCTACAAAAAAACTGCAACCTTAAATTCTGAACTTAACAGGAAGCCAATGTAAAAGTTGCTAAAGCGGGAGAAATGTGATCTCTCTTTTTTTGTGCCGGTAAGAAGTCTCGCTGCAGCATTTTGGACATTTTGCAGGCGAGAGATTGTAGTTTGAGGCAGGCCACAGTACAGGGAATTACAGTAGTCCAAACGTGATGTTATGAAGGCGTGGATTATGGTCTCTAAATCTTTTGGAGACAAAAACTGGTTTAATTTTGCAATAGATCTCAAATGAAAGAAACTGCCCTTTACCACTGAACTGATTTGTTTCTCAATTTAGTGACAAATCAAATGTAACCCCAAGATTACTTACATTTTAGGTTGAACACTGTCAGAGATAGAACCTAAATTAAAAGGAGATGAAGGCCTGGATGGGCCTAAAAATTTAAATTTTGCTTTTGCTTTCATGTAATTGCAAAAAATTATTAGCCATCCAACATTTGATCTGCTCAAAACAGTCACACAGTACGTCCAAGGGATAAGAACTGTTAGTTTTTGCCGGTGGATAAAACTGTATCGTCAGCATAGCAGTGGTAGGAGATCCTATATTTCTTAAAAATGGCACCCAATGGCAGCATATAAATAAAAAAATGGATCCTTGGGGTATTGCATTATGGCTGTGTTATGCATTATGGGCGACGTGGATAAAAAAAAAAAAAATAATTACTAGCACTGAACTAGCACTTAATATTTACATTTTTAAGCAAACATGGGATGCTAGGAAAATCTGACAAATGCTGTAAGATCATATACACAGGCACTGACTGTAATGCACAGGTCTGTTCATATAGACTTCAGAATGTCAGTACTTGAGCTGTACTAAAACACATTGATTGGTGTGATATCATGCCATTATTTCATGCATCTTTAATCAGATTTATTAAAAGTACTATACTATAAAGTATCCTGATCTATTCTGAGTTATATAATAACACAGCCATCCTGTTAATATCAACACTATCCTTTTAGCCTTTCACACAGTATTAAAGCAAACTGGTGTTCATAGCACATAAGCCTGTCTCTACACATATAACTCTGTTATATCATGTTGAACCCAAACAGTTGGAGTGACTGGGGGCAGATGGCAGAGTCCGTCTCGCTCTCTCTCTACTGCAGTGCAGAAAGAGAGAACCACGGCTGGACAGCCCATCTCATCCTCACCCCCACCTCCCCTCGCTCGCTCTGACGCAGGAGCGACTGCCATGTGTGTAAAATGATCCCTCAAAGATAAAGCTTCTAATTTGCAGTTTATTTCTGCAGCAGGCACTGGGCAGACTTTAGAAACACATACAAATACCCTACACCACACACACACACACACACACACACACACACACACCACTGTTTGAGTCTAAGAGCTTGAAAATAGAAGTGCCAAATGCCATCACCATAGCGATAACCCTTTACCTGGACTTCTGAGAGCTTCTGAGGAATGTGGGGGCATGAAAGGGGCCTTATTTCCTCACACACACTCGGCAGAGAGCTGAATTGAGGAAGTGGATTTTATGAGGGCCTATTCTATTCCGAGCTGGATTTCCTCTATGAAAAGCCACACAGTGGGACCACTGAAAGAAGTGCCATTAAAATTACAGCTCACAAAGGCTGGTCCCATGGAGGACGGGACGGCTTTTTAAAAGCCAGAATATTCTAAATTAACTTCATTTGGAGAGACACAACTTTGGGCATTTACACTCAGTGCCAGACAGGACATGTTAAATCAACCCATTTCAAATTTCAAGCAATGCTTTAAAGGGGTGGTTGATTATGATTTCACTTTTTAAACTTTAGTTAGTGTGTAATGTTGCTGTTTGAGCATAAACAACATCTGCAAAGTTACAACGCTCAAAGTTCAAAGTAAAGGGAGATATTTTCTTTTAAAGAAATAGCTTTTTAAAGACTTCAACAAACGGCTGGTAGGGACTACAATGAGCTTCCTCACAGGTTAGTGACATCACTAGCCCTGAAATTTACATAAGCCCTGCCCCCGGGGGTTCCCCCTCAACAAAGGGGGTGAGATTGTCATGACAGAATATGCTAATCAATGACTAGAAGATACATAAATTCATCAACTAACCATTCAGGAACATCTTGTTGCATTCTACATGTTGTCACTTCTTCTTGAGTCTCTCCATCACTGTCCAACTCCGGTTTGATCATAAAAGGCTGAACAGTTTCATTGCCTGTCTGCATGAGGTTATCAGAGCTGCTAACTGGAGTTCTTGAAGCTCCGCCCTGTGAGCACCAGCTCATTTGCATTTAAAGGGACACACAAAAATGGCACATTTTTGCTCACCCTCAAAAAGTTACAATTTTAACATGCTATAAAAAAAATTATCTGTGGGGTATTTTGAGCTAAAACTTTACATACACACTCTCAGATTGTATTTGCCGTTTGCATTTTTGTTTACGCGAACGCACAATGACTGCCACATTTCAAATGGAAAAGCAAAGTCTGTTTGCAATTGCATTTCCATTGTCTTACAAGTTATGACCCTGCCATTTTGGAATAGTAATAGAAAATCACCTATTTGCTATTTAATTTCCTCCGTGTCCTGCCACAATCTGCCCAAAATTCAAATGGAATCGCAATCCCCTTTGCACTTGCACTTCCAATGTCTACAGATATCAGCGCCACACGCACGAGTACTGGGGGATATAAAGAAATGAGGACATTTCATTCTACCGAACTACCTGCAAGGGCTGAATTACTGCTCATACAGCTCAGTTTATTTGACAAATTAAAATAGTGAGGAAACGCAATGCTGTTTCACTTGGTCTACACTATCTAAAGTGTGTTGAGTGTGTTGAAAGATATAATGTTATTCTGTGTGTTAGTTTGTTGGCTGTATGAGACTAGCAGTAAGCTCCATCATACTGATGATATTCTTATATTTCATCGTGTTGAGCTACATAACATTGATTAATTTTATGTACATCTGCTCATCTGTCTAATAAAGCATATGCAAGAACAGCATCTCTGTCAAGTCGAAGTTTGTTGCGACGCTCTTGCCATCTCAAAAATGACATCAATACTGATCGTCTTTTGATTTCTCATTTTGTTCCAAAGTCTGCTTCCCATGGTCCTTAATGTTTGAACGAAACTACAACAGCTAGACGTTACGCAGTTGTCCACGTCTGTTGCCATGGTTTCTATGGCAGTAAAAGCAGAAACCGAGGGTAGCACAGATATGACGGCATTGACAGGCGACTCCCTCACACGTCCTGGTTCCTAGGTTAAAAAAAAAAAAAAAAAAAAAAAAAAAAAAAAAAAAAAAATTGCAATTTTCCCAAAATTTACAAATAGTTGGAAATATTTGAGATATTGTAAGTACTCAACTGAACAAAATATATAACACTGGCCTAGCGGTTTTTGGATATTTTACTGCAAAAATCCTACATATTGCACATTTAATATATAAATAATATATTTTATTGTCATTTATTTTAAAAGTGTAATAAGTGAAATAAATGCATTTGAAATAGAATCTTAAATAATTTATTTATTAACTATCAAATGCATTGATTTCATTTAAATTTCATTCCTTTATGTAGGAATGAAAACTTAATAAAAAATAAAATCCATATACATAAATTGGGATTTCTTTTTCGGTTTTAAAGTTTTTTTTTTTTTTCAATTTTAGTTTTCGTTTTTTTAAGGCCAGAATTAAAAGTGTGCATATAATTATTGTGATGTAATTTATATCAATGCACTCATTTATAAAAACAAAAAAAAACTTGATACTTTATATCAATGCTATGATTTGTGGCTCTCATACTCATCTTTGTATTTTATATAATTCTTTAGGATGATCATCGTTATTTGTGAGAAGGAAAACGCATTTAGCATAGGTAAATTACCTCCATTTATTTGTTTTTGTTTTTTTATTATTTTGCTCTAATACTTAGTACTAGATCAAAAACAATAATGTATCTAGTTGTTCCCAATGTATGGTCAGAGTTTGGCAAATCAGCTTTTTCCTATTTTGCAACTAAAGAATGGAATGAGCTTCAAACTTAAAAACTCTTCCTACAGTAAATGCTTTTAAATCTTTATTGGAAACTTGTGATTGTTTTAACTAACTGTTGTATTTTATTAATTTTTTGCATTATTTAGTTTGTATTATTTCTAGCTCACTAATTAAAAAGCTAATTTGCGATTTGAACTTTGTTGCTGGTAAGAGTTAGTAATGAAAATTGTTGTATTAAATTAGAAAAGAATACAAAATATAAGCATTTTCAGTAGTGGCCTCTGAATGTTTATTTCATTACATCAATTATTAGTCATTATAATACTCCACTTGAATTACTTAGATACATTATCAAAAATTTGTAAGGACAGATTAACCCTTTCATGCATAGTGGTCACTACAGTGGACAGCTATTCAAAAAGCGTTTTCTTGCATATACATGGGTTTTGATGGCATAGTTGCACATCAGCCTCTACAGTGGACACTCGTGCATCATCCTATACATTGCCACCAAGTGGTAAGACATTGCATATCCATTTTTTCCCCTCTAAACCAAGATGGCCAATGGCCAGTCAAAAATGCCAAGTTGCTCCGGAATATCCATACATTCTTTCTATCCTAGGAGACTCTTGCAGGTAAAAATGTTGTAGCATCAAGTAATATCTAATAAGTCATATCACAGTTACATTTTCCAAGTATTGATTTTAGAGAAAATTCAGATTAATCATCTGTCCACTACAGTGGACAACATGCATCAATAGCTATATTTCAGCTACAATTCATACTATATGTAATGCACGTTACTTGTAATGCATTACTTGTTAGATCAAAACGTAATCTGATTACATAATGCATGTTACTTGTGATGCATTACTTCACCTGTAACATCAAAACGTAATCTGACTGCGCAATGCACGGTACTTATAATTCATTACTTTATTCGTAACATCAAAACGTAATCTGATTACATAATGCATGTTACTTGTAATCCATTACTTCACTCCTTACATCAAAACGTAATCTGATTGCATTATGCATGTTACCTGTAATGCGGTTCCCCCAACACTGCTCATTTCAAATGAGATTGAAAACACCTGATCGCTAGGTTTTCTCAGAGGAGAGATATGGTAGAAATATGTCCAACTTGAACATAATAATCAGAATTATCAGCTAATAATGGTAAATTGACATACTCTGGTACACTGGAGGGAGCATCTGAGTTGCTTTTCCAGAGTTGTACATTGACAGGTTGTAGAGATTTCTGATGGAATCACGCCCTCATGTTCTGATATCAAAGATGCGTGAAGTTCAACTTGAATGAAGTTCGATTGCATTTGCATTTGTATATATTTCAGTTCACAATTTGATACAATTGTATTGATTGGTTTGTTATTAAATACACACATATGTTACTGTATTATGTTTAATACAGTATATCTTCAGTTTAAACCATAAACACATGCTGTCCACTCTAGTGGACATCTAAAAATCTCTTTGAAAAATATGTGTAAACATTTTTTAAATCTTGTTTTTCATGCCCTAACAAAAAAAAAGATGCCCTAAAAAAAATAAAAATTAAAAAAAATAATAAAAACTTGACTGAGGTTATCATAATTCATGCATGAAAGGGTTAATGTGTGACTTGGAGGCTCCAAGTTTAGATGAATACTTGGTAATTGACTGAGGTGACATGAACATGCAGTATTGTTGCAATTGATTTGTGGTGGCCTTGTGTTTGTGGCTCTTGCTCAATGTATTCTTCACATGCTGTTGTTTACCACTTGGCTGCCATCTATTTCAGGGCAGGTCAGAGCAGCCTGAAGGTGCTAGCCAAAGGCCTGCTCACGTTTTTACAACCAAATAAGCAGAGAGCCTGAAAACAAAATGCAGAGGAGCAATGAAATTGTAAGGGTCTTTACATTCTGATCTTGAAAACCTTTTTGCAAAAATGCAAATAAAGCCATACTAAAAATAATATGGCTCTATTGATGCAGCTTTGTTTCTGTATAGATGAAATGTAGCATGAGCCACCACAAATTTTACTGTTATCATAATCATTATAAATCTTAACTGTGTCAGAATTCCTGTACTTTCACATCATGTACTCAATCATTAAATGTGTATGTTCTGTAGCTATCCCAGACATACCACATCTACCACGTTAGCATCCTCCTTTGACCTGTACATTTATGATGTCGTAGAGAAAAGTAGGGAGCGAAGGCTGGCCCGTGCGGTCCGATCAAACAGACAAGCTACTGTAGCTCATATTCCTCAAGCAGTTAATGCTGGTTCTGATAGAAAGGTGTCAGAATACATAGTGGGAACACATGGCACCTGGATAAGGGAAGAAGGGGAAGAAGCCAAGCCAGCGGAGGCAGTGTGATGCTTTGGGCAATGTTCTGCTAGGAAAACTTGGGTCCTGCCATCCATGTGGATGTTACTTTGACATGTACCACCTACCTAAGCATTGTTGCAGACTATGTACAGCCTTTCATGGAAACGGTATTCCCTGGTGGCTGTGGTCTCTTTCAGCAGGATAATGTGCCCTGCCACAAAGCAAAAATGGTTCAGGAACGAGATTGAGGTGTTGACTTGGCCTCCAAATCCCCCAGATCTCAATCCAATCGAGCATCTGTGGGATGTGCTGAACAAACAAGTCCGATCCATGGAGGCCCCACCTCACAATTTACAGGACTAAAAGGATCTGCTGCTAACATCTTGGTGCCAGATACCACAGCACACTTTCAGGGGTCTAGTGGAGTCCATGCCTCGACGGGTCGGGGCTGTTTTGGCAGGAAAAGGGGACCAACACAATATTAGGACATAATGTTATGCCTGATCGTGTATATGTTGTCTGAATTTTGAATTCTACTTACATGGCTGCATTTTTCAAAGTTTTGCATCTTTCCAATCTACAGGTGCAACTGGATGCATCTCTTTTTCTAAAACTATTTACTAGAGGCAATAAACAGGAAAGACACACAATTAAAAACAGGCATTGTTCAACTTAACTTTAAGGTAGGCCTATATGAGAACTGCTATGAGCCGAGGCCTGCTGCACTTATAGTCTTCACCAGCAGATGGGGGTATGAGCCCATATGTATATATGTGCTAAAGTTAAAGGGTAGTTCAGTCATTTACTCACCCTCATGTCATTCCAAACCTGTATGAGGGGGTAAGTAAATTATGACAATATTCATTTTTTGGGTTACTAACCCTTTCAAATAATGTGTCAACAGTTCAACCAAGATATACCTACTATCAATCAAACCATGTCAATGTCAAGCATAATACATGGAACACAGAGGCTTTGAAATATGATGCATCATAGTCATTAGTGCCGCATTTAAAGCAGTTGTTAGACTTGCTAAAACCATTTAAAGCTATGATATTTACCACCCAGAAGACACAAGGTCATGAACCATGTGATTCTGAAATGTCTCATTCACCAATCTCATAATTTCACTGCATTTGCCAACTAATTTAAAACTGTCCAGGAACTTTACGCACCTCATTTTATGTGGATAAAGGATCAGAGAGTTTCAACATATGAAACTTTTTGTTGTACAAAACATGTATTGTCACATCATTCAGCTCATCTCTTAGACAGTGGACACAGTCTAGTAGTTATGGCAATATGGCCTTTGTAGGTTGAGTCTACTGGGGAGATGGAATCTCTGACGAGGATAAAGCTTTCATTGGCCAACACCTCCCAAATTCCCTGGACTACACTGGATTACAGGTGGAAAATACAGTCAGGAGCGAGTAACCACAACAAACGAGGCTTATTGGAAAAAGACCTTGTGATGCCAGGCAAACACTTGTCTTTTTCCATACATGACATGCTGTGTACATGCTATGTTTATGTTGTGAGCTCTCTCTAAAACACTAGATGGCAGACCATGCTTCTTGAATAAAAATATAGAAACACTAGAATGGTCTCATCGAAGAACTTTTTGAAGTGGACTATTCAGTCACCGACTCAGATTTACAGTAAAATAGTGTGGTTACTGCAGGCCATGGACACACACACACACACACACACACACACACACACACACACACACACACACACACACACACACACACACACACACACACACACACACACAAAGCTGAGTCATAGTAAAATATAAATTAATATTTCACTCACTCTCTTCAAGTCTAGCTAGTCATTATCTGAGGGATTAATAATCATGGTAACATGAGTCCTTGTGTCTGTTGTGGCCATCTCATTGCAAGCACTCTCTGGTCCGATTATCTAGTTGTAGTGCTAACTGAGACATTACTTTCCATTCCCCTTTTGTCTTGCGCTCTTTTCTTCCCCTCTACTCACTCCCACCAGCAGCACCAGCTGCAAAAATACACACCAACGTCTGAACTCAGTGACATGGATCTCGCTAAAACACTGTGACAAAACACTAAATCACAGAGATAAACCGCTGCCCTTTTTTGGATAGCCGTTGACGTTCCAGGTGCCGTGATTTGGAGATCTCTAGCACAAACTGCGGAAGAGAATGTTTTTACCTGTTCAAAAGATACACAGGCTAATTTCAAATATAGCTTGTTGTTTACCACTGATTTTATGTATCACAACAAACTGCAAGCATCGAAACAGGGTAATGTGGCCGTGGGTATGACAAGACAAGGTTCATTATGAGATGAGAGTCCATTAAAACTCTGCTCCCTCCAGCGCTCAGATAGAAATCAGCCATTAACACTGTTCAATGACAACTGCAGTTTCTGAATTCAGCAAGCCTGCATTGTCTCAAGCACTTGTGCTGAGCTTCGGGCATTAAAAGTGACATTGCTCTTGATTATTCAAATGCAAGGCACATGAGTAGTCTGGAAGGTTTCGTAACTCCATTATAAATTAGAGTTTTGTCTTTCACACAGTTCACAGGATAATGGGTAATCTCTTGGATAACAACTTCCAGACAGCATGTTAAAGTGAAGGGTTCTGCCTGACTACTGGACACTCCCTGTGTGTGTGTGTGTGTGTGTGTGTGTGTGTGTGTGTGTGTGTGTGTGTGTGTGTGTGTGTGTGTCTGTGTCTGTGTCTGTGTCTGTGTCTGTGTCTGTGTCTGTGTCTGTGTCTGTGTCTGTGTCTGTGTCTGTGTCTGTGTCTGTGTCTGTGTGTGGAATAGAAAGTTCAAAAGAACAGCATTTATTTGAAACATAAATCATGTAACATTATAAATGCCTTTACATATTTGATCAATTTAATGCATCCTTGCTGAATAAAAGTATAAATTCCTTTCAATAAAAAAATTAAAACCCAAACCTTTTGCATATACATATCTTATAGCTTTGATCATATCCGAGTTGTTAATTCAGTTTAGTTATGCTAAGCACTGATTTGATAACAAGAATGCCTCACAAAGCTTTTTGTAGCATATATAAAAGTCCATATTTTGAAATATTTCTGAAGAATTTCACAACAATGCGCCATCCAAATTAGTCTGAGGGTTTAGTTTGATAGATTCATAGAAAAGCTGTAAGATGGCTGAAGATGTGATTCAATTAAATTCTCTGACAAAAGCAATCTCATTTTAATGAACTCAATACATAATTCAACAAACACAAAAGAAACCACTTGTGCCTTAATATTTTTTTAACTAATAGTGATATAAACACAAACACAGATATATCTCACAAAACCACACAGAACTCTGCAGTCTTCCTGTAAAAGATCTCACAAAACGATCGCTCTGACAAATAGCTGTAAAAATCACATAAAACAAGAAACATGCTGTACTCAAATTCATCCCATCAGACTCTTCACCTAACCATTAGAAAACACATAGTTTGAGACTGTGAATGAGCAACAGTTTCATTGTTGAAAAATAGAAAGCCACTGTTCAGTGCTGATGGTCATGGTACAGGAAGTAACACAGAGCTCCTGTTTTTTTCTTCTGTCAAATCCCCATGCCAGCTCAAGGACTTAAGCAGCCCCCAACACAAACGGAGGCTTAAGCACCATTTTAGCACATCTCCTCAGACATGCTAAACCCTGGGAAAAAAATCCCAAGGGCTGGGAAAAGTTGACATCACTTGGGGGATTCTATCAGTGCTTATACACACACTGCTGTTTGAGGAGGTGTTGTCTTGTTGCCATGTACTTTTACGTTGTTTATTACCAGAGCTATAGCCTCTTCCATTACTTTTTTGTATTGGAAACCCTTCACAAATAGCAACAGGCAGTGATTCACAGAAGGATGTTGCACATAAGGGGGTTTCTTGGCTCAAACCTCAGCTGTGATTTCATTTCCTCTCAGTGCAGGGCAGCCATGCCGGTGATGTAATTCCCTGCTGACCCTATGCAAACAATTCAAGCAAATAAGAAGGTGGACACAAAAGGCATACGTGCACCCTCACTCACTAATTCTGTCCTTGAGTGAGAGAGCAAAAGCAAAAAAAAAAAAAAAAAAAAAAATTCATTTGTGATCAAAACTTTAGTGATTCTGACTGTGAAAGGCCAAAACGTTCTTTGAAAATTTATTTGACTGCCAGGTATACAAACTAAGTTTACAGGTGTAAAAGGTGAACTGTGTGAAAAATTAATTATCATTAAAGTCCTCATGAAATCAAAAGTGACCCTATTCATTTTTGTTAGAACATATTAAAGGTCTTAGGGTGAACAATTCATCCGTGCAAGTTAATACACAGAAAAAAATAGTAATCTTTAATCAAAATCTGAAAAGTAACTTCCGGTCTGGAAACAGTGTTCCTTCTCAGATGATGTCAGTTTGATGGCTTAGGTTTGAATATCCTTAACCACTCCCCTCCAACCGTTAGTCTGCTAGGAGCACGAGATGGAGAGGAGGAGCGCTTAAGTAAAACCCTTCCCTCTATTCAATATTCCGTTTCACTTGGAAATGCGTCACAGCACTGAAGAAAACTCACTTGCTACTTCCGGTTCACTGCGACTTTAACATACTGCTGTATTCCAATTGGTTTCTCTCACCTACTTTTTCAATCTGTTCCTTGTTTCTCCGAATCTCCTGTTGCTCTTGGTTCAATGCAGGTGAGTTAATTGCAGTAGTTTGCTAGTTTTCTCAATTGACATAATTTCAGAGGCAAAGAAAACAAAAATTGCTATGGCACAGTTCATAAAGTCTCAGTTATCTGCAGATGTTAGCACATTTAAATGAGGTTGAGGATTGGATATGGGTTTCAATTAAGGAAAATACTGAGATGACTAAACCAGCAACGTTATTTTTAATTACACTACAGTAAAAACAGGGTATAAAATGAGATAATAAATATGTGTGCACTTTTTAGCTGACTTACAAACTAACAAAGTAGAACATTAAAACTAAAATATTATGTATTATATATTAATTCAACAGAATTACAAGAAAAAATATATAATTTTTTTTTAAAATGTTAATACAATTCAAATGATTTATTGTCATCTCACACATGGATCTGCATTCAATTAATTAGCATCAAACAAACAATATAAAGATTACTTATTAAAAGAAAACATTGAAAAAAATGATTGCATAACCGCCAAATAGGTGGCAATGTGCACCAAGTAGGTTATGTAACTCGCCATTAAACAAAAGAAGAAGAGGAAGTAGAATGGCGCGCGCTTTTTCTTAGCGTTAGCGTTTCTTAGCTGTTTCCATGGTGAATCATCGAATCGTCGCTCTGTTGAGAATGTCTTGTGTGTTAACCCCTGGAACATACTCTGAGTTGTCTGAATTTACTCCCGGACTCGTTTTTGGAACCAGCATACCTCGAGTAAGCAAGGTTTTGGTTAATCAACCGAGAGTTCAAGGTATATGTGACGGTAAGTTAACCTTGCTTTCTGGAATACCCCCCAGGTTTAATCCAGAGTTTGCGATTAACACTGAAGCGCGTGCACCTGAAAGTGTGACACGTGCGGCAAACAGCCAATCACAGTGTCCGTTTGATTCACTTCTCTTCTGAAGATTGAGAGATCATTCTGAAAATTATCATGAAATTAAATGCGTTTACAAAGCAGGAATAAACACTGCTGCTGCAGCGACAGTTTGAGAAGGCGGCTGAAAGATTATCTGACTATATCAATGCATGATGTGAATCAAAGAAATATGTCTAATAATTATAGTATACTATACTAATATTATAGGTTCACAAAGAGCTCAAATTAATACACGTTTAAAAGAATTATGAATGCATGTATTATATTTATATTAATATTAGGCTACTTCTCAAATAATATAATATTATATTATATTAATTAAAAGTAATTATAATTCATATAATATAAATGTAATAAATAATTAGCACCAAGAGACAAGCAATTTTGTCTCTTAAATTTTTTCACTATAAACTGCTTTAATTTGTAACGAGAGATACAGGGGTGTGGGTTTTACTTGCAGCTGATTGGTCCAATTTGGGTTTGCGATCTCTAACCCAGAAATAAAACCTGCTCCGGAGCAGGTTAGCCGTGTAGTTTAAGTTACTATGGTGATGAACACTGATAAAAACCAATCCACCTTCTTAAGACCGAAAAAGCAGAGTTTGCACAAACTAATCTCGAATTTACCTGGGTAGCAACTAAAACCAGCTTTGTGCAACAGGCCACAGAACAATGCTTCGGAGACGCCTGGATTAACCTTACTCTGTGAGATTGTGGCACTTTCACACACTCACTATTCAGACCTTGTTTTCTAAATGCTAAACTCCAGTAAAACACAAGGACACGCTGTAGTTTCTCTTCACTTCATATAACAAGAGGTGTCATGTCGACTCACTCTCAAATGCGGCCTGGCCAGTGGTGACCCAATGTGGTGTGTCTGTGGCTCTGAGCATGACTAGTTGGCCTGAGCTCTTGGAAGAGATCCTTCTGATTTATATTGACTGTAACACTCTTATTGCCAAGCAGGGTGTTCCCTGTCACCATGGAGATTAACAGCACTTCCTGACAGGTGCAGTGAAGGACATATTGCCTTGTCTGCACCATGTGGTCACCCCAACAGGGCAAGGTCTCCAGTCCAAGATGGAGAGAGTTGTCTCTAGGCTAATAGGAGGAAGGTTTTACATGCAGGCCTCAAATCTGAGGGGTGAATGTAATAAACAGTTCCACCACTTTTGCACATGGAATTTCAGTGCAAAACCTTGCACAAACCATATGTGATTATGTTAAACTAGGAACTAATTGTGCTGAAATAGCACTGTGCACTGTGAATAATAAAAATACATTCATTGTTATTCTCACACAAACATGCCTGATATTTAAATTGCACATTATTTTGTCTTAATAAAACTAAAACACTAAAAACTAAAAATCATCCTTTTCAAATGCAATATATAATTAATATACTATACATACTAAATTATGTTGTTGTTTTTTTAAACACAACATATGCAACTAAATGCTAGTGGTCACAGCTCATTTCATTAGCTATTGAAGACTCGTTTTAATGATCTTCAGAATTGCCTACATGAAGTATTTAGTTCATAGGTTTCACCATGACACACATGTGAAACCAAGAAACAAAGAGAAGCGGTAAATAAGCAATCTACAGAGAGAAGTACTAGCCCCAGCTTCCGGAGCAACAGATTACCCTGTCAGCTCTGAGACAGAGGCGAGGAGGCCCAAACCAGTTTGAGCATCCCCTTTCAACCTCACCTGCTGTTTGGTCTAGCAATGAGCCATGAGACGGAAAAAGACACACAAACAAAAAGACCACACTCAGGTCCTGTAGCAATGCACACCAGCAACTGTTAGATCTGGAGCTGGTTCCCTAGATGCTGAGATGCTGACAGATGACAGATGGGCCACATCTTGATCCATTCAGTGCTTTTGTGTTCTTGATGACACATGCAGGACCTAAATGAGATGAAACGAGGAAAGCACTGCAGGTGCAACACATTAAAAACAACACTCTAGATTCCCATCGTAAACAGCAAACAGGTATGACACAACTGTTCAGAGGGAGAACGCATGGGTCTAATGTTTCCGCAGCCTTGTTTATCTCCTTGATTGGCAGCTTTGTGTTTAAATGGGGCAGTGGGCAGGGCTCCTGGCGTAGCGCTCTTATTTTTATTGCTCCCTCGGGTGCCAGAGAGGTGATCGGGTTAGCAGAAAGCTATTCCCAAACTTAGCCGTGACCCCCACGGCAACACTGGGTCCGTTTTCCTTCTGGCGACAGCCAGTCTCTTAGCGGAATGAAATAGTAGGCGGGGAGTAAGCTGATTTAGTCTTCCTGACACCTTTGTCTGTGGATGACAAGGAGGAGGAGAAGTGCCCTAAGCAAATCAACACCATTAACAGTGTCTGTGCCAAAATCCCTGCTGCCTGCTCTAGCTATGACCTACCAGTGCTCTCGAAAAAGGACTGTGTGTCCTCCACACCAACTGCATGGCTACAGCATCACAACTCAATCCCAAAATAACATGTGGACCAATGAGAGGCAGTTACTGGGGGATGTACATTTTATGTTTTCTAACTAAACATCTCACACTTGTATCTTTGAAATGAAGCTAATGTGACAAGCATACTTTAAATGTGAAATAATTAAATGTCTACAAAACCTAAATCATCAGCCATCAGGGCATTTTTCTATATATGCTTAGGGGTGTGTACGTGTGTGTTTGCGCGCAAGTATGCTACTCATCCAACCTTAAGGGTTCTTAGTTATGCGCTGAGAGAGTACAGAAATAGGAATGGAGGAGGAGCCCCATTATTAAAGGGGGTTCCACTCTTGACAGATGTCATGGCAACGTCATAAATAGCAGGCCCGAGATAGAACCTAAGCTGGTATTGGTTTACAAAGCCAGGAAAATAAACAAGAGAGAATTTAACAGTGAGAGAAAAGATAAAAAGGGTGGGAGCGAGGTAGAACACAGGACACATAAAGAGCAAGGGTTAAATGTGCCAGGAGTGATACAGGAAATAAACAGCTTGAAAACACTTTAGAGAGCTGAGAGTTTGTAATAAATAGGTCATGAAACACTAAAAAAACATTCTCTAGATTTGCGCTAGATGATGACTACGTTTTTTGTTTTGGAGAATTGAGAAAGCTTTCACACCTTTTTACACATATTTCAAAATTGTGATGAGAATTGACAAGTGCTGAATGGGGGATGGGGCATAAGAAGAAGTCTACACTGGGGAGAAAATTGATGTCATTCAAATGTATAAACAAGTACGTCCAATACATGCCAGAGTCTCACCCAAGAACCCTGAACTAGAGTATCACAAACTGTGCTTTCTTCTCCCCACCATGATGGATGTGCAGATAAAAAGGACTAGAGGTGACAGCCAGCTCCAAAAGACACATGATACTGACCCCACAGTTAACTGCAACAAGCTTTTTTGCAACCGGCTATATTTCTCAGGGGTAAGAGGTTAAAGCTATTAGATGCGTTTAACAAAAAGATATATCATATAGTTTGGACATCAACCTAGGAAATTACAACGGTTTAAAAATTTAAATCATTAAGTAAAATACAATAAACCACAAATCAACTGACTAAACTGCAACGATTTTAAATCACCAAAAGATCAGTTAGCAGTGACAAATACGGACCTGTAAAGCAGGGGTTTTCAAACCCTGGGTCTTAAAAAATGGGTCACCGGGATGATCTAAGGAAAATGGAGTTACAGTAAAAATTAAAAAATTTGTTTCCACAAAATCATAGTCTATATGCCTATATAAAAAGGAATAAATATGTGAAATATATTTGCCTTAAATTAACAGTAACAAAAAGAAAGAAAAATCTGTGCGACAGTTGTTGCTGACTTTGGCTCAGCACGGCAAAAGAAAGCACATCTTGTTTTCTTTATTTTACAATAGTACAATTTAAGTAAACAATTTTGAACAAATGTCCTACTCTTATTATCTGTATGACCAAAATGACGGAGTATTTTATGTTTCTTCTGTTCAATCGCGCCGGCGCCTCACGCACGCACACACAACATATTGCAAACTTGACATCGCAGCCTGTTCATTATCAAAATAAAATAGTCAACCTAACATATAAAAATAAAATATTCAGTTTTAGTTTATAGTCAATAGTTTAAATAGTCAGTAGGCTACGATGTGTGCCATTCAGTGTGGGCACCGCTCCGCTGTGGTGTTTACAAGCACATTTGTGGTGATTTTTTCCGTCAATATTGGGATGCGAGTGAAGTATAAAGAAGCACAAATAATGGTTTAGCATCCAAATATATTGCGCATAAGTAAACATTTGGATTTGAATGAGAGATTTAGGCTATGTGAGCCTATTACATTACATTATAACATTTCGCTTTATTTACCGGTATTATTTCTGAATGCAATAAAATGTGACTTGCGCGTGACTTACCTTTTTTTTTCTTTCTCTCTCTCAGAAAGAATCAACTTTGTATTGCAAACGCGTCAAGGATCAAAGGCGGTTAAGAAAAGTGTTGAGCTGAATTTTTGTGCCATCCAGTGGTTTAAAGGATAATACAGTCAAATTGCCCATTATATACAAGTATTCTTATGCTTGGCTTGACTTGTTTGAATGTAAATGGTTGTAGGCCTATATATGGGTCGTGACAATTAAAAAAACCAAAAAAGAGGGTCGCTCTTAAAAGTTTGAAAACCACTGCTGTAAAGTATAAAAATGGTAACACCATCACTGCTTATATTTATGATAAATTCCACTTCTCCTACAGAAAGCCTTTTCTCAATTCAAGCACATGCCCCAGTATTTCAGAGGAAATTTGATTTAATGGTTGCTGTTTATGAAGGCTATAATTTTGAGCTTCAGCTAATGGTAAAATTGATTTTCCACTTCCATTAGGTCTATAAGCTATACACAGTTCTGCTTATTGGTTATATAATAAATACCCCTTAGAGAATCTGAAAGATATTTTTATATCTTCCACAAGACAAAATAACAGAATTTACCAAAATGATCCTGTACAAATATACATGTCCTTGGTTCTTAATATCATAATATTATGCTTTGCCTCTTTGAGTATCAAAGACTGTATGTAGTCGTTATAGATGTGTATGAGTCTCTGGTTTTCCTTGAAGCTGCTTACTGAAAGTCCTAGCATGCATTTGACTTCATCCCCAAAGTAGCTCAAATGATGCTGAAATCCAGCTTTGCCACTGACGACAATAGAAAGACTCATGCAAGACAATCACAAATGGCTGCAAACACCCATTGATGCTCAAGCAGGCAATATCAATGGTACATACAATTTTAAACATGATAATTTAAGGTATTACTGTTATTTCTTCTCATTTTTAACATTTTACCACTTTTATTTCTTAAAAAAGGCACACATTGCACAGATTCTGCAAGAGCTATGTCAGCTTGCAAAAACATTACATAGACCTAGTTTAGCTGAACTCACCCTGATGACTTCAGGAGTCTGTTGAATGAGAAGTGTTGAGCTTGTGTCCCTCACAGTAGATACAGGTGTTTGTATGGCAGCAGGTGCACTTGAGGGTGTTGATGCAGGTGTAGGTGCAGTCTCAGACGAAGGTACAGGCAGTGGGAGTGGAGCCACCTCTGCTTTAGTGCTGGCCAGTGTGTCCTGGAGAAGACGCATGACTTCTCGTTCCTTAGACTGAGTTCCTCTCCCAGCTCCACTCTCCACCAGCTCCTGAGCAAAGCTCTCAATGCTCTCAAGAATCCTGAGCAGCAGAGCTCCATCATCCTCTTCAGAGGTCTCAACCCCTAGCTCTGGTGGCTTGGCCACCGAAGGTCCAGATAAATCTGCCACGGGTATATCTTTAGCCACCGAGTTACCAATTAAATGCTGGGGGGAACCTGTCTGCTGGGAACAGTTTTTAAGTTTAGGGGGCAGTGGAGGCTCCTTTTGCATGTTCTGGGAAAGACACTCCAGGTCCATCAAAAGTTTATCAATATCATCGGCTCCGCCTTTATTAATGTGTGAGATTGACCTTGAGAACAGTCTAGAATCTGTACTTTTTGGCAAGTACATCTGGTTGACAGTTGAGTCGTTTTTAGGCTTAAACACAGTTCCGTTTCGGCTAAGCTCATGGAGTTTATCTGAAACACCACCACTAGGTTCAGAGTAGCCAGTGGTTCTTTTGGAGTAAGGTCTGGGCTCTGAAAGACTACAGCTGTGCTTCCCATCCCCTTTAACTGCCCTGTCAGGCATCCTTATCACATCTGAATCCTCCTCTTCGATATACAGTGCCTCCATGGCATCCTTACAGAGACTTTCGCTACTGCTAGACAAGAGAGAGTTTGTGGAAGAGAATGTGTCTGGTCGGCTGGTTGAGACTGTGTGGTGGCAGTTAAAAGGCGTTGAACCGCTACTGGAAGCTGAAGGGAAACTGCCATGTGGGAACCCATTAGTTGATGAAGGTGTACGTGCTGACAAACCAGGGAGGCTCTGAATGGATTTTATGTTGCCTGCAAGATCCCTAGAGCTATCTGGCGGTTCTGGCTGGGAGGGTTTAGTCCGAGGCTTAGTGGGCGGAGGAGACTGAACAACGTCCTCATATCGCGGAGGTTGCTCATTGCCAAAAATAGGGGAGAAGGGGATTTGTTGCAGCCCGTGTATGCTGTTAACTAGTTCAGCGAGCTCGCTGTGCTCTTGCCTCACACTTTGCCCCTGTTCCAGCTCAAGAGGAAGCCTCTTCAGATAGTTGGAGAGACGAGCCATCACATTTTTATAAATGGCTTCAGGATTCCCAGAGTCGTCGCTGCTTCCACCCATTGACTTTCTTTTGATGCACTGTTTGATGATGTCTGTGCACTTCTTCAGATCTTCAGAGCACTTGAGGAGAATGTCCAGACAGGCTTTAATATCTTCTCCTGATGCACTGCTGTCAGCCTTGGTCTTCTCAAGTATGCGGGTAATTAGGTTCTCCTCTGTGAGGCTGTTAAGGTAGAGTGTGGCCACATTGTTTAGGTTCTGCTCCAGGGATGCACTGCGACTTAGCTTATGCTCTTCGAGTACAGATTTCTGAAACAGGCCAAATGGAGGACAGTTCTCATCATTGCCTGTGAACTGGCCGTAGATAATGTCTAGATCAGTGGATCTCCTGCTGAAGGAGTCCGGCCGAACCTTACGGCCCTTCCTGAAAGTCACATGACTGGTGGAGTACTTGATCTTCTCAAATGAAAATTCCTTGATTTTCCCACTAGCCAGGTTAATGGCTTCCCCTGTAATATCCTTGAGGCTTGCTGAGCTTTGGATGGCAGATCCTTTCTTGACTCTGGGGATGACCTGGTGGTAGTCGTCACAGAAGGCTCCAGACCCTGTATTGCCATTCTCCAACGTTTTAGACTCAAGAATAGTGATGGGCCGGTCAGAACAGTTTCTGGATATGGGGGTATCAAAAAGTTCAGCACAAGTGCTGCGGTGAGCTACTGTGCAGTTCAGTCCATGTTTTAGTGCACCACAGGGTCCATTACAGTAGTGTACAGTGTGTTGGACACGACGGTCAATCACAACACTGTTATAACAGTTTATGCTACTGACCACTATGCGATAGGTAGCCGCCATGGTCTTTGTTTATTCATAAATTTAAAAATCTGTTTTGTTGTATGACGCTAGCCACCTAAAAACAATAAATGCTGTGAAGACACATTCATATAAAAATGTCAAAGTATATCAATACTAAAAATCAAATTAAAGGTGCTTTGCTTCGTCTCAACTGCAGCTTGAGCTGATTCCAAGGAAAAAAAAGGATTTCCATAGCAATCCTTCACCGGTGCCCCATAGTTAAAGGGAAGTTGCACTATAACATTTAGCAGCAAAACTATCCATTCCTTAGCATGGGCCCCAATGGCCTAATGATAGGCCTGTGTGTAGCGCTCCAGATCATCCCCCCTGTGAACAGCCGAGGCCTGTGGGCATGAAGAAATCCTCTAGCTCCCTCTCCAAAGCCACAGCATACAGCCCACCTGGTGACAGCCTTCCACTGATGTGTTCAGCAGATGTTTAACCCTCTCTCTCTCTCTCTTTCTTTATCTTTCTTTACTGGCCGGAATCAGATGCTTAAGAGTCCAATGTGAAAGCCACCTGTGAGAAGAAAAAAAAAAGGGTTAGGGGGAGAAAGAAGGCACTTATTTAGATCAATCGAAATACAGAAAGTCTATGAGACCCTAGGTTAAGCTACTGCATCCTTGGGCTGATTGTGTAAGCTATAAACAACACTGAACTAATGGCCTCTATGCAAGTAGTCAACAACCACATAGGCTACGTGTTGCTCTTCTTCAGATAACACAAGGGGAATGGTAGAAGGTTGTTTCTGCCTCAGGGTAGGGCAGACGCTTTTATCCATAGTGACTTGCATTGAATTCAAGCTATACATGTTTTCAATTCATGCATTCCTTGGGAATCAAATCCATGACCTTGGCATTGCTAGTGCCATGCTCTACTGTTTGAGTTTTGTTAATTGGAAGAATTGTTCCATCACTGAAGTGGTCACAAAAGGAAAATCATGATGTACAGTTTTGACAGCACAAGTGAGGCAGTATCTTTAATGTTGTTTCTTTTAAAAGTGATTTAATTGGTCTTGGTTAATTTGTTTAACATCTCTCTTTATTAGTTTATGAGCATGTTACCTTTTTAACTTCTCTTTGGTACAGCTAAACCACATAAAATGTTGAAAACTACAATGTGCAAAAAAAAAAAGTCTTCAAGCCAGTAGTGAACCACAAACAATAAAACAAATACGAACCGCAAAAATAAAATGAAGTGCTGTAATGCCTAATGGTGGTATGCGGTTATAAAAAATACCTAAGCCTCAGGCATTTTAGGTCTCCTGTGCTATCAAATGAAGTTATTAAGCCATCTTCAAAGGGGCCACATCACTGGAAGCTGTTAAAGAGCTTGTGATGAAAGTACACAGACAGTCTATCAATATTCTTTGACAACACACCACGCTCTGCCTCTCTTCCCTATAAAGTGTGTTTACTCAAGAGAAAGCCGTTCAAATATACAAATGCCATAATTGAACAGTTGTTCTTATAGCTTAGGTTTACTACTGAATCATTCCTTAGGAAAGAAACAATCTTTCCCTTATTGCTCTGATGATAGACTTTTGTAGTGTATAATTGGAGGCCAGCACTAAACAACAACCTACACAAGAGCAGTCTTCCTGCTTCTATGAGCTACACAAACATTTAGTTCTCAAACATTTCTCCTTCAGTCTATAGAAAGATTATATCATATGTATTTGGAGCGACATAATCATTTCATGTCTCTATTGCTCACTCTCCCTCTCTCTAATGAAAATTATGTCAACAGATGAGTCATTATGAGGCTGGAGACTTTTTTTTTTAAAATACATATAAAGGAGTGAGCTCATTACTAGCATATCTCAACCAGAACTGTTCTCCATGGCCAAAGCAATACATTCCTTTATTCTCCAATTCATTGTATTTTTCTATCGACTTTTTTTTCCCTCAGTTCTTCTGGCCCTTTTGTTTTTCTTCCATTTTTTTATTTCTCTCACAGCAGGCCTCATTAAAGCCTTGTCTTCTCTGTGTCTCAGCAGAGTAACAGCAGAGAACGAGTCTCCAGGATGTCCACCACAACCTCACCTCATATAAACTCTGACTATGGCCACGCTGCATGACATTTAAAGCGGTATAATCTGTGTCCACAATATAGCCTCGTAAATGCATTACACTTCTGTATTTCCTCACAATATCGGAACAATGGTCTCTGGCTAATGCTTTTCAGCATGGATTCATTACAGATGGGCACTATAGAGGTAGCACCTGGAAAAACATTCAGAGAGTGAGATTTGGGACAACCCACACTGTTAACAATGGACTGGTCCTGCTTGCCCAGCCAGTTACTCAAAAACTCGGCTGCTGTGAGAACCTTACAATGACAGAAAAAAACAAAGTAGTACAGTGTATGAAGTGCATAAACAACAGTAAGACAGCTTCAGGATGCCAGGATTTACTTCTGGGGTTCATGAAACTTACATGAAATGTACAGTTTCCCTCATTTTAATATATACTTCTTTCAGAGGAAATTACATTTCCTGAATGTCCCTTATCTGCTATAAGTTGAGAGAAACTATGAAATACAAGAAGCAATGTAAATCTTAAAACGGTTCACAAAGCTAAATTGTCAAAGAATCCTGTAAAAAGATACAGATCTTGGTTTCAACACTTCTTTACGAAGCACAACTGCTTTCAACATTTCAACAAATGCTTCTTGAGCACCAAATTGGCATGATTTCAGATAGATGTGACACTGAAAACTGGAGTAATGGCTTCTGAAAATTCATCTTTGCCATCACAGGAATAAATTACGTTTTAAAATATATTAACATAGAAAAATGTTATTTTATATATTTATATAAAACAAAAATCTATTAAATCTAAATTATTAAAAACGTCAACAGAGATCTTATTTATTTTTTCCCTCCTCAATAACAATTGATTTTATTGGTGAACATACTGAATCAGAATCTTCTGGAATTACAAAATGAAGCATGATTAATTATTTTAAAATATCAACACCCTAATATTCTGATTCTAAACACACTATTTACAGTCAAATCAGGGATTTAAAAATATGTTGATTTATTTTACAACATTTTTAGCAATGTCAAAGTTATTAATGTTAAAATTGATGTTAATTAATTTAAAATATGTTTAGCATTATCTTTTTATACTGTACCTAGCTCAACAGTTTTGTTCTGAACAACAGGTTGTTAAATATAAAAGGTTCAAAGTAAATAAAATGACAGCAGGTTTGTGGTCATGCATAGTACCAGTACCAACTTTCCATGGCCACGTACAGACACACTGAAGTTGTTTATCATAGAGGATTACACTCTTGAGCTTCAGTGTCCCCAAACAGAGCATCTCAATAACATAGTCTTGCTTTCAAAGTGGGCTTTGACGTAGCTGGTTGTCAAGTCGGACTGAACTCAATATGACAGGAAGAGTGTGGACCGTAGCAAAGAGACAGCTTTTTAATGACAATTTAATGGGCTGATCAACACATGATCCTGCTCTCTATAATTTGCCAGCCGTTTCTATTTCCAGGCCGGTGGGGGTTAAAGTAGAAGCCTTCACACCTTCACATCACTCAGTCGGTGCGGACACCCATACATCTTATATGTCTGATGGGAGTCTTCTTACTGCATAGGACCTCCCTGGTTAGCTGGTTTGGGATGGCTAGTGTTGTATGAAAAATGAGATGAATGTTCCTAGAAGATTATGTTTTAATTGTCAGACAACAGTCTTTATCTCAGCTTAATGTTGTAATTAGCATGCAGTGATTGTTATGGAGAAAGCAGAGCACGAAACACAAACACACACTGTTTGGAGAGCAAGACAACATCCACCCACATTTCTGAGACTGGCAGGAGCAGGAGGAACGAGGATGCAGCGGCCTCATTATCCTTCTCCTCTCGGTGCTTTCATGGCATACATTCGTTCCATGTTTAATTACACAGTAGCAGTTGCACCCGTGTCCTGTCACATCTGCCAGTGCTTTTCAGTTTAGTGTCAAGACTCTGGGAATCTTCCTAGAAATAACACCCCCAACATACTAAAAGAAAATAGATTTTCTTGTTATTTTTGCCAGGTAGAGCAATAAATCACGACGTGCTGGTCTGCTTATATTTGGCCCAATTAAGAGTTGAGGGATAAAGAACCGATATACGGTACGGTAGAGCTCATTAAGGAATCACAGAAAAAGTTTCCCTTTGGAAGGTAAATTGATAGTTTGTGCGAGCCCTCCCTTGTTAGCGGTCAGGCCCGGTCTTGCTACTCTGCACAAGCTGCCGAAGGGGGGCCTGCCGTGAGCTTTGTTTGTCTCAGCTTGAGTAATGACTTTCAAAAGCTGTCGCTGCAAGAGAGAACCTGACCTCAGTGATAACAAAACATTAATAAAGGAAGGATTACACGCTCGCTGGATACTAACTCCTTCACACGGTGACCAGGATGCACATTTAACCCTTCAGAGCTGCAAGGGGGAAAGCGATAAGGATGTCACAGAAAGGACGGACGGAAATACGGATGTTTTAAAAACTGAAGGTTGCATTTCAGTGAAATGTTGCAAAATGTGACATGAAGTGGTTATTTAATATTCAGAGTGAGAGATTGGGAATGAAATGGAGTGCAGCATACAATTATCAAAGAGCAACAAAGCCTGAATCAATTTCATTATCACAATGACTATTATTCAAATTGCCTTTATTTTTTGGAAACCACACACCTAAATGTACAACGCAATAAAAAGCAGGCCAATCTACAAACCACATTTATATGGAAGCTTTACTGTTATTTAAGTAGGACAACAAATCATTCCTGGATCCTTATCAATAATTAGATTTATCAAACTCTATCAACATACAATTTCGCTCTAAGTTTAAGTGTTGCTAATAGTCAAGGTTGACAAGTAATGCTCCTGGACAAAAAAATAATAATAATAAGTGTGCTATTCAGAATTGATTTAAGAATGTTCTTAATTCAGAAGAAAAATACAGTTCAATTGCTGAATTGAAATGAGGTAATGAAGGATGCAGAATTAACTTAATTCTGTAATAAGAAAGATTTTTATGATTTTGAAAGAAGTCTCTTATGCTCACTAAGGCTGCATTTATTTTAATACAAATAGAAAAAACAACAACTGTTGTTCCTGTGATCATTACTCCAGTCAGCGTCACATGATCCTTCAGAAATCATTCTGCTCAAGAATCATTTCTCATTATCAATGTTGAAAATAGTTAATATTTTTGGAAAGCATATTTGGGATTCTTTAATGAAAAGAAAGTTCAATAGAGCAGCATTTATTTGAAATATTTTGTAAATGTCTTTACAGTCTTTTGATCAATGTAATGAATCATTTCTAACACTTAAAAAAAAAAAAAAAAAAAGAAGAAAAAAAAGGATGGTATTGTAAATAGAAAAGACAAAACAATAGCTCACCTCCTACTTGATCATTTTAAAAACCCACACTTAATAACAACAAAATGTCACTTGTTATTTTCATTTCTTACAATAAGTCAACCACTGACCTAATTCTACAATCCAATTTCTGGAAAAATGTTTCCCAAAGCTCCTAAATACTCTTTGGGAGCATGAATACACCCCAAAAGAGGGACCGAGATTGTAGATTGTATGTTTTTTGTTTTTGTTTTTTTGCAACAGGAGGAAACCAGCAGTTAGTAATGAAATCTTAATTAGCATTTATTGTTTTGAAACAGCATCAATCAGATGGAACAATGAAGCGAACTATTCACACTCATATGAAGACGTCACAGCAGCATGAATGCCTTACTGACAAAAACAGCTAATCAGCAAAGGCCCTCTGCTACAACAAAGAAGCCTCTGGGAGAGAAAAAAACACTTTGCATTGATAATCATGTTTCAATGCAACAGCTGCTGCACTAACAGAAATGACTGCATCCAATGTGCAATACTTTCTAACTGACTGGATGTCACAAATGAATATGATAAATTCATAAATAAAATCCATTATATTTTTAATTTCCATGTAAGGGAAGGACAACCCCAGCTTCACTCTCTACAGCAGATGTATCATATCTCTTGTTCATCTTTTCATTGTATTCCATTCCTCTTTTGCGCTTACTCTCTTTCTTCACTCAACCTCCCTGGAGCCAGGATATACAGGGAGCAGAAGCTTTTGACAGGGAACACCGAAATCATGGGAACAGAGCCACTGACCTATAAGCAGACATTTACATTAATATATATTAAGTCACAAAATGCATAAAGGCACGCATGGTACTTTACAGCAGAGAGAGGGGAAAAGAACCAAAGCTTCAAATAGAGAAGAGATGCATGGGAGAGAGGAACCAACCAAAAAGTGAGTGACAATACAGTGAATGCAAGACACAACAACAAGCAAAATGCATCAGAGGAAAAGTGTGCTTTGTAACTCTAACAGGGCCCTAACCAGTCACAACTTGACATGGCATTTTGTCAACCGCTTGGTTAAACTTTTATTCAGCATAGATGCATTAAAATAATCAGTAAAGACTTTTAGATGTTACAATTTCAAATAAATGCTGTTCTTTTCAACCTTCAATTAATCAAATCATTGAATTCAGGTGTTTCAATCACTTTCATGGTCACAGGTGTATAAAATCAAGCACCTAGGCATGCAGACGCTTCTACAAACATTTGTGAAAGAATGGGTCGCTCTCAGGAGATCAGTGAATTCAAGTGTGGTACTGTTATAGGTTGCCACCTGTGCAATGCGTCCATTCGTGAAATTTCCTAACTACTAAATATTCCACGGTCAACTGTTAGTGGGATTATAACAAAGTGGAAGCAATTGGAAACAACAGAAACTTAGCCACGAAAAGGGGTCAGTGCATGCTGAGGTGCGCAGAAGTCACCAACTTTCTGTAGAGTCAATAGTTACAGACCTCCTAACTTCGTGTGGCCTTCATTTGCTCAAGAACAGTGAGTAGATAGAGCTTCATGGAATGGGTTTCCATGGCCGAGCAGCTGCATCCAAGCTTGACATCGCCAAGTGCAATGCAAAGCGTCGGATGCAGTAGTGTAAAGCACACCGCCACTGGACTCTAGAGCAGTGAAGACGTGTTCTCTGGAGTGACGAATCACGCTTCTCTATCTGGCAATCCGATGGACGAGTCTGGGTTTGGCGGTTGCCAGGAGAACGGTACTTGCCTGACTGCATTGTGCCAAGTGTAAAGTTTGGTGGAGGGAGGATTATGGTGTGGGGTTGTTTTTCAGGGGTTGGGCTTGGCCCCTTAGTTCCAGTGAAAGGAAGTCTTAATGCTTCAGCATACCAAGACATTTTGGACCATTTCATGCTCCCAACTTTGTAAGAACAGTTTGGGAATGGCCCCTTCCTGTTCTAATATGACTGCGCTCCAGTGCACAAAGCAAGGCCAATGGTGGGCCACCATTGCAGTGGGCCAACTCCATATTAAACCCTACAGATTAAGAATGGGATGTCATTAAAGTTAAAGTAAAGGCAGACGTCCCAAAACTTTGGGCAATATAGTGTATCAGCTCCCACAAAAATATTAAGCAGCAACTGTTTTCAACATTGATTATAATAAGAAATGTTTCTTGAGCAGCAAATCAGCATTAGAATGACTTCTGAAGGATCATGTGACACTGAGGAGTAATGATGCTGAAAATTCAGCTTTGCCATCACAGGAATAAATTACATTTTAAAATGTATTATATTAGAAAACAGTTATTTAAAATTGTAATATTTCAAAATATTACTGTTTTTACTATATTTATAATCAAATAAATGCATAAGCCAAGGACACACCGAGCCGACTTCAAAAGTACTAGCGGCGTCGAAAACCGACAGTGTTGTTGTCTCGCATCAGCTGCGTCTAGACCAAAAAGCTTGGTCTAGATGCAGCTGATGTGTGCATTCTGTTTTACTGTTTACTGCTAATAACTAATAAATGAAGCTGTGATATACATAATTGTTATGCCTGGTTAGGACCCAATGTTTGAGAAATACCCAGAATGTCCTCTGTTACCATGCAGGCATGAGCTAGACAGGTATAGTTTTCCCTAGTATATTCCAGAGCAGAATAATTCAAATCTGAGGATCAAACATTCTTCACCTCTGAGCCCTGGTGAGCACATTATAAATGTAAAAAGCCTTCAGAGCTTATGAAGTCAAAACTATTGCTGATATATCTCCACATTTACTACGTGAGTGGACTGTAAAAGAAGTCAATCTCTATAGTTAGCTCTTACAAAGCTCCATCAGATGCCATCTATCAATACACTGCATTAGGTGCATGATGGTTTTGAGGCCGTTTTATATCTAGAGAAATTTAACACATGACTAGCTCATTGCTGGATTCTCATTTGGAGCTGCAGTACTTGTACACAGTGGCCCCAAAAAGTATTTGAACACTTAAGCCACAGTTCAAACTGTGTGAAGGTCATTGCATCATCACTGCATTGCAAAATATCAAACCAACTAGCATTTATTTTAAGACTTCACAAAAACGCTTCAAGAAAATAAATTTCATAAAAGTGTGTTTGTTACATTTTAAACATAAAAAAAAGACAAATACATAGTTAAATTAGGGATCTGTATTTCCTTGTTTTAAGGAAAGAAGTCTCTTATGTTCACCAAATTTACAGTTGGGGTGTTGGGGGGAGATTCTGTATTCCTTCATACAGAATCCCTCCAGATCCTTCAGATTCCCAGCTCTTCTCTTCAGTTCACCCCACTCATCTTCTATAGTGTTAAGGTCAGGGACTGGGATGGCCATGGCAGAAGCTTGGTTTTGTACTCAGTGACACATTTTTGTGTTGATTTTGATGTCTGTTTTAGATCACTGTCCTGTTGGAAAACCTTGGCCCATTATAAGATTTCTTATAAAGATCTCTGGAAGAAAGATTGGCCCACAACATTAAAGATACAGCAGAGTATTTCATTTTACACATGGGATACTTTTTTGTGTGTTTGCTGACAAAAAACTCTTTTTTTTCTTTTTCCATCTGACCACAGAACATTTGAAAAGTAACTGACACTACTGGAACTTCAGATGGGACCTGGTTCTGTGGTCAGATGGGAAAAAAAGACTTTTTGTCAGCAAACACTCAAGATGGGTTTGGTGCACAAAGGGATAAAAAACATTTTGGACATTCTGTCCCAGCTAGAAATCTTATAATGGGCCAAGGTTGGATCTTCCAACAGGACAGTGATCCAAAACAAACATCAGAATCAACACAAAAACGTGTCACTGAGCACAAAACCAAGTTTCTGACATGGCCATCCCAATCCCTGACCTTAACACTATAGAAGATGAGTGGGGTGAACTGAAGAGAAGCAGCAGCAGCAAGGATCTGGGATTCTGAAGGATCTGGAGGGATTCTGTATGGAGGAATGGTCTCTGATCTCTTGTCAGGTGTTCTCCAAACTCATCAGGACTCAAGTCTCAGCTGTTATCTTGGCAAAAAGAGGTTGCAAAAAGTATTGAATAAAATGGTATGATTAATTGGGAGCAATGTGTATTAGAGAAAAACATGTATTTCATAATAAGATTCCCCCCAATATTAGCTCTTGATATGTTCATTATGTGCTATTGCTGGCTAATAGAATGAAAGCTAGTTAGTACAGTCTTATAAATCAGTCAAGTGACCACAAAAATATACAAAAACAAAATAAACTTGTGATTTGATTAAAGAGGCAGGGTCTCAAGCCCCCCTGTGCACACCACTGTTGTTAGGGAGCCATTTTAAAATCATTTTGAGATTACTCAATTGGGTTACTTAAAAATTACTTCATTCCATGATGTTAAAGTTATGTGAACAAATTATGTTTGTTTAACTTGATTCATGTGGAACCGATGTATATGATTAAATCATGTAAATCCAACACACCTTTTTTTCAGTGTGCAACAGGACGTTTCTGAATGGTTAGTTGATGAATTTATGTAGCTGTTGTGGAGTTCAAGTCATTGATTACCATGTTCTGTCATGATAATCTATAAACCGCTGTGTGGGAACTGTTGGAAGATGCCTTCAGAGCCAGAGATTATATGCTACATGAAGATAGAACAGGTATAGTTTAGTTTACAGTTATAACTTATGTTGTCATCTTGCTTTTATGACATGCTATTGCATTTGTCTTACATACTGTATTGCAATAAAGGTGAAAAGACCGATGAGACAGCTTGAGCAGACTCCCAAATGTGCTCTACAACATGGCCTCACCCCCTTTGTTGCATGTTCCCGGGGCATGGTTTATGTAAATTTCACAAACCCGGGAAGAAGCACATTGTAGTCCCTACCAGCTGTTGTAGTCCTTAAAAAGTATTTTATCTCCCTTTGAATTGAACTTTGAGTGTCGTTAATTTGCAGATGTTGTTTATGCTCAAACAGCAACATTACACACCAACTAAAGTTTAAAAAGTTAAAGCATAATCAAAGGACCCTTTTAACATTCAGTAATTTGCATTTGTAAAAGTAATTTTAATAATCAGCCATAACATGCATTATATTGTCATGTTATGGCCGATTACTATAATTTTGTCCTATTTTTGTCTAACATATTATATTATTGTTTATCATAATTGATTATCGGCTTTTTGCATCAGCCAGAATTTTTATATCAGTTCATCCCTACATCATACATCTACTAAAAATCACTTTGAGATCAGTACCTTAAAAGTCACTGTTAGTTTTGAAAAAAAAGCTCAATGATGCCACAATTTCCTTCTTATTAACTGTGGATTAAGTCAGTGTTTTCAAATATTTAATAAACAATTGAATGGGGGTGGAGAAGAAGACCCTAAAAGAGACTGGCGCCCAGAAGGAAGTAACTCGAGCCTGGCTCCTTGTACCGCAGCGCCTCGCCACTTTGGTGACAGTGTAGTATGGCCATCCAACAGAGATGATAGACAGCCACAGGAACACAACATACTGATGACACAGTCCACCAGGATAGACACATCAGTGTCCGGTCCGGGAACGCAGAGCAACGCTGACTCACACTCAAGCTCATACCAGATAGATGCTTTCTGCCAGTCACCACAACCACACCCCATACCAAACAGACGATGAGGCACTCTATAGCAGCGGGGTCTGGAAGAAGGGCGCTGCTGGTTTTCCCACAGGCTGGAGGGTGAGAAGCAGCGATTGCGGGCAGGTGTTAGTTCTCCAGCTGTCCAGAGACTTTCACAATTATTCACGGTGACTCAACTCCTGACGAGAAATGTACATGCAGCGCATGTCATTTTCTACATCCTGCACTTTCCACATTTTGATTCACCGAGTTTAATTCTCTAATGAGACTTTGGTTAATCTTCGAAACACAAATTAAGATAACTTTAATGACACCTGAGAGGTTTCTGTCCCTCCACTGAAAGTAAATGAATCAATATAAAATCAAGCAGTTTATCCACATCTTGTGAATGGATCTGATCGCTTTATATGATAAACAGAGTTAATTTAGGCCTTTATTCACATATAAACACGCATACATAGAGAGCATTACATAAACATGGAAAAATTAAGATGAGTAAATTATTTTCTTTTTGGGTGAACTAACCCTTTAAGGACCAATTAATAAATTCAGAATGTAATTTTCAAGTCAAATTTATTTTTATTCCACATTAGTTATCCTCCATTGGAAGATGTTGTGGCTGACATCGCACTGCCTTCTCCCTGTAACTTCTAGAGCGATTTAAAAGAACATTTCAAAGATGAGATGAACGCTGAAAGGAGACCCAGTTCAACATGACAGCTCCTAAAAAACACTATCAGGTACAAACCCTCAGCTGGAGAAAAACAAGGAACAGTATAAAAAAAAAAAAAAAAATTAAAAAAAATTTCCCACTAAATAAGAACTGTAAAACTCTCCGAAACCTCAAGCTTTGGAAAAAGTTATTCCACGTGTCAGGTGGTTTCATATGGTTAGCAAAAGAGAAAAGAATAAGTATAAGTATAGTGCCTCATAAATAACTGTTCCACAAAACCACTTTCTTTATTACACAAAGGACATGGAGTGTCACCGACCAAACTAGAGATAATATATTGTCAATGAGAGTTCATGATTCATTTTTCATTCATGCAGAAAGGCCATAATGTCACAGTGATACTTTTTTACTTTTTCATAGTACCTACTTTTTATCTTTCTTCTTTACAGAGAACATATTTAATAAGTCCTTAAATGTCATCATGTTGGGTCAAGAAAGGCAAAAAATTATAAAACAGGCATCCACAATCCGAATTAAAATATATTATAAAAACAATTTTTCAGCAGACTTTAGTCTGCAACTGTAAGGTTATACCAGTCCCAGCCTCAGCCCCCACAAATACGTACTCTACAAATATTTTATAGGTTAGGCCTATAAGGGTGTCATTTTTTCGCCTGCCCTCGTCTTTCAAACAAGCAGGAAGTCCCGCCCCAAACTCCCACTGCCCACTTTCTTATCTACAAAGAAGAATAGTTCTAAAGTACAAAAGTTTTCAAATTAAGTTGTAATGGAGATCTTCTCACCATTTACAGCGTGACTACATATCAGCAAGAGGTCATACAGCTGAAAGTTATGTTTTAGAATAACAGATCAATGGACTGATCTGCTGAAACACTGTTAGCTACAGAATCCCAACATCTAATGAATAAACAATGGTGAGATTAAACACCTGACAATGAGACAGAGCAAATGAGGGGATAGGGGATAATCAGAAACATAACCTCATAAACTCTCCATTTTATAAAACTAAGGGAATGGCTCAGTACATACACTACTGTTCAAAATGCGGGGTCTGTAGATTTTTATGTTTTTGAAAGAAGTCCCTCATTCTTTGATCAAAAATACAGTAAAATGAACCTTAAAATTCATGTATTCCTGTGATGGCAAAGCTGAATTTTCAGCATCATCACTCCAGTCTTCAGTCACATGAGCCTTTAGAAATCATTCTAATATGCTGATTTGCTGCTCAAGAAACATTTCTTATCATTAACAAACTGTTAATGACTGCTAAATATTATCAAATACTTTTTTCAGGATTCTTTGATGAACAGAAAGTTCAAAATAACAGCATTTATTTGAAATAGAAATGTAACTAAATGTAGTAGCTTTTGATCAATTTGAAATGTGCTTGCTGAATAAAAAAGTATTAGTTCCTTTTAAAAATTCTTCCTGACCCCAAACTTTTAAACAGTAGTGTATATGAAAGTAAACTTTGAGTCCTGATCCTGGTGACAGCCGTGTTTGATTCTCATCTGACGTCTCTACACCTCGGTGACAGGCATGTCAGTTCAGCAGCAGTCAAGCCAATGCTGGTCGACACTAGTGTGTTTGCACTTGAAAGGGGATTAGCAGATAGAGGTGAGAGATAGAGAGAATGAGAGTGTAAACAGAACAAGGAAAGAGAGGGGAGTGAAACGAGTGAAGATGGAAGCAAAGGAGCAAAAGCCCTGGTGCTGTCAGGATGCATTTCACATCCAATGAAATGAGGCTTAACACAGTGGCCTTTAAGTTTTTGATCAGCTAACTTTCATATTCCAGACCGACATCCCTCTCTGGGCCCAAAACCCAAATGGTGTACTGGTCTTTATTTAACTATTCAAGAGTATCCTGATTCATCTATGCTGTCTGACAGTCCATTTAACATCATGACGAAGAGGTGCATTATATGAGGCAAGGTTGGAAAGACTTGCTCCAGACCAACATTTCTTCTCTCACTGGCAATAAAACACTTTTTTGCCCTCAGTCTGAGTCAGACTCTATTTCTTTAATCTAGCTACAAAATACACATAAATAGGTTTGTGGAAAGTTTGTGAAAATGCCGAAGGAGTAGGATGACAGAAGTTAAAAGCCACTTGACCAAGACCAACTGCTGCAAATGGTCCATTAAGATTTGTTGAATTTTTAATGAACTTTCCATGTCGGAAAAGAAAGGTCAGGAAGAAGTGACATTGTCTGAATGTTGCGCACATTTTATAGATGCTCAGATAAGTTTGAGCACAAGGTGATTTATTTTTTAGAATGATGTCACTGGTTTGAGTTGTAAGGCCTCCTAAAGAAAGCACCCACAGGCTATATTTTGATACTGATTCACGCACTTATTTTCACTCATTACGTGAAGCAGAGGCATATATTTGGAGACAACACAGTCGAATCCAATTCAGTATATTCAGCCCTACACTGTTTTAAGGACCAAATTGTGTGGTATGGAAAAAACATAAAAGGGAAATGTAATCACACAACAGAATTGGGATTAATGAGAGGGAAAGAAAGCAGACAAACAAACAAAAAAAGACAGTGGACAAATGAGATGACACCGCAAAGATGTGCAAAACGTGCAAAAATGGAGCTGAGCGCACTATTAGTAACTGACAAAAACTATTCAAATGGCCACAAAATATTTAATAAATGAAGGGGCAGTGGATAAAACACACAGATTCAGTGTGGACATGCTCATACAGGCTAAAGCAGCATAAAATACTCCATCCACTAAGAAACAAATCTAAAAAATAAAGGTACATTTTCTTTGGCATGCTCAAAACGAGAAACAATGAGTCATGTCTTTTCTTATCCAGCTCTTCCTGACGTTTTAGAAGAGCTGGGCCTTATAAGGCTGAGAAGGCTTCTTTTCCTTTCTCCACCAAGCACAGCCTTAATAAATAATCACTCTCTTTAGGGTCATGTCAACACAGGCCTTACTTCAGTTTGTGTCAGTGCAGAAAGACTGTCTGACACTTCAAAGCTGCTTTGTTCAGCAATCCAAAGGTCTCTGCTAAAATAACAAAGAAGCCAAAATTCAGCTAGGTCAAGTTACAAACCACAGTGACAATAAACACTGTCCAGAACGGATAAACTGCACCATCAACTGCCAACTACAGAAGATTATGATTCTATTAATTCACTGTTGTGACCTGATGCGCCAATGTGAGAATTACGCGCAGTTGGGAAACCCCCCAAAAAATTACACATTATAAATTGAGAAAATGACAATAAAACGGCATCAAATGTAAAGCCACATTTTAAGCTGTCACTAACAAGATTGAATGACGTACATATTCTATCTATAATATAATATAATATATACACATTTGCATCAATTTATTAACTTTCATTTGTGTAACGGAGAGAGAGGTGTTAGTTCAAATATGGATGAGTTATGTAATACACCATAATTTGATTTGCTCATGAGAGGGCACTTACATCAGTGTTGAAATAACCCAGTGGAGAATTGTTCTGCTACATCAAACTAATGAGAATCAAGTCATTCTTTTGGTTAGGAGAACAGTGCATGAGCTAAATCTGTCCATTCACATGAACACTATGACCCATTCTTTCAGGTCATTGGTCCCGTAAATGAAACAGAGGTACTTTAGTCTTCAATAAGAGACTGTTTTCACATCAGCAGATGTTACAGCTCAGTGCTTACTTGCACCAGAATAATAAAGGGACCTAAAGACTGTCCCTCCCAGCCATCTCCTGACTTTGACACAGAGAGGTGCAACAATAAAAGAGATGATAGAAATACCACACTACATTAATTCACAGACACATAATCCTGTATTTTCCTGTACCAAAATACAGCACTCACCCACTTTTTAAACCACCTTGGTATTTTAAATTAATTAAAAAATAATAATAATAATTTCCTGTTTTCTTGTCATTTACCAGTGTCAAACAAACAAAATTGTGAATTCTGTAATTTAATAAAATGTAATATAAATCAGTTGATTTAAAATCACTGATGATATAAAACACCCTTCTTATTTACTGCAATAAAGATCAAATCCATTAAGTAGACTCGCTCGAATATATTATTTGCAACACTTTATGGGAGAAGATGGCCATTTGTGAGCAGTTTTAATGCAATTCCTGTTTCCACGGTAACATTGATGGATCTTCAGCATTACTGATAGTGTTATTCTACCCTGGCAACTCAGCAATTAAACTTTTTTTTAAAGTGGAAATTGCACAGACTTGTGGATTCTGCAAAATTTAAAAACCACAAAGTGTATAAGCCTGTTTTATGAAGATACTTTATATTGAAAAAAAGAAAAATCAATTTCTCCATGGAGAAAAATCAATGGAATTTTACTTCTGAAACCTGGCTGTGCTCTGTAACAAAGTCATTGGGGGAAGGAATGTTGGCCAGACACTTGGTGGTGTGAGTAAGGGGTGGTGTGACAGTGAGCAAAAGCAAAAGAGAGAGAGACGGCGAGAGAGAAGAGAGCAATGCAAGTGTATGCAAGCAGAGAGCAGAAATTCCCTGCATCCTGGATCTCTTTTCCACTCTAAATAGTAATCATGTCCGACAGCTGACCTGAATTTGTCTGCATCGCTCCATAGCTGCAGCAAATGTGCAACCCTTGACCTCTTCATTACCTGCACACTTCAGCCATTATAAACCTTACCCATTTTCCACAAAACATGTCTCTTTAGACACAACACTTTGCCTACGCACACTCCTCATTGAATGTTTATACAAGAAAAATTGGTACTTCTAGTTAGGGCTGTGCACAAATAGTTGAATATTCGATCTGTAATAATTATTTGAAATACTATTTGAATTTTCTACATGTTGCTTTGCTGGCTGTAAATGCCATGAATCCATGATAAATCCTAAGCACGCAAACTTAAACTCAGTTATAACTAAATGCCTTGGGTGGCGCTGTGAAGCGTGTAAACAAGACTGTTTTAATGACAGAATATTGTCATATGCCTCTAGGCTCAGCGAAGTTTGGAATTACATAGATCAAAATTATCTCACTAAATGATCTTTTGATCAAAATGAAATCAACATGTCATGTGCAAACATTGTCAGGTAAAACGGAGTAGAGTACATCACCAACTCAGTCACAAGAAATCACAAGAAATCCAAACACCGAGCCATTGTTATTGACCAGTCGAATGAGGAAAGACAACTGTGCATCACTGCATTCAAGACTACCGGTAAGCGCATCTGTAAACGCCTGAGTGAGCCGAGAAGTTAACTTATATGATAGCAAAATTATTTTGAGACATATGCTTCGTTGAGGAAGACCGGTTTAAGAACAGAAAGCACAAAATGCTGTAAGAAACTTTGTTACCTTTGTGTCCCTGCAACGTCTGTCGGCGGAGCGCATTTTCTCTGCACCTGGCCTTATTGTTATCAGACTGAGAAAAAGTTTAATGTTTTCAACTAAAAGAAAACTTCAGGATATAAATGTAAGCTTGTTGTGTATATGGTCTAATCATAAGCATGTTTTTATTGTTAAACTTCCTTTAAATTTTTTTATGAGCCAAAATATTTGAATACAATATTTTGCCCAAACTCAAAACCAATGCTTTACTGTCAAAAGTGATTATATTGGAAAAGTTTCACATCATTGCACGAGATGTCCTTCTACTATGAACTGAAAATCTCCACCTCTGCAGTTGTTTCTCCAGAGGTTCAGTTCAGACTGATAAAACGCAGTTTAGTGTAGGTAAGCTTTGAGAGACAAGATTAAAAGACAGGTGACTGAGACTGTGTAAGCTGATCATCTCTTCCTCATCCTCTGAAGAGGCTGGATCAGCGACAGGAGCTCATGGCGTTCTCTGTAACCTAGGTCTGAACTGAGCCTCCCCTCAGGCTACCTGAAATCCAAGACTAACAAGAGACTGCCCTCACTTAAAGTTTCTAAGAAAGTTTAAGGGTGCTTTAACACTTGGTTCGATTGCCTGGACCAAACCCGAGTTCGATTGCTCCCCCTGCCGGACTGTGTTCATATTATATTTATTTGGGTCCGAAACGGGGTGCGTTCGCGTAAAAGCAGCAGCTGTTTATCCCGTTGCTTGGTAACGACGACGAGCGAGAAGGTGGCAAAATGAATATCGTTGCTCACCTCACTTTTATATTTTTGTTTTCGAACCACAGGTTTTGTTACCAAAGCTTCAGTACGTAAATGGCACTTGTGTCTATCTGCCACGAAATGTACTGCAAATGCTCTAAAGAACACTGAAGACGAGCAGAAATGAGATCTACAACTCTCTGCTTGTCAGTCACGCTTGTCAGGAAAATGAGTGAAACACACAAAATTCCGCGATTTAGTACAATTGCGTTCACATCAGCTGCAAACCGCACCAGAGTTCACATGAACCAAACCCCAGACCACCTTTTTGAGCAGACTCTGGTACTAACTTCCGAGTTCGGAAGACCGTGTTCACATCATCCAAACGAACCGAACTCTGATGTCAAAAGTTTAATGTGAAAGCACCCTAAGAAACACAATGTGCAATGTGTCTATTGGTTAGAGCTCATTCTCCAATGCACCGAACTTTTCCCAACATTATTTCCTGATTTCTTGGTTATCCATCTTCCACCTGATGAATAAATATGGATCAAAAACTGGAGAGAGCTATCCATAGTATTCTCATTCATCTCAGCTGCAATTGCTCAGCTGGTGCAAATCTGCCATCTTAGCTCACAGGTACTCAGTTCTGGACACAAAAGAGTGTTGCGGGGTTGATGGAAATTTGAAGGCCAACCTGGAAATTTGCATCACTCTGGTTCCTTTGACAAAAAGCCAATAGGACTTTTTCACTAGCTTTTGGATTATTGCAGAAAATAAGCTCTGTGACCAACAAAAGTTTGTTCATCAAGACAATCTACACAAATGAACACAACTCCAAGTCCTGGTTCACTTATAATTCACATTGTCATTTTTAACACCAATTCTAAAGATACAAAAAAGGCTTTTATGACATACATTTTGAGATATAACTTACAGAGCATCCAAAACAATACTATGTACTGGGCTAAATATGCTCATTGTATGCGTGTACAAATGATGGTATTTTACCAGCTGAGAACTCACAAAGAGCTTATAAAATACATAAAGGAGTCAAAACAGCTCCGGGAATTCCTCCGTCACACACAGATTTGCTGCAAGAGGGCAGTGGTTCTGAAAAACAGGCATCCTTGAGCATTCTGTCCTTTTTAGAGTCACATCTTGCAACATCTGTTTTTGGTTTGTTTAAATGTTTTTGGTCCATTTGTTTAGATGTCTTTATTAATTATGTCTTAATTATTAGTTTTGAGCAAGTGTAGTGTAGGGCCCACTGAACCCGGCTGTCTCTGCCCATCACTTGGGCCCTAATACTAGTTCCACAGAGTCACATGAGAAGCAGGCCTCTACATCTGGAGAGATGGCCATCCAGGATGGCTCCTTTCACTGTCAGATTTACCTTTTTGAACGTCCTTCATGCTGCAGGTTTCAAGAAAAGCAACATGAGAATCTTGTATAAAGCGCAGCAGCCCTTTTAAACAAAAAGTATTGATGCCACTTTCTAAAACCTACCCAAGCATCCTTAGTGCAAAAATCAAATAAGTGATTTCTGAACATAAAAGGCAGAGTGAAAATGTCACACACTTAAAATAGATCTGTCCTTAAATTCCCATTAGTGGCATTTTTCACCTCTTAATTAACCATATTTGAAGAAACTGGATGGTTTTGAGCGATATCGATAAAATCCATAATTCTCTACACTAGATCTTTAGGGAAAACGGGCACATTTACAGGAAGAGCAGAGACAACACTAAAAAAATTCTCATAGAGGCTGCTTTATTTATGGCAACATAAGTGTGTGACCGTAAGAGCAATTAGAGATCAATTATCGCCACAGCCCCAGGAATTCTGAACAGAGCTGGACAGCCATAATTCCACACTGGATTTCTCTGGGAGCTGGGACCATTTCCTGAAAGATCTTAACAGCTTGAGATAGTAGCATCAGAACTGTAAAAATATACATGAAACATCAGTATGCTGCCATCTTGCTCTGATAAGCCTTATCACACTGCCCAATTGCTCTCAACCGACACGCATTGGCATGTCAGCACCATCTTTAAGAACTGAACTTTAGTCAACACTTTCCAGTGTTTTCCCAGGCCTGTTATCAGTTTATTTAATGAGATCATCATGCAATCAAAAAATAAACAGTTACAACACCAGGAGACTCCACCCTACTGTATGTATGTTTTTGACTGTACTAAAGCATAAAAACACTATAATATGTTTGCAGAGATTTCAGAAAGTTCTCATACTTGTTTCTCAGAAAAACAATGCTACAGCCAGTTCTTTTACTTTGAAATGTGTGTTCTGTGTTGGAATGTCTGTTTTTGTTTTGGTCTGTGCCATTCCGCACGTTGCCAGTTTACCCAATAGTATTTCGACACCACAGGTTGCCAGTTGGTGGAAAACACAACATATTGCTGCCATGGAAGCCAGCAAACAAACTAAGGTCTAAGATAACAGATTCTACCTGACCTAAAAAGCCTCTGCATCCATCTAAAAAAGCACATTAAAACATGGATAAAGCAAGTCATCAACTTACACACTGTAAGTCTCCTTGACTTGTCAATTGCGCTCATTCTTTTTGCATGTCCTCAAACTGGCAACCCGCGTAAGCGGAGTCTGAGGAGGAGGGGCGGGGCAAACAATATTTTGAATTTGGACTACAGTACCCATTGCAAACACTAACTGTCATTCAGCACCTTTAACTCATCTGAAAACAACATGACAGCAATAGAGATATGAAGAGTAAGTAATGCATCCTAACATTCATCGGACTGATTGTAGTCACATTAATTTGCCAGGTCTGAAATAAACACACACACACACACACACACACAGTTGGAATAATTATACTTTTCAAATGTTTTTGAAAGTAGTCTCTTACCAAGACTGCATTTATTTGATCAAAAATCAATTGATGCGATTTGATGCTCAATAAATATTTATTATTATTAATGTTGAAAACAGTTGTGTTGCTTTATATTTACATTATGCAAATAATGTTCATCTGAAAACATTTCTTGTTAAGGTTTATATTTTGTGTGCTTTGTCGGTCACGTGCTTGTTTAAGTGATGGACTGCACTACTTGTGGATGTTTTCAGAGATGGTAACAGACACTGTATCCTTGTGCTATAATTGTGTGGCCTGCTACAAATATTTCAACCTCTGTAGCACCAGTGCTGTGCAAAAGGAGTTAACATGCAGCCCTGGATTCATAATGGATCTGCTAATACCGCAATAATACACCTACAGTATCTGCTTTTTTGTTTTTTTTTTAGTAAAAAAATGCAACTGGTGGTTGCTAGGTGGCTGCTTAAAGGGATAGTTCACCCAAAAATTAAAAGTCTGTCATCATATAAAGAATGTCTTTGTTCTGCTGAACACAAAATATTTTGAAGAATATGTGTAACAAACAGTTGATGGGTTGATGGGCTCCATTGACGTCCATTGCATGTAAAAAAAAAAAAAAAAAAAAAAAGGGTCAATGGCTACCGTCAACTGTTTTGTCTTTGAAATATCTTCTTTTTTGTTCAACAGAAGAAATTCATACAGGTTTGGAACAGCTTGAGGGTGAGTAAATGATGAAAGAAGTTTCATTTTTGGTTGATCTCTTGGGCCTTGCTTATGTTGCTGGAATAAAAAGAGCTCACCCCACGTCTCAGTTGTATTCTGGTCCCAAGATATGGCTCTACTCTCTCCTTTAATGTAAATTTAAGAGCACTTGTTTTATTGCCAACTAGGCACAAACACTTCTCCTCAACAAGCAATTAACCCTAGGTATGAACAATGAGTTTCCATTATAGCCCATGTGCTGCTCCAGAAGGAAGGAGGGGCTGCTAGAAGCCAGGAAACACCTGCTCTAAAACACACACATGGGTCAGCCATGACATCCCATACATCTGCTTTATTTTCTCTTGCTGGTCTTGGAGGATCTCTGCAAACAGTGAATAAGCAGATCTCCACAGTTGTCATGTCTCACAGCCATTCATCTTCTGTAGACCGGGCAGTCATTACCTTACTTCTGCCATCTGATGAATATGCCATGGGCGTACTGCATAATCTAAATATTATTGCACCAACCAGGAACGCTTAGTCCAGATGCTACAAATGTGAGTAATGAGACACAGTTCTCTCATATGTCTTGCCTCTGATCCACAGCTGAGGTTCAGTTAAAGAAGGCGTCTGTTTTGCTAACCTCAGCAACATGATTAGCCCTGCTCATGCTTCATAAACTTTCATATATAAAACACAGGTGCAACTCAAAACATCATGAGACTTCAGGCAGACTTTCAGGAGGCCGTCTTTATGGGGATCATCTTAATGTACTATAATCTGCCTATATTGCAATCACTGAGAAGCTGGTAGGTGTAATTAGCAGATAATCATTTCTTGTGGTCGAGATGAGCGGATTGTGTGGAAGGGAGAGTGTGAGACCAGGCTGGGTGTGCGTGACAGCTGTGTTTGCTCCAGATCATCTGACTCCTGAGGTGGAGCCCCAGAGTCCCTGCCGTGCTACAGCTGGGGTGACAAGACAAGACCGGCCATAAATTGGCCCAGCATCTATGTTAATGTGTCAAAAACACATACTTATATACAGTAAACAAAATAATCCAGTTGAAAAATTGTTCTAAAATGTGGGAAAGTGGGGTCTTTAGTCCAGTCTGCATCTGGAATGGGCCAGACATACAGTATAAACAAAGATGCTGGACAGGATGTCCTGTACAAAGATGCTCCATTAAGGGCCATGGTGCATGCTAAAAATGAATAAACCATCTGGGCGTCAGCCCCAGCTGTATTTGCATACCATTCTGGTATTCTGTGCTGTGAAGTTGGCCATTTAATGAGATAATGTCAGATAGAGAGGTTACCATGTGCTGCACTTATGATTAAAGCACTTCTTGCATTAGCACCTCTAATTATCACTGCAAACCAAACCAGGAATGGTGACAGAAGAAGGGCAGTGCTGATAATGGGAGTGCTAAAATAGCAAGCAGTGTAGGAGGACGACGCTGACAAAATCATGGGTACCACTAGTGAAGTACATCCATCCATCATCTAATTTGCCAAAATGTTTAATAGTTATGAACTGGCATAAGAGTGTATTACAGCTAACTAACAGTGAGTGACGTTTTTTGCCAGAGGAGAACTGGTCCCCCTACTGTCAGAGTTGCATTTGGATTGTTCACTGGTCTGGTTTGTTCATAAAGACAATAATGCATTATGGCATGACTTTCAATGAAGGTTTTGATTATCCATTCAATAGGGACTTTATAGACTACAGCTGAAATTAAACAAAGTGTAGGGCTAACAAAAAGCACAAACAAATATAACTTGACTTGTATATGATACAATAATAAAGTTAAAAAAACAAAAGCTTATTATGGTCTATACTCAAATTCAATTCAACTGGGCTCACAAAATCGCTATGATGTGAGCAGACAGTGTGTGAAATGTCTTGTGAGCGCACTCAGAAACCCATCATAATATATTTGTATTTTAAATCAGGCATAATTGTGTGACCGTCTCTCAGACGGACTGTAAAAGAGTAAAAGCCTCATATGTCTGTTGAAGACAGCTGGTTGATTAAAATTTTCTTCTGGGGTTCTCAGAGGAGATCTCGGGTGCCCAAGTATTCACTGATACTTTAATTCGGTGGAGCCATAAACCGTTCTATTCCTGGAAAGCACTTCCCTGATTTTATGAGAGACATATGTCTTCATCACAAGACTCATTACTGTCAAGTCCCTGTGTAAAGCTCCTTTCACCTAATGAGAATATATCATCATCTAAACCATTTAGCCATTATCAAATATACAGTAAGTACATTTAATCAGATTTGTGCCCTTTGAAAGAAAGTTGCGTCCTCATTCTAAGACTGAACAGAAGCTGTTATAAAACAAAAAATGTGTTAAATGTAAGGTTGTGCTGTGTGAAGGACAATTTTTTAAATATGGGCTTGGGTGGGTTTCCCCGGTTGCTGTGTGCTGAGGGTCCTAATGAAGTGAGGAAAACAATCATATAAATGGCAACATATGTGGGCCACAGCACTCTCACACAGGGGCTGCGATGAGGAGCCGGTGTTATGTTTTATTATGAGACTCGACACTGCCGGAATGTGTGCCCAACAGCTCTCTAATGCTGACGATATTGGGCGGAGCTTCTTTTTACAAGCTTGTCTGCATGTGGAACAACCACTTTTTAACACTAAAGCCAAATCTGAAAAAGCTTCTATATTGTTTCTTTGTTAATACCGGCTCCTCAGGTCTGCCCAGAGGAACGAGAGAAAAAAAACAACAATAAAAAAACAAAAACAAACATGAGATCTCTTCTCTTTAACATCTCAAATGTTTCTCCTAGACAAAAATTAGGTTACTTTAAAATCAAAGTGTGCTTCTCACACTTGTCTCACAATGGTCACCTTTAAAGTTTTAGAAGAGACCTTAACAACATTACACACTGTGCTCCGATTTTTCTCTTTAGCTAGAGACATTGGATCGCTCACATTTGTCTCCTCTAAAGTTTAGAAGAGTCTAGTGTGTGAGATCTCTTCTAAAACTTTAAAGGAACCATTGTGAGAGTGTTAGAAATTTTTGTCTCAGGAGACAAGTATGAGAAGCAGGAGACTCAAGCAAAAGTCTTGTTATGTTATGTTAATGTAACATTATTTATGTCTAGCAGAAACATTTGAGATGTAAAAGACATTTTTTCTTCCCTCTGGATACCTTCAATCTCATTCATCCACACAATTTCAATCAAAAACAATACATGCATTGTCATATTTGATGTCGTTTAGTGGATTTTGATGCACAATGGTTTGTTATAGGAAATGTATGCAAAATGAGTTGTACAAGACAAAATGTTCCATGCTAAACAAAGAAAAAAAAAAAAAAAAAAAAGTTATGCACCAGCCATGAAGTGCCGGGCATCGAAGATAAATTTAAACTAGTAACCCTTAATATTCTAAAATGAATAATGGTATTTCAATGATAGTTTCAGTATTTACCATATTAGGAGTATAGAACATTTTAAACAAAATAAAATTGAAGACAATGCTAAAACCTAAATGAGATATACGAGAGTTACCGCTTAGTATCCTGAGCTTAGAGAAACCTCTGTCAGAGCCATAGCCTTGTGGGCTGCCCATTGACAGAGGCACAACTGCACCTCAGACAGCACAAGTTTAAGTCCGAACTAAAGGTACTTTCCTGCTCCCGTTCCCTTCTCCCCTATGTCGTTTAAAAAAAATAAAAATAATAATAATTTAATTTAATTTAACCTATATTTTTTATAATAGTGTCTTGAAAGAGATTATATCAAGACAATAAAGAGATTTTTCTCAGAAATGTCTCATGTCTCAGTTGTGCCTACTTTTACTTCTAAGGAATTTTAGGAGAAACATCTGAGACACTGTTGATACTAAAATGATAGCTGAGAATCACAGCTAAGTCTCCTGATCTTAAAAAGAGCAACCTCTGAGCAATAAAATATTCCTATAATGGAGTCTTGGAAGAAATTGCAGCAAGACAATAAAGAGATGTTCTATGCCTTTTGACATTCTCAGTTTTGACTCTTGGGGTTAAAGAGATAATTCACTAAAGAATTTCCTAAATATTGTCTTTTGTGTTCCATAAAAGAAAGAAAGTCATACAGGTTTGGAATGACATGAGGGTAAGTAAATGACAGAATTTTCATATTTGGGTGAAGTATCCCTTTTATTTTCTTGGTCAATTATTTATACTGTGGGCCACCAGAGAGGGGAAAAAAAGGGAATACTAACCACTGTCAGGTCAATTTGGTCCACTAGCTCCTCCCTTAATGAAACTACTTAATGAAAGGCAAAAAGTTTGTAATCTATTCTTAGTTTTGTCTTGGTGCATGTGATCCTCAGATCAGGTCTGGAGAGCCGAGGTCGTGCCATGAAGGAGAGAGCACACAAGCTTCACACATCCATCCTCAGCTGTCTGACAGAGACAGGGTGGCTCCACTTCCCTAATGTCACAAGCTACTCTTGGAGAAGACAGCTCGGTTTTAAAGTGCACTTTGTAACAGAGAAGAGTGGTTTGCCTTCGGTAAATCCAAGAGCTGCCACTGCTCAAACCTCAAAGTCAAATGAAGAACTGGCAGAACTTCAGTTGGTGTCATTAGAATGTTGCATGGTTAGATAGAGCTGCCTCACATGATCGGTGTTGGGAAAGCAACTCTGAATAATCTTCAAGTACTTTCTGCTTTGTATTTGCAATCCCACACATTACAAGCAAGGGTTTAAAAGCAAATAAAGTGCAATTCACTGCACCGACAGACACCAATCAACTGTCGGTTTATGCCATCTATCTACCCATTAAACAGAACACATAATACAACCAATAAAATGAAAAAACACCATAATCTATAAAAGTCGAAGACTTCAACTGAATATGCAGTCACAAAAGAAAAAATTACTAAATAAAATAAACAAGACACCAAAAAAACATAAACAAACAAATAAATGCTATGCACTGATTCAAATTAATCAATTTACATAATCTGTCCAAACAAGATTATTCACAACAATGAACACTGCTACTTGTTAGAAACATGGAAAAGCTATTTTGTTTTGAAAACAGGTCATGCAACTAAAAATGTAGTCAAGCTAGTAATGCCACTAATTTTAGTTATTTCCCAACAAAGAGGAAGACTCAAAAATAGTGAAGGCCAGTTTAATCTGGAGGAGTGGGTCAGTCTGCACTTGGCTGGCTGAGAGCATCTGGAGTTGGAGTCGCTCAGAGAACTATATATTTGTTCTGGAGTTGATTTCGGGTGAGGGGAAATGAGACAGAGCATGACGTGCACACTCTGTGCAGACTGGGATTTATTAGTCTGATGGCCCCCAATCACCCCCAACACCTCCATTACATGTATGCTCTTGATCAATTAAAAGAACTACACAATAAATGTAGGGAAAGTCAAAATAGTCAGACAAATGTGTCATATGTCATTTTCCATGCAAAAAAAACAAAAAAAAAAATGATGGTAATCGGCCTTAGCAATTGTTACATAAAACCATTAAATGCAAAAACAATGTAGTCCGCCAACTATGTTTCAGGGGAAAATATTACCATTGCTATCCCACAAAACCCATGGGGCCACACGAAGACGTGCCTTAGGCACATCACTGTCGGCTGCTCATACTCGACTCAATCAGAAATGACATACATAGTCTCCAACCACATGCTTGTGTTTTCACTCAAGCTTCACAAACTCAATCCGTACATTAGGTTTACTCCCATAATGCATGATTGCACAATATATTACTTCGAGCAGAGATCTCGGGACTTACTTTTTAAAAAAACACGGATTGAGGTCTAGACAGGTCTGAGTGAAAACACCTGGATTCTTTATTCTAAGAAATGGCTCTATGGCTGCAAGTCAGGTACATATGAAATTTCGCTGAAGTCTTTCAATAAAAGAAACGTTTTGTCTTTCAGCCGGCACCGTTTTCACATGATCCATGTTCTCAATACAAAAGTGTCCCTACCCAACAAGAAAAGTGAGTGTTGCTGCAAACCTGAGTTTAAAGCAGTGTGACGAACACAACTCCACATGTGTTTTATCAAAGCCGCCAGCCATGATTTATGACAAATGATTCATACATTACAATAAAATAATGCCATAAACACATTTCTTGTCTTGCAAAAAAAAAAAAAAATAAATAAATAAATAATTCAGTCATTATCTGACATTCAGTGTCTTTTGATGAGACTCATTTGACCAGGGAATAACTGATGATTATGGACTACCACAGAGCAAAAATAAAAACAGTAAGAGAGATTTTAAATAGTTACATTGTGAGATACAATGGTATTTTTTATACTCTGATGCAAGAACAGGCTTACATAGACAAGAGCAGAGGAAACGGGAGATAAATTTGAAAAAATGTAAAGAATTTATTTACTATATAAATCAGTTAAATCAGAATCTGCCTGATATTGCAGGATAGGAAAGACAGCAAGAGGATCCCTTCTCTTAAATACTTGCTTGACCACATGATGTAGATTCCACACATCGACTGACTCATGCGAAAAATGCTGAGGAAAGACATTTCCACTTTGAAATCACACAATTTTAAATATATAAATAATAAAACAACATGTCAGCAAGCCTGAGGTCTTTCCTGTTCATTACAAAAATGACAACACAGTCTGTCTATGTATTCGATGCCTATCCATCCATCTTTATAGAGCAATTTCTATCTCTAAATCTATCCATTTCTTTCTTTCTTTCTTTCTTTCTTTCTAGATTCAGAAGTTGTGTGCAGACACATTAGTCTGAATTTGATATTTGATTTAGGACTTTCTCTGGATCTTCTCTTTTAAAGGGAACGACACTAAAAGAGAGTGGTGATAGTATTTTCCCATAAAGAGAAATAATCCAAAGAATAAAATGCTGGGAGGTTTCCTGGGTCGGTCTTACTTCACTCCTTAAGAATGTCCCGTGAGACTGAGGCCAGATTGTGAGGTTGTTATACCGCCGCAGTAAGTGTGACTCATGTATGTTTCTGAGCAATGGTCTACACTAAAGTGGACCACGCAGAGGTTTCTACAAAGCTGCCTTGATTTACAGGTTATAGCTGTAATTCAGCGTCTTCGGAGAGTTTCTCTTTTCATCGAGAGCGATAGGCTGTATCATTACTGCCATGTTTCAGTTTACTCAACGGCATGTAAAAGGCCCCCTGTCAGAAATGTCACAATCACCGACTTATAAAACAGAAAAAAAGACAGATGTATGGTGGCCTTTGGGGCTCAGTGGTGCAGAGGTAATGGCTACACTTTCTCCAGGCATTACGTTTGCAGAAAAAAAGAACTACATTTAAAAGAGTTACATTAGGCAGGAAAACAAACAAGCACCATCTGTCAACAATCACATGGGCTTAGTTTTAGCTACCTGCTCCTTGGATTCATTACCTGTTTATTTTGAGTCCAGTTCTAACACAGCGCAGCTCTCGCAGGCCAGAGATGATTCATACTGCTACCTGTGGAATAAGGAGCATAAAACTAAGTTCAACCTAACAGTGACATTTTCACAAGACAAAAAGAGGCTTATTGTTTAAATAAAAGACAGACATACTGTGCACCACTTTTCCCTCCCCTGACTGTCTGCGCCATTTTAGGAGAATAAACAAATGGTACACTCAAGACTATGTGAAGACTACTTTTCCCTTGAAAATGACTAATTCAACCCACAATGCAGTGCTACATGACACCATGAAACAGCAGAGCACAAACCACTATATTGCATTAAAGTCTTAAGTGAATCACTGGAACCAGTTTGCAATGTAAATCACTGGACTAGTGGCCTACTTAACCCAGAAATCTTCTAACATCATGAAAAAAAAAAACCTGTGTTAGCATTCCCTTTAAATCTTTTGATCTGCCATCCTTTACTCAGCAAATAATGAGATTTTCCAAATGGCTATGTAATTAAAAATCTATTTCAAATGCTATCAGCCGAGGAGTAGTAGAAGTGTTACACAGAGCTTCACTCACCGTAACACTGAGGGATAAATCACTTCACAAAATGATTTACCACATCATTACGACACGTCACATGAAATCACAATTGCGGATTCATTCTTTCTGCGCACCCAGACTGGGTGGATGTGTTTATAAAAATAGGCTAAAAAGAAATAATCAATGGCGTTTGGAAGCACTCACTCCATACTCCAGAACTCAGCAGAGTGACATATAAGCACTTGCTTATGCCACACTGATATATTTAGCTGTTTGCGTATACCGACTTCCCAAACTTAGTAAGTTTCAAGGTGAGTAAGTTTCAATGCACATACGTATACAGAAACCACATAGGCCACAGCTCGCCCCTGAATCAGTACCGCAAAAGGGAGAAAGAAAAATCATGATTGAGTAGGTACAAACTGTGGACCATTAGACATAAATCCCAGAAATGTGAAGGATTATTTTTCTTGGCCTTTGGTCCTTTGGTTTGTTTATCTCTGTTAACAGACTGACCAGATCTTTCCTAAACGTTTAACAAAAGGAAATCAACTAAATGAAAATATTTTTACATTGTGGCATTAATTTCATGACAATTAAACAAATTTCAACACAATTTCTCATTAATATGTCCGGTAAAGTAAAAACAAAACAAAAAAACAATGAACTACATTGTTTATTTAAATCTGCCTAAATGTATGGCTGTAAAATAAATTAAATCATGATGAATTAATTATATGATGTATGATTACTTGATTTTAAAAATTACTAATTTATCTTTCTTTTTTCCACATTACAGACATGAAAATTGGGTGGGTTTACGTGTGCTTAAATGTCATGAAAATAAATGTCCACACTATGGTCTATTTTTAAGATTTTTAAGCAAAATATTTTTTCTTTTGTTATTTTCAGCGTGAAATATAATCCTGACATGTTTTTGACAGTTTTCACAAGATTCACCCAAATGTTTACTAAACGTTTCTGATAAACAATCTATCTGAGCAGCTACTGAACTTGTAACCTCAGAGAGGTTGGGGCTATTTCAGGTCTGTATTTTTGGAAGCCTTCAGATGAGCTCAGTGTTGACCTGACCTCAAGGTAAAGATGCAAATATAACCCTTTCCCATTTTAAACACTGTGTGATAGGACCTAGTTTGGCAGATACATGTGATATAATAGCTAAAAGTAACACTAGCAAAAAAAAGAAGAAAAAACCATCTCAAAACAAGGAAGAAAAGCAAATGCCCATTGCTCATGACAAACTTGACTCACACACAGGTCATAATAATTTAGAGACTCACCTGCCATGTTCAATAACTAAAAAAAGGATAATGAGTCCCAATCCTTTTTACACCCTTCAAAACAAGCTATTACAGGAAAGCTCCTTTAACGTCCTGAAAGAATGGTTACAAAACAATTACAAATGTACAGCCATTAGTGACCCACCCAGGGAGGAACCATATGACGACTGACTGTATCATTCATTTTAAAGAATGGGTGTGAATCCATAAACTCTGCATATTTAGATGCCTGAAGTGAAATAAGCCCATTGGGTATTACAAAAGCAAAGACAGAATGAGTCATATGGACTATTTTTATAATAAAATTTTGTTGTTTTTGGAGTTTGTCTGCATAGAGTTTGCCCCGCTCTTTTTAACCAGTGTATGCCAATGTTGTTGTTTTTTTTCATGAACTTTCCAGTCCTTTGCGATTAATGGTTAAGGATTTTTCATTTTAGAGAGATTACTGGCCTGGGACAGTATTAGTACACGAGGAACCAATCTTTTGAATTAACACACTTAAAATTATGATATTTTGTAATTTACAGACAGAACAAGAGCAGAAATGTACACGACTTTAAGATTTTACTCTTTCCCAGATTCTCAGATTTTTTCCACTTTATTTTCAAACTCAAAGCACAGAGGTTTATAGATCAAAATATCTCCTTTGTGTCTCACATAAGAAAATAAAGGGTTTACAACGACAAAGGAAAACAATGAAAAAAAAATATTTTAAAATGTCTAGTGTCTACTAAAAGGATACAATAGGTCTGTCTTACACACTTAAAGCGTCTCTTTATCTTTTTACTTGCTCAAACTTCAAGCTTCACATTTCAAACCACAGTGAATTCAGGCTCTCCATCATTACTTTGTTCTTCTCTGGGGATCCAAATCTCATCTTCAAATGTTCAGCCAAAAGAATGTCTCGTTTCATGACTATTCTTTGGTGTAAGATGAAATGTAGAGCGAATACATACCTCGCCTTGTCAAATGAATGTGACAGGTGCTTGATGTATTTTACCAAAGGCTTCCCGACCAAAGCTTCACCTGGGAATCTCCCAACTTAGATCTTTTCAGTAACCTAACATCTCTACCTGGCTCCCAATTGCTCCCGATGCCCGTAGATGTGTTTCTATCCATTCATCTCTTCACTTCAGCTCCTACATTCTGCTCCAGTTAGGCCACACCTGTGATGGAGTGGAACATCTGTGCAATCAAACTTCCTCTACTCTTAACTACAGCATAAGCCTCCCAAAAATTCCCTCCCTACGGTGCCAAAACAAGACCTTTAGGGAAAGAGTGGAGAAAGAGTGAAGGAGGGGTGTTTGGAAGTACATTACCGTCCATGCTCTCTGTTCATTTTGCCCATCCAGCTGCAAGAGCGTTTGTAGCCATGGAAACTACTTAAACGCAGCCTGAAGGAAATGTGTCATTGTGTTTTAGTAATGCACCAGAATAAATAGAGTGAAAATAAACACCACAAGCAGCTAAATACTAATCAGGTTTGGCCACATGTGTCCTAAAGGTCTTTTAAATAATGAGCAGTCATTTGCACAAAAGCCCTAGGCTTTGATAGTGCAAGACATAAGGTAACAAACACAGCCTTATATATAAATCAGGCATGTTTAGCATTTCCCCCTCATTAGCAGCCCAGCATTGAGATTACAGTCATGTCGACATGTTGCAACCTTCGTTGTGTTACAGTGTGTTCCTTACCCGGGAACCCACCCATAATCAGGGCGTTTTCCAAGGAACAATCATTAAGATCTTTCCAAAAAAGAAGCCTGAGCACAAAGTTTATTGCCTGCAGACAAACAAACGTCAGCTTTTTGCAGTATTTTGCACTTACATTTCAAGAAAATACAGCATTCACAGAAAACGCATCAGCATTCGACAGCAGTCCTCTAGGTATAGCTGATCCCTGATGAATTTTATAAATAGCTGTTTTGGGAAAAATGTGAACTTCTCTTCCATATAAAGCTAGATATTCATCTGAAAAATTTGCCATGAGGCCTTAAGCATAAAGTCTTTCATCCTAAATTTAAATCTAAATAAACAAAATATACAAATATACAAATATGCAAATAAAATAAAAAATAAAAAAATCCAGCAGCCAAATTAGCATTCACAATTCCAAGGACATTTGGAATGTTTAAACTGATTGTTACTTTTCCATAACATTTCAGTTTCTGAGACCTGGAATGCCAGAACTAAGCTACAAGCACTTATTTTTCCAACTACATTTCACCTGTCTGTCTATGTCGCTCTCCTAAGGTACACAGGGGTGTCATTACTGCTTGTACATGCACTGGAATTGTGCGTACCAGCCTGAAAGCCAGAACAGATAACAGCAACCCTGAGCTCCATCTCGACACCCACGGACCACCTCAGAACGGCTTCAGTCTGAGAGCTAACATCACACTTATTCAGCAATCAATAAACCACAACTGACTAGAAGCCTTCATGGTATCAGACCCATCAATGTCTGAGAGAGGTAGCGTTCATAAACAACATAAGCAGCCAACACGGCCCACATTTATGGAACGTGATAAAAGTTTTCATGCTGGTTTCTGTCCTCTCACTTCCCCTAGGGACAGATCTGATTTATGATCTCTGTTTCCCCCCACAGAGCGGTGGAGCCATTAGGGTGGAGAAAGAGCAAACGAATGCATGGAGAGCACTTTCCCACTGACATGGTGAGGAGGGGCGACCGTTACGACCCCTGTCCATTCCACAGCTGCTGGAAGGCTCTAAACAACAACACTTTCACATGTCTTCACCTCTTTTCAGGTGAGCCAATGACACTGTATGGGGATGGATAGAAAAAACAAAACCCAAATGATTTGGGGAATCCTAGGATTTGCTTTTTTCCAGCCCAAGCATGATTATAAAGTATTGTGGTCAACGAAGTTTTAGAAAAGTTCATAAGAGGAGCAAACATGCAAAATGTATGAGAAATGCTGCCGTGGCAACTAGCTGAAATAAAATAAGCTTCAGTTTTAGCATATTTCTTTATCAAGTAAATAGAATGTTTTAGTTTTAGGTAACTATAATAACCCTGTAATCTCATGCATGTGCTAAATAGCTCAGTATCCACCGGTCATTGTGTTTTATTGTGGTGGTGGTGGTGACGATAAAGAAAATAAACAAGGAAGTGGGGCGGCAACCCTCTGGTATTACTATTCCACATGCTCGCGGTTCACATGGACTCACTCCAGTGCAGGTTTTTCCAGAATATAAAAATAAAGAAACATTTAAAATGGCACTCTATCAGTTCTCAGAGCCATTGTAAAGTTCAAAAATCCCAATTTAGTATCCGAACCACAACAAGATCGTGCCAGAGGAGAATGATTCCCACTGTTAGAGGCAACGCCTTCAATAAAACATTTAGCATGGCCTTATGAATAAAAAAACTACAAGGTTCTCTGCCATTCAAGTAGAGCAATAAGAGAAGCATGTAACTAAAGCCACACAAAAGCTTTGTTCTCATTCTGTTTCCATTTGCCCTCCTTCCTTTCTAATTTTCCTGTGGAACTCTTGGCAGCGCTCCTGGCACTGGAAGAATGTCTTTGCCTCCATGACCAAGTGGAGCACACAAAAGAGCGCAGTGTTAGAGTGGCAGACAGCGATTGGCCGCTCAGCATACGGACATTTACTCATCCCGCTGCATTCCACACACTACAGGCCTGCAATGACACCAAAGCTGCCCCGAGGAAACACATCCCGCTGTGAGTGTGAAGGAGCTTAGGCAATGGGCTCCGCTCCAGAAATGTGCATAATGTAGCGTTTATGAGAAAGACCTGTCGCTGGGAACTCTGTAAACACAAGCCCTTGTTTGGTATTGTTTTAGAACTAAACCAGGCTGAGGATTAAATTACTGTGGAAGACATTGAAAAGAATACAGTTTTCTGAGTTTCAAAGGACAGTCAAAGGATTTTGTCATTTGCATCAAACACGGGTTAGTGGCATGGCCTTGTGGAAATGGCCACCCAGCACACTGTGCATCTTGATTGCAGCATGGTGGATAATTCAGCCCAGAAACTACACTGACAAAACAATGATCTCCACTGTCTGACTGACAATAGAGTAAATCTGTGCTATCAAGGGACAAGATAAGACTGATTCCATTATGTCATAATCATCTATTTTGGTTGAGATTTCTGTGCAAACATGCATAATATGTCCAGTCTAAAACCTAGTGAGCTGCCGTCGACCAACGTCTTTTCAGAGATGGAGCCTCACAAGTGACAACTTGGAGCACTCTTAATGGGCAGCAACTCTGTATGCCACGCAAATAACGCGATGCACAATATACTTCACTGTTATCAGAATAGCCTGGATGCCAGCCGGACTTAGCCCCGCCCACAACATTTGAGGTTGGGAAGTTCAGTCTGGACTTGATCCGTTGTGGAGCAACTATGCTCGTACCAGAGCCGTTTGGACCAATCAAATTGTCAGGGCAGGCTTTATACGATGATGGACAGATGATCAACAGTAACGTAATCATCCACGTCACCAAAGGGCGCTCGCGCTGAATTAGTTTACTAAACGGAGAACTTGTTTGTGTATGCATTCACCTTTACTATTTCTCTCAAAAATGATGATTGTGTTGGTAAGTACTCTGCTTATCCTTAAATCCTTTTTACAACACCGGCAAAGATCGTTTACGCTCATCTTCTTCTACTTCCAGCGTGTGTGCAGTTGAGTTCTATTGACAACTATGCGCCACTCAACATACATCACTTACTCCGCTGCTCTGATTGGTTGTAGGTCTTTACAACCGGTTGTATATTCTGTATATAACTGTATGTGACAAATAAAACTCTTGAATCTTGAGGTCTATCCAATTGAGTGCAGAGGCATTTTCTTTCCTGGTTCGGTTGAAACGCCCCATAATCACAGCCCAATGGAGCAGAATCAGACTCATGTTCTGTCTAGAATCTGAGTATGACGACATCAGGCTACTATCAGAAGCCAAAAACAAACAAACGGTGCTAATATACACTCATGGTGTGTAGTAATACTACCACAAAAAAAAAAAAAAAAAAATCATGATCCTAAACTTTGAATAATGAAATCTCAACTGGGCAGTAGGGTTGGGTATCGTTTGGGTTTATGATACCAATGCCAAATAGATACTTTTAAAACGGTGCCTGAACTGATAATTTTTTTCTTTTTTAAACAGTGGATGACATTAAATAATGACTTTTTATTGAAAAAAATAAATAAATAAATTTAACAATTTATTAAAAAGTTAAAGTATACTTAAAGATGGGGTAAGTGCTTTCTGTTAACCGATGTTGATATTTCAAATCACCAAAACAAACACACCTCTTCCCCAAAAGGGTCTCGCCCCTATTTTGATAGCTCCGCCCCACATACATACATACAGGCAACGACTATGGCGGAATCCGCTGTGCCAGCCGGCCGAGGGTATGATGTCAGCAATAAGTGAAAGCAATGCGTTTTACTATGGTAATCCAGTTCGTCGTGCGCATGCGCGTCAAGCAGACAGAACACAGTAGAGAGGGAGACATTTCATATTAAGCGCAAAAACACTCATTTCGCTGAAATATCTGCTGTTGGATGCTAAATTTAGGTTTAAAAGTCAACATGTAATTCAAGAATTTTATGAGAGTAGTAACTGTAAAAAGATAACAGCGTGTAATTGAATAAAAATGCAAGGCGTTCTTATAGCCTATTTACAGGATAAAGAAATGACAGTAACAGTTACTGTGTCCATAGCGAATGTGCGTGTTCCTGCAGAACATTCCTCTTATCTGCTAACACTGAGGGTTTTTTGGGTTTTTGTTTTTCTTTAACATAATTTTAATGTAGAGATTTATCCAATTAAACGATCGATTGAAAAAAATAATCGGTCAACTAATCGATTATCAAAATAATTGTTAGTTGCAGCCCTAGAATAGAGTAAACTATATAGTTAACTATATAAGGCGTATCTGATATGAGTAAAACACAAAGTCAGAGTATAACTGAAAGGGATTGTTATTGCCGCTTCCATATACATCAGTGTGTATTTAACAAACGTTCACGAGTTTGTTTACCCATATACTCTTTAGCTAATAAGGTTTAAGCATATTTGGCTTGCTGTCCATGGAGGGGCTCGAGGAAGCTGCTTCTACTCGAGCTTAGATTTACCCCCAGGGACTACTAGTGCTAGGAAGAAGAGAAAGGTAAACGAGATGCCTAAATGCAAGTAGGTGGAGTTGGAGGGATGCAAAACAGCTGATGCCTGAAGGAGGTAGGAGGCTGCTTATATGCTTTGGCGGTTAATGAAAGATTAGACGGGTTCACGCCTCCCGATCTTGCGTTTGTGTACATCACTAATTGAAAGATTAGATGGGTTCACTCCACCCGAAATTATTAATAAATTAATTTTTTGCTAGTACTTACTGAAATGTCTGAAGCCTAAAATAAACATTATGTGGTTGAAAAAAAATGTGTATAGTTGTGTTATGTGACAAGTGCTGAGTGGATCTCTCTCTGGCTCAGCGCCAGCCAAAGCACAAAAGCACGTTTGAATTCAAGTGGCACCGGAATAAGGCACCAAAATCTGCGCTCTGATTCGGTCCGGTTACATGCCGGTTATATTGGCACCGGGTTTCGGTACCCAACCCTAGCAGACAGCTATTCATCCTTTATAAATCATTAAAAAAATATTAGTGTCTGGGACTCCGGAGAGTGTAGTGTACACGCCATGAGTTTTTAAAAGCTTAGCTTAAATGTGTAATATGAATAAACAGTGCTCATAAACTGCTGTTGAGTTCTTAATTGAAATGAGTAGAGGCTTGGACCAGGAAAAAGCCTGATATTAACATGTTGCTAAGGTCATGACCAACCTGAATTCATTCATTCAGGGCATGGGTATTCTCTAGCAGCTAGCCTTGAGTTAACTTGAGTGTACATTAGCTGTACACTTGTTATTCAACTAAAATATTCAAATAATCCCATAATGCACCGCAATAAGTGCACTCGATAAAGCCTTTGGTTGAGTCCTAAATTGCATACTCTCTAAACAGGTACTTCTTTTTAATAAGGAATTATTTTTCATTAAAAAAGTATTTTCTTTATAGTATGAATGCATGAATGTAATAAGAACATTATATATTCGTCATATTGTCATTGCCATCAGTTGTGTTGTTTCACTGTTATTCACAAATTCTCTCCTGTGGCCTCATGGGATATTGGTTGTGCACTTCAGAATCATGCCAGAAATAGTAGGCCATCTATCTGGGCATTTTTTACCTACTGTTTTATGAATACTGTGAACATACTAACTGTTCACATACTGTTTTTCACTGTTTGCTCAGCTTGCCTCAGTGCACTCTGAGATTGCCATGATCTTAATGAAGGATACATGCAATGCTGCCATAAAATTTGGTCAAAAGTTATTTTAGGAGGTCCACTTTTGGCACAGCCTTCACGTCAGGTGTGTGTCCATGATGCCGTGGTTTTGCAGCAGAGCTAAAATAATTAGATATGTCAGCAACTTGCTAAACCAGCCAAAAGGTTCCTAAGAGACAGGAGCTTAGCCTTGTAATGATTTGTACATAACAGTAATCAAGCTAGTAATCTAGACAGACCATCATTAGTCATAAAATTCTGCAGCACCAAATAGATGTCCATCATTCACCAGCTCAGATTATAGCTTTCCCTCATTATGACAGACTCACCTCCTCATTAGCTGCATTTAAACCTGAGGCACGTGCTTTCGCATTTCAGGTTCCTCACGCCTCATGAGCATCCTGCATTACCTCAAAAGGAGCATCTGAATCACAGGAAAACCGCTCTCCACTTATAGATGTTCGCTGGGTTAGAACAGATAAGCAGTTACTATGGCAATGCCTGAGTTTTAAATAAGTTGCAGAGCACAGTTTTCAGATTTTTCCCTCACCTGCCATGAAATTTGAATGCTTACAGTGAAACTCTGCACTCACACTTTCCAACACCCCATCAGATTAAATAGATAAGGCCTGATATATGTTTGAGTTATGAGCGGGAGTTTCCACATCCTGCAAACGCAGCTGAGGAATGCTCGTGTGCCAAAAATCTTAAGTGAGTTACATTCTAAATAAAAAAGGGGCCATAAATAATTAATAGATCACATTGTTGTAACACAGCTTGAGACTTGGCTACCATTGCAAGAGTGCAGGCCACAAACACTAAATGAAATAAGGCACCAAAATCTGCACTCTGATTCGGTCAGGTTACATACCGGTTATATTGGCACCGGGTTTCGGTGTCAGCTATTCATCCTTTATAAATCATTACAAAATATTAGTGTCTGGGACTCAGTGAGTCCGGAGAGTGTAGTGTACACACCATGAGTTTTTAAAAGCTTAGCTTAAATGTGTAATATGAATAAACAGTTCTTAATTGAAATGAGTTGAGGCTTGGACCAGGAAAAAGTCTAATATTAATGCTGCCTTCACGTGCTCTCGGAATTATCGTAAATACGAGTTTCCTAGGTAAAGATTGCACTTGAACGCCCTCCCCATTTCAAAATTTGAATGCGATAAGCTCGTAATTGCGACTTCAGAAGTGGGAATTATCAAATTTCCGATAGCACGTGAAGACGGCATAACATATTGCTAAGGTCATGACCAACCTGAATTCATTCATTCAGGGCATGGGTATTCTCTTGCAGCTTGCCATTGAGTGTACATTAAAAAAAAAAAAAAACACTAAATGGACTGTGTAATGTTGTATTTACTTCTGTATTCTGTGGTTACTATCAGAGGTTACGTCACTGGTATCACACAATGTAATACATGATTCATTAAAGATCACACTGAACTGTGCATTTTCTCAAGCAGGCCTTTCAGCCTCCCTTGCAGAGGCCGAAATGATGGAAAAACTCCAATATAAACAATCTGCCCTCGGACCAACCAGTACACAAACTTAACCAGCATTTTTCTCTCTTCTGCATGGCGCCACATGCATCTGTGAAAAGACACAAGTCTATAAAGAACTGTGGGAAAAGGACCTTGACCCTCAGAAACACTCCCTCTACACCAGGGAATACATTCCCAAATCCTCATCTGCCACATTCTACCTACATTCCACACTATGAATTGCCAGATCTCAACAGAAACTGCAATAATGTTAGAGCTTTTCTAAGATCTGTTGTTATGGTTTCTGAAAGATTTTTATCATAACCCCACAATTCCACCGGGCATCACCAGAAAGCTGTCACATCTTATTCCGCAAGCCTCAGATCTCCAATAGCAGCGAGTTTGTGCCGCACACATACTCAATCGAGCCGCTAGTTTTATTCAGGGCACAGACAGCAGTGTTTTGTCTGTGCTGTATGGAAATAGCAGCAAAAGGAGCAGGGCCTCACACAGCTAGAGCTTTTTTTGCATCCAAATTGAACTATATTCAGAATCAGGAGCCTTCTTGGGAAGCCGTCCCCCAAAGGAACACTTGTTTTCTGAATAATATGTCTAATGGCTGTGGCATGGAAAATCTTGTGCACTGAATGGAAGTAAACACGTGAAGGGGGCAAATGCAGAGTCTTGATAGAGACTTGACTACTTGCCTGAGGGTTTTCTTAATGCTGCACTTGAGATTGTGGCTAGTATCGACATAAACCTTCCATAGGTGATCCATTTTAATCAGCAGAGACAACGCACATACAATGAGGGGTTTAAGCTGAGAGAAGCTCACAGAAGGGACAAACCTGACACGGTGTCTTTCACTGACGCAAACATGCCGCTTACCAAGCCATTTTGGTTTATAAACACAAGCTGTGTTGTAATCCTAACATGTCATTACAGATGTCATGCTCAGAATGGAGTGGGTATGAGGTGGTTTAAGACAGCGTTTGGGAAAAAATAATAAACGAGCAATAAATGTCACCTGTTAACACTGGAAAAATAACTCAAACAATGCATCTAAATATTATCTCATCCAAATATTGCTATTGTTTGGAGAAGCAAAAATTTAAATGTTCAGCTACAAACCACCAAAAACAGACATGCAATCAACATCCAATTATTTTGTTCACGGTTGTATTTTTGATGCTCTCCTTATGTGGTAAGAGCAAACAGACTACAGCCCTGCTTGAAAAAGCATTTAAAAGGAACACGCCGACTTTTTGGGACTTTTGCTTATTCACCGTGTCCCCCAGAGTTAGATAAATCCATACATACCATGTTTATCTCTGTGCATCCCATAACTCTGTCTGATGCACCCACCGCTACCCTAGCTTAGCACAAAGACTGGAGGTAAACAGCGCTGTGTAATATCATTGCGCCGCTGCACCCATGGTACGGCAGCAAAGTTCCTTGATTATTACGCAGGAATGAGAGTATAGTCTCTAGCCATATCGGTCTAGAAAATCACAACTTTTCATTTTCCGTCGGTCTTAGTACACGATGTAACTATACACATCACAACATGTAAATAGGAAAATGTTGGCGTTATTTTGTCACTTATTGAGCAGTAGGCTAGGTGGAGCCGTTTACCTCCAGTGTTTGTGCCAAGCTAGGCTAGCGGTGGGTGCGTCAGACAGAGTTATGGGATGCACAGAGATAAAAAAAATTAAAACGGTACGTATGGACTTATCTAACTCTGGGAGATACAGCAAATAAGCTAAAGTGCCAAAAAGTCAGCGTGTTCCTTTAAATTTGAGGGGTTTCTCTGTCTGCTCGTTCTGAGGATCTTCCAGGTCTGGCCTCCATTAAAGTCACTTATGTCCAGCTGTCATTTCCTGTCCTACATGATGAGACAACCATCTACATCTACAGCATGAAAGTGTATAGTAAAGCTCTTCTTCAGTGACTGTTTACTTCTGTTGACATACAAAAATACCTTCATAGATCTAACAGTCCTGACCTCCCTCTACTTAAAAATGTTATCTAATTTGAGCTCTGAAAGTGCATAAATGCAAGTAGAAAACCCAGAAATAGACTGTACGACCAAACAAATGTTTCTAAAAATTACGAGGCTTTGCTTTACTAAAAACAAGAATGAGAGGAAGTAGATTGACTATGCAAGCAACATAATTGCATGCCTCGAAAATTGCTGTGTGCAAGCCTTTGTGAGTGAGTGCAATTCTGCATGCATGCACTGCAAAAGACCACCGACTAACATATCTATCCATCCATCTCTCTATATATAGTCTATATACGAGCAGCCTTGTGGGCCTGAGGACAGACCTCTGTGCAAGACCACACACATGTACTGTAGGAGGTGCCTAAAAAAAGCCCCATTGTAGGGGTCAGTGGTTCAGCTGTGGCCTTCATGTGGAGTTTAATGAGCTTCCGTCAATAGCAAGGAGAGGCAGCATGGGGTACAATGGGAAAATCAGCAAACCACAGCTGACCAAAACCTCACCAATGCACTTCACTGTGGCTCGTTGGCAGCCAACAAGGACCGTGCAGTCGCGGAGCGGCTGAATGTGTGGAGAGGAATCGAATAAGGTGCCAAATGACTTCACTCTCGGGATGCCAGTAAGGAAGCAAATCTTCTGCATATTGTGCCGCTGAAGAACTCAGTCTTGTGAGTGAGGAAAAAAATATTGTGTTAGGACAACAGGCTGTGATTGACCCAGAACGATCAATTCCGGCACTTAGGAAGTGATTAATGCAAGGGAGCACATAGCTGTGATCCAGAGCTATTTTGGGCTAATTAGAGAGGAAACGATCCTGAGACTGCCCAGCCGTCTCAGTATCTGTCAAGTTATCAGGCTAGTGACAAAGAACAGAGCACAGCTCAAGGTTGCGCTCAAGCAGGACAGGCATGCATTTAGTGCAGGCGGGATGCCCAATTACACCCACAGCAGAGAGACCCCACCGGGATATTTATAAAGACAGCATGACAGAGATCTGATCTTTGCAAGATGCACAGGACATAAGCACTGTGCCAGCTCCTACTGCTCAAGAATGAGTTAAACAGCACCTCAGCCCAACTAAGCATTCAAGTCCGAACAGTCTGAAAGCAAAAACAAAAAGCTTATCCACCTAGCAACAGAAAACTATGAAACCGTTCATAAATTGTATTCAATGTATGTAGCGTGAGGGAGAAACGAATGCAACATATTCAGCCAACAGTTCTAACTCTTTAAAAAAAAAAAAAAAAAAAAAAAAAAAAATGAATGCAATGCAATGTTCGGTCTTTCTGGTAAATTATTAACACATTAGTTAAGAGAAAGTGACAGACATTACAATGTACAAAAGTGAACCTGCAAACAACTAATTTAATGTGTCTGTTGAGTATAAACAAAAGCAGGCGTGTACAGCAGTCAGTTTACTGCGCGCGTGAGTTTGATACCGATGCGGTAAAACCACTCCACAATCACAACACATGTATGAAACTCATAACACTGTGCGATATCAGCTCAAAAACAACCTACCGTGTCTTTCCTCAACGCCCAACGGGGATAATCAAGTCTATTTGAACTTCAGTCCTTCCCTTTAAGTCACGAAGACATTTTATTTGACAACCACGCGTACTGTAACTTCTACTTAAATGTACAGGGTAAGTATCGCGAGCGGTAAGCAAGCACTCGATATATCAACAAACACTTACCGTTTCGCTGCGGGTTAAGGCTTGTCATCTGGGGTTTTAGGACAGTCCGATATCCAAAGAGATAGTTTCATGACTAGCGTGTCAACACACGGTTTTGTGGAGTAACAGCGTTCCGCCTTGCCGTTCAGACTCTGCGTGCTGACAGCAGCCAGTGCAGAATGAGCAGAGCTACAGCGCGCGCGGACAGGGCAGTTCCTCAGACACACTGGGGCGGGAATATATAAACGGTGACACTATAAACGCTTACCAAAAACAGGTTACCTAGGAACCAGATATGACGATGCACAGAACGATAGATACAACGACAGAACGATAGATATACATTAATTATTATAATATTTTAAAGAAAGAACCACCTGACAGAATTTTAAAAATGCTACCTCTTTTATAAGAGCTGTGTGCTTACCATTATAGGCCTATAGCCTATTTATGAAAAAAAAAAAAAAAAAAAAAAAAATCAGTCAAGTCAAAGTCATATAGGCTATACTATATATATATATATACACTCACCTAAATGATTATTAGGAACACCATATTAATACTGTGTTTGACCCCCTTTCACCTTCAGAACTGCCTTAATTCTACGTGGCATTGATTCAACAAGGTGCTGAAAGCATTCTTTAGAAAAGTTGGCCCATATTGATAGGATAGCATCTTGCAGTTGATGGAGATTTGTGGGATGCACATCCAGGGCACGAAGCTCCCGTTCCATCACATCCCAAAGATGCTCTATTGGGTTGAGATCTGGTGACTGTGGGGGCCATTTTAGTACAGTGAACTCATTGTCATGTTCAACAAACCAATTTGAAATGATTCAAGCTTTGTGACATGGTGCATTATCCTGCTGGAAGTAGCCATCAGAGAATGGGTACATGGTGGTCATAAAGGGATGGACATGGTCAGAAACAATGCTCAGGTAGGCTGTGGCATTTAAACGATGCCCAATTGGCACTAAGGGGCCTAAAGTGTGCCAAGAAAACATCCTCCACACCATTACACCACCACCACCAGCCTGCACAGTGGTAACAAGGCATGATGGATCCATGTTCTCATTCTGTTTACGCCAAATTCTGGCTCTACCATCTGAATGTCTCAACAGAAATCGAGACTCATCAGACCAGGCAACATTTTTCCAGTCTTCAACTGTCCAATTTTAGTGAGCTCGTGCAAATTGTAGCCTCTTTTTCCTATTTGTAGTGGAGATGAGTGGTACCCGGTGGGGTCTTCTGCTGTTGTAGCCCATCCGCCTCAAGGTTGTGCATGTTGTGGCTTCACAAATGCTTTGCTGCATACCTCGGTTGTAACGAGTGGTTATTTCAGTCAAAGTTGCTCTTCTATCAGCTTGAATCAGTCAGCCCATTCTCCTCTGACCTCTAGCATCAACAAGGCATTTTCGCCTACAGGACTGCCGGATACTGGATGTTTTTCTCTTTTCACACCATTCTTTGTAAACCCTAGAAATGGTTGTGTGTGAAAATCCCAGTAACTGAGGAGATTGTGAAATACTCAGACCGGCCCGTCTGGCACCAACAACCATGCCACCCTCAAAATTGCTTAAATCACCTTTCTTTCCCATTCTGACATTCAGTTTGGAGTTCAGGAGATTGTCTTGACCAGGACCACACCCCTAAATGCATTGAAGCAACTGCCATGTGATTGGTTGAGTAGATAATTGCATTAATGAGAAATTGAACAGGTGTTCTAATAATTATATATATATATATATATATATATATATATATATATATATATATATATATATATATATATATATATATATATATATATATATATATATATATATATATATATATATATATGGTAACATTAAGTTACAGTTGAAAAGGAATTTGACAAACAGTGTGGGAATCTCTTGATTACTTGACCTTTGTGTCCAGAGGAGTTGTTAGTGAGATGAACACATGCAGGAGGAAGTACTTATGAGGATTCACATATCTTAAAAGACAAATGTCCATTCCCAGTAACCAGAAACTCATTTTGTGTGTAGCACAAATAATTTGCATGAAGGGAATGAACCTAAATGTTTTACACTCACATAGTTGTCTATTTGGGATCTATAGCAGTTCATATCCTACCGATGAATTCCAGCACTAGATTGAAAAGATAGAGTTATATATAGACAGATGTATCAGTGCAAAGGAGAGAAATAATTGCTAAAACTGTCACTGCCATGACTCACCAATCATTCTGCATGTATGTAGAAGATAGGGTTTGCCTGTAATTCACCACAAAATCTTTGACCGCCTGCCGTAGACTTTTTGACGGTGTTCCCATAAAGTATAAATTCGATCCATTTAAGAGGATCTAAGTTCAGCTTAGCTGCTTAGCTGTGAAGTTTTAATGAAGCACAGAAGATTAAACCGCACTTTACTAATGAGGAAGACACACTTATGCAACTACCCACTTATGGTTATCTTAGTGTCTCCTGGCCGTATTTTCTCGTTTCTCCAGACAGATGACAAAGAGCACTCAGTATACAGGCACCTGACAAGGTGTGCATGTCTATTTAAAGCTAATGGACCTGTTAAGTTCAGCTGAGTCTGTTAAGCCTTCAGGCATCAGTTACCGAAGAGGACATTTGTGAATAGAGGAGAGCATGGGGGGTTTTGGCCCCAGTCATGCCTGCAATTCTATGGTCCATGGTCTCGATGAAGGTAGAGACCCCCTCATCTCTCAGCACCCTTCTCAGTCTTCAGCTGTCACATATAGTCACCACAAGCTGAATTTCTCACCCCAGGCCCAGACTAACCTAAAAGCTACCTCCAAGCAAGAGCTTCTCCATTATACAGCTTCACTTTACATCATAGAAATAAATGTGACAATGTCATGACCCTCAGAGACAGTTAGACAGGGACTCGTTTGTCTTAAGGGATGATTGGGGCAGGAATCCAGTGTGTCTATTTCAGAGACACTCGGATGAACAATGATACACCCCAAAAACAAGTCACTGCAAAGAGATTAGCTTTTAAAGTCAATCTTTCTATAGCCTTTGATACAAATGCTGTCAGATACAGATGCAAATTAGAAGATAAATAAAATGCATTTTCAAGTGTAATTTGGGAAAATACATCTAAAAGCTCCAATGTTTTATGACTCCAGTGAAATTATAAAAAGCATATGAATTGTGTTATCATTCCTTTTTTATTGTGGGGAGAGACCATTTTTGGTGTATTGCAGGGCTAGTACAATACAATTTTTAGCCAGTAAAGTGCATATATAATTGTTGCTGCTAGATATGTCACAGCTTGTAAAACAGCACTGTCTGCCTCCCAAATGGATTATGTTGCATAGTCTGTTCCTGAGGACAGCCATTTCTTAACCTTCTCCCTCACTATAAACATTTCTAAAAATGCAATATGCTGATTCATATATGGCTCTTTCTATGTATACCTAGCAAACAAAATCCTAAAAGGTATTCTAACTTCTTGAACCTCAACCAAAAATACATTAGGTTTCCTGCTATATGTCAAACCACAGACACAATGTTTATAGCCATTTAAGAATTGAGTCCAATGCACACTTGTGTATTTGATTGCATACTGTGCTGTGCCAATATGTTAAAGTCAATGTTTTATCAAGATTTGATATATTACATTATATATTCAGAAAATATTCCCCAAGACAGATTTTCGGTAATAAAATAACATTCACACAAACCGTACTTGGTGTTCCTCTGAACCAAATCAGATACATTTAGAATGTTTGTAATATATATCACGCTACAAAAACAAGTCATAGATTTCCCTTGAATCCATATGGCAAGCAAATGAAATAACAGAAAGTTTAAAGAAAAACTGAGCTCATTGGAAAAGGATTCCTCTCAGTATGAAAGCAGTAAGTCGAGCCACAAGGTCAGCCCCTCACCCAATATCAACATTTGCAGCAGGGGACACAAGAATCCTGGAGCCTTTTGGTTCTGAGAACCCCATTCGAATGACACTAATAGGACATTTTGTATTGCATTTGTTTGTTTAGCAGGTGCTTTTATCCAAATTAGAATAACGCAAGCAGAAGCTACTTACATCCCAGAAAAGCACTTTTTTGTTGAGATTGCAATGGATTTCTTCAGGTGAAAGTTAGCAGTTCATTCCACCACTGATTTTAATTATGAACCAGGATGAATGGACGCTACCAAAGTGATGTCAGTGTGAAGTGACAGGGAGATTTTTGTCTGACATTTATGTAATATTCTGTTTTCCATTGATGAAATGTACCACAGTCCCACATATACCTTAACCACTGCAGCAAATTCTGCTGAAAAGGTAATCTCTTCGATTTCCTTAAAATTATAGGGGAAAATATACAGTATATAGTGCAACCACCATATAAACATTAGTGAAAATAGAGTAGCATTTATGTGGTGGTACTCACACCAGCTGAAAAACTGCATGGATTTATTTGTCCTCTATACAAATGTATGCCAATTTTCCCATTGACCATATTTGTTTTCCTGGGACTATCCTTCTGTCCCAGATCTGCTCACTGAATTACTCTGGCCCCTCCTCTTTAGTCACAGCTGTCTGTGCTCTGAGTCTACACTCAGCCTACAGCTGGAACGAAACATCAACAAGGGGAGGGGAATATATATCAGAATTGGCCGGGCCACAGAGAGGAGCAAAACCACCATCAGGATTCAATTAAATCCCAGAGGGACCAGTGGGAAAGAGAGTGGAGAAAGACAGAAGAGTCAGCTGCTGAGACGGAAAGGAAGTAAAGAGCTCTTTCACTCAGGAAGAGGACAAAATGTCAAGAATCTGGTGCGCTGCCCGTTCTTCATTGTTCACTATGGGAGATGGTCAAAGTCACTGGGCTGCTGTTGCCTACTGGCAACCGAACACAGTACTCATTGTGCTTCCATGTCATGGGTCAGCACTGAGGCATGAAGGCCTCCACATCAGAGAGCTGGACCCCAGCCATGAAAGATGACCCCGCTGCTCTGCCTCAAAGCTGTATGAGTAAAATGTGCTGCGATCCACGCAGAATGACTCTAATGAACATGAGCTTTCTTCTCATGGCCTGTTAATGAGCATAGATTTGTGGTTACACTCTTACCCTCCTAGTCCTATAATGGTGTAAAACAGACATTCTCTGGTCAAGTCAGGTGAGGGAGGATTTTAAATTCATGCCCCAGAGAAGCACAATTAAGGCAGTTGTTATGGTTGTTCCACTCTATCAAGTGTAAATAATGAATGCAAACAACCAAAGAAGATAAGCAGAGCTGGTGCATTGAAATGGCAGGGCAGAGGAGAGCCAAGAGAAAATGCTGCTTGTTTAAACTAGGTTTATAGTTGTCAGAAAGCATGTTATAATTAGTGTTGCCAAACTCTCCAGAGCCAGAGAAAACTTCACACTCAGAATGACAGCTTTACATGTGGCATTCACCCATGCTCATACCCACAGCAGTGAACATTGAAAATGCATTGATTTTATTAGACCCAGTCAACATCCTGTAGAGGTGTCTCTACTAGGTGATGCAAACACCTTATCTTAATGAAGGGACTTGAACTCCACTTTGAATTTCATAGTGTTTAGTATGTAAAGCACGTTTGCATCCTCTTCTCACCTCTCCTCTGAAACTCAGCAGTGATAACCTTAGAGAGCGAGAGAGCTAGATAATAGATTGGATGGATGGATGGATGGATGGATGGATGGGTAGGTAGGTAGGTAGGTAGTCAGTCTACAGCACACCTCATTCAACCTGAGCCAAGAATAACAGTGACTTAAGCCTGTTGGATACAAAATAACATATTAAGTTTCTGCTTTAATTGTCTGCAGGATGACAGCGGCCTGTATTTCCAGTTGCTGAGTCCAGAAACTACAGTCCTAATCAAAGGCTCTTGATCCAATGCCTTGGTGGCCCTGAAAACCACAGCCACATTGAGCCCTGGTAGACAAACCAAAAGCTTTTTTTTCCATATGAAAACTGTTGTTGAGTGAAGTACCAGTGTTTGAATTTCAGTAGCTCCCTCTTGCATTACCACAGTCTGGCTTTGAATATCATTAATAAAACGTTGACATCAATTCATAAATTTTTTCCCAACCTCTGGCATGACAGTATCAGTCATACTGGAAAGTCTGAGCTCATTGGTGGGTCGCAGTCATGAGATGGACAGTAGCCTATACTTGCACATGCTTCAGAACTGTCTGCAAATCCCAAGTATAAAAAGCTGATGATCCGAAGTGTTAACATGCAGCTGAAATAGAATGCGCTACTGTCGAGACTAATGGCAATGCAGCTGGACGTGAAATGGCATGGGGTGATGTGTTTCTTCTGTCATGCTGATGCAATGGCAGTTTTGGTGTGAAGGGACCCTTAGCCGAGAACACACATTATTTCTGTGTGTGCAGTTTTCATTATTTGACCTTTTCAAAATGACATTTATGTAATACGTAATTGCTATGGCATTTTGAGAACTATTTATGGAATCGTGAGCTGTAAATAACAATCATATCTCTAAATGTAAGGGTCCTATAATAATATGTTCAAAAATAGCATCAACAACTAAAGCACATATCAACACTAGCTGTCTACACTCTGTCAGCTTCACACCTTTGCCTGGTTTGACTGATGGCTTTTCTGCGTATGCTTATGAAGTGTTTTCTTTTTTTAAAAATGAAGTGAAAAGGAGCCTTGTTTCAGGAAGTGGGTTATGTGACGTCCCAGCATGACTCCCTTTGGTTTACCTAAAATGGCCTCGGACTGCTCTGTTCACAAACTAATGACAACAGACAGACATGCAAAACTCTTTTCTGTGAGTCTTTAAAATACTTCTTTTAAAATAAAGTGCACTGAGACCGAACTATAAACTAGAATGCAAACACATAAATCTCATGGTTTTGGGCTGCTGCTCTATAGAGGAGGGCTGGCAACTCAGACAATACATCAGCCAACAAACCTCAAAGGGATCATTTACAACTGATGAATCACATCTCCCTGTATTTCTGTGAGCCGTTAAATAAGCTGCGAACTAAATAAATCCCACGATATATTCAATAATGCGTAGAAATACCAATACTAAGAAGGTTTTCTAAAGAGCAAACAGTGACGGCAAGAATTTCAGAAAACACAGAAGACTTTAGCCAGCTACTGTTATCGCTCCTTGGTGTGGAAGCTAAAATAGTGTCAGGAAAAAAAGGGTACATTGCTGTCACTGGGGTGGTACCCTAAGGTACAAAACCAAAAAGGTAATAATATGTACCTTTAAGGTACTAATATGCACTCTTAAAGTACTGATATGTACCTTTTAAGGTACTAATATGTACCATTTAGATGGTACATATTAGTGGTGTTACATATACACAAAGATGTACCTTTTCAGTTTTGTACCTTTTTTTCTGAGAGTGTATAGTTAGCGTTCTTGAAGTGTGAATGGCCTTTAACTTTTGTATTTACAAACCCAATTCCAAAAAAGTTGGGACACTGTACAAATTGTGAATAAAAACAGAATGCAATGATGTGGAAGTTTCAAATTTCAATTTCAGAATACAACATAGATGACATATCAAATGTTTAAACTGAGAAAATGTATAATTTAAAGGGAAAAATAAGTTGATTTTAAATTTCATGGCATCAACACATCTCAAAAAAGTTGGAACAAGGCCATGTTTCCCACTGTGTGGCATCCCCTCTTCTTTTTATAACAGTCTGCAAACGTCTGGGGACTGAGGAGAAAAGTTGCTCAAGTTTAGGAATAGGAATGTTGTCCCATTCTTGTCTAATACAGGCTTCTAGTTGCTCAACTGTCTTAGGTCTTCTTTGTCGCATCTTCCTCTTTATGATGCGCCAAATGTTTTTTATGGGTGAAAGATCTGGACTGCAGGCTGGCCATTTCAGTACCCGGATCCTTCTACGCAGCCATGATGTTGTAATTGATGCAGTATGTGGTCTGGCATTGTCATGTTGGAAAATGCAAGGTCTTCCCTGAAAGAGACGATGGCTGGATGGGAGTATATGTTGTTCTAGAACTTGTATATACCTTTCAGCATTGATGGTGCCTTTCCAGATGTGCAAGCTGCCCATGCCACACGCACTCATGCAACCCCATCCCATCAGAGATGCAGGCTTCTGACCTGAGCGCTGAGAACAACTTGGGTTGTCCTTGTCCTCTTTTGTCTGGATAACATGGCGTCCCAGTTTTCCAAAAAGAACTTCAAATTTTGATTGGTCTGACCACAGAACAGTTTTCCACTTTGCCACAGTCCATTTTAAATGAGCCTTGGCCCAGAGAAAACACCTGCGCTTCTGGATCATGTTTAGATATGGCTTCTTTTTTGACCTATAGAGTTTTAGCCGGCAACGGTGAATGGCACGGTGGATTGTGTTCACCGACAATGTTTTCTGGAAGTATTCCTGAGCCCATGTTGTGATTTCCATTACAGTAGCATTCCTGTATGTGATGCAGTGCCGTCTAAGGGCCTGAAGATCACGGGCATCCAGTATGGTTTACCGGCCTTGACCCTTACGCACAGAGATTGTTCCAGATTCTCTGAATCTTTGGATGATATTATGAACTGTGGATGATGATAACTTCAAACTCCTTTCTGATATTGCTCCAGTATTTTTGGCCGCAGCATTGGGGGAATTGGTGATCCTCTGCCCATCTTGACTTCTGAGAGACACTGCCACTCTGAGAGGCTCTTTTTATACCCAATCATGTTACCAATTGACCTAATAAGTTTCAAATTGGTCCACCAGCTGTTCCTTATATGTACATTTAACTTTTCCGGCCTCTTATTGCTACCTGTCCCAACTTTTTTGGAATGTGTAGCTCTCATGAAATCCAAAATGAGCCAATATTTGACACGGCATATCAAAATGCCTCACTTTCAACATTTGTTATGTTATCTATATTCTATTATGAATAAAATATAAGTTTATGAGATTTGTCAATTATTACATTCCTTTTTTATTCACAATTTGTACAGTGTCCCGACTTTTTTGGAATCGGGTTTGTACTAATATGTTGTCAAAATGTATACACATATGTAAGAAAAGATAAGAAAAATTTATTCTAATGCAGTCAAAACGATTAATCGCAATTATTCACATCCAAAATAAAGGTTTGTGTTTACTGTGTATAATTGTTACACACACATGCATGTATATATTTAAGAATTTTTTTTATACTTATATATAAAATATTTATATATAATATAAATTATATAAATATATATACAGTATATACACATGCAAATAATTCTTAAATATATACATGAATATATACATAATAATTATACACAGTACACATACATACACACAATACATAACACAAACTTTTATTAATTGCGATTAATCGATTTGATAGCACTATCAAGAACCTTAACAGATAGGGTTTAGATTAAGCCAGGATTAGGCCTTAGTTCAATTGGGGCATTTAAGTAGCTTTTATAAACTTGCCTTAGAATAAAACATCACTGGTGATATGCATTTTGAGACAAAACAATGACTTTAAAATTGCTTTCCATTAAAACAGCTCAAACCTACATTTTGGTCCGGGACTACTTTAAGCCTTGTCTGTGAAACCAGAGGCCTGTTGCATGAAGCCAGCTGAACAAACTCTGAGTTTTAGAGTAGGTTTAGAGTTGACAAATCCAGATAAATCCAACCTGGTTCAGATCAAGTTCAACGGTCTCTCAAAGCTTGGTACAAACATTCTCTGTCAACTCAGGTTTAATCCAGAGTTTGGATTAATAATTATAAATTCACAAAAAGCTCAAATGAATACACGTTGTTTAAAAGAATTATGAATGCATGTATTATATTTATATTAATATTTGGCTACTTGTCAATTAATATAATTATATGAATATATTATATGAATTAAAAGTAATTATAATTCATATAATATAAATATAATAAATAGTGAGCAATTTTGTCTCTAAAGTTTTTTCACTATAAACTGCTTTAATTTGGAAGGAGACATAGAGGGGGTGTGGCTTTATAGCATCTTTACTTGCAGCTGATTGGTCCAGTTTGAGTTTGTGATCTCTAACCCAGAAATAAAACCTGCTCCGGAGCAGGTTAGCCGTAGTTTAAGTTACCATGGTGATGAACACTGATAAAAACCAACCCACTTTCTTGAGCCCGAAAAACCAGAGTTTGCTCAAATTAATCTCAAACTTACCTGGGTAGCAACTGAAACCAGCTTTGTGCAACAGGCCAGTGGGGTTAATCTTTCATCTAATCTTTTATTTTTATAATTTCTCCCTCCTTTTCAATACATTTAGTTTAGTCAACTTGTGTGTAATGTCTGATAAACTTCCAGTGAAGCTATTTAATTTGAGGCACCTTTTGGACTGTGTATATATTTGAAGTTGATCAAGTCAAGTGACTTATAGCGCTTTATAAATACAGTGCAGCTCCCACGTCATCAGCACACGCATGCACCGTGGTGCTCACGTGAACAGCATCGGCTGCCGTAGAACTCGAAAAGCGATGCACTGCTCACAACGTAAACTGCATAGGAGACTGGCACAGGCAAGAACGAAATTGTTGAGTAAAGTCGATATTTTTGTTTCTTTTTGCACACAAAAAGTATTCTCGTCGGAACCACTGGAGTCACATGGAATATTTTCAAGTTTTTTACCTTGAAAGTGTTAATTATATTGCAAATTATATATCAAAAATATGTGTTCCAAAGATGAACAAAGGTTTTATGGGCTTGGAACGAACATAATTTTAATTTTGGGTGAACTAACCCTTTAAGTGTCTTTTAAAATTTCCATTAAAAACATGCAGGAAAACCTAAAGAAAGTGCGATATAAAACAAACGGGAGAGAATGACCATGGACTAAGAAAAAGCAGAAGCAATAAAAGGGAAAGCGAGACGCTGAAATCTAGCAGTGCTAACGGTTGTCAGCTGAAGGAAGGGTGCGACGTTCTCTCGGCTGTTGATGAATGTCTGCAGTGATGTGTGCGAGGCTCTGAGCCAGGCTGCTTCTTGCTCCAGCACCCATAAATACTATGCAGGCTGCCTGTTCAGTCCTCAGCCACCACCAGCGCCACCATTCTGCCTAGAAAACTCAGCATGTGTCTACGGTCTTCCCTCTCCTTGCATCACTCCTCTCTCCCTCCAGAAGACTGAGGCCCTGGTACAATGGAATTATTGTCATGCATGTCTCACAGGAGGTTCAAAGTGAGGGCTAGTGCTGCTATTATGATCCTAGGGGCAAACTGGAAATGAGGTGTCTTAAGGGATCACAGTACCTGACTTTTGAAGCATCAACAGTGGAGAACAAACCATAACCGCTCCCAGCTGGTGGTCCATTTCTCTTACAATCCCTGTCAGATTTTTATCAGCCCACACTATCATTACCATCAACTTCCACTATCACTGTCCTCTCCCTCTGATATCACTCATATCTCTCGATTCTATCGCTCTGATATAACAACAATAGCAGAGAAAGAACTGCCTCAATCCTGTCAGAACCTGCGACAGCCATTCATTTACACACAACACGACTGTCAAGATGTTTCTAATAGTGATAACAGGCACATAATTCCAATGCAAATCAGTTACTGTGTGCCGACCATGAAATGTCTAACCCCATATAGTTCATATATGGATGGTGCGTTTCATCAATATGTCATGTTTAACAAGAAGACATCAAAAACAGCTTTGAAGTAAAAGATCGTCTCTGTAGTACACTGTATCTTCTTCCATCAGCCCTTTGATTACATGGAGATCTGGAGCAGAATAAGGGCAGCTTGCCGAGGGGAGTGTCAGTGTGGAATTTGCCGGAATCTGATCTGGATGACTGTACAAGCGTACCTTCACTTCTATGAAACAATCCTTTGTGCGAAGTTCTTCCAACTGTGGCACTGCCTGGCACTGGACCAAGTGCAAGGGAGGCCATTGTGTACCCTCCTGTCACTTAACTTTCCCTGACTTTGACAAAACAGACTCTCATGTGAGAAATGAGATGTTTTTAACAACCTAGCTTGCTAACATATACATAGAGTCTATACAAGTTCCATTACATTCAAATAAATAAAAAATGGACACTGTAATTAATGTAAACATTCAATTAGTCTAGTATGTGTGTGTGCACGTAAGACATTTTGACGACAGCTGCAAGTTGTAACTCTTCTCGTGTTGATTTCAGAGACAGGAATGTCAGACTGCACACCTCTTTATTTGCCGGAGATGAAAAACAAAAGCAAACCGTGTGTGTGTGTGTGTGTGTGTGTGTGTGTTCTCTGCCTACTGCGGATGTAGTAGGGATGGTGGAGCACCTTCTCTGATAAAATGAAAGCAGATGTGCACAGGAGCAATTCTGTGTGTACAATGTGATGTTTCCTTGGTATTACATAAATAGAAAGAATATTTTCTGCGAAAAAAAGTTGCAGAACTTTCAGTTGGAATTGTGAAACCTATGGTAGAAAACAAAAACAAAGCCGACAATGACATTTCATGAAAGTTGTTTATTTGAGTTTGCGGACTGCAGTGGAACCACACCAGTATGACTTTCTTTCTTTTGTGAAACACAACATATATCATTTATAAATGTCTGTGTTTTTTGTCCATATGAAAGTCAGAAGGGTATAATGTTGTTTTGGACCCCACTGACTTTCATTATAGACAAAAACAGTTATTCAAAAGAAATATTCTTTAAAATAAAGTCGAATTAGTCAAAACCCTGTTGAAAAAGAAAACAGGATATGCAGATTACTGTATGTTTTAAAGCATGGAAGCTGGTTTAAGCTGGTCAAGTGCTGGTCCTAAGAAACCAGGTCCAGCTCAGGACCAGCTCAGGACCAGCTCAAACCAGCTGCTATGCTTCCAAATATAACCAGCATATGCTATTTTTTTCAGCAGGAAGAGATACAAAGTCGAAATTATTGAGGTACTGAGTCATAATTACAAAAAAAGTGCCATAAAAAGAAAATGACAAAAAAGATAAATTGATATAGTCATTATGAGTTACAAAATTATAACATAAAAAGGTACTAATTATTAAATAAAATCAATTACAAACCTGATTCCAAAAAAGTTGGGACACTGTATAAATTGTGAATAAAACCAGAATGCAATGATGTGGAAGTTTCAAATTTCAATATTTTATTCAGAATACAACATAGATGACATATCAAATGTTTAAACTGAGAAAATGTGTCATTTTAAGGGAAAAATAAGTTGATTTTAAATTTCATGGCATCAACACATCTCAAAAAAGTTGGGACAAGGCCATGTTTCCCACTGTGTGGCATCCCCTCTTCTTTTTATAACAGTCTGCAAACGTCTGGGGACTGAGGAGACAAGTTGCTCAAGTTTAGGAATAGGAATGTTGTCCCATTCTTGTCTAATACAGGCTTCTAGTTGCTCAACTGTCTTAGGTCTTTGTCGCATCTTCCTCTTTATGATGCTCCAAATGTTTTCTATGGTGAAAGATCTGGACTGCAGGCTGGCCATTTCAGTGCCCGGATCCTTCTTCTACGCAGCCATGATGTTGTAATTGATGCAGTATGTGGTCTGGCATTGTCATGTTGGAAAATGCAAGGTCTTCCCTGAAAGAGACCACGTCTGGATGGGAGCTTCTAGAACTTGGATATACCTTTCAGCATTGATGGTGCCTTTCCAGATGTGTAAGCTGCCCATGCCACACGCACTCATGCAACCCCATCCCATCAGAGATGCAGGCTTCTGAACTGAGCGCTGAGAACAACTTGGGTTGTCCTTGTCCTCTTTAGTCCGGATGACATGGCGTCCCAGTTTTCCAAAAAGAACTTCAAATTTTGATTGGTCTGACCAGAGAACAGTTTTCCACTTTGCCACAGTCCATTTTAAATGAGCCTTGGCCCAGAGAAAACGCCTGCGCTTCTGGATCATGTTTAGATATGGCTTCTTTTTTGACCTATAGAGTTTTAGCCGGCAACGGCAAATGGCACGGTGGATTGTGTTCAGCGACAATGTTTTCTGGAAGTATTCCTGAGCCCATGTTGTGATTTCCATTACAGTAGCATTCCTGTATGTGATGCAGTGCCGTCTAAGGGCCCGAAGATCATGGGCATCCAGTATGGTTTTCCGACCTTGACCCTTACGCACAGAGATTGTTCCAGATTCTCTGAATCTTTGGATGATATTATGCACTGTAGATGATGATAACTTCAAACTCTTTGCAGCTTTTCTCTGAGAAACTCCTTTCTGATATTGCTCCAGTATTTTTGGCCGCAGCATTGGGGGGAATTGATCCTCTGCCCATCTTGACTTCTGAGAGACACTGCCACTCTGAGAGGCTCTTTTTATACCCAATCATGTTGCCAATTGACCTAATAAGTTGCAAATTGCTCCTCCAGCTGTTCCTTATATGTACATTTAACTTTTCCGGGCTCTTATTGCTACCTGTCCCAACTTTTTTGGAATGTGTAGCTCTCATGAAATCCAAAATGAGCCAATATTTGGCATGACATTTCAAAATGTCTCACTTTCAACATTTGATATGTTATCTATATTCTATTGTGAATAAAATATAAATTTATGAGATTTGTAAATTATTGCATTCCTTTTTATTCACAATTTGTACAGTGTCCCAACTTTTTTTGGAATCGAGTTTGTATGACAAATGTCATAATTATGACTTTTTATGGCATGATGACTTTATCTCATAATTGTTATAATTATGATTTACTTGGACTTTTTATCTCATAATTTGCCATAAATATGTTCATTGTAGCGTCAACTTTATTTAAACAGTGTAGAGTCCAAAAAATACTCCTCTGTGTGGAGCTCATAAATATCATAATTATGATTTACCAAAGAATTTATGTGGTGGAAATGGGCTTTCAAATGTAATTATAAAAATGTAATCTTAGGGTGAACTATCCTTTTATTTCACATTTCACCATTTTTATCCACATTTAAGGCTTTTTGTTGAGAGTAGGAAATGGGATACATCAAGTCTAGATCTGGATGTAAATATGAGGTGCCTGTTTGTACAAGTTGGTCATGACATATGAATCAGAAGACAGGTGCAGGTTAGCGTGGCTTGGTTGTGACCCCTGAGGGTTATTTCTGAATGTTTTTAGATTTTTCAAGACAGTGTCATGCTCGGATCTGATCCTCTGAGCTCTGTTCCTTCCTTTATATGTTTATATTTTTAGAATTTCATGAGTGAAGCTGCTACATGAAGATTGCAGGTCCATTTTGTGCATTCTTAATGAGCTAAATATCCATGACCATGACCGAATGTGGTATTTTAAGATTTGCAATTCATTTTCAGAATTAATTTACAGCTCTAATCCATTTCCAGTCAAATAGTCCATGATCCTTTCATTTCTGCACATTATTGCAAGAATCCAGTGTGCCCTGGTGCTATGGAAACTAGCTGTCTGCATGTACAGTGACCAAACAACTGCCCGTCTGGAAATAAACATAGTGCTGCTGCAGTTAAATGCATTCATGCTCCTAAAACAAATGCCACAATAAAGTTTTAGCCAAAAATTCACCATTTAATCATCCTCGTCATTTATGTTATGTGGAACAAAAAGGAGATCATTATAGCAGAATGTCCAAGCTGCTTGTTTTCATTCAATGCCAGTGAATGATGACCCTGTGAACAAGATTTTCTGTGATTAATGACTCAATTTCAGTCTGATTATATGACTTGGAAATGTATGGACTAGTTTTTATGATACTTGGTGGTGATCTTTTTGGAGTTTGAAAAGCAGCACAACATCTCCTTTGGAATTTCACAGAGGAAAGAAAGTCATACAAGTTTGCAATAGCATGGAGTGAGTAAATGATGACAGAATTAACATTTTTGGGGTCAACTGTTCCTTTAAACAGTGGTGGGGCCTGTGTGGAGCTCAGATCGTAAATTTCATTCCTCTTGGGACATGAGAGTGGCTCATGTCTTGGCGGCTCTGTCAAAGCTGCTGATAGGGGTATCAAAGAACTTTAATCTCAAAAACTAATTAAAGTCGCTCTGCTTTGGATTAGCACAGTAAGGGCCTGGACAAAGGAGTCTTTTGACTTTTAAGGACTTTCTCTGACTTCATCTGTCCTCTCTCTTCTCTCAGATGGAGCAGCAGTAAATGAAGGTTGGCCGATGTTTCTGTGCTGATTGGGGCCAGCAGTGCAACTCCAGCCCAGAGGAACATGATGAGAGATGATGTCATTGTGAGTAAAACAATCCGAGTCTCTCGTTTAGGGTGTATAAAAGATGCCCCATATGGAGAAATAAGCCTCCTGTTTTTTTCAACAAGCTGTTCAGAGGGCCGAGTGTTACTGATCCAACTAACACCATGTGAAGGGAATTATTCAGAGCTCGCTGTCTCACATCTTTTCTCATGGGTGTTTCCCTGGATTTGCCTTCCATGGATTTGCCAGTATCCATTATCAAATCTTATAAAGCAAGCGTGAGCCTTTTTACAGTTGTTTCTTCTATTGATGGTGTAGGTGTTGCTCCCTGAAAGGGCATAACAACCCTTTTTATTGTGATTATTTTGCAGCATTTACATATTATTTCTTAAAATATGTATTTTCCTAATATAATTAAATAGTATAAATATATATATATATATATATATATATATATATATATATATATATATATATATATATATATATATATATATATATATATATATATAAAAATAGATACATTTTCATTAAAAATCATGTTGCCAAGCTTTTAAGATATTCAAGATTATTTTGAACCTTTAAATGTGATTTAATTTGTTGGAAAAGTATTCATTAATGTGACTCTTATATCAGTAATTAAAAATAAAATTCACTGCGAGTTTCATTGTAAGATGTCTGTTTATCAAGATATCATGTCTGCTCATTTCAGTCTATGTGATCCTGACACTCACCTCTCAAAATCTGCTGTGTCTCGCTAACACAAGATTTCGATCAGTCAACCTGTCAACACTGAGCATATTTTGGAGCCAAAGAGCAGCCTGAAAGGGTCACTGTCCCCTTGCTGTACCTTTCACCAGCAAGAACCCTGCAACCCTGTCCGAGGACAGGACAGGAATGGTATGAACCAGGGATATGAAACCTCCAGACACCCAGCTACCATCAGCCCATTACCTCTGGTTTCAGGGGAGATACCTGGTGCTCAAACAGAGGAGCCTCTGGCCCACCCAAAAGCTCCACAATACTGCACACCTGTGGAGATTTTGCTCCCAGTGACATAAATGAGAGTTTTCACTGGTGTCTGAGAACAACAGACTTACTATTATGTGTGAACAGAATACCTTTTAGGAGGAGGGTGTAAAAACATTTCAGCCTGTACCTCTTCATCTGTAAAAAAAAAAAAAAAAAAAAAAAAAAAAAAAAAAAAAATATATATAAATGTTGTCAGGTATATATATATATATATATATATATGGCCAAAAGTCATAATTTTAATGAAACAAATCTTTCCATTACAAATTATATTTTTAACATAATTTAAGTGAATAGATGAACTGAAAAATGTACATTAATTTCAGAATGTAGGTCTGTCTCCCTTTTGCTTAAATGACAGCTGCAGTCGAGCTCAAATCCGCAGTCTGCATGAACTAAAGTTTATGTAAAACCTGATGATGACTGTAATAAAGGAAGACCAATTGTCTGTCTGTACAAAGAGTCCCATAATCTGCATGTGTCAGCCAAGATATGGAAGTATGGAAGTCAATGGAGTCCATCAACATTTTTCAAAATATCTTCTTTTGTGTTCAGCAGAAGAAAAAAATTCATACAGGTTTGGAACAACTTGAGGGTGAGTAAATAATGACAAAATATTCCTTTTAGGTGAACTATCCCTTTAATAGTGGCATAATTCATCTGAAATATTTCTTACTCATTTTACATCAATGTTTCAGTTTTAAACAAAATAATTTTTTTACAGGTTTAAAATAGGTTTTAATGTGGTCTCAGACACCAACATGACTGAATAATTATAGGTTTTTTTAGGGGTTGGGTCAGTCTTAAGGTAACAGCTGCATGTTTTCACACAGTGTGGTTTGCTTGTTATTTATCAGGAACCCATGGTATATAACCAGTTTTCATGTTCAAAAACCAGCCTGACCACCTTAAGCTATATGACCTGGTTTTTCTAGCAAGGTAAACATCATGTTAGTCACAGGTATGTGTCCACACCTTCAGAGAAGTGACTCCCATGATCTTTTGTGGGGGACATGATGTCACTTAAATGTCATCTCAAAAGCGAAGATGAGCGGTGAAACAACCTCAAACAACAAGAAATAAGCCCAGGGGTAACAGCTGAATTTTCACATGACATTTTGTGTTTGAGAAGTTAGAGGTAAGCACACTTTCCCATTTTCATGAGTAAAAGTGCAGACAGCTGATCGTTTGAGTGTTAAACCAAACAAATTTTCTTTAAATCATTCTTTAGATTTAGGAATGATCACACTGAAATGACATAATGTGTCTGATAAAGAAAGAAAGTGTGACCATTGAAACCCAGTATCAGCACGTGTTTAGTGTCATTCTGCTTTTTTTGTGCTTTAAAACCTCCTATAATCCTGTAGTTATGAAACTTTTGATCTCATTATAATTATTTTCATACAACAGATGGTTTCATTTAGTAATGTTTAATTTCTGATTCACTAGCCTATAGATATTGGAGCCACAGTCTAACAGTAATCTACTTTCAGTGCTAGCCATATGCTAGCAATCCCAAAGAAAACTTCTCATAAATAAATCATAGCAGTGCTATTTGTCTGTAGATTAGTGAGAACTTTTTCTGATGTAGTTTTACCGAATTTGGTAACTAACGGCTTCTTCAGTTCCTTGACGTCTCTTAGATATTTCCAATTCTACTCTGACCAAAGTCATTCAACAAAAGCAAACAGTTGCAAGCCTCAATTGTCTTATAATAAGAGAGGAGGGATGATAGATAATGCAAGAAACAACAGTTATGAGGACCAAAGAGCCAAATGTATGACTGAAACCCTTTTGCTGCTTTCCCCCCGGACTTGGCAGTTCTTGCTGAGCTAGCCGCAGTATTTTTCCAATTACAGTAATCACTGCACAGAAGTAACAAAAATCCTGAATGGCTAGAGATGGTTTCGACAGAAGAGCTCAGAGCACATGCACTGCATGCATGGACTGTGGGGAGGAGAGATTATGGTATACGTCAAACCTACCATTAGAAGCTGTCTGGTTTTCTACTCAACTCAGACCTTACTCACTCGGTATATGCTAAATGTGTAATTTTTGTGACACAATCCATTTCGTCAGATGTAATGAAATGCAACAGATACATTTGTGAGAGCACTTTTCAAACCAGGACACTACTACTTTATTATTAACTAAGTATCGACGTTGTGCTGTCAGTAAAGATATTTATTTACCATGGTAAATAATAAACAATGATGCTTTTACGTTGGCTAATGCTTTGTAAAATGTTCATTTTTGGAAACTCACAATTATGTTAAGTAATCAAAATGAATTGGCTTGATTATAGATTTCAAGTGATAGTGATATATATATATATATATATATATATATATATATATATATATATATATATATATATATATATATATATATATATATATATGATATATATATATGTCTAACCAAACAAATGATCTTTATAATTATCACATCTGAGTCATACAGTATGAGGATTTTTCTCATAACAACAATGTCCCCTAGTGGTACACATTTGACATGACTGCTGAGGTCAAGGAGTAAAACTAATCATCACCATGCCATCATGCCACTGAACATTTATAAAAAAATATATATATAGTCCTAACCTGTTTTTGCTGATCTCAAAAAACAACATTTGTATTGAGTACTCGGCCGATCCAGTGCCGGTGGCAGTGTGTGGAGAGAGTGTTGGAGGGAACCTGGCCGCTGTCCACTTTTATTTCTCAATTCCTGTAATGTAATATCATTTCAGGTCATATTGTCTGTTTTAAAGGGATAGTTTATACAGACATGACAATTCTGCCATTATTTACTCACCCTCATGTTGTCCGAACCTATATGACTTTCTTTTGTGTAACACAAAGGAAATGTAAATACTTGTTCTGGTACATGTTACATGACTGCTGAGGTCAAGGAGTAAAACTAATCATCACCTAACATCACTGAACATTATTAGCTGAAACATTTATTTAAAAAAATAAATAAATAAAAGTCTTAATCAGATTGCATGAAGCATGAAAAGAAAATGACCTCATAAAAAAATGTACCTAATTTGTGAGAAATGAATATGCGTTAAATAAGATATTACACTTAGGGTAGTGGCTTTGTAAGCACAGTATGCAATAATTACATTTTAAAGAATGAAAACTACATTTCCCAGAATGCTATATGATTACAGGAAGTAACAGTAACATCAAAAAAATCTTTGTAGAATTGCACAATGTCATATTGTCTAACCCCCTGATAGCTCCAGAGAGAAGGGAAGAGAGACATCACTTCATGATGAAGTTGCTTTGCAGCATTACCTTGTTATTATCAGTTGCTGTTGCCTATTACATCTACATCCCACTGCCTAGGGCAATCTCAGAACAATGGAAACTGATGGTGTTGGATGCCACATTCCGAGGAGTTGTGAGTATGGTAAGTAGCACATTTTAAACAGTCCACCAGGTGAATTGAGGAAAGGAGCATTTTGATTGGCTGGAAAGTTTACTATTCCATTCTAAACCAAAATAGGTCATATGACTTTTTAACAGAATCTAAATAACAATAATAAAAGTTTTAATTTGCTTTGTCATTAAACTTAAGTAGAACTTATTGATTTTTGCTTTTAGTATATAACATTTCAGGGCTATTGATTTATAATATACTGTATGATATAAAATAATTAGCATAAAACTTAGACAACATCCAGTTTTTGATATTAATAGAGGACCATCTGTTTTAGAAGAGACATGTTAAAGAATGACCTTGATCTGCCTGGTCTGATGAACTTTGACCAACTTGGCACAACAGTAATACCCAAGGGCAGGATGAAATGTTCTCTGTTCTTTGTCTTCATGAACTTTTCTCTCTTTTTCAATGCCTTGTCAATGCACCAAAAATATTATGCAGACTGCATTTCAAAACCATAATGAGGGGAACGGTTAGTTCAGATCACCGTTTTCTGACCTTGTTGTTTTGCAGGGAGATGTTTCTCACTCACTGGGTTTGAGCCATAGTGTCCATGTTATCAACTCCGCCATAGTCAATTTTGAGAGTTTGGTGCCGATCACAAACCAAGAGATCCAGGCTGAAGACATCCTGTTTGATGGGGTCAATGTGCGTGTATACCGCCCTCCAGGACGGGAAGAAAAGCTGAGGAGAGCAGTTATGTTCATCCACGGAGGTGGATGGGCCTTGGGTGCTCCAAGTACGTCCAAGTGTTTCCTTATTAACCATTATACACGTTTCTTGATGAATCAGGTAGCAGTGATCCCTCTGTCCTGTTTTGTCCGGTCATGGGATTATGTGCGAGTAGTGTTTTCATGTGACTCCTTTATCTGCCATCAGAGTTGGGGTCATATGACTGTCTCTGCAGACAGATGGCAGCTGATCTGGGCGCAGTGGTTGTCACAGTGGAGTGAGTATAGGCCTACTCGCATTCATAGGAAGAGAAAAAAATCATCTATGGTTTTGATCAGTCACACTGAGTGTTCATTTTACACAGCTATCGCATGGCTCCTGATGTGCACTTCCCAGTGCAGTATGAGGAGTGTGTGCAGGCCGCTAAGCATTTCCTGAGGCCAGAAGTGCTGGCACAATACTCGGTCGATCCAGAGCGAGTGGCAGTGTGTGGAGACAGTGCGGGAGGGAACCTGGCCGCTGCAGTGGCTCAGCGGGTACACTTCCACTTTTTTTTCCCAATTACTGTGTTTACTCATGATGTAATATAATTTCAGGTCATATTGTCTGTTAAACAGACATGGAAATGATGTCCTGCTGTTCCTGCAGATTCATTTTGGTGTTGATAGTATTGCCATAGAAAAGCATCATTTTGAGTAGAACATTATGTCATGTTGTCATTTATGATATGGCGTGAATGCAGCAGCTTCCTTTAAATGTAACAATCTGTTGGAGCCTTAACCTTTATTTAGTGTGATGTGGCTGCGGTAAATCAACATGCATTTTTGTTTTCTCTCACTAGATTGGAATAGACAACAGTACATCTGTGAAATTCAAACTGCAGGTCTTGATTTACCCAGTGCTCCAGGCGCTAGACTTCAACACGGCTTCCTATCAGCAAAACCAGAATGTTCCCATCCTGTATCGCAGGCTAATGGCCCGTTTCTGGTTGGAGTACTTAGACGCCGACCCTGACCTCGTGCACTCCATTATAATGAACAAACACACCGCTCAAGACCAAAGCCTGTTGTCCTCGAGTCGTTCAAAGCTGAACTGGACCAATCTCCTCCCCAAACGAGTAATAAAACATTATAAGCCCGTTTTTCCGCTGACTGGCTCTCCTGGTATTTTAAAGGATTTGCCGGCATTATTGGATGCCAGAGCAGCTCCGTTACTTGCGGAGGACGAGGTTTTGCGTATGGCGCCACGTGCTTACATTCTGACCGGAGAGCATGATGTTTTGAGGGATGATGGGATGATGTATGCCCGCAGGCTGCAGCTGGCAGGGGTCTCTGTCACTAATGACCATTACGAAGATGGTTTCCATGGCTGTGTGAGCTTCGCTTTCTGGCCCTGCTACTTCTCTGTGGGAATAAGGGCAGTGCAGAATTATATTGCTTGGCTAGACGAACATTTGTAGATATTTGACTTGGTACATGCACAAGACACATATACTTTAAAATGCGTCTGTTGGAGATGTCCACATTACACAATGTGATGCGTTCATTGCAACATGACACAGGATTTATATTTTAAATCAAGAAACCGTATCCTGTCTTTCAAATAATGACTAACACATTTAAGTGTATTTTTTTTTTTTTAAACGAACGTACTAAGAACTAAATGACAAAGGACTTTATCTCGTACTAACATCATTAATCTGCACAAGTATGTTCAAAATATGCTTACATTTTTTGTGCTCGTCTTTACTACCAAACAGAAGTCTCATATCACCATGCATTTCATAACATTTGTGCTACTTTCACTCCAAAGACCTTCAATTAATTGTATCATATTTCTACTGTGAAACACCGAGTGAATAAAGCAACATGTATTGAAGCTGCTGCAATAAAAAGTAAAAAAAAAGGTTTAGTTTTATATTCCTTTATAAGCACCTTTGTAGGAAGTGAATATATGTTGTAGTTCTATACCTTTTGGATAATTGTGCTGAAGGTCCTTCTAACTCCTAGATTTATAACGAAAAATATCAACATGAAAGTATGTTGGGTATAATGATAATTTAAATATTAAACTGGAAAGTTATTCGTATTAGTAGCAATGCTGCCCTCTAGCGGCTGAGATGGTGATGTACCGTCCCTTGAGCCAATCAAAGCTAGGCTTACTAAAGGTCTTAAACAAAATAGAAAATCATTTGTGCTGCATTATCAAAACGCACATATAATACATGACACAACACACTGTTTTGAAAAACAAGAAATAAAAAACTATAATTTATTTTTGTTGCTTTCTGCAATTTTCATTATTCCATTGTGGCAGTGAATAAACCAGCAATAATAAGAGGTTCTCCAGTAATTCAAAAAAAAAAAAAATCAAGAACTAAAAATCTGAGTTCAAGTAATGACCATTGAAAAACAAAGGGAGGAATAAAACAACGCTACCAAACTATAAGGTTTGAAAATACAACACAATATCCCACTAAGACTCAACTAAGATTTTCAATATTTGGTCAAAGCCCTACTGATAGTGTTTTCAAGCATATTTAAGGATACAGATGAAGCACTGCCTACCCGGCTTCATTATATAAGACATGAAACGGTGCAGTGTAACAGTAAAGATGTGTTCACTGACCTTTCTCAACACATACTTCTAGTTTTGGTCCCTAAAACAGGAATCACAACACAACTGCAACACAAACACAACTAATCAGGATCAGAGTAAAGAGGCATCAATGGGTGCTAAAAGGTGCTCAGGCATACATTTAAAGAACATAACATTTTGAAATACTCGTTTACAGTTTGCATCAAAACAAATATGATGCCTTTGTGTGGGGGAACGGGTTTAAAAGACGGTTGTCATTTTGATTCTCATATTGCTTTAAAAATATCACTGCCATGAATACATTCTCAGGTAACGCACTGAACACTCTTACATTCACTTGTTTCAGAAAACTTGTAGATATTCTACTGATGACACAGACAGTTCAGTCTGAACTAACAATGAACAATAGTGAGGATAAAATGAATCAGCAACTCTCGAAGATGGAGAAATATAGCTGTCATGACATATTTGTGCTTCATCATCCTTATAAAACCGCTGACATGCGTGGAATTTGAATGTCTTTTAAAGGTTGAACATGACGAATAAAAAGAGACATAGCACTACGTTCCGTTCAAAAAATAAGGACCCATTCACTTAAAAAAATTAAATAATAATAATTCAATATCACCCCAGTCCTAAAAATGAGAGTCAGGATGACAGGAACCACAAAAGGTGTCTAAACCCATTAACACTACTGGGACTAAGTGCTACATTTTCCACCATAAGTAAAGTATTTTATCTGACGTTAAACAGACATTACAGACAGATGTGTATAATTTTACCTTCAGTGAGTTTAGGTGTAATATATTCATATTTATATATATATATTTGAAAGAAAAAAAAACAAGTCACCACAGAATGTAAACAAATGTTAATCATTGAATTGCTTTGGGACAATTTATAATGAGCCATATGTGTTAGCAGACAAATGTATCACAAATACCTGTGAAACTCATTTTAAGGTTTGGGTCATTGAACATGTAAAGAAAAATAACAGCCGTTTATCAGATCCTTAGTTCGTTGTGACTATAACGGTCATGCAGAAGCTTACAGTTCCTTCAAAATAAAAAGAAAATATGCCATAAAGCCCAGCTTCACAGTAACTTTCCATTACAGCAGTGTGTGATGGTAGAGGTTGAACATGAAAAACTACAGACAAGAGTTTTGGCAAACAATTCCTGTTTGAATCGACGGCTAAGAGAGATATCAGTAGCAGGACAGCTATCAACAGTCAAAATGCATCTCAAGAGCATCTTCAAAACTCTGGTCCTCGTCGGTGCTTGACGTGAGGAAAGGGGCCATAGGCGAGGCCGCGGACAGGCTGAGGACCCCAGCAGCGTTCGTGCCAGCGTTTCTGACCGAAATACTGGTGAGGTTGATGCCGAGAGTAAGCCTGGTCTGCTCCAGGGCTTTTTCAGGCACGGCGAAAGCCTCCAGCTTCTTCTCCCCGTTGGCCATGTATGAGTTCTGGCAGCCTCTGCAGATGCAGTCCAAACAGGCCTTACGGTTGGAGTAGCAGGGGCACCTTTGACCCCTGCAGGTAAGAACACTTGGATTCTGGGTGGCTCGCCCACACTTGCAGCCTTTTTTCTCTTGTGTCTTTTTGTATACGACTTTAGGAGGCTGGCCTGGCAACACGCTAGCTGAAAGTAGCCTTTCCTTCGCCTTGCCCTTCGCCTTCGGGACGGCCACTTTAGACTTGGCCTGAACTTTCTTATTAGCCAAGTCTGTGTTTATCTGGATATTTTTAGTTGAATCCAGCATGGCCTTGTTAACCTTCAAAATGCCTCCATTAGTGACCACGACAGCAGGCGGGGAGGGTGCTTTCGGTTCAAATGCTGTTTTCGGCGGAGCTGTGGCCGCTACTGACGGCCCCTGGATGAGGCTGGTGATGGGCAGAGGTTGGAGCATCTCGCTGTCACTCTCAGAGCGAGAGCGCTTTCGGCTCAGGCGCACTTTCCTGTGGGCTGTGGCGAGGCACGTCAGGCCCATCTGAGGCTGTGGAGGGTGTCCTAACGCAAGGGTGCCACTGGTTTGGGACTGTAATGAATGCTGACATAGCGCTGTTGTTGATTTAGTCTGTTCACAAGACACCTCCTTGCTCGTAATGTCAGATTTAAGGTCCTCTAGAGTGCTTGTGTTCTCCGCACTGAGGTGCACGGATTCTGTGCTTCTGTCTTGACTGACTTTGCACTTTACAGTGTTAAAAGGGACAGTGCCCGTGTGTAGTTCTGAGTTACATCTCAGAGGTGCGTCGGCACTGACAGGCTTGGGGGTATCTATTTCAGCTGGGATCTGCTCAGCCTCAGAGTGTTTGTCCAAGTCAGTCGGTTTGACGTCAGCAGAGATTTCTGAGGAGTCTGTCTCCATTTTGAGATGAGGAACATCGAAAAAGTCTGTGACAGAGCTGAACTCTTCTTGTTCCTGATTCACCCCCAACAACTCTTCCAGCATCTTCTTGACCTCAGGGTAACCTTTGACCCCCAAGGCACTCTGCTCTGGCATGACGCACACTGAGACATACTCGCAGAGACTCCTGTAGCAGTCGATCAGAATCTGGAGCTGTTTATTCTCCTCAAACTGCTCATAGTCTTTACACCAGCTGCAGGATGGCTTTAATAACATTTTCTTGCCTTTACAACCCTTGCAAACAAAGTGCTGGCAGGAGGAATTTTTTGGAGCAAGTGGCTCCTGAAGCAAATTTCCTAGGTGGAAAACACACAATAGATTAATTTAAAAAAATTAAGCAGCATAAAACAACATCATGTAATATTTAATTCTATAGAGTGCAACAGATGGGTTATGTCAGTCGCAGTAATTCATGGAGCTGTAGTCTTTTCCATCATTAAAGTAGTTAACCATACAGTCTTGAACTTTTTTTGGCTTTATATCAAAGTTTGTAACATTTTGATTCACTTTGTAGCTGCTTGGTTTGGGATCATAATAAATAAATGGGACATTTAAGTAATAAACCAAGAAGTTCCAACAGGTGCACACTGCAGAGCCAAATGACGTCTAGCTCCCCCTCTGACGTCACGGAGGAGCTTGACCCAGTCCAGCCCCACCTCTGTGGATCTAATGGGTGGGAGAAATGGAGTTATTGGAAGGGTTAGGGGGAGCTAGACTTCACACTCCACCCATGGCTCTGCAGTCTCAAGAAGGCTTCTGAAAAAGTGGGCGGACACTGTTGCAGCGGATAGTTTCATTCCTGGCTGCTGATTGGATGATACAGCTATCCATCATGTCACTGTGCAGAACCCACAGTTGATCTTTTGTGTGTGTAACTACGCTGTTATGCCACAGACTTTACGTTCTAGTTGAAGAACGCGATTCAGTTTGCTTAATAACGTTTGAATGAAAATTGTGTTTTAAATACTTTATTATGTAGTGACCCTTTAATAAAGCAATAACACACTCGAGGCAGTGCTGTGTATTGTGAACATATATCAACGGCTACTTCAGATGCACAGCAACGTGACTATATTCAAAACATAGCACTGCCTCTCGTACATTGCTTAGTTTTAAAGGTACTCACCACACACCAGGCAGGATAGTGAGTCTCTAAAGAAAGGCAGGACGTTGAACAGCCCTCCGTATGTCTCCGGATCCTTCGGGTCGCACTGCAGAAGAGAGCGGCACGCCGACACGTACAGCGCGGTGGCGTTTACCGGGTTCATCTCAGCGACTTAAGTCAACAGCAGGACAAGAGGAGCGGGCTGATCAGCTACAGAGAGCGACTGTTGATCAGACTCCCGATGCAGGATAACTGTGAGAACGCAATCAACCAGGCTTGACCCAACGCCTCAAACAAAGAGTGTAATTTGACATGACTCGCAAGCAGATGAGCGGCTTTGAGTCGTCTACTTGTTAACATGTCAATGTTTAGAAGATCCTCCAGAGACGGTCAGCCCGATGAAAATAGGCTGCTGTGAGCGATGTACAGCACAGACTATTATAGTCTGCCTTCCATGAGCGTCATATCCCGATTACCTCAATGTGAAGAGCGCTGCGCTTTTGTGATAAAGCACACAGAGATGGAGGAAGGGACGATAAACAACATTTTAGAGAGAAGCACAACAGGCCCGATGTGTACTGTCGGCGGCACGAGCTCTGCGGATAATCCGTCCACAAATAACAAACGGGGAAATCTGTTGCACAAAAAAATAATCCTTGAAACTATCAACCTCAGCGGTCATTTACAGATCAACTGAACAAACCACACAGTTCGCTTGCTTGCTAGTTCGCTAGCTAGCTAATACTGCCTGCACTTTTCTTCGGGGTGTTGAAGAGAGCTTTTTTTCCATTAACGAGTGCGATAGCCTCCCGTTTGAGCGATATGTTTATATAGCATTCAACTGAGTTCCCTACTCTGCAAAATATTCCCATGCATTAGTCTGTGCTAAAAGCCAGTTTCATTGCTTATTATTCCTCTGTTAACTTTTGCATCCTGAGAGGAACAATACCAAACAAGAGTAAAAAAAGCGCCCGGAATTAAACACGGCCTCCAGTGATTACTGCCCCCTAGCGTAAGACTGTATAAATCACACGCTACTATGAGCAGAGGCTCTGTGGTGGTAATTATAATAAAAATAACACTTTTATTTAAATAATTTATTACTTTCTCCCTGTCGTAAAATGCTGTAACTTTTAGCAATAATCAATAAAAATATATTCCTAATGATATTGTCAGTCCTGTATTTGTTATTTGCTAGTTTTGCCTGTACGCCTCTCACTTTTTACAGTATTAATGTGACTTTTGTTTAGTATTAATGCGACTTTTGGACTTATACTAAAAAGAAAAAAGTTATTGTGTACTGCGAATAAAAACAATAATATCAACAGAAAGTGTCTTTAACATCTTATGTAGCAAATATATGCCACAAAGATCTTCATCAAAAGTAGTGTTTAATGAGGAATTGGGATCATAGAATGTTCATGCTTTTATTTTTTCCTTTTTGCAATAGGTAAGAAAAGGCGATTCCCTGAATAAGAGAGAAATTGAGAGTTACATATAGAGGAAGGTGTCTTCCTTTAACTTTTAAAATGCAGTAAAGAATCTAGCCTTGAATTATTATTATTATTTGTATTATTCAAACGCATTTAGGAATCTGAAGTTACATTTGTTTAGAAGCGATTCTCACAACAGCTGGGAACTGTAGTTTATCATTGTTGACGTTAATATGGACTACATCTATCAAGTTCGCCTAAAAACGCACATCTCTACAGTGATTGGCTTACTCAATCACACCCCCTTAGCTAACCGAGTAGTGATTGGCTGAGAAAAGTATGTCGCTTGCTGCTGATTGGCTGAAGACACCGACAGGGTTTCCGACAGCTTCTGTGTCCTCAGTGTAGCGGTGATGGCGACCTACACGTTAATGCGAAGCAGTTTGGGACTATTACATGGCCTAAAATGTTCTTTTAAAAGTGTAGGTCAGATTCCGTACGGCGCTGTCGCTGGGGCAATTACCCAGTCGAAAGTACTGCAAAATGCAAGATGCTATTCTGCCAGTCATCTGTCCGTGCAGGAGAGAATTGAGAAGAAGCGAAAGGCAGCGCTTATAGGAGGAGGACAGCTGAGGATAGCTGCACAGCACAAAAGGGTAAGTTATGAAAACTTACAGCAGAATGAATGCACTTGACATAAGTGAAAGCACAACAACCCGAGAAGAGCTGCGAAATGCCTGTGCGCAGGGTAAACTGACAGCGCGAGAGAGAGTGGAGCTCTTGCTGGACCCGGACTCGTTCGTGGAGTATGACATGTTCGTGGAGCATCGCTGTTCTGACTTTGGCATGGAGGCGGATCATAATAAGGTAAGAAACTACTTACTGAATGCAGAAATATTCCCATTTGCATGTCATGAGTTACAGCATTAAGTGTGTCTATTGCAGTTTTAGCTCATTCTATGAAACGGACGCTTTCAGTTTGACAGATTTTAAATAGACTTTAAACAACCTTTTAACCAAATATAAAGGGTTTAAAGTCAGTGCTTCTCAACCAGAGGGCCCCAGTAAGCCATACGTTATTTAGAGTTAGTTATATTATCATAACATTAATTAAAATACTACTCTAAAATCAAAATGCTACACCTAAAAACACAAACAAGATGTATGACAATAAACTGTTTTATTTCTATTACAGAAGTACCAGATGTACATATGAAGGCCTTTATTATTGTTATTTATTATATTGTCTATATATTATATTTTCTATAAAATTTCTAATAAATATACCTGTAATAAAAAAACTTATTGTTATATATTTCAAATGTTTTAAAATGTTCATATTTACAAATACAGTAAGAAGAGATTTGGTGACAGCTCAATTTTCATGAAGTAAAAATAAAGTGGATTTCTGATTTGATGTCTATATAAGACCGAACATGCACATTACTGAGTGTTATTTTAAACACTTGTAAATGAGGGACACGAATGGCAGTTTTTGTGAAATCACATGATTTTCCTCATCCTGTCTGTGTGTTTAGTACCCAGGAGACAGTGTCGTCACCGGACAGGGAAGGATCAATGGCAGACTGGTCTATGTTTTCAGCCAGGTATGGTACTAGTTTTCGAACATAGGTTTGCAATATTAAAATGTTTTATTTTAATATCTCCATTCTCGTGTCATGAGTGAAATGCTCCTCTGTCCTCAGGACTTCACTGTGTTCGGAGGCAGTTTATCAGGAGCTCATGCTCAGAAGATCTGCAAGGTGAGACTGGTTGTTGAGCGTGTTTGGACCGGACTAAAGTCTTTAAAAAAAAAAAACGCACTGGCATAATACAGTAAAATCACTGCAATTTAATCCCTAGATCATGGACCAGGCTATGATGGTTGGAGCTCCAGTAATCGGTCTCAATGACTCTGGTGGAGCCCGCATTCAGGAAGGCGTTGAGTCCCTTGCAGGATATGCTGACATATTCTTGGTAAGCTGAATAGCTTAACATATTTTAATATATATTTTACCATTCAAAAGTTTGGGCTTGATTTAAAAAAAAAAAAAAAAAAAAAAATTTTTGATTTTAAATTTCATGGCATCAACACATCTCAAAAAAGTTGGGACAAGGCCATGTTTCCCACTGTGTGGCATCCCCTCTTCTTTTTCTAACAGTCTGCAAACGTCTGGGGACTGAGGAGACAAGTTGCTCAAGTTTAGGAATAGGAATGTTGTCCCATTCTTGTCTAATACAGGCTTCTAGTTGCTCAACTGTCTTAGGTCTTCTTTGTCGCATCTTCCTCTTTATGATGCTCCAAATGTTTTCTATGGGTGAAAGATCTGGACTGCAGGCTGGCCATTTCAGTACCCGGATCCTTCTTCTATGCAGCCATGATGTTGTAATTGATGCAGTATGTGGTCTGGCATTGTCATGTTGGAAAATGCAAGGTCTTCCCTGAAAGAGACGACTTCTGGATGGGAGCTTCTAGAACTTGGATATACCTTTCAGCATTGATGGTGCCTTTCCAGATGTGTAAGCTGCCCATGCCACACGCACTCATGCAACCCCATCCCATTAGAGATGCAGGCTTCTGAACTGAGCGCTGAGAACAACTTGGGTTGTCCTTGTCCTCTTTAGTCTGGATGACATGGCGTCCCAGTTTTCCAAAAAGAACTTCAAATTTTGATTGGTCTGACCACAGAACAGTTTTCCACTTTGCCACAGTCCATTTTAAATGAGCCTTGGCCCAGAGAAAACGCCTGCGCTTCTGGATCATGTTTAGATATGGCTTCTTTTTTGACCTATAGAGTTTTAGCCGGCAACGGCGAATGGCACGGTGGATTGTGTTCACCGACAATGTTTTCTGGAAGTATTCCTGAGCCCATGTTGTGATTTCCATTACAGTAGCATTCCTGTATGTGATGCAGTGCCGTCTAAGGGCCTGAAGATCACGGGCATCCAGTATGGTTTACCGGCCTTGACCCTTACGCACAGAGATTGTTCCAGATTCTCTGAATCTTTGGATGATATTATACACTGTAGATGATGATAACTTCAAACTCTTTGCAATTTTTCTCTGAGAAACTCCTTTCTGATATTGCTCCACTATTTTTGGCCGCAGCATTGAAATCCAAAATGAGCCAATATTTGGCATGACACTTTCAACATTTGATATGTTATCTATATTCTATTGAGAATAAAATATAAGTTTATGAGATTTGTAAATTATTGCATTCCTTTTTATTCACAATTTGTACAGTGTCCCAACTTTTTTGGAATCGGGTTTGTTTTTTTATATATATATATATATATATATATATATATATATATATATATATATATATATATATATATATATATATATATATATATATATATATATATATATATATATATATATATATATATAAAATATTATTATTATTTAAAAAAAAAAATTGATAACTGTTCTCATACTCACCAAGGTTGCATTTATTTGATTAAAAATACACTAAAACAGTAAAATTGTGAAATATTTAAATATTAATATTTAACATTTAAATTGCTGAATATAAGTATTATTATAAATTTTTTTTTTTATTCTTACCTGCCCCAAATGTTTGAATGGTTGTGTACATACAGTATATTCCAGGACTAACTCTGGACAATCGTTTATTCTTCAGCGGAATGTGATGGCCTCAGGTGTAGTTCCTCAGATCTCTCTCATCATGGGTCCGTGTGCAGGCGGAGCCGTGTACTCGCCTGCTCTGACAGACTTTACCTTTATGGTAAAGGTAAGAAAAGAATATAGTTCATATTGCATTTGAATTCAGATTTCTTGTGTATATTGATGAATGAAATGCTTGTTGTCAGCTGACGTACACCTTTAACCTGTGTTTGCAGGACACCTCCTACCTTTTTATCACAGGCCCAGATGTGGTGAAATCTGTAACAAATGAGGATGTTACCCAGGAGGAGCTGGGTGGAGCAAAAACCCACACCGCTGTGTCGGGTAGGTCTATCGATTTAGCCTGTGCATGTTTCATTTGAGCGGTTTTAAAACTATCTGTTCTCTAATCTAACTAAAGATTATCGTGGCTTACTTGCACTATAAAGAGCATTCTGTTTTCTTTCAGGTGTTGCTCATCGGGCCTTTGAGAATGATGTTGATGCCCTTCTGAACTTGCGAGACTTTTTCAACTTTCTCCCACTGAGCAACAAAGATCCAGCTCCAGTCATTGAGAGCCATGATCCTCGGTGAGAAGCTGTTTTTTATTCTCAACTTATCTTGAGCAGTTTTTTCAGTCACATGGAGTCTGCTATCATCATGTCCATTTATTGTCCTCAGCGACCGGCTGGTTCCTGGTTTGGACACTGTTGTTCCTTTTGAAAGCACAAAAGCCTATGACATGCTGGACATCGTTCACGGTGTATGTGCATCTTTAGTGAACAGACCATTCAAATAGTCATGCACTAATCAGGGAGTGCTTATGATTGTCATTTCACTCTTACAGATAGTAGATGAGAGGGAATTCTTTGAGATTATGCCCAACTATGCCAAAAATATTGTGGTGGGATTTGCCAGAATGAATGGTCGGACTGTAGGCATAGTGGGAAACCAGCCAAAAGTGGCATCTGGTGGGTAATTTTATTTTATTTTATAATTAAACAAATATATTTGAAATAAATGCTGTTCTTTTTAATTTAATTCATAAAAAATCCTGAAAAATATTATCATGGTTTCTGCAAAAATATTTAGCACAATTGTCTTTCTACAATCGTTTTTTCAGCAGCAGATCATCATATTAGAATGATTTGTGAAGGATCATGTGACACTGAAGACTGGAGTAATGGTGCTGAATATTCAGCTTGCCATCACAGGAATAAATGACGTGTTAAATTATATATATTACAGTATTATTGTTTTACTAAATTTGCGATCGAATAAATGCATCTTCTTTCAAAAACATTTTAAAAAATCACCCCAAACTTCTGTAAAATATTCCATAAATGTGTTATTTTTTCTTGTATATTTTAGGCTGTTTGGACATAAATTCATCTGTTAAAGGGGCTCGCTTTGTTCGTTTCTGTGACGCCTTCAACATTCCCATCATCACATTTGTGGATGTGCCTGGATTCCTGCCAGGTGTCTAAAGACTTTTTTTTTTAAATTATCCTAACCTTAAGTTTTCAGTTTTTTTTCTCTAAATCATTTAGCCTGAATTGCTAACATGCATTTCCCTTTTAAATAAATACTGACAGAACATTCTGTGTTTCCACAGGCACAGCTCAAGAGTACGGAGGCATCATCAGACACGGAGCCAAACTGCTGTATGCTTTTGCAGAGGCCACAGTTCCAAAAATCACTGTCATCACTAGGAAGGTAGGAGGAAGGTGTGTGTGTGTGTGTGTGTGTGTGTGTGTGTGTGTGTGTGTGTGTGTGTGTGTGTGTGTGTGTGTGTGTGTTTCTAACTAGCTTGTCTGCTGAATCCTGTGTGTCCTGTCTTCAGGCATATGGAGGTGCTTATGATGTGATGAGTTCCAAACATTTGAGAGGAGACGTCAACTATGCCTGGCCATCCGCTGAAGTTGCAGTGATGGGTGCAAAGGTAAAACTGAAGACTAATGAGCTGAAACAAGCGACATGGCCAATGCACTTACACAGTAAATGTGTATTGTGGGTGAATTATGGTGCTTTCTAGGGCATTTATGAGCTTAAAGCCAAAACTGCCATTGAGCTGCATTTAAATTTCAGGATGGCTAAATTGGACCTATAGAAATACATTTGTCCTAGAAATCCTTAATAAAAGATTTAAGAGATTCTTTATCCTGTAACCAGTGCAGAGGAGCAGCAGATATACAAGAGAGCGTTCAGAGCGGCCACTGATATACACTTACAGCAGCAATGATCACTATGCTTGGCTCTCTTTGGTGATTACGCTGCTTGTGAATGTCCCTTCTACTCGTTTCATTTCTAAGCTGGAGGCTCAAGCTGCGAGTTGAGTAACAGGTGCTGCTGACTCAGAGTTTGGATAGCACAGATCATATCACATGTTGACTGTTTAAAGTACAAACTATAAATATTTCTACTGGGTGTCCATTAGTGACATTAAAGCAGCAATGATGCTCATAGATATTCCTATAATGTATATAATATTTAAGAAAAAAAAAAAGAATAGATATAGATAGATAGATAGATAGATAGATAGATAGATAGATAGATAGATAGATAGATAGATAGATAGATAGATAGATAGATAGATAGATAGATAGATAGATAGATATAGTGCTGGGCAATTGATCAATCGTGATTCCAAAATAAAAGTTTGCGTTTACATAATGTACAGCTCTGAAAAAATTAAGAGACCACTTAAAGTTCAGAAATTAATGTTAAGTGGTCTCTTAATTTCTTCCAGAGCTGTCTTGTGTCTCTGATTTAATTATGATGTGTATATGTAAATACACACTCATATATTTACATAATTTCTTATAGAAATATAAATATTTTATATAGAAATATAACATTTTTCTTAAATATACACGTATGTATATATTAAATGTATACATGTATGTGTGTGTATTTATATATACATCGTACTAACACAGTACATGCAAATATATTATGTAAACAAACTTTTATTTCGGATATGATTATTAATTGTGACACTGACAAATTCAACTGACTAAATTACACATTTACTGTTTTTACTGCATTTTTGATCATTGATGAACGTGAGCATAAGCAACAACTTACCGACGCTGTGTATACCATTTGTTTTAATATATGAATTTTGAAAGGGATTTTGGTCATGGAAATTAAAACAAAAAGAATCGCAGTCAGTCAGTGTAAGTTTAAGTATTTCTTAGGCTCCAAGTTTTACTCGCAAGTGAAATATTTTTTTTATAAAGTTCACAATACCTGGAACAATCATAAATGGATTGATCATAAAGTGTGAAACCCTATATTTGTGTAATGTGCTACATGATGCATCCTTTCATTTTTAAGGGTGCTGTTCAAATCATCTTCAGAGGTAAGGAGAGTCAAGCTGAGGCTGAAGCTGAATATGTGGAGAAGTTTGCCAATCCCTTCCCTGCTGCTGTCAGAGGTGCACAGAGCATTTCTATTGTCAACAGACACAACACACATTCATCTTCACAGATTACCCTACGCTGCCATACAGACTACTTGCGCGTGTTATTGCTAAACAATATGAATGTGTTTCACAGGCTTTGTGGACGATATCATTCAGCCCTCAACCACACGCAAGAGGATCTGTAGAGACCTGGAGGTGCTCGCCAGCAAGAAACAGACCAACCCCTGGAAAAAACATGCCAACATTCCCTTATAAATCTCCTCAACACTAATGTTATAGCATTTCACAACAGTATCTGTGGTTAGACTGGAGAGAACCTCATGTTTTTACACATGGTTCATTGTGCCTTATTCCCACTCGTATGCATTGTCGTTAAACTCTCAAATCAATAAAACACTCCCACAGTTCATGATTACATATTTATTTTTTTCTGAAAAAGTGAGTTTTCCATAAGTTCACTGCAGAAAAGTTTTAGAACAGTTTTCCATTAAAAGGGAAAGTGGTACATCATTTCTAGGTTGTACAAAAGAAAACCATTTTATATTGAAAATGTACAATTTACAGGTACACTAGCAAAACTAACCAGGGCTCAGGATGGGGAGTAATGACAATCATAGGAAACTCTTGTTGTTGACAGTATAACATTTCACTTTATGAGAGCACAGGACCATAGAGCACTTAAACGGAGGCGATACTTGAATGGGCCTCACTCGACACACAGCACGACAGCCTCTGCTGTTTGATCCGGACGAGAGTAACTGATGAAAACCCTGCTGTATAGACATTTCACACAAATAAACCTCACCTAAATCTACTGGAAATAAAATACTGACCATTTAAATGTTTCTGCAAGCCAAAATACACAACATGTAATGCCCCCTTCAGGACACCTGCGTCACACACAGATTTTTGGCTCTCTGACAATATTAACTGCATTTTTTAACACCCTTACTAAACTTTTCTCATCTTCCTCTGACATTTACCATAATTATGATTATTGAAAACTGTTAAGTGTTATTTTATATGTAAATTTAGACTGATTGAAGATTGGCCAACATTTAATACTGCATGTTTTGGGTGGAAGAATCTGTTCGTTGACCTCATATATAAAAACCAACTTCATAATCTAACTGTACAGGGCATCTACATAGTAGGATGGATAAACACAAATATGTACATCTTGAACATATGGGACCATACATTCTTACATGATAAATCTGTACCATGATGTAAATCCCATCCAGTGTGATTCAGATGAGCTGATGAAGAACTTGTTTTACAGAACAATTCACTATATATGTAACATGATTGGACTGATAAAATAATCTGTGGATGAATAAAAGCTCCTCTGTGTCGTCTGATAAAAAGTGGCGAGTTCGCTCCAGAATCACTCGACCTCAACACGCTCCTTTGTGAATGTCTCTTCAGCCCTTGCTTTAATCAATTCAGAAGCTATTTTTTCCATCCGTTGTGGCACCTCAGAACATGGGCATTGTGAACCCCTGCAAAAATACAAAATTCAGGTGATAATTAGGGCTGCAGGTTTTGAGGGAAAATTTTTATTGTGATTTTTCTGAGGAAAAAGTTTGTTTTGTAATATATATATCAGTTTGACTGTATTCTAATAAATATTATTACTACATATTTAATATTTACTATTGTAATATTTTGCTGAAAAAATATGTAAGAAAAATACAAGTTCAGCTGTAAAATTGCAATACTAGTCTTGATTTCTATGCTTTTAAATATTAAAGCTTTTGTCTTTTTTCAACAACAGATTTTTACAAACGATTCTTATTACAAGATGGTTGATGAGCTGCATTTTCAAATGCACGTTACTGGGACGTGGTGCTCGCAGAAAAGGCATTGTGGGGCAACTTTTCCTGCGAACGGAGTCACTTCAAGACACTGAAAACATCACATCATGAGCTGCTCATGTGTAAAAGAAAACAGTGCCATGCTTCACTCTGAAAACTGCAACATCTCACATATTGTTCCGAATATTATTATAATAATAATAATAATGTTTATTTTCTTAGAAATACATCTGAAAAAAAACAGGTTCATCTTATATTCAGGGTCTAGACCTTACATGTCAATGCATGCACAACAATAGGTGGCGCCAAATACGGGTAAGACGAGTGTGCCAAGAAATACGGTGTCAGTGTGTAACGTTAGAAGACTGCAAATGGAAAGAGACCTACGTGACTGTCATGTTTGTCATGAGCATGACTGTCATGTTTGAGTGCCTTGCTGACAGGACCAAACTTCCCCCATAAGTGATTTTACAATGCAAAACGGTAACCAGATTTCAAAGATTTCACTTCTACTGTTAATGAAATTTTGATAGGCTACATGGGAATTCAGATGAGCTACATATTTTTATGGTATGCCAAAAAGTGTTTATTTCTAAATGTGTCATTGGTACATTTTACCTATTTAACATGCTTTCAATACAAAAATGTAAATATGAAAAATATGCAGTATGAATATTATTTTTGAATAAAAGCAAATTTTCTTTATCAAAAAGCCTTTTTCCAAAAGGTACATCATGAAAAAGGGGGTCGTTTTATAATCAAGGTGGTCTTATATTCAGAACAATACGGTAATATATTTATATAATTAAAGAGTTAAAGCTTTAGCTGCTCATTCTTACCGACTCATCCTCAATCATGGCTGCAGAGTCAAAGAAGTCCGGTCTCAGCTCTGCTCTCTCCCGCCTGTTCCTGGATGGAGGCTGCACAGGATTTAAAATAATGTCATTTTTTTTCTATATTTAATTACACAAGTATTCTGAGACACATATTTATTATACTCTGATATGTGCTGGGCAATATAACTACACCACTATGGTGGAAAAAGAGTCTTTCTCCATTGACGATCATTTGTAATATCTAATATCTCATAAGTTATAACGGGTGGCGAACGTCGGTCCTGGAGAGCAACCGTCCTGCAGAGTTTTGCTCCAACCCTGATAAAATCTCACCTGTCTGTAGCTTTCTAGTAACCCTTAAGACCTTGATTAGCTAGTTCAGGTGTTTGATTAGGGTTGGAGCAAAACTCTGCAGGACAGTGAGAAGCGGACCCTCAGGATAGTCACCTGTAAAGGGTTTGGGGACTGTGTGTGAGTCATTGTGGTGTCATCAGCTTGGACCTTACCAGATCAATGACCATGGTGTCCTCAAATTCCTCACTCATGTCTTCCAGCTGTCCTCGAGACGACATCATGACATCCTCAAAGATGGGCTCTGCGTCGTCCTCCATGAGACCACGTCTAGATTAGAGAAATCAAAGTAACATTAACTACAGCACTTTCCTCATTTGTGAAACATCCCACACACGTTTTTCCACGTACACAGTCTGTCGTACTCCTCCGCTACGGGCCTTCATGTAGTTCATGGCTGTGCGTTCTTTCCTGTTCACCTCCTCCAGCTTCTGCTGGCCAAGCCAGGACATCTGCATCTGAGGACTGATCGAGAGGAAAACCACATAATACTGTGCACATACTAGTGACATAAACCAACCAGTGTAGTTATTGTTAACTAAAACTATTAAAAAATGTGTTAATTGAAATAAAGATGGAAAAAAATTATATTCGAGGAAAAACTTAAAAATGAGAAATACTGCTTTGGCAGCAAACACAATCAGAATAAGTTGAAGCGACTAAAACAACTAAAACTAAAATAAAAATAAAGCTGAAAAGAAGTATTAATAAACATAACAGAAATTACAAAAGCACTTAACAAAATGACAAAGTTGCACTGAAATGTAAAACTAATATATAAAGTAAACAATACTAAAATAACACTGAAAACAACATTCACAGCATGGCCAAAATGGTGGAGTAACTTCCTATTTATGAAATGGATGCGTTGCTTAAGCATCTGCATTCTTTTAACCATGTAATGTATGAGATTGGGCACTTACTTATGAACATAGTCGGATTCAGACCCAGGCTCAGAGTCCTGGTCAGGGAGGTGCTCAGCAGCTTGTCGCGGGTTCTCTCGGAGCACGGTGGAGGTGAGCTGGGGTGTCTGCAGGGCTCCAGGGGTCTGTAGGGTGTCATTCCTCATCATCCATGAGCCCTCCATACTCTCCTCTGCAGAACCACGACAACACACACAAAACAGCCCATGACTGCTTACTTTTAGGCATCTTAGTCAAATGAACCAACCCACAGTCCTCCCGTCTTATATTAGTATGATCTACTGGCATCCTCACCCTCGTTGCGTTTCTTGTGCAGGGGTGGACGGCCCTTCTTGCTTCGTATGGATCCAGCTTTACTGCTGCTGCTGCCGCTGGTGATGGACATGCGATCTTCATCTCCGCCCGTCAACAGAGAGTTCCTGTAGGAGATGAGCGGCAGCCAGATGTCCTCCCGTCTCTCCATCATCTGCTCTGTCATGAACTTTTCAAGATATGAGTGCCTGCATAGTCAAAGAGAAAACACAATGGTACAGACATATATAATATATATATATATATATATATATATATATATATATATATATATATATATATATATATATATATATATATATATATATATATATATATATATATATATATATATATTAATATAATTTTTAAAAACTGTATCATATATAAAAATATAAAAACATCTATAATGAGCAAGCATATATAAATTAATTTATATAAAATTCTCTCTCGCTCTCCCTCTTTATATATTTATTAGTGCTGTCCATCGATTACATTTTTAAATTAAATCACATTTTTCTGTAATTAATCACGATTAAATGCATCCTGACATATTTATATATTTGATCTAACAGTTAGGAAATATAGGATATACTGTATATATTTCCTACAGAAATTGAATAAGGTTATCAAACCTATACGTTTTCACTGCATAAATTATTAATTAAATACAGATTAATCCGAATTAAAGCTAAAAAAAAAGTTACACAGCCAAGCAGTGAGTGATTTTCTCTGTCTTTTGTTCTTTGATTAACATTAATGACAGATAGCAGCAGATTTATTAGGCTACTGTCACTTTAAGAGCTGCTGCTGCTGCACATGATGCGGATCTGACACATATATCCCATAGCCTCACAACTCTTTACGGTCATTTAAGACTTTATTTAAGACTGTACTTATCAGGATACTCGACAAAGTGGGCACATTGGGCATATATATATTGTGTCTTACATGTATTAGAGAAAAACATTCATTTCACAAAGTGATTTTCCCCCTATTTTAAATTATTATACTTCAACAAGGGACAAGTTTAACAAGGGACAAATTGTGATGGCTAGACGACTGGGTCATAGGATCTCCAAAACTGCAGCTCTTGTGGGGTGTTCCCAGTCTGCAGTGGTCAGTATCTATCAAAAGTGGTCCAAGGAAGGAACAGTGGTGAACTGGCGACAGGGTCATGGGCGGCCAAGGCTCATTGATGCACGTGGGGAGTGAAGGCTGGCCCGTGTGGTCCGATCAAACAGACGAGCTACTGCAGCTCGGATTGCTCAAGAAGTTAATGCTGGTTCTGACAGAAAGGTGTCAGAATACACAGAGCATCGCAGTTTGTTGCGTATGGGGCTGCAGAGTTGCAGACCAGTCAGGGTGCCCATGCTGAACCCCTGTCCACCGCGAAAGTGCCAACAGTGGGCACGTGAGCATTAGAACTGGACCACGGAGCAATGGAAGAAGGTGGCCTGGTCTGATGGATAGTTTTCTTTTACATCACGTGGATGGTCGGGTGCGTGTGTGTCCCTTACCTGGGGAACACATGGCACCAGGATGCACTATGGGAAGAAGGCAAGCCGGCGGAGGCTGTGTGATGATTTGGGCAATGTTCTGCTGGGAAACCTTGGGTCCTGCCATCCATGTGGATGTTACTTTGACATGCATCACCTTCCTAAGCATTGTTGCAGACCATGTACAGCCTTTCCTGGAAACGGTATTCCCTGGTGCCTGTAGTCTCTTTCAGCAGGATAATGCGCCCTGCCACAAAACAAAAATGGTTCAGGAATGGTTTGAGGAGCAGAACATTGAGTCTGAGGTGTTGACTTGGCCTCCAAATTCCCCAGATCTCAATCCAATCGAGCATCTGTGGGATGTGCCGAACAAAGTCCAATCCATGGAGGCCCCACCTCGCAACTCCAACAAAGAACTAAAAGGATCTGCTGATAACATCTTGGTGCCACATACCACAGCACACCTTCAGGGGTCTAGTGAAGTCCATGCCGCGACAGGTCAAAGCTGGCAGCAAAAGAGGGGCCAACACAATATTAGGAAGGTGGTCATAATGTTAAACCTGATCAGTGTGTGTGTGTGTGTGTGTATATATATATAATGAGTGCCTGTACAGGAAAAGAGAGGACAAACGTACCAGCATATATAATTAATATAATAAAACAATTCTATTAGCATATATAGTTTAAGTTTTTCTTTTTTATACATTATAATAAAAAGAAGGGTTCCATCCAATAAAAACTAATTTCTCTAACTAAGTCTCTATTACTAAATCAAGGCAAAGCTCAAGCATATGAAAGTGCTCTTTAGACCAACTTACACTGTTTTCTTGTCTTGGCGAAGTAGTTTTGAGGAAAATTCACAGAGAACATCTAAGAAGGCCAGATTCGGAGGGGGATACTCCGGTCCTTTAGGATTCTGATATTTAAAGGCGAACTCAATCCCATCTCTGAATAGAGCAAAAATATTTGTGAGAGGTAAAATAAAGAGGTCCATTTGATGTTTGAGGGTAATAATTCAAACATGAAACAAAAGTTACTTGTGCAGTGTGGCCACAGCTTCTCTGGTTTTGATCTGGTCCAAGCCAAAGGTGAGGGCAAAGCGACGAGCCAATTCCTTAATGCCGCTCACATGAGATGAGGTCCTGTCTAAGTTAGGCCCCTGATCCTGGATCAGCTCATTAAAGAGCTAAAGAACAGAAATAATAACAGGATTACTACAATTGTCATAGGATTAAAATGATAATGCGAATATCATGTTCATCTTATGCCAGAATATCCTTCAAAATGAAGGCTGTCATCTCACCTGTTGTAAGCTCAGGATGAGTGTCTTGGCACACAATATTTTGTCCGTCTGTCTGGTCTTACTTAGAGTCTCCTTGATGATGTCTCCATAATCATTGTAATACTGCAAGTAGACAAGTAGTGAAAGCAAAATATTTGTTGGCATAACAGTTTAAGTAATATATCTGTCCGCTGGAGCAGAGAACAGCAGGAATTTTCACATCATGTTCTATGGGAGGTGAGCAGCATGGGGGGATTGTGGTTAACAGAACAAGAACAAGTGACGAGTGCATCAAAAAAAACAGAGCACAAAACAGCAGAAAATCAGTACAATCAGAGTTTCAAATTTTGAATGCTATCATTGTGGTTGGACTAAAGTATACGTATACTTTGGATATTCAGAAATAAAAGACAGCCGCATGGTAAGATTTCCAGGTAAGGTGATGACTGGCTGTCTTGCCTTCATGTAGTGCTTGAAGATATCTGCAGCAGCTGGCATGTCTACTATATCATAAATGATGAGCTTGCTGAAGGCAGCTAGAAGGTTCCTCCTCTTGTGTAAGGCCTCAATCTTGTTAGCTTCATCCTCCTCATCACCCTCTATGTAAAAAAAATTTTAAAACATCAAATAGACTTCAAAACATTATTGAAAAGCCTCTTACAGACTCTTATAATTGCTCAGTATCTGACGGATATCCCATTGGATACTATATATATATATATATATATATATATATATATATATATATATATATATATATATATATATACATATATATATATATATACATATATATATATATATATATATATATATATATATATATACATATATATATATATATATATATATATATATATATATATATATATATATATATATATATATATATATATATATACATATATATATATATATATATATATATATATATATATATATATATATATATATATACACACACACACACACACACACACACACACACACACCTAAAGGATTATTAGGAACACCATACTAATACTGTGTTTGACCCCCTTTCACCTTAATTCTATTGATTCAACAAGGTGCTGAAAGCATTCTTTAGAAATGTTGGCCCATATTGATAGGATAGCATCTTGCAGTTGATGGAGATTTGTGGGATGCACATCCAGGGCACGAAGCTACCGTTCCACCACATCCCAAAGATGCTCTTTTGGGTTGAGATCTGGTGACTGTGGGGGCCATTTTAGTACAGTGAACTCATTGTCATGTTCAAGAAACCAATTTGAAATGATTTGAGCTTTGTGACATGGTGCATTATCCTGCTGGAAGTAGCCATCAGAGAATGGGTACATGGTGGTCATAAAGGGATGGACATGATCAAAAACAATGCTCAGGTAGGGCGTGGCATTTAAACGATGCCCAATTGGCACTAAGGGGCCTAAAGTATGCCAAGAAAACATCCCCCACACCATTACACCACCACCACCAGCCTGCACAGTGGTAACAAGGCATGATGGATCCATATTCTCATTCTGTTTACGCCAAATTCTGACTCTTCCATCTGAATGTCTCAACAGAAATCTAGACTCATCAGACCAGGCAACATTTTTCCAGTCTTCAACTGTCCAATTTTGGTGAGCTTGCGCAAATTGTAGCTTCTTTTTCCTATTTGTAGTGGAGATGAGTGGTACCCGGCGGGGTCTTCTGCTGTTGTAGCCCATCCGCCTCAAGGTTGTGCGTGTTGTGGCTTCACAAATGCTTTGCTGCATTCCTTGGTTGTAACGAGTGGTTATTTCAATCAAAGTTGCTCTTCTATCAGCTTGAATCAGTCGGCCCATTCTGCTCTGACCTCTAGCATCAACAAGGCATTTTGGCCCACAGGACTGCCGCATACTGGATGTTTTTCCCTTTTCACACCATTCTTTGTAAACCCTAGAAATGGTTGTGCGTGAAAATCCCAGTAATTGAGCAGATTGTGAAATACTCAGACTGGCCCACTGGTTGATTAGCTAATTGCATTAATGAGAAATTGAACAGGTGTTCCTAATAATCCTTTAGGTGAGTGTGTGTGTGTGTATATATATATATATATATATATATATATATATATATATATATATATATATATATATATATATATATATATATATATATATATATATATTTACACATACATATATATATACACACATACAACTTTCATTGAAGTATAAGAATATAAAATAGGGGAAATCGCTTTGTGAAATAAATGTTTTTCTCTAAAACATGTAGGACACAATTATTGGTAACCTTTTATTAAATACTTTTTGCAACCTCCTTTTTCCAAGATAACCGCTCTGAGTCTTCTCCTATAATGCCTGATGAGTTTGGAGAACACCAGACGAGATCAGAGACCATTCCTCCATACAGAATCCCTCCAGATCCTTCAGATTCCCAGATCCATGTTGGTGCTTCAGGTCAGGGGAATAGGATGGCCATGGCAGAAGTTTCATTTTGTGGTCAGTGACACATTTTTGTGTTGATTTTTGATGTTTGTTTTTGGGTCATCGTTCTGTTGGAAGATCTAACCATGGCCCATTATAAGATTTCTAGCAGAGGCCATCAGGTTTTATATCATGATATCCAGACATGACCTCAAGAAGTCAATGACCTCCAGCAAAAAAAAAAAAAAAAAAAAAAGACCCACAACATTAAAAATCCAGCGGCATATTTAACAGTGGGCATTTTTTAGTTTCATCTGACCACAGAACCCATAGGTCCCTTTTGAAGTTCCAGTCGTGTCTGTCAACTGAATACGCTGGAGTTTTTGGAAGAGAGCAGAGGATTTGTCTTGAAACCCTCCTAGACAACTTGTGGTGATGTAGGTGCAGTTTGATATTTTTTAAGGCTTTCTGACCCAGAGACTCTTTCTGCAATTCTCCATCTGTGATCCTTGGAGAGTCTTTGGTCACTCAAACTCTCCTCTGCATATTTGTAATATTTTCTGTTGATTAGAACTTCTTTATTGCCCCAATGGCAGAAATGGGAATTTTCAATGTTTTAGCTATTTTCCTACAGCCACTTTCACGATTTTGTGAAGCTCAACAATCTTTACGTCAGAACTATATTATGGTTTTACTCATTGTGTTGGATGATTAAGGGAATTTGGCCTTTGTGTTTCCTCATATTTATGCTTCTGTGAAACAGGAAGTCATGGCTAGATAGTTTCATGCTCCTAGTCACCCTGGTGTTCTAAAGCATGTAAACATGGATGGAGATATTTTACTCATAAGAATTTCTAGGGGTAACATTAATTGTGACCATAGTGTATTAGAGAGAAAAAAAAATTCATAACATGATTTCCCCCACTTTTAAAACTTCAATTAAAGGTTAGATTTTTAAATTGTTGAATTAAAGATGAGGATTTCTTTTCACAGCTTTTTCACACTTCTTTGATCAATATTTACCAAGGGTACCAACAATTCTGTCCATGTCTGTATATATATTATAATTTTAATTTTTAATTCACCACATCATTAATACTGTCTGTAGGTTCACCTATGCTCTGATTCTCATCATCCTGGTCAATAAACACATGATCTAAGATGAAGTTGAGCAACTCGTTCTGTAGCGTGCTGTCTGGATTGAACACCAGAGGTTGCAGACCCTCTCTGGCCCCTGTGGTGAGCTGGTGACTGAAGATCATCAGCAGGTCGCATAGCAGCATGAACGCCTGGAGGAAGAAATGGGAAGGTGGCGCAATCGCAGCATCAATGACTGTTGCACAGGAATGTCGCTCCTGAATGAAAGGTCTTTAGCTTACCTGCTCTTTAACCGGTGTGTTAACGTTTGATAAACACTGCTGGCACACAGCTAGAAAAGACTTGACAACTCTCCGTAGTGCTAGAAGATCATCCTGAAATCAAACAGAAAAATTGTCTTTTGGTTGAAAGTTGCAATAATCAGTTAATGAACGCACCTTTATTGCTTGTTCGGCCTGGTCATATTCAATAGAGATCAATTCTGGATATAAAAACAATGGATGAATGGTTCAGTGTTGCTAATGAAAAGGTTGCAGTGTATTCAAAACCACCTGCTAAATAATAAGGCATTAAATAGATGGCTTACAGACCTTGGATGGAGATCCCTCTGTGATTTTCACCAGCTGCCACAGTATAGAGTAATGAGAACACTGAAGAGCCTGCACTGCTATCTACAAACCACAAAATGAAACACACTCAGATTCAGGACATAACATGATCTACATAAATCTGCATTAGTCCCCTGAAAATCTTCAATAACTGAGTGAATCTCACGGAGAGAGGAAAAAAAACGAAATCAAGAAATTCAAACGAATAATTATATATATATATATATATATATATATATATATATATATATATATATATATATATATATATATATATATATATATATATATATATATATATATATATATATAAAAATAGTTGATTGATTTTCAATGGTCAATACTTTTGTATAATATGATTTTTTTTCCCTTTTTCTTTCTAATAAAATAAATCAATATTTCATGTGCAATTCTCAATACTCTAATAAAGTAAATAAAGTCATCCATTTTGAAGATTGTTTTGTAAAATGTTGTAAATTACATTTTGTAAATTACAAAAACTTCCACAATGTATACTAAACATGATGTATGGATAGTTAATTTAAATAATGCTGCTTTTTTATTAGAGTACTGAGAACTGTCATGAAAATAATGTCATAATGCAATTAATTGGGTTGAAATGTGACATGTTCCTGACAGGCTTCATGAGATTCCTCCATCTCATATCTGAAACAGACGCACCTGCTCTGGCATAGAGCCCTGCTCTATTCCCGTCCTTAGCAACCTGTAGCAGTTCCCAAACAAATCCCATCTGGTCAAGTCATGAGCACTGATGGAGAGATGGACACATTGCTTGTTCATTAGCACTCACTGACTCCAAGTGGTCAGAAGTAACTTGCTTTTGCACAGTAATTTAACAAGACAGCAGCATACTTGTGAAAGGCTGTGAGTCTCTTAAGAGTGGAGAGAACGTTGTAGATGTCGTCGTCATCCGCCTCTTCCCCCTGTAAATGAGGCAGACATTCAGAAATGTCTAAGAATCATACACAGTCGCCTCAGAGTTTTTAATAGAAGGACCGATGAATAAAGCTCAGAGTTGTCTAAGCACTAAAATTTTCATGTGGTGTTAGCCACCAAAAATGGCACAAAAAACATCAAAAAAGCCCCATAAAAGTAGTCTATATAAAAGACTCAAACAAAAACCAAAACTGTGCTGTTAACCACCAAAAATGGCACAAAAACATACATCAAAAAAGCCCCATAAAAGAAGTCTATATATAAGATTCATGTTGTTGTTTTTTACCATGTTTTCTGAAGCCATACATGATGAAATTCGAGTTGATCGGTCCATTTGGCAAAAGAATCATTCAGTCCAATTTGTGAACTGGATCAGAACCAGCTCAAAAAAACAAAACGAAAAAAAACCCAGACTCATTTTCTATTGAGTTCAACTCACTGAATCACTCATTTGATTGCAGTGAATAATCTGTGAATAATGACAAAATTGTTAGTCCGTTCCTCACAAAAAGCTATCATATTGCTTATGACACATTTTGATGCACTTTTGAACACTACACTATGACCCACTGTTGTATGAAAAAGAGCTGCAATGTTAAAAATAACAGCATAAATGTTTGGGACGACATGAGGATGATTAAATAACGTCAGATTTTTCTAAATATTTTTTGTAATTGACGTGATACTTTAACAATCCCTCTAAATCTGTCCGTCACCTCCACAGAGCCCTCACCGCCTGCAGCAGCTCCTCTACCGAGTGGTTGAAGCGGTCGGTTAGTTCATCGATGAGCTGACTGCGGGCGATGTCAACGCGGTTCATGATGGTGTACTCCTCACTGCACAGAATGCTGTAGGTCTTACTGCAGGCCTCCAGCACCTCTGTATCCGTGTGCTTCTCCACCACAAACTTGATCTGCTTGAGCAATGCGTCCAAGTGCTGGAACGTTCAAATTCAGTCTATCAGCTAACGGTGAATAAAATTCCAGCGCTCATTGAGATCCAGCTGGAGAAACTGCTTACCTTCTCCATTCTCCCAGCACTGTACACATCCAGGTCAAAGTACTGCGGGATCTGTAGGAGGTTGGCTACTTTCTCTGCATCTGTCTGGTACTGCGAGTAGAAAACGTGTTTATCAGTATACGAATGAGCCATTTATGTCGTATGAGAGCATGAAAACAGAAGACTTCATCATACTTTTGAGAGTAACATGGGAAGAGCCATGATGAAGTGCTCTGTTAATTTGTTTTTGTCATCAATCTGCGTCTTCCTTTCCTTCGCAGTCAAGACCTAGACAACAAGACAGACTAAACTAAATAATGATGGCAACAAATGGTTTTAGAATAAAATGCTTGTCAGGTTAAATCTTACCCTTTTCCCAGTCCCTCTCCCCACAGGAGGGTGGGCCTCAGCAGCCTGACGAATAGTACAGACAGTCAGCTCGATCAGAGAACCCTCCTGTCTGTCTGACAACACTGAAGACAAACAGAGAGTCAGAGCTGTGCTAATGTTGCACATGCACATATTTGGCACCTTTTACTCGAGTAAATATTTCCAAAGGCGAGTAAGTTAATTTTTCAAAGTCATATTTTGTATCGACATACATTACCATACAAATGATTGGGGTCTGTAAAATTTTAATTTTTAAAAAAGAAGTCTCTTATGCTCATCAAGGATAAAATATATGGTAAAAGAGTAATACTGTAAAATAATATTATTACAATTTAAAATTAATTTTTCTATTTTAATATATTTCAAAATATTGTGATGGCAAAGCTGAATTTTCAGCATCATCACTCCAGTCTTCAGTGTCACATGATCCTTCAGAAATCATTCTAATATTATGATTTGGTGCATAATATTTGCATTTATTATTATTAATTTCAGTCAAAAGCACTTGTGCTGCTATAATATTTTTGTGAAAACCATGACGCATTTTCTTTGGTTTCTTTGATGAATAGAATTTTCAATTTAATGCATCCTTGCTGAATAAAATATATCAATTTCTTTCAAAAAAATAATACTGACCCCAATCTTTTGAAAGGTAGTGTAAGATAAAGATAATCGAAGAGTTAAAAAAGATACAGTTCATGAAACACATGTAGCGTAACATGTTTTCACACTACATAGTGTAAGTCATCACAATGAAACGTGTCATTATCAGTAAAGCCTATAATTAAAGGTGAGTGTGTAATATTTATGAGGATCTATTGAGAGAAATGCAATATGATATACATGACTAAAGACCTTGCATAATGAACTGTTATGTTTTTATTACCTTAGAATGAGCCATTTCAATCTACATACACCGCTGGTCCCCTTACAGTGAAGTCACCATTTTGCGGCGCCATGTTTCTACAGTAGCCCTAAACGGACAAACTGCTCTATAGAGTGCTAGCTCTCTGTTGTCTTAGACGACAACATCTTTGTCCTGTGTTGGCCACCGTAGCTTCTCTATGTGCTTCGAAAAGGGAGGGGTGAACGGTGGGCGGTTGCAATTCACAACCTTGCTGCTAAATGCCACTAAAATGTACACAGTGCACCTTTAACAGATGTTTAAATTTAAACAGTGAACCAATTATGGAGCATAAAACAAACAATGACACAAGTTTCGAAATGTCCTTAAAGCCAACATAAAAAAACTAGACTTTTGTCTGAAAACACCACAGTTTTTGAGATGAAGTCTTTTGTGACAACTAGCCCCACCCTCCACTATGCTTTCTATCTACTATGATCTACTATGGGTGGCAGTGAAACCCCTCTCAGGGTGACCGTACCCTCCTCGCCCTGCACCGGCTCCTCTAGCAGCAGTTCGGTCATGCACTCCCAGTCCTTCAACAGCTCCTGAGAGCTCTCCCACAAACTGTCCACAAGATAGGCAGCATGTTCATGCAGCTGGAAACACAAACACATACACCGTGTGAGCTCTGACACAAACACGAGATTCTGACCAATATAAACGAAACTAGCTGGATTCTAGTGACACATCAGGAGACAAATATTGTGTTAACCTATCAATCATCAGTTGTGGCCTTACCTCACTCTCCAGAAAGAAGAGCACCAGCATGCGGATGAGGTTTCCGTTTGGGCTGCTCCTGCCCCTGCGTTTGGCCAGAGCCTCCTCCGCCTGAGGATCATGTCTGCTAAACAACCTACACATGACGCAGCATAGAAATTGGAAACAAAATGTTTTATTAAATTACAATAAAAATTAAATAAAAAAATAAATAAAAAAATACAAATATATATAAATAATCAGACAAAAGCCAAGTTTATTTTACAGAGAAAGTATGCAAGCTGGCTCACTTTCGATGTAGAAAATCCCCAGCAGCGACTGCCACAGGCCTGTGAGCGGAGTACACCAGATGATAGACATTCTCACAGTCTTCATTAGACAGCGCGTCCTCACTACCCCTGAACAAATGAAGAACATTTGATGGAGGAAAGCATCCAGACTGCAGTTATGTTCAGCTTTTGAAAGCATCTGAGCTTCACTCACTGAAGGATTAGTGTGACCAGTCTGATGGCCTCCACAGCCACATCATACTCTTTATCCAGCGTCATTGACACAATACGATCCTGTGAGGAGATTGTATCGTCATAAAGACATTCAGAGAATTGGAATACCTCTCCTGAACTGCGTTCTTACCTTGAAGCGGTTTGTGAAGAGCTCGAGCTTTGGAAACAGTTCACGGTTTGTGTAGAGGTTTTGTAAGGCTTTTAAACACTTCAAGCGTACTTCACCTTGCTTGAAATGGAGAATGCTGATATTAATACACTGAAAATGAAACGGGGGCCAAAAGTGCTGCTCTTGGTGTATTTGGATATGCGTACCCGGTCGTGTAACGTCCAGCCCACGTACTTCAGGTAGCTGTCATTCAGGAAGGCATCACTGTACATTTTCATCCACACACCGATCTCCTCTATACAAATCGCTCTGATTTCAGCTATTGCATCTCTGCCAGTCACACAGAAGATGAGATCAGACATTCACAGCTACATCTACGCTATTATTGTGAGAAGATACAACTTTGATCACCTATAACGATGAACAAAGATTCCCTTGAAGATCGAGTTCATCATGTTTTCGATTTCATCTTGGTTTTCCTGAAGCTGGTGAGAGAGTTTGTTCATGAGTAAATTATCAGCAGAATAATGACTGTATATTGACACAATTTTCTGTCTTCATTTTGCGGTGAAATCTATTCTGTGTTCGGTGAATTCTGTGGAATATGTGTAGGACTTGACAGGTATTTAAATTCTGTGGAAATCTGCAGATCTGTGTGTTGGATTTCATGTGGACCTGGTTATAATCTAACAGTCTACAGAAAAATAATAAGGGTCTACAAATGCAAAAGCTTAAGGTTTAATACCTCTTTCCTTTTATGGAGTAGGAGTTCAAGCTTCTCAGTGGCTCTCTTTCCCACCATTTTGTTGCGTTCAGCTTCGTACTGTCTCTGTGTGTTGTCCTGGTTAATGCTCAGGTTCAGAGCCACGTTCACCAGAGCTGTCATGAGCTTCATGGCTGAGGAACAGGAATAAAAAAGGACAGGTATGCAAACTCATTTTTTTAACAGAACTTAAAAATATTTCTCTCTACTTCAGTTGTCTCAAGCCACTTTCACACTGTTGTTTTTAATGGAACCCATTAAATATGACTAGACAATAATACAATTAATTTTTTTATTATTATTTATATTTAATCAAATATTAACATTTTATTAAATTACAAAAATTAAACCAATTAAAGGGTTAGTTCTCCCAAAAATTTAAATTATCCCATGATTTACTCACCCTAAAGTCATCCTAGGTGTACATGACATTCATCTTTCAAATCGGTTAAAATCGGAGTTAAAATCGGAGTTATATTAAAAATGTCCTGGCTCTTCCAAGCTTTATAATGGCAGTGACTGTTTTTGAACTCCATAAAAGTGCAAACTGTTCCACACGGCTCCGGGGGGATAATAAAGGCCTTCTGAAGCAAAGCGATGCATTTGTGTAACAAAAATATCCATATTTATAAAGTAAATCTAGCTTCCGGCGAACCGCCTTCCATATTCAACTTACAGAAAAACTGTAGCGCCCACACCTCACGCAGTTCAAAATGCTTACGCTACATCTGATGACATTGCACACCAGTTACGCTCGTCAGACGTAGCGTAAGCATTTTGAACTGCGAGTTTGATTGTGTTCGTCTGAAAGAAGAATGTCATATACACCTAGAATGACTTGAGGGTGAGTAAATCATGGGCTATTTTTCATTTTTAGGTGAACTATCCCTTTAAGAAATATATAGCTTTAGTATTAAAACTGCTGAAATGTATAAAAAATATATATATAAACTAGAAAAACTACTAAAAAGAGAAAATATAAACTATTCTCATTATAAATTTGGGTTTACCTGCTAGGGTGCTGGTGTGTCTGAAGGCTCGGACCTGTGAGTCCGACAAACCCGTGAGCAAAGAAATGACCGTGTCCATCATGTACTCGTCATAGATGATGCTGTACTGGCACTGACGGATCAGGACGCAGATGAACTCACAGAAGTTGTAGCGAAACTTCTTCCACAAAGGGCCAGAAATGGTTAAGGGGTAATCACCACTGTCCTGCATTAAGACACAAAACATTACCTACTCAGACTGGAGTTCAAAGGTCGCTTGACTACACTAGCTTCTGTAAATCCAACAGAAAGGGTACCTCGTCAAACTCTTCTGTCATTTTGCGGATGATTTCAGCGTTCTGCATGTTGCGAAACATTTCGATTCTAACCGTGCCTGAAATGAAGGATGATCAGTAATCACTACTATTGTGAATAATATATTATTAATATTCATTGATAATACAGATAGACATTTATGAGCATAAATTATTTGTACCTTTACAGCCAGAACACTGGATGAAGAAGTTTATGAGGTCCAAAAGTGCTATATCTCTGTCCTGCTTGTAGGACTCGATCCAGTCATCAACGACCGACTGAAAGATTTAGGGACAGATGTGTCACTATTTATATAAACACAGCGGATGAGCAGCTCAACACTTGCTTCTTTAGCAGAACAATCTGTCTTAAGTGAGTTATTAAGTAAGTCTGACACGGAGGATGTAATAACTGCACACCTCCAGCTGTTACATATTCAGCATCTGCTCCTGGTCTGAAACATTTGGAGACCAGCTATATATTTCACTCTTCATTTAACACTGAAAAAATACACACCATTTAATATTTTATGCTAGGGCACAATTTCAAATAACTGTTTTCTATTTAAACATACTATAATATGGAATTTAATATCAGCATTCATTACTTCAGTCTTCAGTGTCACATGATCCTTCAGAAATCATTCCAATATGCTGATTTGGTAATAAAAACATGTATTATTATTACAAATGTTTAAAACGGTTGTGATTTTGTGGAAACTGTAATATATTTTTTCATGGATGATTCGAAAAATACAAACATTAACATTACAAATGTCTTTACCGTAATTTAATGTAGCTTTGATATTTAAAAAAAAAAATCTTGCTAACCTCAAAAATATTCAAATGGTAGTGTACAAGTTTAACACAACAACATTATTTAACACTGTTAGCAAATTTATTCAATTTGGCAGTATAATTAATTCTGTTCTGTGTGATTTCTATAAACTGACTAAATCCGATCAAATCCTTTGTTACGGATCATGCTTTACTCAGTAAATAATGAAAGACATTTTTATGTATAATTTATTTATAATCTAAACCCAGATGGGATATTTAATAAAAGTCATTTGCATTCTTTGTGTGGTGAAATGTAATAACTCATTAGACATGAGGCAACTAAAACCAGTTTAAGCTCATTTGCATGTTGATCAGTTTTCTCTTATGATTTCATATTTGAGGTTTAAACCTGCATAGCGCTCTTTCCCTGTTTGACCACTTCAAACAGAGTAACAGGATCCCCCTCTCCATTCTGCTGAGCCATTCCATTGGCCTTCCGTCCCCGCGGGGCTCCCATTAAGCCCTTTTCTGATGGTGACTTCCGAGGCTTTTTGTTGGGTGCCTGGAGTCAGGGGGGGAAAAAAATGCTACGTTAAGCCACGAATATATATATATATATATATATATATATATATATATATATATATATATATATATATATATATATATATATATATATATATATATATATATATATATATATATATATATATATATTTGTATATAAGTCAAGAAAAAACAGTTTTCGTGTGAGGCATACAGGTGGTCTGCCAGGCCTTCCTCTCTTCTTCTTGGTCTTTCCATCTCCAGGGTCGTCCAGCTCACTCATGCTCATACTGAGACTCACTGTGTCCTGACCAATCACCGGAGTCCCTGTGAGAAAAACACACCATGAACTCTGAACACCCTGAAACATTGTGAAATTAAATTGTATTTGTGTCCACATCTGATGAACTAAAAAAAGTGTTTTCCAAGCTCATTTCTAATAATTGATTTAATATTAATGAGCAATATATACATTTAAAAAATATATTTTTATATTAGAGTATGCAGTTTTACATGTCTGTATAGCCAATCAGCAAAATTATATTTAAAATATTTGTATAAATAAATTGAAAATCAATTAAAAAAAGATTAATTGTGAAACAGGATCATTAATTAGAGTCTGTGAGTTTTGATCCTGTCACACCACTTATTTACCTCATAACAATAGTGAACTGTCACTTTAAAATTACATAACGAAGATGAAATTACATCATTTGAGTCTTCAGAGGTGCCAAGTTCAAAAGTTACCCAGTTCTACTCTCATAATTTAAAAACAAATGAGTCAAGCAAACATCCACCCAATAACTTACTTTTTTTTTTTTTTTTTTTTTTGTGCTCATTTCATTATATACATAGTTTATTGAGTTTTAGATGGCAAATCACAATTTATTAACAGTTAAAACACTGTTGTTCAGGCATAATATTTTAAATGTTTCAGACCTTTACAATAATCACTTGGAGAAAGAGAAAACATGGCAGTAGTTGAACATGTACTTTAGACGTAGCGGGGAGTTTGGACTCACTGTAGCACTGGCAGCTCTGAGGTGATCATGATGATGGAGAGGCAGGTCTGGTGAGTTACAGGTCTGGTGTGTGTGTGGTGCTCTGCTGGGAGGAGTTCTTTCAGTGCGCTTTAAGTGCTGATGACAGTATTAACACTTCAACTCTGAGCCTGCAGGAGACAGAAGGAAAAAAATGAGTCAAACATTTGTTTGTAAAGCAAGTCTTTAGGCACTAGAAAACCATGCACTTTATTTAATTAACTATTTCACCTACAACATCTGGATTCCATAATTAATAACTTTAAAGCAAATATTTCTCAATTAAAAATGAGTGCTTACAGAAATCTGAAATACTGTGAATAATGCTACATAAACACATTTTTAATTGATGTCAAAACCATGAACTTGACACATTGTTCAGGATCTGTAACCTTGCAGAACTTCTGAAACGCCGTAATAGGACATGAAGTAAAGTTTAAAGGCTTAACAGTGACACCAACTGGCCATTTGATGAACTGCAGCAGCACATCATTAACAAAGGTGTCAATCTACATAGTCACAGGGAAGAGCTCTACAGATCCACACACAGGTTTTCTGCTGTAAAAAAAAAAACAAACAAAACATTTTACATTTTTTTATCCATATTTGATATCATTGAGAAAAATATCCAGGTGTTTTATTTCCTAAAGCTCAGGTAAATCTCTTTTCTATTCGTAAAATTAATAATTCGATTTTTGAAGGGTTAAATATTTAAAGAATCTGTGCCACTGACTGGCCAAAAGTGAATTAAACTGATTTATTTAGCATGAAGCTTTCACCTCACAAAACCAACAGAAGACTAAAAGGGTCTGTTTGATTGTTAATACAACACAGAAGCAAAATATATCTAGCATTTAATTTAAAACATCAGTTAAATAGTAAAAGATGACATTTTTGTGTGAATGTGCTTGTTTTCTGACTAAAGTGAACTATCACCACTAGGGGCAGTATGAACCATAAAGTACTTGACCTTTAATGATTCTTTGATGGCGTAACTAAACGTGTTTCTGGAGAATTTCCAAACATATAAAAATCTTAATTAACGTTCAGATGGCTCAAAAAGCCAGTGCTGATCATTAAGACACTTTTAGAGTGAGTTTTCTCTCACTAACAGAATGCTGAACTCCAGAGGATGCAAAGCACTTCTTGGGCAACAGTAGGGGGCAGGCTAAGAAAGTTTTCATTAAAATGTTCTTCACCAATGCTTGGATGAGGAAATGAACAGGAGTTTGATTCACACCATAATAATCTCTTTCTTTCTCATATCCCCCTTTAATGCAGAAAACTCTCACAGTGATGCAAAAGAAAAACCAGGCCATGCCACTGATTTCCAGAGAATTATGTACTCTAAATGTGTCATAATGGAAAAGAAAGTGTAATTGCATAAATCTAACGTTATTCATCCTGACCACCGCTATATGGTAAACGAAGAGTCAATGAAAGGAGATGCAACGAACCTCATTGAAACATGCACTACAGGATGAGTGTAAAGTGGTGTAAAGATTAGGTGAATATTATCCCTTTTAGACTGCCACTAGATGGCTGTACACTGTAGGTGTCCTGGAGGACTCTGTTTTACAGGTGCGAGTCTGCAGAAGTTAAACTGAGAAACGGTCAGGACACAAGGACAAAAACTCTTGTGTAGAGAGGCAAAAGTCATGTATTATGTGAGTTTCAACAAGAAATAAGCAGCATAGATGCAAGTTAAAGAGTATAGGAAAACTATCTGGTTCATATTTGACCCTGTAACCTCTTCCTCAATGGCGTCCTGAACACATGGGAGCGCTCTAAATATGTCCTCCCCTCCCCCACTGCCGCGAAACACTCATCACCACCACACGGCCACATTACACCTCGCTGACACCACCGCACCACTGAGAAAACTACAACACACACACACACACGTCTGAAAATAAACAGGGATTGAGGTGAAAATGCCACTACTTTTTTAATTCATTATTTTTTTAAACACTGTAGTTAATTCCGCTTTTTTAAATTTGTTATGTAACTTTGGATAGATTTCACAGTATTCATTTCTAGGCCAATCTAGTTATGGGTTTAATAGAAAAAAAGAAGAAAAAAAAACACATACTGTACATAGTGTAATTGAAAGGGACAGCAATGATTCATCATGAAAACACATTGACATTTTTTCTCCTCAACTTTAAAACATGGAACACTGATCGTAATCCAGCAACAACTACACAGCATTTTTTAAACGTTCTCATTTTAATTCCATTACTTCTTTTCAGAGATGATTTAACAGACAATATCTTATCTGTGGTAATAAAAATAAACTCAAAAATATGATGTCGGTTTACTGTTGTACAGCTTTATTTTTAGTTTTTAATTAAGATGATGTTAATGGCACTAAACTTATATAATTTTAAGAATGACAGCTTCTTGGAATTTTGGACCCCATAATAGTCCCGACGTGGTTAAAATACACTATCTTAGGGACCGTTTACGCGACACTGTTTTCGACTAAAAACAGAAACCTTTTTATGCATTTTGGCCGTTCATTTACATGATAACAGCTTTTGGTGACCTGAAAACGTAAACTTTCAAAGTGCACGTTTTTGAAACCGATACCGTTATTGTAAAATTTGTGAAAACAGTGACGTCATGCCCATTCCTATTACGTCAGGGATCCTCAAATCTGGCCCACAAGGTCCACTTTCCTGCAGAGTTTAGCTCTAACCCTAATCAAACACAACTGAACATGCCAATCAATGTCTTCAGGATCATTAGGTAATCACAGGTGAGTTTGATCAAGGTTGGAGCTAAACTCTGCAGTGCATTGGCCCTCCAGGGAAAGATTTGAGGAACCCTGTATTACGCGGTCGGTCTAGAGGCAGTTTTTTACAAAGCGATATTGCCATCTACCGGCCTGGCATGCATAACATGGCATTTTTTGTTTCGTTTTCACAGATCCGTGTGAAAGGGGATCGCTTTGACAACGTCATCTATATATGAAAAACGCAAAGAAAAAACTTTTTCTTTTTTGTACATGGTTGTCATGTAAACGTACCCAAAGAGTCTACACACATACCATGTTCATCCACATACACATTCTTCCAGCAAGATGCAACAAGATGGAGAAAAACTGAATGGAGGCAAATTGGGGTGTCTTAAACTAGAACTAGGTTCTGGATAAATTGAGAATCAGCTCACTAGAGTTCACTACTCTCAGATCACAAAAGACTGTAAGAAAGAAATAATGATACCGTGTGGTTGGAAAGACTGCTTGTTTCATACCTATACATGACAACTGCTTTTATCAAAGGTTTAATAGACATAGCCGAATCATTGACATTTATAGTGTTTGAATCGGGATTGCGAACTTTCAACAATTAATTATGCAGCTCTATCTTGAACTTTTCTAATGCCAGCTTAAGATCTTAAAAAGTGTGGAAAAAAACGAGGCATGATGGAAGATGTCCACACTAAATAAAATGCCAAAACAACCAATAAAGGCCTTTAAATACAGAGAAAAACTGGGCAAAATATACATTTTAATGACTTTTCATGTTTAGATTTATCTTTCGAGTACTCAAGTAGACAAATTGACCAAAACCGCCACCACTACTCCCCAATTAAAATGATAGTTCATCCAAAAATTTTAATTCTGTCAAAGCATTTGAGATCTTTAAGATCTCAGAAGAAAGTTGATTTCTTACACTGAAATGTGCATGTTGTTATCAGCTGACAAACACTGTCTATAATACACTGATCCTAACAAAAAAAGGAGCAATGCATCAGCCAGATCAAAACTTCGGTGTGAGTCCTCTGTGTGGATGGGGTGAGTGATCAAAGTCTAAATAAAGGTGTTGGAGAGCTGGAAGCTGTTGTGTTGTTTCTGGAAGTGATACAGTGCGTCTGTGGATGCATTTATTTTATTTGGTGTAAATGAATAAAAAAAAAAAAAAAGAGTCAATGCACATCACCCAGTCCTAGAAATATTTATTTAATAATATATATTTAATAAATAACAACATCTAAAATGAGAGGCTCAGGCTCATGAGAGGTCAGAGTGTTTGGGATAAAATAAAATCTTTACACCACCAAATTTCTTCAAGGAAAAAGAGAAAAAAACCACCAGCAAAAAGTTACAGTATAAAAAGAACGTGGGTGTAAACAGATGACCTTCGTCTGTTCCTGATGTTCAGCAGAATCAATCTGAGGCGAATTGAAACAGGCTAATGCAGTGGAGACGGACATTCGCTCTCTCTCTCTCGCTCTCAAGTGCTTTATTGGCATAACAAAATTGCTACCTATTGCCAAAACAATAACAGAAAATAGAACAACAGAGCAAGAGATGCAGAGAACATGAATGAGTAGAACAGTTATGTACAAAATATATATCACACACAAATTAATATATTGTGATTAACAGATGAAAAGTGTCTCTCTAAATGACCTGAACATGAACGATGCCTTTCTTAAAGGGTTCACCCAAAAATTAGCATTGCGTCCTTATTTATTCACTGTAATGTGTTTCAGTGGAAGATTTTTCCAAGAAATGTGTTTTTTTGGCATTAAGCGTGAAGATTATATTTAAAAAAAAAAAAAAAAGGATTTAGCAGGTGATGTAGTTGGCTTCTACATAGAAAGCTTCTCTCTCTCTCTCTCGCTCTCTCTATAGTGGCGTGGAGATATGATTAATGAGCACTACTGTGAGGAAAAATAGTGCTTTTTTTATTTATTTTTTTTACAAGGGATCTGTCTTCTCTGATATAATCACCTTTGTTTCACAGCTCTCACAGACCTTCCGAGCAATCCTTTCTCCCTCAACCTAATGAACCATAAACCATTTTTTTAACCCTGTTAGTTTAGAAGAGTGGTAAGCTTAAGCTGCAAGTTTTGAATTAAACAGACTGATAACTTGACACTGAATTAACTGAAAACAAACAGTGTAGTGGGATGCTCCGATCATGCCACCGATTTCTTGTCATCATGATCGGCTGATACCAGTACCAATCCCAATCATTCAAGCTTTATAATAAGTGGATTGAAGTGGTTCTCTGTTTGTTGGCTGTCACTTTTAACCTCTTATACCCTGAAGGCATTTTTTGGCAAACTTAAAAGTAATGGTTTACTTTTAGTAACTCTGCAAAAAAAAAAAAAAAAAAAAAAAAAAAAAAGGTATCAAGTACATGGTCTCGTTTGATAGAAAACCTTTCAAATTTCAAATAAAATAGATTCTGGTCATGTTTGGAGGTTCTTATGTTACAACACTGAGAAAACCCCAGGAAAAGTGATGTCATTTATTGACTTATTTAGTTTTTCATGCTTGACATGATGACTATTAGAAAATCAAGTTTGGATTAGTTTTTGATGATCTTCCAGTGCTCCTATTCTGTGATGCACAGTAAATCAAGACCTTACAATCGGAGCGATCAATCCAATCCAAGCGTGCTCCAGCTATAAAATAATGTCTGATTGGTCTTGGCATCGTCCCTACCCACCACCATTCCCAAGATCCAGTTTCAATTGGATGAACTTTCAAATGACGTTGGAAAACGCAGCATCATGATGGCGACGCACGCAGTTGGATTACGGAAGTCCTATAGCTTCACCACACAGCATGTCGTTTGAATTGAGACAACCTGCTCTAATAAAGATTTGTGATTTATATATGGTTTACTAATGTTTCACAAAGTTACAAAGCAGACCATGGCGCAAAAGCCTTACCTGTATACCAATTGCATGAGCCTCATTTTATGTCATTAAATTGCGATCAGTCGGCCAAATTTTTGTGGCCCCCGATCGAGTCACAGAATGTGATTATCGGCCGATACCAATCTGCAGCCAATTGATCATAGGTAGGTAATTGTCACTCACAGTATCATATACATGAGCCACAGTGTCAGTAAACTTACAGTACCAGTCACAAAAACAGGACAACCCATCGTGATTTTGGTCCTATTTTGATGGCTTAACGCAAGGAATAATTCATATATGATCCACATACAGGTTTACGATGGTACATTTTCAAAAATAAAAAAAATTGACATGGACATATTGACAAAAATGTCCTTAAACAAGATCAATTAACTTGAGAAAAAATATCATTATATAAAAAATATTCTTAAAGTTTTTATTAAGGTGCGGTTACAATTATCATTATTTGGTGATTTTTTTCTGGGAGAAATCCAGTCATTTCAATAGGAATCCATACGATCTGGAATTTTATGCGAGCGTAAAATAGTTCTCCCCACAGATTTTGCACTAGGGTAGAAACTGGTCGTGTAAATTTGACATTGACAACCGAAAGATGCTTGGATCGCTGCACTATTGACATTAGACAATGTAACTTTTCACCAAATTTTCAGTAATGCATGTGCGACCGAGCCTTTATCCTGCTGGCAAAGGGGAAAGAAAAATAAATTTAAAATATATTCTAAACAAACTAAAATTAAAAAGTAAATAATGTTGTTTTAAGAATGTTAAAACAAGACAAAATACAGATTTTGGGCCAGATTTACTAACAGCTTGCGCCAGCGCAAAACCCTACTGTACCCTAAAAAACTACTGTCAGGATTTACTAAAGAAAAAAAATTAGAGCTGAAAAGGCATGGACAGGGTAAACTTATTGCATATGCATTTGTAGGAGTTTCCCTTTCAGAAACAAAATTTATGGGAGGAGAGCATTTAAAAAATGTGTGTAAAGTAATTTACTAAGGTTTGCGCTCGTTAATTTACTGGTCTTTTCACCATTATTTACCATCCCAAAAAATCTAACTGGTAGATTGTGTTGGTTATTATGGAACTGGTCCAGCTTCTTTAATATGCACGTTGTCAGTAAATCCCGCGCTGAACTTTTCACTCCCATCTGTGCCTTTTTGGAATTGCGCTCACGCTAATTTGCCCTGTATAGTAAATCTGGCCCCAAGGAAAATAAAATGGTAGTGAAACTGGTGAACTTTGTGCACTCTCATCAGTGCTATTTTTGATCTTTAAGCATGTGAACCGTTAAGTAAGTCTTGCCAGGGCACATCATAATTGCTTATTACTCACACAGATTATTATTAAATTACACTGGTGGTTTGAGGGCAGAGCAGAAATTGTGCAACATTCTCAAAGGGATGCAAATAAATTATGTCAGAGTTTTGCAGCGTGTTACTGTTTGCTCTTCAGTTACCGGCTGCCAACCCAGGACAGCTGCCAAGCTGAGCCGAGATAATATTATTGACCATCGGCTGCGTTTTAATCCATAACGGCCTGTAACAAATGCAATGGCCCAAAACAAGCCTCTAAATACACATCAAGCAGTGTAAAACAGCGTATTTTGAGTTAAACAACTGTTTCGGGCTGGTCTGGTCAAACTCAATAAAGCTGCACAACCTGAGAACGGCTCTAGATTAATACAGCTCCAGGAAATGGATCTGTTTAAAAATGTCTGACAAACCTGCAGATGGCATAAAACGGCAGTAATTAGAGTTAGAACATGTCAGGATTTAACTAAATCATCTTCCTCTCATGATCATTTTCTACTTTCAGTTGTTTCGTAATGAAAAAGATTTGAAATCCAGTGCAAAAATAACAGTGGACAGACACGTTAAGCAGCATGTTTAGTCTGGGATTTGCTCGAATGAGCATTTGCTTTTAAAAGACAAACATTACAAAAACAAATGCAAAATAAATAAATAAATAAATAAATAAAGTCAAATTATACATTAACAGGGCTCGACAATAAGAACAGACCCTCTGCTTTATTCTAGCGTCATGCATTCTTTTTTCAATCAACACTTTGAATGTGGGTAAGTTTCATGAAAGCTGAGAGAAATACATTTTTTGTAAAAGACTAACGTTACATCCAGGTCGGATTCAGAACGATGATCAAAACAAAGATGGAGTAACTGTTAGATAGAGTCCATCAACACCTCAAAGCTTCAGTCCTATAGCTCGTCCTGGGGTGACATTTCATTCAGTAACACAGCTGTTTTGATTTAGATGCTTTTTATTGTTGATGATCGCATTATTTTTCATATGCATCTGCTTCTTCTTCACCTGTGTTTTGATCAGGAGATTCTGTACTCGTTCAGGAGATGCGTAATAGCGCCCCCTAGCGTATAACAGTGAAAACAGGGAAATCTGGAAAATATTCATCAATGGCTCCTTTTATACAGTCTATGGTTTTCATAAAAGACGAGATGACAAAATCACTCACTGCTCTTGACTGAATAACTTTAATAAGGGTTAATCTATATGTATACAGTTAAGACTATTCAGTGATATTTTACATTTGATTACTATTTCTGTAGCCTATCTGAAAATCTAGTTCAGACCTACATGAAAAACCTGAAAACAACTTTTTCATTTGTATGTTTGTTCTGTTGCTCGTAATTTTATCATTTGTTCTTATTTCATTACAGGCTGTCTTTAACTAATATATATATATATATATATATATATATATATATATATATATATATATATATATATATATACACATATACACACACACACACACACACACACACACACACACACATACATACATACATACACACACACACACACAGTCACCTAAGGGATTATTAGGAACACCATACTAATACTGTGTTTGACCCTTTCGCCTTCAGAACTGCCTTAATTCTACGTGGCATTGATTCAACAAGGTGCTGAAAGCATTCTTTAGAAATGTTGGCCCATATTGATAGGATAGCATCTTGCAGTTGATGGAGATTTGTGGGATGCACATCCAGGGCACGAAGCTCCCGTTCCACCACATCCCAAAGATGCTCTATTGGGTTGAGATCTGGTGACTGTGGGGGCCATTTTAGTACAGTGAACTCATTGTCATGTTCAAGAAACCAATTTGAAATGATTCGAGCTTTGTGACATGGAGCTTCATTATCCTGCTGGAAATAGCCATCAGAGAATGGGTACATGGTGGTCATAAAGGGATGGACGGTACTTCATTTCGTTATACTGTACTTGTACATGTGTAATGACAAATAAATAACTTGTAACATGGTCAGAAACAATGCTCAGGTAGGCAGTGGCATTTAAACGATGCCCAATTGGCACTAAGGGGCCTAAAGTGTGCCAAGAAAACATCCTCCACACCATTACACCACCACCACCAGCCTGCACAGTGGTAACAAGGCATGATGGCCATGTTCTCATTCTGTTTACGCCAAATTCTGACTCTACCATCTGAATGTCTCAACAGAAATCGAGACTCATCAGACCAGGCAACATTTTTCCAGTCTACAACTGTCCAATTTTGGTGAGCTTGTGCAAATTGTAGCCTCTTTTTCTTATATGCAGTGGAGATGAGTGGTACCCGGTGGGGTCTTCTGCTGCTGTAGCCCATCTGCCTCAAGGTTGTGCATGTTGTGGCTTCACAAATGCTTTGCTGCACACCTTGGTTGTAACGAGTGGTTATTTCAGTCAAAGTTGCTCTTCTATCAGCTTGAATCAGTTGGCCCATTCTCCTCTGACCTCTAGCATCAACAAGGCATTTTCGCCCAAAGGACTGCCGCATACTGGATGTTTTTCCCTTTTCACACCTTTCTTTGTAAACCCTAGAAATGGTTGTGCGTGAAAATCCCAGTAACTGAGCAGATTGTGAAATACTCAGACCGGCCCGTCTGGCACCAACAACCATGCTACGCTCAAAATTGCTTAAAATCACCTTTCTTTCCCATTCTGACATTCAGTTTGGAGTTCAGGAGATTGTCTTGACCAGGACCACACCCCTAAATGCATTGAAGCAACTACCATGTGATTGGTTGATTAGATAATTGCATTAATGAGAAATTGAACAGGTGTTCCTAATAATCCTTTAGGTGAGTGTATAAAAAAAAAGTACGAGTTAGGATTTTTGGAGTCAACCTTATTTATTAAGGTTACATGGATCAAAAACAAACAAAAAAATAACTAGGCCTATTTTATTTTATTTTATTTATTACTTTTTTGTGGTGGGGCCACAAAATTTTAACCACTGGCCCAATTGGGCCAGTAGGAAAAATCCTTAGCGTTGAGCCCTGATTAAACACCAAACTGTGACAAAATGACAATTATAAAATATAACATTATGTAATAACCACTTTTAGGAGGTGGGAACATGTCCACTGTTCACAGATGCTGTTTTTTCAAGATGCTGAATTTCCACAAGCTATTCCAATTTCTGTTCTTTCCAAGCCACACACTTGTTTCATTAACAGAAACCTTCCAGCTGCAAAAAGTCAAGCAGCACTTAAAATGACATAAATGGGACATTTATCACTGCCAGAGTTCAGCTCAAGCCATCAAAATGATACGTACACATTTCGATAACTGAAAGCTGAAAGTATTCTATGAGCATCCGCATTAAAACATACGCCTACATTAATTCACATGTTAATGTTGTTCAGAGGTACTATAGTATGGATAATAATAATAAAAGTCAGTCCATTTTCTATTCACACCACATTTTGATGACATCACGCTGCACTACAGCTTCTCGTCACATTTTCTGTCCAATCAAATGCTCTCAAGAATCTATAGCGTCCCACCCCCAAAACTATAAATGGACACTGAAGCTGCGGCTGAAGTCGGTCATTTGCATCCGCAGTACCGGCACTTCTACATTTTACTCTTAAGTGTACCTGCACTTTTTCTTGCGTACCGCTACTTCTCGCTTTTATGACGGATCAATTGTCTGTGCAATATGACTGTGACTGAAGCCCAACTGTTTAATTAAGTGGCGCGCAAATCACTGTAGGTGCGTTCACCAGTGCACGCCAAGAGTGTTAAGATTTGCACAGGCTGTTCCTATGCGACGCTGATGATAAAATGTGCAACCCATTTGAATTCTATTGAGAATGTAGTAAAACACTACGGAGAAAGTTGAACATGATCTAAAACAGCCACTAAAATGACTGATGAAAAGAGGGGAAAACATCATCCTGCAAGCTTTTTAAACTCATGATGACCACATGTACTAGAATTTATCACGTTCTATTGTATTTAGTTATAGAAATTATAATAGATAATCAGTTAAGGGAATAGATTTTTTACTAAAGATGTACACTCACCTAAAGGATTATTAGGAACACCTGTTAAATTTCTCATGAATGCAATTATCTAATCAACCAATCACATGGCAGTTGCTTCAATGCATTTAGGGGTGTGGTCCTGGTCAAGACAATCTCCTGAACTCCAAACCGAATGTCAGAATGGGAAAGAAAGGTGATTTAAGCAATCTTGAGCGTGGCGTGGTTGTTTGTGCCAGACGGGCCGGTCTGAGTATTTCACAATCTGCTCAGTTACTGGGATTTTCACGCACAACCATTTCTAGTGTTTACAAAGAAAGGTGTGAAAAGGGAAAAACATCCAGTATGCGGCAGTCCTGTGGGCGAAAATGCCTTGTTGATGCTAGAGGTCAGAGGAGAATGGGCCGACTGATTCAAGCTGATAGAAGAGCAACTTTGCAGCAAAGCATTTGTGAAGCCACAACACGCACAACCTTGAGGCGGATGGGCTACAACAGCAGAAGACCCCACCGGTTACCACTCATCTCCACTACAAATAGGAAAAAGAGGCTACAATTGGCACGAGCTCACCAAAATTGAACAGTTTAAGACTGGAAAAATGTTGCCTGGTCTGATGAGTCTTGATTTCTGTTGAGACATTCAGATGGTAGAGCCAGAATTTGGCGTAAACAGAATGAGAACATGGATCCATCATGCCTTGTTACCACTGTGCAGGCTGGTGGTGGTGGTGTAATGGTGTGGGGGATGTTTTCTTGGCACACTTTAGGCCCCTTAGTGCCAATTGGGCATCGTTTAAATGCCACTGCCTACCTGAGCATTGTTTCTGACCATGTCCATCCCTTTATGACCACCATGTACCATTCTCTGATGTTCTGTTCTCATTCTCTCTTCCAGCAGGATAATGCACCATGTCACAAAGCTCGAATCATTTCAGATTGGTTTCTTGAACATGACAATGAGTTCACTGTACTAAAATGGCCCCCACAGTCACCAGATCACAACCCAATAGAGCATCTTTGGGATGTGGTGGAACGGGAGCTTTGTGCCCTGGATGTGCATCCCACAAATCTCCATCAACTGCAAGATGCTATCCTATCAATATGGGCCAACATTTCTAAAGAATGCTTTCAGCACCTTGTTGAATCAATGCCACGTAGAATTAAGGCAGTTCTGAAGGCAAAAGGGGGTCAAACACAGTATTAGTATGGTGTTCCTAATAATCCTTTAGGTGAGTATATATTACACACAGTGGTGGGCTGTCAGGGCTGTTGGCGCTGTCAAAATCAAAAAGATTTTTTTCATAATTAAATAAATGTGTCTGAACGTGTCTAAATGCAATTACTGTCTATTTCAGTACGTTTACAATTATATTTCCAGAAAGAATGTTTATTTTTTGTGAGGCTGAGCTGTATTTTCCATATGTCATCATCTAAACACATCACAGCTCCGTGGACCAGCACTAGTAGTCTAGCTATCCTTCCGTTGAAGCTGCCATTTTCCATTGGATCATAACTTTGACTGATGTGGGTCATCAGCCAATCAAATTTTGTCTTTTTGTCTCGCGTGTCCTTTTATGTTGCTTGCCCCTTCCCAACGAGCACTTTGAAAGCGGGGTTTGTAACAGTAGTGCATACAGTGCATGTGCATGTTGTATTCTGTATCGGTGTGTGTGGTGTTATGGCAGCGACATGGGGCGTTAGTGAAGGCCCTGACTGAAACCCCACAGTATGATTACTCCTGGTGCATGTTGTAGCTATAGTTTCTAACTGTGTTGCTATTCCTCATAACAAATGTTATAGATTAAAAAAAGAAAAGAAAAAAGTTAACATTGGCCTGCATGGTAATGAGGAGCTGTCAATGGTCTTGCTTTGTAAATAAACCCTTATTTTAACAAATGCTATAGTTAAACAATTACAAGAACTATATGTTAGTTTTAAGGCTGAGTAAAAGTTAGAAAGAGCTTTAAAATATTGACCTTCTTGAATTATTGACTAAACAATCCCCCCCAATAACCACGCCCCCCTCAACAAAGCTCCACCACTTTATGTTTTCCACTTCAAGCACTGGCCGCAACGCACACACAGTCGGCTCTGGCCCAGAGACAAGACACCACAGAGTGGATCATATGCGCGAGTTGGCGCACACCACGTCAGACCCATTTGAATTCTGAACAGAATGCTATACTTTAAAGTGATATGGAGGAGATTAGAAGGAGAAACGGTTAGGGATTAGGAGGAAACTGCAGCTTACTCAACGCTCTGGCAGAGCTGTGATATAAACAAAATGCTATTGGCTATTTTAAAAAAGGGGAGGAGCTGTTCAATATGTTCTGCCCTTTCTTCCTGTTTCAGTGGAAATTACTTCAACACAATGAATAATACTTCATGTTTCAAGGCACTTCAGTGGGCCTTTAAGTTTATTTATTTTAGTTAATTGATGACTGTTACAGGACCAAACATTTACACTTTCCTTTATACATTTTAACCTAAAATCTTGATGGTGATTAAAAAAAAGGACATTATACATCAACTACCCACATGGCCTGTTTTCAATCCTCAGGCTGACTGCTCCATTAAAGCCCCAAAGAAAACTATACAGTAGAGCAAATTATTACATTATGACTGAGACACAGCATGTCACATGAAAGTGTAAGTATATGTGATGGGAGGAAAAGACACAGATGTGTGAACCAAAACTGATTAGATCATTAGGGCTGAGCACTGACACAAACTTCATGATTTCATCCACAAGCTTACAAATCGATTCTATATCGATTCAATTAGATATATATCAGGTACATGGCAAGTTTTCTCAAGGGAAAAAATTCTCAACTAATGCTGTAAACTACATTACTATAATATTGGTTCAAATTAACTTTTTTGTATACAAACACAAATTACATACAATTACTTTTTATATACTAGTAAAGTGTTTTTTTTTTATAAACTTGTATACTATTTTTTACAAACTGTTTCCACAAAGTTGGGAGCATGAAATTGTCCAAAATGTATTGGTATGCTGAAGCATTAAGAGTTCCTTTCACTGGAACTAAAGGGGCCAATCCCAACCCCCGAAAAACAACCCCACACCATAATCCTCCCTCCACCAAACTTTACACTTGGCATAAAAGCAGTCAGGCATGCACCGTTCTCCTGGCAACCACCAAACCCAGACTCATCCATCGGATTGTCTGACAGAGAAGCGTGATTTGTTACTCCAGCTTTAAAGTCCAGTGGCGGCATGCTTTACACTACTGCATCCAGCGCTTTGCATTGCATTTGGTGATGTAAGGCTTGGATGCAGCTGCTTGACCATGGAAACCCATTACATGAAGCTCTCTACGTACGGTTCTTGAGCTAATGAAGGCCACACAAAGTTTGGAGGTCTGTAGCGATTAACTGGTGACTTCTGCACACTGTGTGCCTCAGCATGCGCTGACCCCGCTCTGTGATTTTACTGGCCTAGCACTTCGTGGCTGAGTTTCTGTTGTTCCCAATTGCTTCCACTTTGTTATAATACCACTAACAGTTGACCGTGGAATATTTAGTACGTGACTATTTTGGACGTGACTGGAACACCTGAATTCAATGATTTGGAGCGGTGTCCCAATACTTTTGAGTGTATGTGGCAGCAATGCGCCACCGTAAAATGTAACATTACATGACATTGTTTACAAACTGTTTTACTGATGAATTTCCACGGTTGAAACACTAATTAAGTGATCAAGATATGGATTTCAGTAATTTGTATTGTATCTTTTAACATACATTGTTAACATACCAAGTCCATTCATGTTTATTTGGTGCTTTAACTAGTAGTAAAGCGGACGAGATGATAATTTCACGCGCTGACGCTTCACTTGATCTGAGGCAGCAACAGCGATCTGTCACGCCATATTAAAGAGTGATAAAATAGTATTTATTGTTAGAATTTCTTAATAAAATTGACAGAATTTGAAATATGACTGTCAAAAGTACCATATCAAAAGTAAAGCACAAAGCTTATTGAGATTTATTGGACAGGATGCTACAATGTTCTGTTCATTCATTAACTGAAAACAGCATGGACTAAAAGAGTGATTCTTGGGATTTAAGCATCTATATCGGTTCATAAAAAAGAGATCTGATTAAAATTGAGATCATTATTGCTCTGTGTGTTCATACCACAAAGCCTTGCTTAGACGCAAATTATTTGTAGTGATGTTTTAAAGCCATTCAATAGACCAAAATAAAAAATGTGACTGTATTAACTTGTCAGATTAATCCACTGAACTGAAAAAAAGACAATTTTTTTATCAAGAGGAGACATGATTCATTTAATTATTTTATTCAATTGTATTTTTAACAAAATCTTTACAACACCAATTTTCCATTTTTATACCCTGATATAAAAAAAAAAACACTGAGTGGGTGTAAATTTGTGCCATGTGACAGTAGACATGCTTCAACCGGTACACTGTTATGAATGAAGTGTTTGTTAGGCACATTGCAAAAAAGGTTAGTTGTTTACAGTTGCCAATGAATCAACATCATACTTGCTGCATTAACTGTTCAAATTACGGTGTCTGTCACACTATTCAATTTACAATACTAGCTTAACTGTCTTTTATTAGTAACTCAATCAATACAGTGTTTTCTGCACCAATGTTCTAGGCCACCACTGCTGAATCTACAGCACAAAAGAAATATTTTACCCAAGTTGTAAAATATTAAATGTGAAGTCTTTCTATTGAGTTGTGGGCTGCATGCAAAAAAAAAAAAAAAAAACAAAAAACAACACAAGCATACAGTGTCAACAGCACATCGCTACCACGTCTGCTGGTAATGTATAATATATTGATAAAATACAACAACAACAATATATTATTTTTTGAAAGAAGCTCACTAAGGCTAGTTATTTGGTAAACAATGCAGCAAATCAGTAATATTGTAAAATATGATGATAAAATTTCAATTAGTTGTTTTCTAAAATAAATAGAATGTAATTGTGATGGCAAAGCTGAATTTTCATTGCATAATTTCTCCAGTCTTCAGTGTCACATTATAATATGCTGATTTGCTGCTCAAGAAACATTTCTCATTATTATCAATGTTGAAAACACTTTCTGTTGCTTAATATTTTTGAGAAAACCATGATAAATTTTTCAGGATTCATTGATGAATAGAAAACATTAATTTGTAAGAGAAATATTTTGTAATGTAAAAGAATGTACACTTTTATGCATCCTTACTGAATTAATATTAAATTAAAAATGTTATGAATTATCTAAACATAAAAAGAAATTACATTTCAATTGCGGATTATCATAAAAGGATTATAGCAGACAAACTGTGATTATTGTCATATACCGCCCGTTACGGTGAAATAAATGACTCATCATACCATATTGGTCATGGCACCAACCCTTACTGTGATGAAATGAAAACTGCAAGTAACACACAGACATGAAAAACCGGATGATGATCTGGCTTTGCACACACAAACTAAAACATCCAGTACAGTTCAGACACGTCAAAGCCAATCCCAAATTCTCAAAATAAATATGAAACGTGGAGCATGTTTTAATACGGAAAGCCAGAACAATTCTTATTGCTTCTGAAGATAAAATAGCTGAAGAGAGAAATCAGATTGGTAGAGTAGATCCAAAAGGATTTCCTGTAGATAAACAGTCCTTGCCACTGACGGATCTCTCCCGTGTGCGCTTGCTTCATTCAGCCAATCAAATCAAACCTGCAGCTTATGACCTACAAGGGTTGCCATGGTAATGCCTGCCTTCTGGAATACATGTCATGCATGTTAAGTGCTTTACAGTAAAAGCAACACACGCATGCGTGGAGCACGTTCACATCCCTGGCAACTACTACTAAACCTCTCACTCACACATGTGCATGTGTGCGGGCACACACACACACACACACACACACACACACACACACACACACACACACAACGGAGCAATTAATCCACTAGCCACAAATGACACACACACACACACGTAAGACAGTAGGCATGCTTTCACATATATCGACCAATACAGGAAGAATTACTTTAAGATTACACAAGGAGGCTTTTTAATTAAATAACATCCACTTACAGTCAACTTAAATGAAATGTGATGCACCCAGAGAGAGAAGTTCATTCAGTCACTCACTCAGGACAAGCACTCTTACTACAGTCTTTGAGGAGGTGGATCGCACAAGGACGCTTTTCACAGTGAATCCATGAAATTTAAACATTATACAGCTGTACATCAAGGCTGCACTATGAGAACAGAGTTAACTGGCCTAACACCTAACACAGATCCAAAAGACCACAACTATAGGCAAAACATCAGTTAATGTGGTTACACTAAAGTACAGCACTGAGAACACATTGGAAATCTGGGATAAATGAGTTTAAAGGCCCGTTGACGTAATTTCGACTGAAACGGGAAGATAGGACGAGACATATCGAACAGCTCCTCTCCTTTTTTAGCGTTTTGTTTATATCACAGGCACAGCTGAAGCTGAAGTTTCACCTAACCATTTCTTCTCCTACTATCCTCCATTATTGCTTTCAAATATAGCATTCGGTGCAGAATTCAAATGAGTCCGATATGTTTTATGGTCTGATTTTAGCTGCAGCTTCAGCGTCTATTTGCGGGCGGGACGCTTCAGATTCTAGAGAGCATTTGATTGGACAGAAAATCTGAAGTGCAGAGTGACGTCATCAAAATTGTTGATCCATATTGGCGGAAGTGAGAGACTGTAAGTTCTGAATGCTTATATCGTCTATAATATATCGTCTATAGTATGAGGCGTCATTCTTCAACTGAAGTCTTGCCACCCGCACTTCAAATGCTGACGACCCCAGCTACAAATGTTAAATCCACTAATAAAATGTTAGTGCATCAGTTTTTTTTTTTTTTAAATATATATATTTTATTATTGTTATTTTGAAAGCTTTTAATGTACTCTTAACTTCTTAACATGTATTAAGCTCTAACAAGTAACCTTTTGGTAAGGAGCCCTCAAAACTCACAAATACAGTTTTTGCTCAATACTAACTGAAATGAAAGATGATTTATTTATAATTCCTGCACACGAGAGACTTGGTGTTGTTTTCATACGAAGGGAAAAAAAGATAATGGCTAAAATGAGTTTAAAATATCAGCATGTCAGATAACAGCAAAAATCCAATGTTGTGCATCCCTAAAAATTTGTGACACTGATGATGTGACTTTGTACAGACATTCCTGCTTCCAATTTGAGACATAAGATGCTGTTTGGATCATCTGCAGAAAAATCACTGCTTGGAGTTCATGCAGTTTCAATGCTGCAGTAATTAAAGAAAAATGGGGACATAATAAAAGACATTTTGAAAATGTTCACTTAAACTGTTACGATAATAAAATTCGTAATAGAAAATGTTGTATCACATTAGAAACATGCAAAAACTATATATAGAGACCTGCACATTATACAGTTAGAAAAGAAAAAGACAGCATATTTACCCATTCATGTATTGCTTGATTTATTGAGCAGCTTTTTTGTGCAGTATCAGACAGCTATTAAATTATCAAGAAGGTGTACTTGTCAGATGTAGCCAGAATTCACTGTAATAAAAACATCAGCTCAAACATATTGGAATGAATCCGAACAGTACAACAGCAGAGCTGTAGAACAGGGTGATGACCTGCTGTGACATGTGCCCCAAAAACCGTCTGGATAATGGACCCTTTTCACGGACTGTGATGACACGTTTCCACAGTTATCATATCGACCTTGCAAATCTAGTAACGTTTTTTGTGTTTTCATTTCTAAAAAACTTTGTATGCATATATAACGCTATATATCATTTCGCATATATTGCAAATTATATCATATCTTTCGCACCCCAAATATTTGTAAAACGCCGAGAGTAAAACAAGTGCAATTCACTAGTTTACTTACTATTTTCACAAATAATAGGCCTATTACTAAATTAGGTAATATTAAGCAGAAGATCACGGCGAAGTGGGACAGCTTGTCTGACAGGACTGCATGTAACTGGCTTTATGACGAAGCCCATGGGTTTGTACACAGGGTAGCTCATTTGTCCTGTATGCAAAATTTTAGGATCCATAAAAAAAAAAGATTGGTACAGTAAAACGTTCGGCAATATAGCAACGATATGCCTTGAACATGCAGTCAAGCTGACCTGGCCGAGAACGCATGTATTCAGAGCATTCATTCAAATCGATCAAAAACATCAGATCGATGCTAATTTTTTTCCCCCTCATAGACAGATGCAGCTTTAACCTAAACTTTTTATTTCAAACTTTATTTTTTTAAATGGTCAATAGAGCTGCCGTCTTAATTCTAAAATGTGTTTAGAAACAAAACTTTATTGTACATTATTAGATTGCATACATACAATTATTTTTATTAAGTGTCATGTTTTTTGTACTTCCTTATAAAGACTATTTAGATCAATACTTGACCAAGCAATATTCAGAAAGGTTGCAGTTAGCTATTATTGTTCTGTTTAACTTCTATTAGATTCTAACAGTTTGAGAGATAACATGTCTTATTCTTACCAATAGTAATGCAAATGGTTTAATATGAAGTTTAATAACATTGTGGCGAGGTTTATGACCGAGAAACGTGGGAGGAGCGAGCAAGGTGCGTGATTGAGAAAGAGCGTCACCGGTCTCGAGTCCTTTCATGAGGGAGCTCGGAGGCATATAAGGACGAGCGACACCAGTGAAGGACGAGAGAGGACCAGGCCTGGACTTTATGTTGTAGTTTGTTTATGTATTATTATGTGTGTGCGTGGCAGTCGTCCATGAGGGGGCTGCCCGCGTTACTTTCGTTTTGTTTAATTATTAAAGTCTTTTAAATGTTCGCTGGTTCCCGCCTCCTCCTTCCCTGAACTAAGAACTGTATTACATTGGTGTCGAAAACCCGGGCAGAAGGAGGGACATGCTGTCGGAGAGCCCTCGCTGCTGAGGAGTTTGGGCAGCACGGATGAATGAAGACCGTGAGTGGCTGCCCGAGGCGATGGTGCTGGAGCGGGTGAAGACCGGTGGGACGGAGAGCTCACTGCCATGCCCCTGGGCCGAGGTGGGATGGCGGCCGTCCTAGAGGGAGCAGAGGAATTGCCGGTGTTCACCGTGGGCCGGAGCCTGCTGCCATCCGCCATGATGGGGAGGAGCAGGGGAGGGGAGAGGGCGTCGTCTCCGGTGTGCCTCATAGGAATTACAACAAGCTTCTCATGGGTTAGGGGACATCACTAACCCTAAAATTTACATAAACCCTACCCCCGGGAACACGCAACAAAGGCCATGTTGAGAAGAGGAAGAGTTAGTAGTGTTGTTGCCATGCCGTCGAAACGCTGAACATTATAATCCAAATATAGCTCTCTGTGCTGCACATTTTACAGAGGACAACAATTCCCACTTTAAAAGCAGAAGCTGTTGTTTATGGGCCACAACCTGTAAGTACGTTTTATTCTTTGTTGATGTGTTTTCCATGAATAGTTTCTATCATTATTTTTATGCTGTAGCATGGACGTAAACAAAGGGAAATGCTGTTTGACTCCGCTAGCTAGTTACCTAATTGCCTTTAATTGCTAATTCAAATTTATCCGACAAACACCTACAAACTTCTTTTTAAACCCACTAGCGAACTTCGGCGTTTAAGTGACCAGTGTAAATACAGGCACGCTAAACATGGTTCTGTGTTTGATATGGCCACTGTAATGAATCCATGATTAGTCTTCTGGCGACAGATATTTGGATACACTCGTTGTATAAAGACAAAACTAACGGTGCTATACAGTCAGTAGCGATCACTATATCCAGTCTGTAATCAAATAATCCCTTCGAGAACTGTAGTATCATTAGTTAGAGCGATTATATGGGGACAAAAAGGCTACAAGGCAATCATGTATTCTGTTGTACTAAAGCTTTAATAAGGCCAAAACCGTATATCAAAAGCGAACATAAACAGTAGCAGCATTTACAAACAACAGCGCATTTGTATATCTACAAAGTATGAGACAACTACAAATAAAAAAACCATACCATTCTGAAACGTCCTGTAACAGCTGTTCTTGCGCAGGCTCTGATTGATCCTCTTCGATATTCTCTGGGTCTGATTCGGGCTCAAATTGATAAGTCAATACTGACACCATTGTTTATTACAGTAATGCAAAGCTCGACATTAACATACTCATGTACTCAACATACACTCGTATTGAGTGTTTTTGTTCTATTTCAGCAGCGAAAATAGTTCCAAACAAAGATCACAGCAGAAACATTACGCATCTCACAGCAACAGTGTTTTACCGAACGATTCAGCGTTTTGAAAGAATCGGTTGAATCAAAGATTAAATTGCCTATTCATAAACGACTGCCTCATTCTTGAATGATTCAGCCGTTTCAACGAATCGACTCAATGACTCACTCATTAAGACAGTCACCTGCTGCCACCTACTGGTGGTTTAGTTTCATGTTTAAACATACTTTCCAACATTTCTTATTTGTACATTCCAAAAATATAGCAATCTGATAACATTATTTAATGCAGTGGTAATTTAATAAGTGTAAATTATTTAATTTGATTGGCAACAGCCCTATAGTGTCTTATTCTAGTTGAATTTATTGATCAAATTTAATAATCTAAAATTAAAGCTGAAGCATAGCCTATATTAAAAAAAATTCCAGACAAGCAAATGTTTTACTCGGACAAGTGAAATGACAGATTTACTTAAGCACGTGAACAGGCTTAATGTCGAGCCCTGAGTAATGTATCTACCCCGTAATGGTAAGGGGCGTGACATTTCTGGACAACGTGCACCAGGCGGTTAGCGAAACAATTCACTGGGCCATCTAACCAATCTGGGCCCATTGGGTATTTCTGAGGAAGGGGCTTCACAGAACCAGGAACTCAACAGACTGTTTTTACGAGAAGGGACACCGCGGTGTAGAATAAAAGTAAAATATGTGAAAAATAAAGCTTTTTTTTTTTTTAAACAAAGCATGAACCCATGTTACAGTGCACCACAAACACAATCAAGCCTTCGAAAAAAGCTGATCAACCACCCCTTCAACAAATAAACCATATATGTGCCTTTAAAGTCAAGATAATACTTTCTGTATGCATGATCCTTTTTTGTTGCTGTTTTCTTTTTATGATCTTTAATGAAAATGAATACAGTTGAATTAAAGAATACATGTACAGCAAAACAGTTACATCACAGTAAAATGGGGTTTCATGTTGACTTTAATAAACATACATATTTCTCTAAAGAACAAAAGCTTTAGTAGGCACTTTGAAATCCAGACATCGCAGCCACATTCAAAATGTGAAGGCATTAGCTGAACGACTCTCCCTCCATTCGGTCAAGGGCAGAAACCCTATTAAGAGTAAATCAATGGAGGCTGATGGGAGACTGGTGAACAGGCTAAACTGATCGCCTCTTAATGTGACACAGGGCAGAATAAGAGGGTGAGATGACATTCTGGGCTACAGAAACAGATGTCTCTGAGGAGAAATGAAGATTAAGACATTAAGGCTTCTTAGTTTTCCTCATCTGTGACATAAACTACAGATGAAAGACTCTCTTGTAGATTGTTGGTCCACCATTACCAGACAAAATAATGAAAATGAAATGAAGACTAATATGGGCATTTAAAAAAAGATATATATACTAAAACATTATCTGCAGTGCTGTCTGCTAGTGGCACAGAAATTACACTCATTTTCATGCTTGCTAAAATTCCCATCTGTTCTGCAGAGGGAGAAAAATGACAGTGCATGATTTTGAGGTTAAACACGTAAAAAGGTGCATTTGTAAAAAGCAATATTTTCAGCCAAACTCATGACCTGATTGACTGGATAAGTGGAGACTTTCTTCCTTACAGAGCAGGAGAACTACATTACATGACAAACACATTAATGAAACCGGATCTGTGTTAGGCAGCAGCTTGAGTTCTCTGTTGATTTGTTCGCCACAGTCTGTAATTCCATCTGCTCTCCTTAAATCACACATATTTCAGGACCCCGTCTCGTCCGTGGGAAAGAGCCCAGAGCGTACAGAACATACGGAACATGATGAAGTAAAAGCCTTAAACTGCACATAACCAGCCAAGTGCAGTCGTGTTAACAAAAGGGCTTTGTTGAGACAAGCCATCGTCACGACCACGGCTCTGAGACGTACGCTACAAAGAGCCCATTCACCTGCGGGAGAGGAATGTCAGGTGAGGGGATGATGGCTGAGCAGAGAGACATTTTAAGAATTGCAATCTTAAGCACACAGGCAGAAACAGAAAAGCTATGGACGAAAATAGGAACCAGCAAGAGTTGAAATAGCCTGCTTGCTCAATATCAGTGTTATTTTGGTATCAACACTTTATCCCCGCCCCCCAAAAAAATTTATTCGTTTTTTAAATATTTTATTTCAGTTAATAATTATTTTATTTCAAGTAACGAAAATGTATTTTATGGTTTCTATTATCATAACCATGCTCAATATGTCCGTCTATGACTAGATACTACTAGACAAAACCAATCCAGACATATTAACTGCATTACAGGCAATCATAATGTCTTTATACAATGCCCCTAAAAAGGTCACAATTGAAAAAATGTCATTTTTAGAGATATACATTATAATTTTTCATATTTAATAGTTTTATAGTAATGAAATATTGTACAACACACTTTTCAGAACAAAAGGCAACTTAAATCTAAATGTAAATGTCAAATATTGACTTCTTAGCTCAACACAAAGTTTTATGAATAGAAGTGTTGCCAAAAATAATTATATTTTTATCCAAAACAGAAGCTCTAGAGCGCGACATCCTGTCCTGGATACCCACATTTGGGATTTGAAGCAAGGCTTATATTGCATTCTTAATTCTTAACCAAAACTTTAGTGGAAAATGTCCACATCAAGCGTGCCGCACAAGTCCTGAAAAGTGAAGCCAAAGCATCTTGTTCGCCCCCAGGTGGTTGGTCCCAGTATAGATCCTAACCACCCCCCTCCCCCCTCCATGTAGTCGAATGGTACATGAGACAAACTAAATAAGCAAATTGCACATCAAATACAATTTTTCCAAAGATAGTTTCTATCATTTTAGGTAGTTTTTAAATCCCGTTGATGAAAGTTCAAGTGTTCGTTTTTTAAATGAGTTTGGTTTTAGTTAGTTATTTGATGATATAAAACCGGGGGGGTGTGACGACATGATTGACAGCTGAAATTGTTAGCTTTTTAGCGAATTAGTCATCGACTGATTTTTGCAGGATTTTCGGGAGGAGACTGGAGCTTTAACTTTAATTTCTACATTTCTGTAACACTTTATTTCACACAACATAATGCTGCGGGAGTGTGGGCGGGGCCTTGATAACGCGGCTCTACTTCGGGTCCCGAATCAGCGGCAAGATGTCAGTGCCATATTGGGACATTGGCGGCTCCACTTTTCTACAACGGAAGAAAGTCTTCTCATCTTTTATTAGTCTATGGTCCACAATCATGAATACATAACTACACACATATTACATCTGTTGGCACTGTAATGTAATGTCCACCATTGTTCTGCACTATTTCTCATGCCTTCATGACACAGAAATGTCTAAATGGAAGCAGCAGGTCATCTGGCTACTGTTTTAGAAATATTGCATATTCAGATATACTACTCATCTGGCATGGTTTTTGCACATGCACTCTAAGAAATAGCATAATTGAATGCACCTTGCTCAAACAAAAAGGCGGAGTTAGTTGCTGAGAAAAGGTCTAGCATCATTTGTTTGCAGAAGCCACTTGGTTTCAAGTCTAATGCAATGACATTCATACATTTTTAAGTATTTAACTGCACTATGTAACTATAAAGAAGCTTATCTAAGCAGCAACTCTGTGCAACATCTAAATCTCACAGACACAATACTGCATACTAATGAGATACGGTGCTTAAAACAGCAGATGACTGACCCAGGGGACGTGAGAAGCCCTTAATCATAAGGGATCTTTCTCCACTGATGGGAAATCTGCAGTATTAACCCTGAACGCTGGGCTCGCTATAGTCTTCCTTCATCACTGTCTGCTAAACAATACTACGGTGTGTCAGTGTGTCCTATGGGTTCTCCTAAATCTGAACTGCTGCAGAATAGATCAAGTACAAACAATAGTGTACAAACATGGGTCATTCCATGTCAAATCAACCAAATCTCAAAAACCTAGAATTTCTGTTCAAATTTTAAAATGTTGAAAGACATTAAATAGTGAAATAAGTTGAAATAAAACAGTTGAAATAAATAGTGGTTTACTCAATAAATATTAATCTTTGACATTTAATATGACATGGCTTTCATCACTATTTTGTGGAGGGGGTTAAAATGTCAAAATGATTTGGAGCCAAATTACAGGGGAAATGACTTTAGAAAGATTGCTGCATCATTATTTTATTTTTACTATGAGATTGGTAGGTCTATTTGTAAAATCTGTTGACTTTAGCCATGTTTGCTGCATTATATGCCAATGGTAACTCAAGAAGTATTAAAGATATGTTCATATCCTTTTAGATTTTGGTTCTTGAACTTTTCTTTTAGTATCTTTACTTTGAAGATCCTATGTGATTGAATTCCAGTCTCGATATCTCAATAGGGCTTTAAGAATAAATTGTTAAATTGTACACATTCTCAAAGGTCAAAAAACAAATGTGGGTCACTTTGCATACAGCTGATGCTTTTGTTCCTTTTAAAGAGAAATGTCTAAAGAACAAATAACATTGAAACTAGAAATATATCTTGTTTCACCTTTTTTTTTTTTTTTTTTTTTTTACAATTGCATATAACATACCTGTCTGAGTATAATAAATATTCTTCTTCCAAAACTTGCATGCTTGTAACTCTAGAAGTATTAAAGAGATCTCAATAGGTTGTTTGCATGTGACGTCACTGCTGTAGCGTGAAATGCAGATGGAGGGCAGGAAGCGATTTTCTACATAGGAATCACTAACAAACTCAAAATGCCTATGTTTTGCGTCGTTTTTTGTTGTTGCTCAAATCGATCAAACCGAGAACCCACAAAGTGGGTTTACGTAAGTTTTATGACTTTACTTTAAAAGTTGTCACCTTTAAATTGCATTTTGCGTCTGCTGATACTGAACTTAATACGGAGACCGGCTTACCTTTGTTTTTGACTTGGTTAAATATTCTCATTCTTCTTGGTATCGTTTGCAGTGAAGAAAATATATTTTATTTCATTGCATGTTCATTTGATGTTTTCACTGAAGTTTTGCAGAATTCTGTTCACAATGTTGATCTGGTTACCGTAAAACAGTGTCACACGCTGGGCACTCGCCGCTGCTTCAGCCATCATTATATGGTAGAAAAAGTGTCCAAATAAAAATGTACTCAAGCTTAAAGAAGTCGATCTATTTCTTTGTTGGAAAAATGTAAATGTAATTGAAGCTTATTGTTGTCATAGTAAATATTCACTTTTCCATATGGCCACGCAGGAGATGGTCACATTCAGCGGACAGACACCGACACTGTATTTTTTTAAAAATATTTATTTCAACAAAATGACAACCAAAATCATATCTGTGGGAGCTTGTGAATAGTTTTGAAGTGGCTGCGGGCAAGTTCTGTTAATTCACAAGCCAAGTGAGAATCATACTCACAAATGTAATGTTAATTATTAAACCGAACTAAATACAAAACTTTCACTCAGCAATGTGCTTATTTTATTGAGTGATATGCAGGTTTAATCAGTGACATTATAACTAGATTTGCTATCCGGCGTTACTGTCACATCCTCAACCTTTGTTTTTACACGTAGAAAAGCGGAAAAGTGTATTACATTGTCCGGTTTTCCACCTGAGCGGTGATGTGAGTTCCTATGGCGATTCTCGATGCAACATGAATGACCTACAATGGTGGCATTTTTCACAATTACGGAGTCAACAGACAATCAAAATAACCTAAACTCACTACCAGAAAGGCAGCACAATATAAACAAACCAGACCAGAACTCAACATGGCATTACAGCAGCTTCACATTCTCTATGTAAACCGTCTAGATGGCAGGCAAGTCTTCAAATTCAGTAGAAAAATCGCTCATCTTCATAACATAAGGATCACGTCCAACATATGTTGTGATTTTCTGTTTATATCTTTCTAAACCAACACAGTACGGACTTTCCTCCATCTCGTCCATTCTGTTAATTCACTTCCTGCTCTCCATCTGAATTTCACGCATCATCAGAACTACGTGATTGCAAACAAGCTATAGGATTTTACATTCTGGTTCTTAGCAAACGTTTCTTGTGGGATGTATATTAATTTAATTTTTAAGGCCTTCATATATTGTATGATGAAGAAAACTCTTGACAAACTTGACAAAACGGTGTTGTCTGTGAGGCATGGTAAAAACATTACTCACGGTGAATCAAGAAAACAAGCGATTGAAACAATAACTGTGTTATTGTTGTGCTGTATAACAAGGATTAAGTTTTCTACTGATATATCCAAACAGTTGCTTGCCTGTCTAATAAAATGCATACTATAGAAAAAAAATGACGTCATTGTCAGGCAACGCAAGGACACGGTCTTTAACACTGGTTATGGTGATTTAGGAGAAACTCTTAAAAATAATGGGTGTGTCAGTCCTAATTTTAGGATACATTTTTGCTCTAAAGGCGTGTGCACACCAATGACAATTACCGCGCGCACGCTTATTGCCAGCGTTTTTCGGCACATCTTTGTGTTCACACCCAATTGATTTTCACTGGCGATGCGCCAAATGAACGTGCAAATTCAGTAGATGGCGCTCCCGGTAGACAAGGTGGTGCTGCACCACTTTACGCTTCTGACACTCGCTTGTCACACAGAAGGAGAGACAGTATTTGCATGCTTGCCAAAACCATTCACACACTTTTTGCTAACTGGCAAGCAGCATTAGCAGCTCATCTTCTTTGTCTACTTACTTCCTCTTTGTCGTATCAATGTGCGCTAAGCAAGACCGTTTTGTGCTTGAGCGCCACCAAGTCATGTTTTACTGTAACTTCAGCAGCTCCAGGCACGTGAACAAAAGTGCCGATCTCATTGGTCGACCAGTTTAACGCACTGCGTCAAAACAACATTTTCTTTTAAAATGACGCTTTTACGCCTGCCGTTTTGCGCGCCGGTGTGCACACTCACATTGGTGCCCTTTATTTAGTCACGAGGCGTTAAACATCGGCGATAAACGCATGCGAAAATCGTTCTTCCTCGTGCTACAGATTAAATCACTGACAGAGACCCTTCCCCCGTCAGCCAATCACTGTAGTCATAGTTGGTAAGCAGGATGACATCATCCATAGCAACGAGGTCAACCCCGCCCTTACTCTTAGCTTAAGACCTCTCTCTATTCCTTAGTAATAGTTGGTCTCAGCAGATTTGTGAATAGGTTTTAAGAGAAAACTCTTAACTAAGAACTTTTACTGCTATTAGGAGAACTCATCGTGGCAAGATAACATGCCCCTGATTTCTCTGGATTTAAATATTGTTGGAAACATTTCGGATAGTGCAAGTAAACAGGTCATGCAAAAAACAGTGTTCTAGTGGTTTTGGGATATTTTAATCTAAAAATCTTACATAGTGTGCCTTTAACTTGCCCTCAGTAGTCTATTCATATGATTCTATATTTGATTCAGTTTCAGAGATATTTGGAAGAAAGGATTTTGTTCATTTTAACACCTTCTGGAGCTCATATACGTTCAGATATGCAGTATCGTAACTACATGTTTGAAACAAGTTTCATGCCCCTGTGTTTGCTCTCCCCACACATTGTATTCACATAGATTTGCCTCGGCTGGATTAAGGATTACAATTTCTTATTGTTATAGCATGAGAAACGTAGTCGTATATCGAGTAGCATCCACTGCTAAGGGGCATATTTGGTGGAATCAGTGATAATACCTCTCACATTTAAGGGCCCTCACACTTGAAATAGTTCGCCTGGGTAGTTCTAAACCCTGGGTAAATGGGAATTTAGGGTTATCTTATTTTATGTTTTACACAGCTCATACATTAGCAATTAATCCTTGAAAATGGGTAATTCAACTATTTTGATGTAGAGCTGCATTGAGATCCCAATATCAGTGGGATTGATATAGGGCCTTAAAATTAAGATTGCAAATGAAACATTTCCTAGGAAACAGAATCTAAAAGGATATGAAGATATCTTGAAATCTCACTCACAATGAAATTCCTCTATTTCTGGAAGTTAACCATAACAAAGATTGCTAATTTGCTAAAGTCAATAGATTTTACTAATAAATCTACCAATCACAATTCATGACTTTTAATATTTTGGCTTTCTTCATTTATGCATGTCTTTCACCAGAAAATACATTTTGTCGGGGACCTCTGGTTGAGTTGACATGGAATGACCCACATAGTTTTTCATTGGACACATGGACATCAACAACACAAGATATGGGAAACTGATGCAGTGAAAATTCAACCAAAAATATTTGCCCGAAACAGACAAAACAAAAACATTGTTTCAGTCAATGACATTGTGCGTTTTTGAACACGTCAGCATCTATTTCGTGCACACAAGGATAAGCAGTGTGGATGCAGTTAACTAACCAAACATGATGCTAGAGTAGCAATACGTAAAGTTTGTTCAGCTGAAATATCTAGAAGCAACTCACTTATATATAACTTATATATATATATATATATATATATATATATAGTACTTTTTTATTCTATTTCTATTATAATTTCCTCCTTGTGTTTTTATCTGTGAATTTGCGGACCTGTTTACATTTCACTGCCGGTTGTATATTCTGTATATAACTGTGTATGTGACAAATAAAACTCTTGAATCTTGAACAAACTTTATTTTTGGTGAAAACTTTTTCAGTGAACATTTCTAACAAGAATAGTCATTTATATTTTATTAGATTTATTAAAGTGCCCCTGAGCTTTTTCGAACATAACCTTTAATACTAGGGATCTCACAAGTACTGGTACTTCGGTACTGAAATGTAAAAAAAATGTGACAATACCAGCATTTCTGTAGTACCGTTAGTACCGACTCCCGAGTATATCCAGTAACCGCAGCTGCGTTCAGTCGCGTGTTTATCTAAGCGCAGGGCTCCAGACTGTAGCCGAATATATACTAGTGTCTGTGAATATTAAACTGCAAAATACTATTTAATATTACTCCTGCATGTTCTGTGTCTCTGTGCACGATAAATGCCTGCCTAAACAAGTCGTAAGGATTTGCAGTCTCACTTTTGTGACCTGCATATGTAATGCAGTAACATTTGCACAATGCCCACCTATGGTCTTTATTGGCAGCCCACAAACAACATCTACTTTGACCTGCACCCTCAAATACTGTAGCTGGTTCGTGTTGTGTACATGTCGAGAAGACACTGTATTCTGCTCGTAATTACCGTCTTACTAAAATGTCCATTAACGCAGATTGTCTGTTTTTACTACTTTGAGTGAAGAAAGAATGAAGGAAGATTTGATTTACAAACTTTAAATGTTACCCCAGCAAACACAGAACATTCCCCTAGTGCAAGTATTTGGTTCCCGTTTGGTTATTTTTGAGAATCAAATAATAACATTCTAGGAACGTTCTTTTTAGGTTTTATTTTTTGCACCATTAAATAACATTCCCAGAACGTTGCAGGGAGGTTATTTATAAATAACCTAAAATTAACTTACACAGAATACTTCCTAATGGTTATTTTACAACCATAAAATAATGTTCCCAAAACGTTGCAGGGTGGTAATTCTTAAATAACCAAAAAATAACTTATACAGAACGTCCCCTAATGGTTATTTTTAGATTACCATTTGCATGTAAACTAACCTGCCAATTCAAATGTTGCAGATGTTTTTGTGTAATTACCTATTCAGCGCTCTGAATTTAGTTTAATACAGCATTTAGCAACATGTAGAAATCAGATCAATCAAAATGCATTATAATGATCAGATTAATGCAAATTTATAGCTAAAATATCAAGCCATTGTTAAGCGTAGTGTGAAAAGCACAGAAATCATAAATTTGTGGGTTTGTTTCTATCTTCATTTACTGCACGCCTCTGATCTGCATGCACTTCTCCAGCACACGCTTTCTCCCGTCTCAGAAAACCGTGCACTCGTGTAATTAAAAAATTAATGGACATTTCATTTCACTGGCTTACTGACTAATTCATTTATCTATCTTTTTATTGAATAACTACTTATAATTAATAGATATGAGAGTAAATCCTCGCTATACTGTACAATTCTGTGTGGTTAGAAATAACTGTACTGATATCCTACTTTAAGTCAAATAATTATTAATTTTTAATGTCTATAAATTTCATATTTTAAAAACCACATATTGTGTTGAAATCACTATTTGGTGCTAAAGAAATTAGACAAATTAAATCTTATTTAATCTTGATGGTTGATGTGCTCAGATTATTTTTATTAATTGAACAATAAGTAAAACCAAGATATGGTTTGTATAATAGCCTACTGATTATAGGCGTCCATACACCCATCTTCCATACGGCTTATATATTGGGACGCAGGTATGCTGGATGATGACTGACGTACAGCGGGGTAATGTTATAAAAGAGGTTAGGGGAAACGTTCTGGGAACGTTAGAATAAACTAAAAACTAACGTTCTATTTCCATTAAGAAACTTTCCTGGCTAACCAAGAACAAACCTTAAACATTCTGGGAACCAAAAATATATATATTATATAGCAGTCATTCAAGTCAGTGCTTGGCTAACGCATTCACTGTTATTGATACAGTTAATGATGATACAGTTCCCACATGTGCACTGCAATAAGTAAGAGATTAATGTACGTCCAGCCGGTTGTTAAATCGCAGAATAAACCCTGACAGAGTGCTCAGGATAACAACCGGCTGGATGTACATTATCCCGCTTATTATTACACATGGCTACTTGCCAAATAAGTAAATAATTAGACACAAAATATTGACTTGAAATATTTTATTAGGTCTTTAAAAGCAACGCTTCCGTGAAGAAACTGTTGCTAGCAAGCACCATGTTCAAACTAGACGGACATTTAAGGGACACAGTACAATCATACCACTTATTAAATGGTATTTTGTCACATAAATGATTATGGGGATAAGAGATATTGATTTGAGATGAAACCGTTTTAAAATCTTACCTATTTGTTATCTTATACACTACAGAGTACAAAACAAACGATGCAAAATGGCAGCATCTGCGTTTGTATGAAACAAGAGAACGAGTCCGCGATACCCAGATAAAATAATTAAATAACTGTACACGAAATATTGATTTGAGTTTTAATATATTCCATCTGGCCAATCAGAGCAGAGTAGAGAGAGGAGATCTAGAAAACAAGTTTAGGAAGGAATCTTTAAAATAGCATAGGGGCACTTTAAATAATTACTTTTTGTTATAAAATTATAGCGTTTCTTTGTGAAGGCGTGTGTGTGTGTGTTTAGGCTACTTTTTGTTAACAGATTTATAGAAACCGTAACCATAATATCATTTGAAAGTGGTAGTGAGTAGCCAGCATGGTTTTACCTGTGGTTAACAAGTCAGTCGCACTGTCTGATTATTTTAATTTAAGCCTATAAATAATAATATAACATAGTGATCTAGATATCCCTGCTGACACCCATCCATACACCAAATCCTGGTACAACTGATAAAATTAATGAAATATATTTTAATGCACGTCAAACCTGATAAACAAGGCAGACTGTTGACTCTAGTGTACAATCACTTTACTAGGTGGGGTGTGTGAATGCAGCTGTGGCTTTGAAGCATGACATTGTGCTGACTTCCTGCTTTTATTCAGGAAGGTTTGTTCAGCAGAGACACCAAACACACATTAACTGTGAAAAAGAGAAGGTCCTGAAGACTGAGAAAGACATTTAGCATTCTCTAAGGTTACACACACACACACACACACATACACACCAGCAGCTGGTGCTGAATGTGTGAGAAACTACAGTAATAACTGATGAGACAGATCCACTGGGAGCTTCACTAGAGGCTAGCAAATGTGTTTCACCAGAAGACAATACTGTTAAATCCTTCACAAACAGCAACCTAAACAACAACAAAAGCACTTTCATCCCCACAGTAGTGAGTCCGCACTGGTCACATGCAGTTGAATGGGACAGGCAGAGTGCTTTTGTGTTGGTGTCACTGCAGCAGCAGTCATGGCCGCCCCGCTGCAGGCGCTCACAAAATGGAGACTGGAGGAGAGGGAGGAGAGACTCAGCATGGAGCCGTCTTACTCTCAGAGCTGCTGCACATTAACAAGCTTCAATCACATTCTTTCACTGAACACAAAGGACCCATTCACGTCTTGTTTTGAGGGTAACGTCAGCAAGGAAGATAATCACATATCTGTACCGTTAGACGTATCGGAGCAGTGTGCTGACAAACTGAAGATGTCAGGTGAAATAATTGGTAATCTCACAGATCTGCCACAGACCCCAGACTGACGGGAGGAGCGCAGTTACTGCCAGTGCCAATATGAGGCTGGTTCTTTGACTATGGCCACTTATGACTCAGTATTGAACTTGAATCTTGTTTTGTTTAACATGATGGCCTTGTTAAAACTATCATGTAAACTTTTACCATGCCTTCATCATAATTACTTTTATGTCTAAATGTCAATATTTTACCCTGGCAACTTTTTTTATCTTGATTATAAAAGCCATTATGAAAATGATCTAAATAAAGTAAAATAAAGTTAGTGTACTTGTAAAGGAGCTTAGCTTGTGACAGTACTTGTTTACCATATGAAATGTACAATGTCATTTCCGCCGCAGTATTTTATTACACCCAATGGTACTGCTTGAGACGTGGTGGAAGTGAGGTGGAAGTGACACTGAAAATGTTCATGACGGATAACAGCAGAGTTTTCCAGTGATGCATCATATGTTCACTGTTGGACCATGATCTTAGACAAAAATAAACTACTGAGAGTGTAAAAAGTGTTTATTAAGAGAGTTTTATTTTTTTATTTTTGAAGTTCAGGGAAAGAAATTATATACATGTCAAACAGTACATAGTGCCTCACTACATTGCATATTTATTTCAGTTTATGTTTATTTCAGTTTGGAAATAAATACATTTTTGTATAAAAAAATATATATTATTATTGATAAATCTTTTGACAAGTCCAACAACATGAATCAAAGGGCCAATGTTAAAATTCAAGGTTGATAAATGATGGAAACTAATGTCAGAATAAATAGAGATTAGGGCTGCACGATTATGACAAAAATCATAATTGTTGATTATTCCCATGAAATTGTAATTGCGATTATTCACAATTTACACTGAATGATGTTGTGAATATGCCGTTGCTTGAAGCAACTGCATGCCATATTGTTATATCAAAATAAACAAGCTGAAAACCCACAGCTTAAGCACACAGAATAATATAAGTGAACTTTTTTTTTGTAATTGCGCCTTTGAACGATTACTTAAGTGACATCCCAGCCTGATCTCATGAAAATGCATATCTATAGCAGTGTATTTATCGTGCGATTTATACTCCAAAATAGGTTTTCACATGCATATGTTACACACTTACGTGTTATATACACGCAACCCACACCACTAAACTTACCCAATGGGGTGACAATGCGTATCATATGCACGGAAAAACTAATTTTGGCGTATAAATCAAACAATAAATACAATTCGTGCTGTATATACGCATTACATGAGAACGTGTTGGACATCCATAATTGTAATCACGATTACAAATTTGATTAATTGTGCAGATATTGGAGTTTCACTGTCTGTTTAAACACCTTGTTTTGTATCGCAAACAACCAACAACTATTACAGTTGCCTCGTGCTGACCAAAAAAAAGCAGCTAGTACGTCAAAAGCCTCTTTCGTATGTTAATATGATTTTAGTATCAACAGACTGAACCATTCAACTCATTCGCCCTATTCATTAGACAGTCTTTGGCCTCAGGCCTGACAAAGACACTGATTAACTGCCTGCAAACAATCTGCTGCACTGTGCCAAGTGAATTAACTCAAAACTAAGCTTTTCAAAATAAACTTAGGTAAAGCTCATTTAGTTTTTTCATTTTGCATGAATAAAAGCCCATATGTACAACAATCCTTCAGCATGGATAAACAATGCAATCTTCTTATGGATCTGGTCAAATGTCAAAGAAGGTGAAACTTTTACACCTAAACATGTTTTTCTTCCAAAAGTAGAGGCTATGTGTCATTACTACTTTTGCATCTAGCCTAGTATCTTATGTATAAGCTCAAGATCAGAAATAGGAACACAAAATGTCCACTTAAAATCACAACAGTAGGAGCATGATTTATAAATTATTTGCATGCACTACTGTCATATTCATCTGGTACACACTAACAGACAGAGCTGGCCTTTTCCCAAATCAAATACTTTTTTTCTGCATGTCTGGCACTGAAGTAAACCCTGCTGACGTCAAACATCATTCTGAACAAGCACCCTTGCAATTATAAGAAAGACACGTATAAGTACACACGCCTTCTAACTGACTCTTAGAAAGTCATTATGATCATGTTGTGAGGAGTAATGATGAACAAACGGAGATGAGGAGGTTTTGGCTGCTAAAGGACTTGGTGAGCCACAGTTAAAGACATCGCTTCAAAACCAGACATCACAGCTCTTGTTCTCATTGATGCGCGCTGAGATCACCGACTGAACGGAACGGGGTACTCAACAACTTTCAGTTTTGCATAACAGGATTTTGTACTTTCAATCCATTAGGAAAAGCCGATGCAAAGCAGGAAAGCAAGCACATGGTTGGCTTCTTTTAAAAGTCTCTTTTCAGTCAGGTCGTAGGCTATACATTTAACACACTGAACTGGAGTCAGTTTTCTCCTGATGTTTTTTTTTAATGCCCACACTTTCAACCACAGGATGTGCTACGTGCTCATGCTGATTTCTCTTGGGTAACTGCACGTCACAGAAAAAGTCGGCTAGTGGTTTTCCTGGCCGATGCTTGTCCCGAAGTGCAACTCTATGCGGGACACACTTCTGCAACATTACAGCAATATCACAATTTAGACGAGGCCACAGCATTAGATCTTAACGTTATAGTCCAGTGGACACTGCATGGAAAAACAAAAAGACTGTAAGACTGTATAATATGAATGATCAGTAAATATAACAAGAATAAAGTCATAAACAACTGACAAAAATCTTTCCAGGGCTGTCTGGCTTGAAAATGTATGAATGTGAAGTTGTTGTTTTGATGATTACAGGTAAACTATTACCAGACAATGAGGTTTTCATGCTAAATATAGGCTTACATTTCAATATTTTATATTTACAGGTCTTAGCCCCCGTCCACACGGAGACCCGTTTAGCTGTATACGTAAAAGTTTTGTATCATATCAGCGTTTCGTCCACACGGAGCCTGAAACCGATATTTTTTTAAACCGGGTCCCAGAGTGGATAAATCTGAAACCGACACTCTTGCGTCTTCGTGTGTACAGCCAATCCGTATATTTTGTGAAACGGTAATGACTAGAAGGGATACAACTACGGGCATGCGCACATCAATACTGCGTCTTTTAATTACTGTATTTGCATTATTGCAAGGGTAGGTTTAGGGTGTAGGCGTTAATAAAACACATCTGGGAAGGAGCAAATTTATTTATTGCTGATTTATCGTGAGATTTTGCCTCACCCCTTCTAGCCACAACGCTTCTTCTCTGTTTTTAGTGTATGTCTGTGGCAGAATTACAGCGCCACACACTGGCCTGGCATGTATGCTACATCGTTTTTGAGTCCGTTTCAGCGGTTTCGTGCGTACGCAGATATTTCTTGAGACGAGGGGAAAAAGCTCCGGCTTCGTGTGGATGTGGCCTCAAACAGCACTTCCAGAATAACATTTAGGGTTCCCACACATTTTGACCAACACAATTTCAGCCACTCACAAATATTTATATGAAATGCGAAAGATATTTCATATTTTAAAGCTGAAGAGAAGAAACAAATAAGTAGAAAAAAAATATTAGTTTCCAGAGTTATATCATTAATTCAATGACTTTTCTGTTCATTTTTAAAACTGTATTTACTTCTATGACTTTTCAGTGGATTTTTAAGATAATTTTCCACAACTGCGCTTTCAGAAAATTCAAACATTTATTTTATTTTTATATTCAATTTAAGGTTTAATTTTAGTTTGAGTAGTTCTGACTTAAGCCATCTTTATTTTTGAATACTTGCATTTGGCTTAATTTCAGTTTTAGTTACATTAATACCTCAACTTATTTATTTATTTATTTTTTCAGTTAGCCTAGTTGCCAAGGCACCATTTTGTTTTTGTTTTTCTTAAATTGTAAGATTTTAATCTAAAAATGTACATTTTATTTTGGCTTTATTTAAAGCAATGAAACTATGTTAATAGTTTTAGTTAGCGATAAAAACACTGCATTACACTACAAAAAGCAGGTAAACCTTTCTTTGCAAAAAATCTTGGAATTGCTATGTAGAACATAAACCAGATGATCATACAAGCATGTTAAATAGGGAATTCGGTGTTTCTGAGATATAGCTGAACTTTACTGAGAATAACTGCTCCCAAATATTAAATTTCAGCCACAACACATTTACCAAAAGGCCTTTAAAATCCTTTAGAATGAAGCTGCCTCACTAGCCAAGATGACATGCTGAAAACCTGAGAAATAACTCATAACAACACAGGTGACATGTGGGCTGACTGTGAAGTTTCACTACTAGAGTGATCTTCCTTCAGTCTGAGAAAGTACAGATGAAAACAAAGGTGAAAACTCAACCCCTCCCCCCTCACATCTACACACTAAAGTCTCTCACATTATAATCCTCTATTATAGCAACAGTATTACACCTGTCTGGCTCCTTCTTCTCTCCTCACACCATCTCTAACACTGGGATTAATCATGTTATCATGACTCAAGCACACCAGATTACATTTTAAGCCTGCTGTTGACAAGTCTGTAATCATTTCTTGGCTTTGACATTAAATAACGGGACCTTTGTTATATCATAAGGGGGAACAACTTGAGAAACAAACCAGCATCTACTCAAGCCAGCAGCAATCAGTGCCATAAACTGGTCATTATATAATGAGTGCAGCTCACTGTCGACGACAACCCCGAGACAGCTCTGCAGACACACATGAGCTCAACTACGCTTAAGAAAATAAGCCCGTGTCTCCATGACCGAGTGTGCTCACAGAGCCGCATACGAGCAGCTAAAGCTCGGCTGCGGGTGTGTGGATCTGGCCTGAGGAGATGCAGTGTGAGAGCAGAGGAGAAGCCGCCCATCCCCCACCAGCCCCGCTGTCCTCCATCTTTAATCTCCAGACCCGCTACCCTTCACACACCACTAACGGCACAAAAACGCGTATAACTCACCTGGGGTGCTCATGGTCGTAAAGGTCGGCGTTCCCGCTATTCGAAATTCGATAAAAGTTTTGTTAAATATGGATTTTTTAATTGAAATTTGGACCAGGAGAAGGAACCGCGCCTTTCAGAAGAGCAGCAATCCTAAACCGCCATCTGGTGGCATTTTCCACAATCGAATGGCGCGTGTTGACATCGGAGCCCGAGCGCCCTCTGGCGGACACAGCCGAGACTCAGCGGGCGGCAGGGGGAGGAGGAGACCCTCATCAAGCACGTCTGCAGTTTACACGCTAAATTAGCACAAATTTGTAACTGATGTGTTTCTTCTTACGAAAGACGAGTTATTCGGGACTATTGACGTTTAAACTGTAGAATGATCAACCGTAATTGGTCAACGTTATAAGATGTATTGATGATAGCCTATTTCATTGTTTCAGGAGCTCTATAAATTGTAAACTCCTGCAATTCTTTCTCTGAATTGTGTTTGAATTTAATAAAATTCCCTTTCGTTTTCAATAGCATTGCATATAGATCAGTTGGTTTTATCATGTTGATTTTTTACATCCTTCTTTATTTCTCCCTGTATTTCTGATTGCATTAATTGAATGTCCTTGGCTGGTTTTTCTTTGCTTTTCTGCACATTTCAATTTATGCGAAAACACAATATATTAAAGCTCTCAGTCTACAGTAATTGACTAATCTGTAGTGACCTTTGTGTAATTGCACCAGGGGATTGGAGTGTAATGTATGTGGCTGGTCCACACTGGCCTCTCGTCTTTGTTGCAGGGCTCATGAGTCATTCAAAATTAGGAGAAAGGCCTGAATCACAATGAAAACAATCGGATCAGACCACCACAGATGCTGTTCCAAACAAATAAAAAATTGTGAAATTTAATTATCTTCATCTGCTGTTTCTTTGCTATTTGCCTACACACAACTGAGACATCAAATATATTATATAATGTGTGAAACAATAAACATTTCTATATTTGTTTTTAACATATCGTTTGATAGTGCAGTAAGCACAATACGCTGGGTTTAGAAAGTTCTCGCATTTTAAAAATATTTAATGTGGTTTGTCTGAATCATTTTAAGATAGTTTGCAGTACTTGTCATAAAAATATTAATACCAAAACATTGGAGAAATCTAAATATGCTGTATCTAGCTCAAATCTGGGTACATTTGATAGAGACAAACAATCCAGACAAAAACAGATTACAATTATTCACTATTTAAAAAATAAATAAAATAAAGATGTTTTGTTGTTGTTGTTATTTTTTTATTTTTTTGCCTAGATAATAAAAATTTTATAGCAATATAATAGTATAACAAACTAAAACCAATCATTTTAAATGCTACCAGACAATTTAGGCATCACAACATTGTGCACTATAAAAATAGATAGGACTATTAATTGATTACATTTAAATGTTAAAACATTAGCGTTTCTGAACTTTGCTAGATTATGACAGAGGTGTTTTAAATGTCACGTAAAAAAGTATTTGAAATGAACATATCCAATATTAACTGATACTCATAAATAATAATAAAAATAGATAGATAGATAGATAGATAGATAGATAGATAGATAGATAGATAGATAGATAGATAGATAGATAGATAGATAGATAGATAGATAGATAGATAGATAGATAGATAGATAGATAGATAGATAGATAGATATGCCAGATGGTGTATGTCTACTGGTTTAATGATTTCTCTGAATCACTTGAAGTCAGTGAGAGCTCACCTGGGAGTGATGCTAACATGCTGCTTTTAAGCGTACGGTGTATGTCTCCTTCATGCCTCATCTCCCTGCCTCTCCCCTGCTCAGGCATTAAAAGGTAATGTGTTTCACCTCGCCTGGTCGCCGGTGAGCGTAGCAGTTTCTCTTAGGAGCTGTTAAAGGCTGCAGCAGAATCACAAGCTCTGTGGAGACAGATTCTAATCTAAGAGATAAATCCCACAATGCAGACCTCACACTGCAGTGATATCCGACACCGGGCTAAAACTGCAAACAACCAACCCACTTGCTTTTTCACACTATTTACACTGCAGATGATAAAGACTACCTGGAGACAAAACAATTCTGGATATGATACAAGCTGTAGAACAAGTCATTTGTGAGGCTGATGAAGATCAGGCCAGCTTATTATTCTCCTCACAAACATCCCAGACCTCTTTTAACCAATCTACATGCACACTCTTTCATTTGTATTTCCTTTTCAAGGCCTCCTGTTCCCTCCCTCGACTGGTTTTATCATCAGATTAAACCCAGTGTTGTGTGCACTCTAGCATCTCTCCCCAGTGGTGGCTTTTGTCAGTACGCTGATGGATTCGAGATGCTCTAACCCAATTAGCTGACTTTAGATTTATGAGCAGGACAAAAGAGAATTTACTAGGCCTCATTCTTCTCCCAAGAGAAGAATGATGGAAATGGAAATGAGACCAGGGGTGGAAAGAGTGAGTCAGTGATGAGAACAGAGCTGGTGGCACACATGGCTTCTGTCGCTGAACACACACTTCCGGAAAAAACCCCCACTATATATCCAAAATTCTCATGCTACATGGTGTTGAGTGCATTTGAGAGCTTTATAACAACAATATTTTGCCTCACAACTAATAGACAAGGCATGGATTAAAAGCAAAAAACATTTTTATATCATGTCGTCTTCAAAGATGATAGGCTATTTAGTGGTGACTCATTCACTGGGCTCTGCTCCCTCTTCTGTCATAACGTCTATGTCTGTGTAAAGTTCAAACAGCAATCAATGTACTTCACTATCACAGTCTTCCCACAGAGCACCAACCCTGCAAACATGCCACATGCTCGAATGGAACAAAGAGGAACAAAGAGACTCTTGGTAGCAGCAAGTGCCTTCCAATAGGAATCATCCACCAGTAGTGATGTTTAGTTATAATAGTAATTGTAGAAGTCAAAAAAAAAGTTTTCTATTATTTTTTATTGTTTATGCTACTTATTTTATATCATTTTCATTTATATTTATATTGAAAGGGTAATGTCACCTACCTTTTTACGATTTGCTCGTGCAATATATTTATACAGTGTATATATACACTCACCTAAAGGATTAATAGGAACACCTGTTGAATTTCTCATTAATGCAATTATCTATTCAACCAATCACATGGCAGTTGCTTCAATGCATTTAGGGGTGTGGTCCTGATCAAGACAATCTCCTGAACTCCAAACTGAATGTCAGAATGGGAAAGATTTTTGAGCGTGGCATGGTTGTTGGTGCCAGACGGGCCGGTCTGAGTATTTCACAATCTGCTCAGTTACTGGGATTTTCACGCACAACCATTTCTAGGGTTTACAAAGAATGGTGTGAAAAGGGAAAAACATCCAGTTTGCGACAGTCCTGTGGGCGAAAATGCTAGAGGTCAGAGGAGAATGGGCCGACTGATTCAAGCTGGTAGAAGAGCAACTTTGACAGAAATAACCACTCATTACAACCGAGGTATGCAGCAAAGCATTTGTGAAGCCACAACACGCACAACCTTGAGGCGGATGGGCTACAGCAGCAGAAGACCCCACCGGGTACCACTCATCTCCACTACAAATAGGAAAAAGAGGATACAATTTACACAAGCTCACCAAAATTTCCAGTTGAAGACTGGAAAAATGTTGCCTGGTCTGATGAGTCTTGATTTCTGTTGAGACATTCAGATGGTAGAGTCAGAATTTGGCGTAAACAGAATGAGAACATGGATCCATCATGCCTTGTTACCACTGTGCAGGCTGGTGGTGGTGGTGTAATGGTGTGGGGGATGTTTTCTTGGCACACTTTAGGCCCCTTAGTGCCAATTGGGCATCGTTTAAATGTCACGGCCTACCTGAGCATTGTTTCTGACCATGTCCATCCCTTTATGACCACCATGTACCCATTCTCTGATGGCTACTTCCAGCAGGATAATGCACCATGTCACAAAGCTCAAATCATTTCAAATTGGTTTCTTGAACATGACAATGAGTTCACTGTACTAAAATGGCCCCACAGTCACCAGAACTCAACCCAATAGAGCATCTTTGGGATGTGGTGGAACGGGAGCTTCGTGCCCTGGATGTGCATCCCACAAATCTCCATCAACTGCAAGATGCTATCCTATCAATATGGGCCAACATTTCTAAAGAATGCTTTCAGCACCTTGTTGAATCAAAGCCTCGTAGAATTAAGGCAGTTCTGAAGGCGAAAGGGGGTCAAACACAGTATTAGTATGGTGTTCCTAATAATCCTTTAGGTGAGTGTGTATGTATGTATATATTATATATATATATATATATATATATATATATATATATATATATATATATATATATATATATATATATATATATATATATAGCCTACTGTATAAATATATTGCACAAGCAAATCGCAAAAGGTAGGTGATTAACTTTACATTTTTGGTCTACAAGCTGTAAGCATTTCATACATAGTACAATAATATTTTTAAAATAAATACAGAAAATTAAAATATTTTTTCAAAATCATTGATTAAAATGCTTTGGTGCTTTTTTCAAATACAACCACTTGTAAATACAACTCACTTGGTCATTCATGTGGTCGGAACTCGTAATATTTCTGACTCCACTGCAGGCCACATTAAACATAAAAACCTGGACGTTTACGAGTAAACGGTGAGACAAATTAGGACCATTACTGTTCAATGCATTTTATTTTTCTGTCAGTGTACTTCAAGATTTATAGCTTAACGAACATATCACTGTTGTATGTAAACGATTCATCCATGCTATGTCATGAAGATATTATACTTCTCAAGAACTAATTATCTTTCTCAGTTACAATCAGATGCCACAGTAAGTTCAAACAAAGCCATTCTTAGCAGACACAGAATAGCCTATGTTTGCACTGATTGCTGCTCTCTTCTTTGTCTCCATAGCAACTTGACATAAGGGATGTAATTACCCTGGCCAAAAGTCCTTGAAGATGGCTTATGCCCTGCTTCCTCTAGGACACAATCAGTGGGAGGGAGCAACATAGGTGGAATGAAATATAACAATTTTACCTGACTCACAGGTCAGTGATGAGCTATTAAAATTTAATTTTTATATACTGTCATAAGTGAGTCATACTCTTTATACTGTGATTCAGAATCTAGCACACGTCTGTTGAATGTTGAAGGAGCTTAGTACTAGCTTAGGTGTAGGTTCAGGGTTATTACCCAGTTATTGTCATTACTATAAGTAGTACATAGTATGTACATGGGAAACAGGACTGTAAAATAAAGTGCTACCATTTTTTTTTTCAGCACAGCCTATTGCCATGAATAACTGCCTGAATGCTCAATCGATTTTAATGTTTTTTAATGGTTAATCATGCATGCTTTCAACCAGGCAGTTCAAGACATTTTCACTGAGGCAGAATGATCAAAAAGCAGTTAACAGGCACAGCTGTCTGAGTGTTTAATAAGTTTAACATCTACAGGTTGCACATACACATACAAACATTTTTAAAGCTTTTTCTCTGAACACCTAATATAGCTGAAGACCTATAGTTGCAGTAGCAGCCTCTGAAGCAGTTTTTCATCCTGACCACTTCTTTCACAGCTGTGTGGATTAAAAAATATTGTGCTTTTCTTTGCTATATTGTCATTATATGTCCATAGGACATTTATATGTACAGTTGACATACATAATGTCAAAGAGGAAAGGCCACTGCCCCATAAAGGCATTTTTTACAAAAGTATTTATTGCTTTAGCTGTCCATAAATCTGTGATAAAAAATGTTGTGTTTACAAATTCTGCAGGGCCATCGTCACATTGAGAAAAAAAGCTGGCACATGTAAAAACAATACAGCATGATTCTGTCAACACAGTGTCACTCACTTAGCCTTAATCACACAATGTCCAGCAAATGTCTTTGAAGCAAGGACAGCTAACAGCAACCACCCATGTCCACCAGCTTAGCTCTATTTTTACAGCACAACCTTGCTCTGAGCTCTTGTAGCAGCTCTGTCCTCCCCTTTCGTTGGTGTCTGCGCTATCTTGCAATCAATAAAAAATGGATGAGGTTGGGAACACTCCATATACACTCATAGTCATGATGGAATGATGTCATTCTCCAGCCTTACAAGCATGTTGTCAAGGAGCACTTCCCATTAATTGCTTGGCACTTGATGTATGATATATTTTCTCAAGAGGCAGGTGAAAATAGGATCCTCAAAAACTTTTATAGACCCTAAAGACCTGTTCACACCAAGAACATTAACTATTAGCTTCCGCAGGGGCGTCACTAGTGGAGGGGAAAGTGGGACTGAGTATGGGGGACCCATAGTTATTGGGGGCCCACAATGTTACCTGATTGGTTTAATTACCATTTATATAATGTTTACTGCATCTGTCTCTCAGACAGCAGGCCAACAGCTGCTTCCAGAGCATCTAAATATACAGTACAAACCTTTTGTCATCTGAATATCAGTTAAGATAATGAACCATATTCAGGATATCACTCATCGAGACTGTGAGACACATGACACATGCAGCCTGTTCAATGGTGTCACAATATATCAGTTGTTTGTTAGTTTCATTTTCATGGACTTTTTTTTTTTCATTAATCACATGTTCCTTTTTTTTTCTTCCTGCCACTCATCTGTTTCCATGGACACTAATCTTCACCACAGCTGTTTGCCATCACCTGCCCCTATATGACGACGAGACCCTCAAATCAATGTTCTGGGTCGGGGCCAACTACCACTGCCTACCTCCCAGACACCTCAGAACTTGACTGGAGGGAGGCCATCATCAGGTGTCTGGAGAGCGTCTGTCCCAGATCCAGGACACAGCCAGACCCAGAGTCCAGCCCACCACCACCCTCGACCCGAGATAATTCGCTAGAGCCCCCTGCAGATGGAGAGCAACACCCTGCCGTGTTGAGTGAGCCAGAGCCCGAAGAGGAATGGACAGTGCCGACTAGAGCTAGTGCCCCAGAGTGGATCTGACCAGAGGTATGAGACAGAGGGGATACTGGTGGATTTGAACACAGAGGACTGGCTGATAGATTTGGACATGGGGGTACTGCCTCCCACCCTATTCCACCCAGTATCATCTGTCTGTTCTGTATCATAGCTGTTTCAAGACAGCACTGAGACTGTTTTGTTGACCTGTTGGGAATTGGAATTACTGTTATTGATCATGTCAGTCTTACCTCTGTCACCTTCACCTCAAAGCTCAGCCAGTCCTCCAGCCCCACCTCAGCTGGAAGCCTGCAGCCCTTTGTCTTCCCCGGAATGCCTTCCTCCACCAGGTTTCCTCGTCCCACCGGCTCCCTCATGATCAGTTGTCACTCTACTTCCGACCACGGACTGTGCTCAGTCCCTCCACCCCAGCAAGTTCCTCCTTTCCTCCAGTTCTGCCTCTGTCTTCCATCATAACAGCTCTGCTTCAGTCCTCTGGCACTCTGGCTCCGCCTCAGACGCTCATCTCCACGCCTTCGCCTAGGTCTCCAGTGCTAGTGATGCCACTCTCCACCATCAGCTCTCTGTCTGTACCCTGGGATCCTTCGGCTCCACCTCCATCAGTCATCACCAGGATATCGTCAGTCACAACCACACCTTGGCTCCTCCCTCCGTCATCTCCGCCATGGGCTGTCATCACTTCCATGCTCTGGGTCTGTGGCATCGGGCACTCTCCATCATCGTCGCCGGGGTTTCGTCATCCTCCTGTCACATCCCTCTGCCTCCTAAGCCTCCTCCTTCTCCTCTCCATGCCTCAAGGTTGCGCCTTCCAGGAGAGGGCTTTCTGTCACAATATATGGGTTGTGTTTGTTAGTTTCATTTTCATGGACTTTTAGTTTGTTTTCATTAATTACATGTGTTCATTTGTTTGAGTTTTCCCGCCATTCATCTATTTCCATAGACACTAATCTTCACCACAGCTGTTTGTCATTTACTTCATCACCATGTGTACTTAAGTTCCCCACCTTCACTCAGTGTTTGTCTGGTCTCGTTTGAGTTAGTTTGCATGTAGTTGCATCAGTTCTGAACCTTCTGTGGACTACTTTGTGGATTTTTATTAAGCTCTGTGTTTTGAATCATCATCTTCTTTGCGTATTCCTGCATCCTTGCTGACAAATTGATTGCAATGTCTTTTAATGCCTTGTTTTTTTCCTGATTGTTTTGTCGACTGGAATTTTTTGGAAAGACATATTTAAAATGCTTTGACCGCACATCCAGTTCTATAAAATGCATCCCATTAAGCAAAATAGATTTATCCATTGCACTGACATCCTTCTATATGGAGCTGAGACTTGGGAGGATAAATGCGAACATATAAGTCCAGACCTTCATCAACACCTTTAAGAAAAATCCTCCAAATCCACTGGCCAAAACACCATCAGTAACAAGGACCAGTGGCAAAAAACATCACAGCTGCCAGTCCAAGACAAAATCACAAAGAGGCGCTGGAGCCAGATAGGTCACACCCTCCGGAAACCAACATCAAGCATCACTAGGAAAGCCTGACCTGGAATCCTCAAGGAAAAAGGAAAAGAAGAAGGCCAAGGGTAATGTCTCTCCCTGTTGTTGTTACTCTTACAAGCATATGTTCGTAGAGCCATACATAATGATGCCAGTAGACATTGCTGTCCGATAACTTTTCCAACTTTATTTACATCTCTCACTTCCCGGTCACATACCAGTGACTCACTCACGTACACTGTGCATGTGTGCCTCGACGTCTGAAGTCATAACAGAATAAATGAAATGCTTATACATTACATCACTTTCTCTCTCTCTCTCTTTTTTTTTTCACATTAGTAAACACTATTGTATTTCAGTACAACTCAAACAGGCTCTAAAGAAAATAAAAAAAATAACACAGTGCTCTGTAAGACACAGCCAGGACTTTAGTCTGTTACAATAACAAGATATTAGTAACTTAACCCTAGAAATCTTATTCTTGAGTGACATGAACACCTTACGTTAATGAATCTGAACCGTCTATCCAAATCTTCAGCTACACTACGCGGCCCATTTAGACATATTCAGAGAGGTATGCAGGAGGTCTGCAGCTATGCCTAAATGGATACCTCTGATGGACTGTGCATGTGTCCGTTTCTTCTGTCTAATTCCAACAAAGGATCTTGTGTCTACTGGTTGAGTCTTTAAAAGAATGAACAGTTTCTTGTGATGGTACGTCCACTTCCTTCAGCAGTTACCATTGTGCCTTTAACTTTGGTGACTGTGAGTGGCTTTGCGTTGTATGGCGTTGTTAGCTTGTTCTTCTTCTGCTGCCAACACAACACTGTGTCACCAGGTATGATGGTGAAGTGTATGGCATGTCTTCAAGTGTCTGATAAGGCTTTCATTTTGTCCTTTGCTTTTTTGTCTCTTTTGCGGATGTCAGCGTCCACATCTATGGTATTTGGAGTAGCAAGGGGAATCTTTGTACGCACCTTCCTTTGAAAAATCAGCTCAGCAGGTGAAGTCCCTGTGGTGCTGTGAAGTGTGGATCTGTACTCGAAGGAAGATGTTCAACTGTTGCCTCCATGGAATACCTTGCGTTTGTGCAGTTTGAATGGCTTTCCCTAAGGTGTGCATAAACTGCTCAGCTGTGGCATTCGCTTGTGGCCAAAAGGGAGTGATTTTCCTATGATGAAATCTGAGATACTCAGTAAACTCTGAGAATTTTCTGCTATTGAAAGGAGGGCCATTATCAGTTTTAAACACACTGGGAATTCTGAACATAGAAAAGACATCATCAAGTAGTGGCAGCACAGCAGTCGTTGAGGTAGAGTGAAGAATTTTAACTACTGGATACCATGTGTAGTCATCCACAATGACAAGTAGATACTCCCTAGATGGTAGTGGCCCATAGAAATCTGCACTCACATTGTGCCATGGTGCTTCTGGTAGTTTAGACATTTTAAGTGGTTCAACACGGGTGATCAAAGTGTTTGCCTGACAAGCAATGTAGTTTGTGATCATGGTTTCAACTCCCCCTTAACAGACTTTTAGTTTTGGCGATGCCTTGATGGCTTTCGTGAGCAAGCTGCAACACTCTCTGCTCTAAAGAGGTGGGTACAACTATTCTGGAACCTCTGAGTATCAGATCGTCATTTGATGATACTGTGAGCTCAGAACTGAAGTTTCTGTAGTGTTTGAGAGCGTTTGCAAAAAGCTTGTCATGTGCGCTTGTGTGCCATGAGTTGTTTCTTATGTGTGAGCAGACCTGTTGAAGAACAACATCGTTCTTTGTCTCTGTTTTTATTTCGTCAAGTGTCATGGCTTTTGGTGTTGCTTGCAGTGCCATGAAGTGATATTCCTCTGCTACTTTGGATGCCCTTGTGCAGTGCTCTACCTCAAACGAGACAGGATGTCTGGACATAAAATCAGCTGGATTGTCAGCTTTTCAGTACTCAACTTTGAACTTGTATGGCTGAAGTCTCAGACCCCACCTTTCAAGCCTGGCTGGTGGCTTTGATTGTGGGTTGTTCCATATCAGTTCTAATGGCTTGTGGTCAGTCACTAGAATGAAAGGGTGACCATACAGGTACAAGTGAAAATGCTCACAGCTCCATACAATAGCTAGAGCTTCTCGTTCGGTTTGTGAGTGCACGGCTGGCATGTGCAATTATGTATTTTTGTCCGTTTTGTATTTGTGACAAAATAGCACCATGGTCAACTGGGCTAGAATCCACAACGAGTTCAGTGTTCTTTGATGAGTCAAAGTAGGACATATTGGTGGCATTGGCTAAAGCATCTTTGAGTTGCTGAAGAGCCTTCTTGTGCGTGTCACCCCACAGCCATGGTGTGCCCTTTTTGGTCAGTTCTTTATGAACCGTGAACAATAGTTTGCCATCCCGAGCAGGCTTCGGATTTCCCCAGGATCTTTGGGTTCACCGGCTTGTTGTATAGCAGCAACTTTTTTGGGGTCTGCTGAGATACCGCTGGCAGAGAAGATGAATCCAAAGAACTCGAGTCTGTGCTTGTTGAATTCACATTAAGTGTGATTAAGTGTGAGACCACTGTCCTTCAGTCTATGAAAAACAGCTCGGAGAGCTTCATCATGTGCTTCCTGTGACACGCCGTGCACAATGATATCATCGCTGAGATTCTTTACACCTCTGATGCCCTGGAGCGTTTGAGCTATGGCATTCTGGAAAACCTTGGCTGCAGACGATATACCAAAATTTAGGCGTTTGTATCTCCTTAAGCCCAAATGTGTGGTGAATGTAGTAATGTAACGGCTGTCTGGATGAAGTTCCAACTGGTGGTAACCTGCGGTCGAATTTGAGAAAACAGTTGCACTGTTCAACTCTTGTGTGACGTCGTCAATAGTGGGTGTTATATGACGCTTGCGTTGTATGGCTGTATATTGGCCTGGTGCATGTCCACACATGTTCTGACTTCATCAGGATCTTTTGGCTTGGGTGGAGTTACGATTGGAGAGACCCATGGTGCTGGACCCGTTGCCATTTCTATAATGTCATTATCTGCCAGCTTCTGTAATTCGGCTTCAACTTTCTGTCGAATGTGAAATGGAACTCGTCTATGTGGCTGACATGTGGGTTGGACCTCAGAATTGATATGCAGTTTTACTATGGCATTTTTCAGTTTTCCTATTCCTTCAAACAGTTCTGGATAGCTGTCAGTAAGTTCATCTGCTACTGTGCATTTGTCCTTCGTAGAATTGACAGCACTGATGATGTTGATCAGCCCAAGTGCTTGTGCTGTTCCATAACTTAGAAGAGTGTATCCATCATTTTGAAGAACATAGAACTTAGCCTCTGTAGCATTGTGTGATGCTTGAACATTGCACTGGAATGCACCAATGATAGTCAGAGCTGTATCCGCACCATAAGCAAAAATCTTAATCTTCACTGCCTTGAGCTGAGACTTGGGTGTGAGTGTGTCAAACACTGCTTTGCTGACAATATTTACTGCTGCTCCTGAATCAGTCAAATCTGTGACCTTGGTGCCATTTAGCATAATGTGAGTCTGAGGCTGTTGTTGACATGAGTTATTGTTCAAAACAAATACATATGCATCATCACTGTCTTGCGTTTGATTAGTGCATGTTGTAGCAACTTGTTTGGCCTTTTGTGGTTTGCTACGTTGTTTATGATATGAAGGGTCACTGCGTGTAACAGACAGCATGGGTTTCTTGGTGCTGAAATGACACATTTTTGCATAGTGATTAGATTTTCCGTATTCTCTGCATTCTTTCCCTTTAGCTGGACAAACACCTTGATGTGGATATTTTCCTCCACAGTTTCTGCACTGGGTGTTGAACATCCGTCTGCTGGCGGTTTTGAATTCAGTCTGCTTTTGACTGTGGTGCGATGCATTGACAGCAGCCACTGTGTTTTGTTCAATTCCTGCTGCTTGTTGTTCAGAGATTTCTAGTGTTCTGCCGTGATCTAGCAGACGTAGTCAGGTCTGGTTCTCTGAGTGCTTTTCTGCGCAGCCTGGGCGAAGTGCAGCTTTGTATCAACTGCGCCTTTATCTCACGATCAACATCAGAAAACTCGCAGTCTTTTCCAAGCATTCGGTTTGATACGTGTCTAGGTTCTCACCAGGTTGTTGTACAGCTTTTCTGAATTGGTAAACAAGATACTGCATGTTCTTTTTGTGAGCGAAGTAGCCATTTAGTTTTGTTTTTGTTTCTGCATAACTGTCATCATCAGCTGCAAAAGTGTCGTAGATGTCATGCACGCGTTCGCCAGCAAGGTGCTTTCTGTCTGGCATTGCCGGTAATGTTCATAGCAACAAGAAAGTTTTCAAAGCGCTGCACCCACTTATTCCATCGAGTTCCTAATGAACTGGGGTCCATTTCTGTGTCAAACGGCTGGATAGGTGCATGAGACATTACGGATTGCATGGCTGTGGCTTTTGGGTCGGCTGTGTGTACTCACTCACTGACGGGCAGGCTTTCCCCCATAGCTTGAAACACGTGTCGAGATCGCATTTAAATCCTCGTCGCCATTGGAATGTCTCTCCCTGTTGTTGTTACTCTTACAAGCATATTTTCGCAGACCCATACATAATGATACCAGTAGACGTTGACGTCCGATAACTTCTCCAACTTTATTTACGTCTCTCACTTCCTGGTAAATTAAATGCTTATACATTACACCAAGAACACCTGGCGCCACCCTGAGGTGGATTGCAAAAAAGATGGGTTACACCTGGAGCGAGGTCGAGAGAAAAGCCCAAGATATAGATGCCTGGCGAGCCCTACCCCTAAAATGGTGGAAAGGCGAAGTAGTACTGACATTCTCAGCTCTCAGAAAAATATATTTTCAGATCTCAAAATCAGCTTTTGTTACAGGAAAACCTTATCCATTTTTATATTTGCTATCAATAACAGAATGATGCCAATGTCCTGAACAACAGGACATTGTCTTTTTCTTGGCTCCAGTAGCATTGGGAAAAAGTCTGTGACTGACAAGATAACTGTCTGAGGTTAGATAAGGATATGTGGCAGTTTCTTTCAAGAGTTGCACAACAGGCTTGTTGAAAAGCCTTGATGCTGGAGCACTACAGAACAGCTGTATTCATCTACCACTGCAGACAGGAGCTCATATTTCAGGATTTGAACTGTGCAAACTGTGTTTCAGCATCCTCATTCAACAAGACCGCTGGATCCTGCCTGAAGCTTCTGGAATTATAATAACACCTGCTCCTTTTGTGCATGGTGAATGGACCTTCATCCTCTCTGTTAGCATGCCAATTTGTATGTATATCATGAAATATTTTTTGAATACGTGCTAAGAATAACAAGGATGTATTTGTATTTCTATCTAAACTCTTTTAAGTCTTTTATACACACAATTTTAGCTGTTTGTTAATTATATTGACTGATGATATGACTTGATGATAGCTTATGATAATAAACATAAAACAGAGAATGATGTTTGCATCAGTGTTTATAAATATTAAAAGGATTGAATAGAAATGGATTTAAGAAGAAATTGTTACACTGTAAAAAGTGATCAGTTGACTTGTCACGATCTGGTGGTGTAGATAAGCACGATGAAGGCAAATGAAGTTCAACTCTTTACTAGATAATCCACAAGACATATAACAAAGACAGCTGGAGCATGCACACCACACAGACAAGACAATGAACTGAACAAAACAGCAAGTACTTATACCAAAACTGAAAGAGGGAACTAATGAGATAATAGATGAACACCAGGTTAACTAAATGACTAATTAAACACATCAGGAACTGGGTCAAACTAGCAGACAATGAAGGCAGAGTAAAAAACAAACAACAAAACAGAACAAAAAAAAGTAAATAAGTAAGTAAATAAACTTCATTCGTAATAAAAATAAATAAATAATTAAGTTATGTGGAATTGTCAAGTTCACAACTTAATTTTTTCAATTACACATGAAGTTTATGACTTAATAATTTTAAGGCAACGGGTTTCCTCACTTTTTTAAGTTGTCAACTGATCACTTTTTACAGTGTATATTCTCTTTAGTCGAATGGAAGTTCATATTGATTCTACTGCTTCACTTTCCTGTTTTAGTCTGTCAGTATTTTCCTGCTTGAGTGGAGTGAGTTAATGTACTTAATGCTTTTAAAATAACAGTGAGAAAAAGCAGTCTATTAATTATGAGCAGCTCATATAAAGACTGATTTTAACTCCCCTCTAGTGACCTAGTAGACCTATTAATAATCTACAGAAATTCCACAAAAGGGATACACATACCCCAGGGGCACTTAAAGGGATAGTTCACATTAACATTTTAATTCCATCATTTACTAACTTTCAAGTTGTTCCAAGCATGCATGAATTTCTTCAGTAGAGTAAATGACAGAATTTTTATTTTGGATGAAATATCCCTTTAAGCAAGTTCTAGGGGTGCTTAAAAACTTTAAGACCTAGAAAAACCTGTTAAATCTATAAAAGTGAAATTACAACTTGAAATATTAGGGCTATGTTTTAATTAAGGGTAACACATTCGGTTTAAAGAATGAAAAATGTAAATAATATGCATACGTTTTGTGAGTTAATACTATAACAATAATGTGTCTTCAAAGGGCACCACAGCATCTTCACTGTGCTGCAGGGAAAATGGCCCTGATGCCTTGGCTTTGTTCTCTGTGTCTGTGGAATGAATTTCATCCATCATTCTCCACACCAGCACAGAGAGGAAAAGAGTTTAGAGGTGTCTGAGGATTATACGTTCACTGATCCTTCACAATGACGGACAGCTTTCAGACAGCTCACATAAAATCTGTCTTCTTTATGAATTAGATGTAAAAATGAGACTCAGTAACACTTTAGAATAATGGTCATTAGTTAACATTAGTTAATGTATTAACTAACAAGAACTAACCGTGAGCAGTTCATTTGTTACTGTATTTGTTCATCTTTGTTAACGTTAGTTAATAAAAGTCCAGCTGTTCATGGTTTGTTCATGTTAGTTCACAGTGCATTAACTAATGTTAACAAGATTTTAATAATGCATTAGTAAAAACATTAACAAAGATAAATAAATGCTTTATAAGTGCAGTTCATTATTAGTTCATGTTAACTATTGTAGTTAACTAATGTTAACTAATGACCATTATTCCGAAGTGTTACCTGAGACTCTAAAGGCAGTATTTTCCTGATCCATTCCAAAAATCTGTGAAATCGATAAGAAATGAATGCTGATGAGGTGCGTATATGATGTAGCTTCCTGTCTGACTCAAGAAAACCTCATTAACCCGGCATGACAGCAGAAGGAGAGTTGGAATTAGTGTCTCGATGACTATAGTGTTGATAGCATGTAGAAAATTGCCCATGTGTTGTTTATTCAGGGAGCTTCACAGTCAGCCTATTTAAAACATGAAAAATAAACACTTTAAGATAAATGGTTGGTCCTCCGCATGTTCTGGTGAACTCTCTGGTGTAGTTACTATGGAAACAGGGCCTTGCTATTTTCACACACCCTTGTTATGTTATAAATATTAAAAGATGCCTGAGTCTAATTAGAAACAGAGGAGCAAACTCAATTAAGACATGATAAAAAAGGTCGAAATATATATATTTTTTAAATACTTAACTAAGAAAAAAATTCAAAGAAATATAAATTGATCTTTGACAATGACTAAAAACAACCTGGTTAAATGGCTGTGGTTATAAAGCTTTTATTTTAAAATAAGGCTGCATAGCTGTGTCAAATAATCAGCCAGCTGATGGGAGGTCAAAACATGCTGAGATCTCCCCTCATTATAGTAACACAAGTCACAGGGGTCATATCATATCATGAAATATGAATCATGCAGTTCTTGGCTCCTGATCACGTTCAGAAAGCCTGTTTTAAATGGATGAAAAGGGCAATATGGCTTTCATTTATTACACTACAGAAGTGTGACAGCTTAAAAAAACATCCTGTCACCTTCATGTTGTTTCAAACCTGTCTTTCTTTCTTCAATGGAACAAAAAAGTTAAGTTGAAAAAATGGTGGCAGTCACCATTCACTCTTTTTTTCATATAATGAAAGTGAATGGTGGCCAAGGCTGTCATTCTGACTTTATCCCAGCACTACAGAATTCTTTGCTCTGCAAATCTATACTGTAGCTAGGGCTGTGAGTGTGTTATTACAGCTTAATTTAGGTTCATATGATTTAATATGATTTGCCAGCTGATCTCTACAGTTAGTCTGGACGGAGGTTTTGGTCAATTATGTTTTTGACCTTTGCTAACCTCTAAAAAAAAAAAATCAGGTTTCTAAATGTAACTAATATACCACTATGGCAGTCTTCTGAAATAAACATTGAAAACTAAACTCTTGACTAAACTCTACTCATTTGGCATTTGACCTGTTTAACAGGTTTAAATATAATACATGTGAGGTAAAACATGTATAAAGCCATATGCAGTGTTTAGTCAAGCTAATAATGATAATGGCTCCAGACAGTTTTACATTTTGACACACTTTTACTCACCTTGCTCTGAAATTACTTTAATAAAATATCTGTATTTATTAATTTCTGTTAATGTATATGATATTCATGTCATAGTCTAATCAAGAGTGATAGTTATTCAAAGGCTGTCATTCTGACTATATCACAGCAATGCATACTACAGAATTCTTTACTCTGCAATATAGCTATGTCGTAGAACAGTAAATGTGCTATTACATCTTGTTAGTGGATCATTTAGGTTCATATGATTTCAATTTGCCAGCTGATCTCTACAGTTATTCTGAATGGAGGTGTTGATCATGGTTTTGTACTCAATGAGATCTTTGCTAACCTCTTGAAAACTAAATGCTTGATGAGTTTTTGAACAAATCCACTAATTTGTAATACCCTACCTGTGAAGTAAAACCTTGAAAAAGCTTTTGATAGGCCTACTTGTTGATTAATGGTAAGCTCATGGTAAGCGCCAGCCAGTTTTACTCACCTTGCTCTGAAATTACTTTAATAAAATAGCTGTATTTATTCATTTCTGTTAATGTATAAATGATATTCCTGTCATAGTCTAATCAAGAGTGATAGAGTGATTCAAATGCTGTTAGGTGAAGTTGTACTGCGTCAATGACGCTCCTCCTGAATGATGACGCACGCTTAGAGCAAATGCTCCTCATCATATTCAATGCATGCAGCTCGACTGAGATCTCAGAATCCAGTAACAAGCATCCTGCCACTGTGAGACCTACTGCGAGCTCACTGGAGGCGGGGTGCATTGCTGTTACTCATTTAGACAAATCTATAAACGTTTTCATACAAAAAGACATGGGGGAAAATAAACATATAGCCTCAAAAATACAACAATGATCACTGGATTTAATACGTTAATTCGCGGATCTTCAATTGCGAGAGGCATCTGAGAGGACAGGTAAGATTTCGCTTTTCTTTGTCATTGCGCAGGTGGTTGGAAATAGAGATATCAGACTCACCTGCTTAAAAATGGTCACATTGATTCATATATAAGGTAGCCAATTTTAGCCATTGAAGGTTTCAAGTTATCATGTATGTTAGGTATGAATAACAGGAGGAGCGCGAATAGCCTACATTCAGAGCTGTGTAGTAGACACAGCGTCCCTTCTGCTCCATTCATAAAATCAGTATCAGGAGTGCAATCGGTTCCTCTGCTAAATGTCACTCACATACGACAGCTTCATCCGCTGCTTTCTGCGTCATGTGACATCATCGAAGCAGGCGTCATTATTGACCATGTCCTCAAAATAGCTTGGCATAACAGTGCTAGTTGTCACACTTTTTTTTACTTCGGAGAATATTTCTTAGGCTAGGTTTATTAATGTATGGATGTATACCCTGAAGAACTGACAACAAAAACTTCGTTTCCATTGATCATGTGGGAAAGTAGCCTAAAACACATGAAACACAAAAATATCAAACCGTTGTTTTGACAAAAGAATATTGATTAGAATATATGGGTGTAAACTTGCCCAATGAAAAACAGCATACAATATAATTTACAGAGGTTGTGAACTAGGTGTTCGACACCACCATGGGAAATCACTGCTAGAGAAAAACACACCAGAACCGTAGTTATTGAGAAATATATTAGAGATAGAGATCAGATATTTCATTTTTAAAATAAATTATAACTTTTATTTAGAAAAGAGATATGAAATTGATCAAAGGAACAGCAAGAGATGTGTATAATGTAAAATAAATGCTGTTCTTTTGAACTTTATATTCATTAAAGAATCCTACAAAATGTATCCCAGTTCCCACAAAACGTATTAATAAGCACAGCTGTTTTAATGTTTCAACACTAATAATAATAAGAAATGTTTCCTGAGCAGCAAATCAGCATGTTAGAATGATTTCTGAAGGATCATGTGACACTGAAGACTGGAGTGATGATGCTGAAAATTCAGCTTTGTCATAGCAATAAATCACATTTTAAAATATATTCAAATAGAAAGCGGTTATTTTAAATCATACTAATATCTCACAATATTTTACCTGCATGTAAAATTAAAAAGCATATCATATGAACTAATCTTTTGCTTAGGTTTCATTTCATGCTGTGGCAGTCATAGTGATAATCGATCCAGATCCAGAAATACTTAGAGAACACCAGGACACATACTGTATGCCACTGATGCCTTTACTTGAGAAGTCTTTGTGCAATTTCTGTCCATTTAAAAACAGCTTGTCTTAAGTTTTAATTATAAACTTTAATTATCTCTTTACATTCAGGAGCTACACGACAGCTGGTATAGTAAGAAAATGGAGGATTCACCAACAAAGCATCTGCTTGGCTCAAAGAAGCGAGTCAAAATCCACCCGAACACAGTGACAGTCAAATACGCCACTCATTTCCCCCAGCCTGGAGACGAGGGCTATGACGACGCTCCATCTTTTGAAGACTTTGGCTCATTTGTCGAAGAGACCTCAGACAGAAAGAACCTTACTGACAGCAAGTCGAGCAGGACTTTTTTCGGTGCCCTTGACAGTCGGTCCAAACCACCTGGGGACCAAAAAGACAAAGGGGTCGGAGGTCAGCTGCAGAGCTTCGGGGAGGCCTCCGTGTTCGCCTCACGTATGACATGGGCCGCTCTGTTCGGGGCGGCTCTGGCCCACGGCTGTGTGGCTCTCATCACACGCCTGGCTGCCGACCGCTCTAGGGTGCCGTCGCTGGAGCTTCTCTTCATTCGCTCGGTCATCCAGGTGTTGTCCATTGCGGTGGTGTTTTATAACCAGGAGCCTCCCTTCGGGCCCCAAGGCTACAGACTGCGTCTTTTCTTCTATGGCGTGTGCAATGTCATCTCCATCACGTGTGCGTATACCTCTTTTGCCATCGTGCCGCCCAGCAATGGCACCATCATGTGGAGGGCCACCACGACAGTCTTCAGCGCCATACTGGCATTTTTACTCATCGATGAGCGACTGGGCATGACAGACGTGGTGACGGTTGTCAGTAGCGTCCTTGGCCTCTGCTTGGTCATGATTCCCAACATCGTAGGTGAGCACAGATCTCTGGGTTTCTGGAAGGAGGCTTTCGGCTACACCATGACGGTGATGGCGGGCTTAATGGCGGCCTTGTCCATGATCATATACCGTGCCATCAAAGAGAGGGTGAGCATGTGGACAGCGCTTTTCACCTTCGGCTGGACCGGAACGTTGTGGGGAGTGTCAACTATGTTCATCCTGCAGGAGCCCATCATTCCACTGGACGGAGAGACATGGGGATATCTAATCGGCATCTGCGTCTGCTCCACCGTGGCGTTCCTGGGGGTATATTACGCCCTCAACAAGTTCCATCCCGCACTGGTTAGCACCGTGCAGCATATGGAAATTGTTGTGGCAATGCTTCTACAGCTGATTGTGCTCCACATGGTTCCTTCAGTGTATGACATCATCGGGGGCGTCATCATCATCATCAGTGTTGTTGTGCTGACGGCCGTAAAGCTCTACTGGGTGGGCAAGAGCAAAAGACAGGAGTATGAAGAGATCCTCGATTCACCAATAAAGTGAATCAATTATGTTATTGTTTTATAAATATTTTTGTGGAGTTTGATTTTTCAGGCCTTGAATTAATGCTACCCACACGTGATTGAGGTAATTGTGAATGTTTGAGAAAAAAAAATCTATGTGAAGTTCGCGTCTATTGATGAAGTGCCATTGTAAAGTTGTCTTTGACTGCTGTATTATGTGAAGCTCAAAGAGGTTATTGATTTGTATTGCCCATTATAAAGTAATTATCATGTCAAGTTTGGTTATGTGCATCCAAATAAATATCTGCACAGAGGAGCTGCAATGAGAACATAGGATAATTTCATAAATATGGACTTCCAAATTGACTTTGCCAAGAGTGCCCCCTGTTGGTATTTAGTGGTCTTATGACCCCGAGAAGTGGAGCAACACTTTTTGGCACAGCCTAAATTTAACTGAGTGAATCAAATCTGTTTTGGCAAGTGATTCAGGCTGGTGACGACCAGAGCTGTTCTGTTGGCATAGGATGTCATCATTTCCAGTTTAAGGGGGAATATTGTCTGTTTGAGTCATGCACTTATTCACTCTAGTTTACTCAGAAGTGAAAATATAACCAATGTATCGTAATACAGTTTTTCCCACTTGTTTACAGACATTTACTGAATCTTTCCCAAAACCACAAACACAAAATGTAAAACTCTACAGATATCTGCAAACACTGCATTCAATACTGGTTTATCCCTTTCCAAAAAGTTTTTTTTTTTTTTTTTTTTTTTTTCACCACCAATTTTTTCACACTATCCTTGTGGGGACTCTCCATAAACATAATGGTTTTTCTACTGTACAACCTACACTAACCCTACCCCTAAACCTAAAAAACTTTCTGCATTTAAAAAAACAAAAAACAAACAAAAAAAAATTATTCTGTATTTATTATTTATAAGCTTGTTTCCTCATGTGACACAAGTCCCCATCAGTCTGTGTGCATTCAGGTTGAAAAACACACACACACACACACACACACACACACACACACACACACACACACACACACACACACACACACACACACACAGAGAGAGAGAGAGAGAGAGAGCAAAATGTAAGAAAAAAGAATGCATCCTGCCTCCCATTTGGTCTGGTCAAAGTACCTCATATTCAAGAGATGTTCCTGGCTAAACAGCAGGGAAAGAAAATTCTGAAGTGATGGATCCAGCCGCCAAAAGCCTGCGCAACAACCTCACCACATGCATTCTTCAGTGTCTTGAGAAGAGTTATACGTACAAGAGGATGGCAGTCATACACTCTCCATCATCATGTCAGAATAAAAAAGCCTCTAGGTTAGGAATGAGGAATATGCTAGGAGGAACAGAACTCGGACTCGGAGTGGTCAGATGAAGACCAGAGCAGTCCGGTGGAAATTCATGTTGTCCCAGATCACAACATAGGCTACCTGGCCTGGGGGGTATTCCAGAAAGCAAGGTTAACTTACCGTCACATATACCTTGAACTCTCGGTTGATTAACCCAAACCTTGCTTACTCGAGGTATGCTGGCTCCAAAAACGAGTCCGGGAGTAAGTTCAGACAACTCAGAGTATGTTCCCGGTTAACACACAAGACAATGGACAAACCCAGCAATTGGGTTGTTTTAACCCAGCGATTGGGTTGTTTTAAGCAAACATTTAACCCAACCACTGGGTTAAAACAACCCAATTGCTGGGTTTGTCCATTTTCAACCTAACTTGGGTTGTTTTTAACCCAGCATTTTTTATGTATGTTCCAGGGTTAGTTTGCTTAAGAGGTATTCAGATGTGTTTTATATAATTAATATAGAGCAGGTTATGTTCAGAGAGTGAGTTACTATGGTTACTTATATACCCTTAACGTTACCTCCGTTTTTGGAACTGAAAGTTGAGGTTATCCGGTAACTTACCCTTAACTTGCTTTCTGGAATACCCCAATGCTCTGGTCCACCCCTCTGCTTGGCTGGAATGATCTAGCACCTCCATCAGCACTGGCTTCCAATTTCCTCCAAAATAGGAAGGCATCTTTTTATTGCACCAAAGTTTTGATTTCTAAATGAACTATTCAGCAACTGCTGTTACACCAGTGAAGAAAGGGTGTTGCCAATTGGTGTAAAGAGATTGGCATTGTGATTAGTTTTACATTCCAAAGGTACTAAAATATTTTGAATGCTGTGCCAAATGTAGAGAACAGTGTGTAGTGTTTTGCAAACAGTGGGATATAGAATTGAAATCTGAGCGTAAAGCAGGGAATTTGCCTGCAATTTTGCAGACTAGGTTTATGGAAATTGGTGCATTTCAGGTTTTGGTGATTGTTTTAAGTTCCCATTTTAGTGAGTAAACAATTTGGGAAAAACTGTTAGGCTATGTGTTTTGGCAAGGAGTTAGCATTCTCATATTAGAGGTTAAAGCCAAAAGGTTGCATAGTCTGTGTAGCAGATCCCAATTACGTAACATCACTAAGGCAGTGTGTCTGGGTTGAAAACGCTAATTTTCTGCAGATGAAAAAAACAATGCATGATCAATGCAAACACAGGATTGTTCATATAATAATCATGTCATTTACAACATTTTCTTTTTCCAGAAACAAGAGTAATCTCAAATCTGAGAATGTCCCAGTTATGTCTTTAAAAATAAGAGCCAACAGTGTACTGTTTCAAAGTGAAATATTTTCAACGATTTGTTTTCTCTTTAATAAAAGCATGTATTGATTTCATTGTGCATTTTTATGAGAATCTAACACTTTTTGTTAAGCTGTAAAAAGAAAACAAAACTTCAAGCACTGTTTGTCCTTGATTTGAACGTTTTATAAGAATTCTTCACAGTGTCCGCAAGGTGGGAGGAATGGACCGAATAATTACATAAAAACGGATGAAAGTAGTGAATTTATATTTTAATAGATTTAAAAATGATAAAATGCATACATAAAAATTTAAATAAATAAAAATATATATTTTTTATTGAATTACATTGTATTGATTAAAAATTCAATTAATGAAGCCAATATAGTGGCAGTATAAAATTAGAAGAAAAATCCTCTAATGTCATACACATTTATACATGTAGGCCTAATTTTATCTGTGGATTGTATGACATCATTTAAGTGTGCATCCATATTGTCTAAGCAAACACATTCAAATAATGTCAGCACATTGAAATTTGTAGGCTTAGCTTTGTAGCTTTGCTGTTATCATCAACTCAGGCCTGAATTTCATCCCATAACATCAGCAAGCATTTATTGCCTCCCTTGAGAAATAAACAAGTCTGGATCAAGGATGACAATCAGTGTTCTTAGTGCTGCTTCAAAGAACGGCAGTCTGCTGGCTCACTGAAACCAGAGCTTGTGCTGGAGTTTAGCTCTCTGACATCATAAGTTGCAGATGTGGTCTCTTGCTTGGTGGATTTCTTCTCACAATATCACTCACAGATGGACTTATTCTTAAGAGTGGCCTGATTCTAAAAAAAAAAAAAAAATCGCTTGAAAACACATATGTTCATCAGAACACAGCTACATCTCTAAAAGAAACTGTAATTTGAATTTATAAAGGAATATCATTAGTACTGCCCATCTCATGGTATGCATCAAGTGAAATAGCTTTGCTATCTATCTATCTATCTATCTATCTATCTATCTATCTATCTATCTATCTATCTATCTATCTATCTATCTATCTATCTATCTATCTATCTATCTATCTATCTATCTATCTATCTATCTATCTATCTATCTATCTATCTATCTATCTATCTATCTATCTATCTATCTATCTATCTATCTATCTATCTATCTATCTATCTATCTATCTATCTATCTATCTATCTATCTATCTCTCACTGTCTATCTATCTATCTATCTATCTATCTATCTATCTATCTATCTATCTATCTATCTATCTATCTATCTATCTATCTATCTATCTATCTATCTATCTATCTATCTGTCTGTCTGTCTGTCTGTCTGTCTGTCTGTCTGTCTGTCTGTCTGTCTATCTATCTATCTATCTGTCTGTCTGTCTGTCTGTCTATCACTGTCTGTCTGTCTGTCTGTCTGTCTGTCTGTTATCTGTCTATCTATCTATCTATAATCAAGGTCTTTCCAGGCTCCAGATGACTTGTAGGTCTCCTGAAAAGAATCTGAATATGCAACTTTATGATCCACAGAGGAAGGGAGAAGTAAAACAGGATGTGTAAGCCTGAAGTGAGAGGGGTTTGCTGTGAAGTCTCACGTCATATATCTCATACAGGAAGTTTTGTCTTTATAGCTTTGGATATCCCCAAGCTCTCACGTTCCTGAACTCATTTCGGTCTGTTTTATCCCATAAACCCATGTCTCTATGGATGTCACCCACTCTGTGAGACGTGTCTAACCCTGCTTCTGAAAGCAGAAGTTCGGTGTTGTGAGGAAGGAGGCCAGTCATCCAACTGTGTTTGAGTCACAGCACACATGGATTGATTTACTTGGCCTACCACATTGATTGGATGTTCTTGTTGTTTTCTGATAGTTGGTAATTTAGAAACTTTACACTCTTAAGATTGCTTTCCCTCACCGGTGTCAAAAGTTGAAGTGATGCAATGGCCCATGCAGTTAAATGAGAACATTTGTTGTTATTGAGGTGGAGCCTGAGATATATATATATATATATATATATATATATATATATATATATATATATATATATATATATATATATATATATATATATATATATATATATATATATATAATTAATGATTTCAAAATAAAGGATGTATATTTAACATATGTTTTGTAATGTTTGTCTGTTTATTTGTTATACCATTTCTTGTCATTTGTCTGTTGTATGAAATCCACACAAACCCAGCGTGTTGGCTCTCGTTTCCAGTGTAGGGCAGCTGCAGACGAATCCTGTAGTAAACAGCTGCCATGCATTTGTAGGTTTTGGATGGGTCACAAGCACTGAAGTGTTTGTTCTTTTATGTTCTGTTATCCTTCCTTTCAAGCTGCTATGAAAAATAAAATGAAAGTGAGGTTTATTTTCAGGTGCTGCATGTTCAAGATATCTCATTGTTGTCTAATCATGACGAGGTGAATGCTGGTGGATATGAAAGCCCATTTCCGCCACATAAGAAAAAACTAATACTTCGGTAACTCCTAATTATGACACAGAACTTCACAATTATGATATAAATTATGACAAATTATTACAAGAAGTTTAAATTATGAGATACAAAAATTGTGAGACATTAATAGTGAGAAAATAACGAGAAAGTGATTTTCATTTATGAACAATTCTGAAATACTATAATTATAGTCAAAATTACGAAATAATTATTGCATAAAATTTGACTCATCTCATTAAAATCTCATTATTATTATTTTTTTATTTTTTATTTCATAATTTCAATTTAATCTCATAATTTAACCCCTCAACTGTCATCCTTTTTGAGAATAGACACGGAAATGCACTATCCAAACTTAAATGGCTGTAATTCAAGAATGCTTTGGAATATTGACCTAAGGTTGGTCTCGTTTTAAAGATGACATTTGGCAGATTAAGTGAAAGCACTTCAATGAAATCATGAAAAAGTTGTGGAAGTTTAAATTTATTGTAAATTAAACGTACTGTATTTTTAATTTTATATAAAATATATATTTTACAAAAAAAAAAAAAAACTATAAAATTACTATAAAATCAAAGCCATATGTCTAACCAAGTTGTGTTCCAAATCTGAAGTTGATATCACAAAAATGAAAGTTCCCATGAGATTTTGTTGAGGCGCTATACCAAAAATAGCCACCGGGTGTCATCAACATTCCATCGATTTTTTTAATGCATTCTCATGTAACAAATTACAAAATTTCTGTCTAAATATCGCTTATATCAAAAAAACAGCAACCAAATATGGAACCTTGAGACTCAGACCTTTCCGACAATATGTGCTTTGTCAAGATTGGAAAAGGCTGATTATAAAGTAGTTAACATAAATTTTGTACTATGAAACCTGACACCGCCCACTAGGGGAGGAGCCCCGCTGAATTTTGAGTTCGTAAGCTTTTAGAATAAAACATCACTGATGTGCATCTTGAGACAAAACAATGACACTGACATGTTTTACAATACGTCATTGCAAGTTGCTCTCAGTTAAAACTTGCTTTTTGGTCTAGGTTTAAGCCTTGCCTGTGAAACCAGGGGCATATGTGGTAAGAGTTATCTCATTTAATCTTTATCTCTTTTGTTTTTCTCCCACTCTCTGTCTGTAGCTCTGTCTCTTTCACGCTTTATGTGTCTTTTTTATAATATGGAAGCTGCTTATAGCATGCTTATCTGTGCCTGTCCCTTTTTTCAGTCATTGAACCTTCTCATACCCTTCAGGAAGCAATTTGGCTCCATGTAACTGTGACCTCATTCCCTTAAATTACAGCTCTGTCTACTGGACCAGGTGCTCCAGAGGTGAATTTGACAGCCTCTCTTTCACAATAGCTCTGCAGGTTTGTAAACAGATGTCTCGCACACTTATACAGCAAAAGAGTTGAGAGAGCTGTGAGAACTTCAGTTTAGTTTACTCATATTACACACATTATTGGGCCACTGGGGGACCAACTAAATAACCTATGAAGACCCTCATTAGGTCAATAAACTGCAGTACAGTACTGGTTTTGCTTCATGACCTAGAGGCTGTGAATACTTATGTACGTGATTTTATTAATTAATTTATTTTTAATAAATTTGCAAAGATTTCAAACAAACTTCTTTCACAGTGTCATTTTAGGGTATTGTTTGTAGAACTGAGGAAAAAAATAATGAATTTAATCCATTTCGAATAAGGCTGTAACATAATAAAATGTGGAAGTGGAGCGCTGTGAATATTTTCCGGATGCACTGTATATGTATATGAATATCTGGTTGTGTGCTTTTGTCCATTTTTTTCTATACTACTAAGTAAGTATTTACTATTTCTATATTACTCATTTTGAATAAGTAATTACTTTATGACCACTAAAAAAGTATGTTATATATCGTAAGAATGTGTGTAGTATGAATGTATTCTGGACATACATGTTGCACCATGTTGTCATTATCATGTGACCTACCAACGTCAGTTACCTTGTGTTGAAGCCCACATATACACACACACACACACACACACACACACACACACACACACACACACACACACACACACACACACACACACACACACACACACAAGAGAACAATGTTAAGACAAGGGATGACTGGAAGATGACTTGGATAACGTGATGACTGGAAGATGACTTGGATGACTGGAGATAAACTTGGATGAAGTAACAGCAGTAGCTATCAAGTCAGAAACATAAAGCAGGTAAGTAGCAAGGCAAGTAGTCAGTAGTATCAGACAAGGTCAGAAGTGACTGAGGGAGTGTGTGTTCTCTATAGTGCTGGTGATAGGGCTAGATGAGTTCCATGTGTGCGCTGTTAGGTGCCAGATAGGATGATGGGAAATGTTTTAATAGCTTTAATTTCAGTACTGATAGAAAGTTATACCTTGAATGCACTATGAGTCTGCTCAATATGTACATGTAAATATAGAAATGATGTGTCAATGTTTATTTAAGTTACATTTAGTAGCCACTTTTAGCCAAAGCACCTTATGAAAAATAAGCAATTTTTTACAGAGCTAACCATATTCATAGTGTACAATGCCAAGTTTATTAGAAAAGCTAGACTAGGAAACAAAATTTTTTTATATGCATGCATACAAAATTAGAATAAAATTGCTGCATGTTTTGTGGCTCACATGCACTCTGTCTGTAAACTCATATACGCTGTAAACATGAATATGATCAATAAGTCGTGACAACATACACTATATTGCCAAAAATTTTGGGACGCCTGCCTTTACATGCACATGAACTTTAATGACATCCCATTCTTAATCCGTAGGGTTTAATATGGAGTTGGCCCATCCTTTGCAGCTATAACAGCTTCAACTCTTCTGGGAAAACTTTCCACAAGGTTTAGGAGTGTGTTTATGGGAATTTTTGACCATTATTCTAGAAGCACATTTGTGAGGTCAGGCACTGATGTTGGACGAGAAGGCCTGGCTCGCAGTGTCCACTCTAATTCATCCCAAAGGTGTTCTATCGGGTTGAGGTCAGGACTCTGTGCAGGCCAGTCAAGTTCCTCCACACCAAACCCGATCAACCATGTCTTTATGGACCTTGCTTTGTGGGCCATCCCCAAACTGTTCCCACAAAGTTGAGAGCATGAAATTGTCTAAAATGTCTTGGTATGCTGAAGCATTAAGAGTTCCTTTCACTGGAACTAAGGGGTCAAGCCCAAACCCTGAACAACAACCCCACACCATAATCCTCCCTCCACCAAACTTTACACTTGGCACAATGCTTTCAGGCAAGTACCGTTCTCCTGGCAACCACCCCAGACTCATCCATCGGATTGCCAGACACCACGACGTGCTATATATATATGTAATGAATACAGCAACTGAACTTAAGTTTTTAAGTTTAAAATAGGTGGAAATGTTTTACAGTGTTGTCATGTTAGTTGCCCTGAGTTTCCACAGAAAACCCTGTAAGTGTTTGAGGCCCAGCCAGCCACTACAGAGTGTACAGAAAGGACCTCTTGACAGCCATTGGATAAGGACAGTCATGTGTGTGGGGTGGAGAGTCTCTCTGTCAATAACTCTGGACTTTCAGGAAGTTCTCATGGAATAGCTGCTGCTCTGTTACAGAGAAAGAGAGAGCGGTAGTGTGTGAGAAAGGGGGGCTGCTCGCAGAGCTGGGAATGGATATGGCCAACCTTTTTAAACACTTCTTTCGTGAGTACATATTTATTATCTTTTCCACTGAAGTATATCACTTTTGCTTAAAGTTATTGCCATTGCCCTGCATGTACTGTTGACATATTAACTTATTATTAATCATATCTCTGAAGAAAGAACAATTTCTGCAAGTTTCTTCATACTTAATGTGATTTTAATTTATATAAGTTGTCAGCCCTTTGTAACTGTCCATGGGTTTGTCTTGTCTAATATGATCAGCTGAAAGTGGCCAGATAAGGGTTTCAAAGACTATGTGCAAAAATCCCTGTCCTCACAGTCTTCAGAAATATTGTTCAGTTTGGGATTATTTAGAATATGTGCTTCTCTTCCATCATATAAAGAATTTTAAATAAGTTATTATGAGTTTAGTGCTTAATGATGTGTTGTTGGTTTCATGTGTCTCTGGGTTGTAAACCTAGATGAGTCACTCATAATGTCAAAACCGCAAGCTCATTGACATACATTTTACAGGGCAGTTAGGCTACACTCAGGTACATCAAGTACTTTCTTTTTTCTATAAAATTGGCCATAAGAGAGGGAGGAAATAGCACCAGGCCCTTCAGGGTAGCTTGGACAGTCTTAAAAAACAAAAATCAAAGCAGAAACCCATGCAGGCCCCCTCAACCTCCTCTACTGTCAACTTGAGCTGCTCTGTGAAGGCGGCCGGAAGCTGTCTAATTCAACGCAGATTTCTAGTGCAGGAAAACAGAAGGATGTGAGGCAATGAATAATTGAGGCCTTTGACTCTGGGTTTCTTTCCCTCTCATTAAGTTCTTCTTCCCCTTTGTAACACATTAAGCATTTCAGAGTGTTTTATTCCCCACATTACAGTGGACAAGACAGTGGGGTGTCGTGACTTGGCAGAGTGAAGCAGCGGATCTTGCAGGACAAAAGAGCAGTAGCGATGGGATAGAACACTTCAACAAATGAGACTCCTTATTTGCGTTCGCTTTTTTCGAACTTGTTTTGTTTGCTCACTTTTGAATAGCCGTATTTGAAAATTCGGGAGAAGAGGGGAAAATTGCAGGCTGCTCTGATGGCCTCCTGCCAGCTCTTTTTCTTGCTCTCTGTCTGCCTTTCTTTCTCTCTCTGTGCATTAGTATTCCGTGGACGTTCAGAGAGGCTATTGTATACCAAACGGAGGCGTGACCGATTCCTGCACAAAGGGAAAATGTCTCAAGTGTTATTTGTGTAATTTTGCATTCAAAAAATCTGTTGCGGAAAATTAGCCACAAAACAAAATATATTGTCGGTTGAAATGAGAAAGAAAAGGGAAGAGCAGCTGTGAGGTCAAAAGTGAACAGAAACACATGCTGAAGTTCATTACGGGTTTATATTTGTGTGGATACGTGTGTTGCATCACTCTGAGAATTAACGGCGCTACCTTTGCTGACAGTTCTTGGATGCTACATCTGTTTGTGAAGAGGTTGTTTGTCTTATGATGTCATTGGTGGAGTGAGCTCAGCCCGAACAGAAACAAAGGCAGGGTGATTTGGCTGCGTTCGCTCGGTTCCTGTTGTGGATACGAGAAAGCAGCTTGCCACGGGTCACATTACATTGATAATCACACTCAGCTTTTTCAAAACCTGGGCTGAGCGAGAGATCTCATTCAATATCGAGGGCAGATGACAACAAAATTAGGTCAATTCAAAATGTTCTGTTGTGTTTCATGGGAAAAATGGTGAAATTGGAAAAAAGCCACATGCAAACCCTGTCAGATGTATGCAAACTCATTTCAAACCTGTTACAAACCCTATATTCATTGAATCTCTGTTCAGCCTTTGGGTTGAACGCTGAAGAACAGAAGACTTTATGACAGTCTCAATGCATTGTGATGCCAGGGTTTTTTAGTGATGCCATTGTGATGCCAGGGTTTTTACTTTAGGTAGAATCCTGCCTTATCTCTGCTTTTGAATGTTTTTCCGCATGTGGAAAACTGGGAAATTGACTGGAAAGCTGAGCTGCCGCTATTCTGGCTGTCAGAGGAAATGAAACAAAAGCAGACAGGACACAGTGCCTCAAGCTCCGTCCTTGAGTCACGTCATAAAGACAGTTATGATCTGTATGGATCCCGCTTTCATTACCGTTGCCTGGAATTTCCATTTGAAATAAAATTTCAATTTCATTGGCTTTTCCACACATCCGCATGATAGTTTTACCTCTCGAAACGGTTGCATCACGTTGACCATGATAGTGATTTATCACTGACAACTTGTTTCCTTCCAATTTTATGCATGTGTGACTTTAATGTTTCCATGGTTATTTGGAATACATCGGCTGTTACGGATGAGTTTGGAAAGTTTGATTTTGATGGACCAGATGAGCTCTGTAATTCCACACATATGAATGCGTTAACTGGATCACAAGGCTGCTTTACATTTCAACGCTCTTCCCTATTTTCTGTACTGGTATTTATTTTACAGGAAGCTCTTCTATCACTCTTTTTCTTCCTGTTGATGTTCATAAATGGGCAAAAATTAGATTGCCTTTTAATTTGGAGGGGGCGTATATTTTTTTCAGCCATTTCTTTGGACATTCTAATAAGTAACAAAAAAAAAACCCTTGTATGGATCTTCTTAGGGAATCTCAATCTTTTATTATGTTGATGATTGAGTCTGTGGTATATAATAAAGGATTGTGTCTGAAGAGAATTTGAGTTAAATTCTATTTACATACACTCACCTAAAGGATTATTAGGAACACCATACTAATACTGTGTTTGACCCCCTTTCACCTTCAGAACTGCCTTAATTCTATGTGGCATTGATTCAACAAGGTGCTGAAAGCATTCTTTAGAAATGTTGGCCCATATTGATAGGATAGCATCTTGCAGTTGACGGAGATTTGTGGGATGCACATCCAGGACACGAAGCTCCCGTTCCACCACATCCCAAAGATGCTCTATTGGGTTGAGATCTGGTGACTGTGGGGGCCATTTTAGTACAGTGAACTCATTGTCATGTTCAACAAACCAATCTGAAATGATTCGAGCTTTGTGACATGGTGCATTATCCTGCTGGAAGTAGCCATCAGAGAATGGGTACATGGTGGTCATAAAGGGATGGACATGGTCAGAAACAATGCTCAGGTAGGCCGTGGCATTTAAACGATGCCCAATTGGCACTAAGGGGCCTAAAGTGTGCCAAGACAACATCCCCCACACCATTACACCACCACCACCAGCCTGCACAGTGGTAACAAGGCATGATGGATCCATGTTCTCATTCTGTTTACGCCAAATTCTGGCTCTACCATCTGAATGTCTCAACAGAAATCGAGACTCATCAGACCAGGCAACATTTTTCCAGTCTTCAACTGTCCAATTTTGGTGAGCTTGTGCAAATTGTAGCCTCTTTTTCCTATTTGTAGTGGAGATGAGTGGTACCCGTGGGGTCTTCTGCTGTTGTAGCCCATCTGCCTCAAGGTTGTGCGTGTTGTGGCTTCACAAATGCTTTGCTGCATACCTCGGTTGTAACGAGTGGTTATTTCAGTCAAAGTTGCTCTTCTATCAGCTTGAATCAGTCGGCCCATTCTCCTCTGACCTCTAGCATCAACAAGGCATTTTCGCCACAGGACTGCCGTGCATACTGGATGTTTTTCCTTTTCACACCATTCTTTGTAAATCCTAGAAATGGTTGTGCGTGAAAATCCCAGTAACTGAGCAGATTGTGAAATACTCAGACCGGCCCGTCTGGCACCAACAACCATGCCACGCTCAAAATTGCTTAAATCACCTTTCTTTCCCATTCTGACATTCAGTTTGGAGTTCAGGAGATTGTCTTGACCAGGACCACACCCCTAAATGCATTGAAGCAACTGCCATGTGATTGGTTGAGTAGATAATTGCATTAATGAGAAATTTAACAGGTGTTCCTAATAATCCTTTAGGTGAGTGTACATCACCAACATATTTCAGTTTGGGATCATTGTGACCATTTTAAAAATGATACTTTTATTATCTAAAATGCTGTAAAGTTTAATCTAACAGTAGTATATTTTACATATTTTCAAATTAAATTGTATTTTTAAAACATGTAAAATAGAATTTAAAATGTATACATATAGAATTTAGTGCTGTCAATAGATTAAAATAACTAATCAATCACACTATATATATATAAAATATTTTATAATTTCACATTTAATCTCCAAATTACTTAACATAACAACATAAAGACAGGAGCCTATATTTGAAATATTTGTTTAATGCCATCTTTTTATGAAAGAAGGCCAGTATCACAGATACTAATACTGTTTACTGATGTCTCTATGAAATTTTTCCCTCCTTAATTTTAGCTATTAAAAAAGCCATTCAGCATTACAGTATTGAAAGCTATACATTTTTAAAATGTATTAGACTTTAAATAACAACGTTTAATTTAAGTGAACTTTAAACAATCTTCACATAAACCCATTATAATAAATGTAACATTTACCAGTGCTCTTCAATATATCAGGGCTCATTTTTTTCTTTTGGCCCAGTCAGACCAGTTCAGATTTTTACTGTCAAATAGCACTAAAAATTATTGTTTCTCTTTTTCTTTTGTTCTTTGATTAACATTAAAGACAGACAGCAGAGGTTTTATCAGGCTGCTGTCACATTAAAACCAGCCACATGATACAGATCTGACACACATCCTATTTTCTCACAACTCTTTACATTCATTTAAGACTGTGCTTGCGTTCTCTTTTGTGACAATACACTTGAATGGTTTAAAAGCATTTGCATAAGAGCGTGATCATGCCTGCGTGATAATGTAACGCTAGCCAAAGGATGACGGAAAAAATGGATGCTGTGTTAAATATTTTTAACGTGTGAAACTGAAAAAAATTTATCGAATGCATTAATGTGTTAATTTTGATAATTTTACTGGCACTCAATATAACTTTCTTATTATTAGGACAGCTGAAAATGATTGTGCCATACAATAAAGTGTGTAAAATACAATTTCTTTAGTTGCTGGAGTTTTAAAGAGTTAAAGAGTCTATTAAAGAGACAATTCTGCCATCCCTCATGTCGTTCCAAACCCATAAGACTTTCATTCATCTTTGGAACATGAATGAAGATTTTTTTTTTATGAAATCTCAGAGCTTTCTGTCCCTCCATTGACAGTTACGCAACTACCACTTCCACAGCCTAGAAAAGACATCATAAAAGTAATCCATGTGCCTCCAATGGTTTAACCTCAATTTTAAGAAGCACTGTGAGTGCAATATATAATTCACCACCTTATTTACATTCATCTCAAATACACGTTCACGAAGCACCACGACATGCGTGTTGTGTTGACGCGAGAGCAGCCGTTGTTGCGTGAACGCTTGTGTCTTACAGGTTTTGAACGACATGAGAGTGAGTAATGACTGAATATGGACCCACTTTATATTAGGTGGCCTTAATCAAAAAAATTGTATTGCAAAACACGTTTGCTGATATTGAGGTGGGATACGGGTAAAGTTAGGGACAGGTGTGGTGGTGTGGGTAAGTTTAAGGGTAGGGTTAGGTGTAAGGGAAGTGTCGACAGTGTAATTATAACTACAGAAATTAATTACAGATGTAATTACATGCAGGTAATTTTTTTTCAGGTAATGTGTATTGTATCAAATTATTAATTTAAATGTTAGTACGTAGTAGTTAAGGCCACCTAATGTAAAGTGGGTCCCAGAATTTTCTTTTTTAGGTGAATTACCCTTTAAGTACACTCATATTTTTGTCCAATTTTGGTTTCAACAATGTGATAAAAGAAATACGTTTCTCTAGAAACTCATCAGCCTATTGTTCGTCTGAAGACTTTTCCGTGAACGACTCTCTTGAAAGAAGAGAGCAAACTGGATCCAACCAGTACAAAGAGAAGTGGACAGCCTTGCTGCACAACAACAAGATGAGAAGTACATCAGAGTCTCACTGGTGCTCAGCTGGAAGCTTCATTGAAAAGAACATGTCAAATATCAGTTTCATCAGCAACAGTGAAGAAGAGAAGCCTCTGGGAAGCTGCTGGCCTTTAGGCAGAGTTTCACAGATAAAGTTTAATCTGAAACTTAAATAAATAAATAAGTTGTGCTGTTGTGGGAACCGTTCGATTGCAAGGACAGTGAGAAAATCCCTAAAAAGCCTGTGGGAACACCTGTGGGAAGTGCTGCAGAAAGCATGAAGAAACTTCAGCTGAATATGTTCATTTCATTTAATGCATCCTTGGTGAACAAGTATCAGTTTATTTTAACGATTTCAAACTATTTTACTCTTCCTGCGCAGGGTTTCATTTCTATCTGATTCACATTTTTCTGAAAGGAGATGTTGACAGCACTGGGTGTGTATTATAGCATTTGTGTAGACACACAGACTCAGTGGATTCAGGCCCAGAAATGCGTATGTTAAACTGTTAAACGGATGTTTCGTTGCCAAATCAATAAATTGGAATTTCTCTCTTCTGGGATCAGGTGTATTTTCCTGACTTGATTTAGTAGTCGTGCTAAACAATTTATGCTAGATGGTAAACCTGTCAAACATCAGTTTGCATACATTTAGCATACTCAAGTCATGATGAAACAAGATGATAGTCGGTCTATAATGATGTGCAGATTTGAAGTCTGTAGCACTCAAATTGGCAGAGGGAAAAAATTATTCGATAGATTTTTTTTTTTTGTACACTTCACATCATAAATTGTTATATGTAAATGAACTTTTATGTGTTTATCAGATATGAACAAAATGTACCTCTATGTCATTTTCAATTGTCAAAAGTCAAATTTAAAGTCAAATAAATTTAGTAATGATTTTAACCATTTAAGAAAATTCATAATTGGGATTAAATGTAACTGTCCAACTTCACCTTTATTCACTCTGATGTGCTACAGTACCATTCAAAATTTTGGGCTCAGAATAAAAAAATAAAAAAATAAATTAATACTTTTAATCTGCAAGGATGCATTAAATTGATAAACAGTAAAGACATTTATAATACAAAAGATTTGTATTTCAAATAAATTATGTTATTTTGAACTTTCTATTCATCAAAGAATCCAAAAAAAAAAAAAAAAAAGTATAATAAATAAGCAGTACAATTGTTTCAACATGGATATAATAATAGTTTATTGAGCAGCAAAGCAGCATATACTGTAAGAATGATTTCTGAAGGATCACTGAAGACTGGAGTAATGATGCTGAAAATACAGCTTTGACATCATGTGAATAAATTACATTTTAAAATACATTCCATTAGAAAATGGTTATTTTAAATTGTAATAATATTTCACAATATTACTGTATTTCTAATCAAATGAAGCCAGCCTTTGTAAGAATAATAAAAAATAAAAACATGAAAATCTTTGAATGGTAACCTTTTGAATGGTAATATAGTTTTATTATTTTAATTTCAAGGTGTTGTTTGAATAATTTAAACGTGACCATTTCTATGTGGCACATTATAAAGATCATTAATGTCAGTTTGCAATGGTAAAATACCAATATACTATTAGTTAATACTAATCATTGTCTATATGCTTATATTAACAGTAAAAAAACTTTCTATGACTGCAGGGATTGGGAAGGTGAAGCAGAAAGGCTGTGTGCGAGATTTGCCCTCCAGCGCAGAGAAATATGACAGCGATGAGCGCCTGTATGACCTCAACCTGCCCGCACTGGTGAAGTTTAACTACACCGCAGAGCGGGAGGACGAGCTCTCATTGGTGAAGGGCACAAGGGTCATCGTCATGGAGAAGTGCAGCGACGGTTGGTGGCGAGGAACCTATAATGGCCTTTCTGGGTGGTTTCCTTCCAATTATGTCACAGAGGATGTGGACAGGACAATGAGGGGCGATTCCATGAGCTCTCTCAAAGATAAACTGGCCTCTGTGGGGCACAATAACAACGGCTCTCAGGTTCTGCAGACTGTACAGGCACTTTATAATTTCAGCTCCGGCAATGTCGAGGAGCTAAATTTCAACAAGGATGAACTTATGGATGTGTTGGAGAAACCTGAGAACGACCCTGAATGGTGGAAGTGTAGAAAGGAAAACGGGCAGGTGGGTTTAGTGCCCAAGAACTATGTTACAGTTGTACAGAAAACACATAAAGAACTGGGGGACTCAGGACCACCTACTTCAAACTATGACATTAAGCCTTCTATGGACGGAAAGTTTGGAGGAAAACAATGGTACTATGGGAAACTGACACGGCACCAGGCTGAGATGGTCTTGAACCAGAGGGGTGCGGATGGTGACTTCCTCATCAGAGACAGCGAGTCTACGGTAATTGAATTGAATTGAAAAGGTGTCCAGATATAATTTTTTCTAATTAATATAAACAGCTTCTGGTGGTAGAAATGGAATTTTGCATTTTTTCACATTTATGCATTTGGCAGACACTTTTATCCAAAGCGACTTACACAAGGTACACATTTTTACATTTTTGTCGGTTCTTGCTTTCCCTGGGAATCGAACCCATGACCTTGGCGTTGCTAGCGCCACACTCTCTTATTGTCTGAGCTACAGGAAAGCTGCTGTCTGTAACTTTTTTTTGTGTTCAAGATTTACAAAAAAATTATATAATGAGAATGTACCACATGAATCCATTTTCCAAACCGTGTTTTTGTCGTACCCTGAATCATTATGGTACACTTATAATAAGTGTTTTTATTGGGACTATTTCAGACCAGACTGGTATGAACCACTGCGGAGGAGCACAGTCCCTGCATGACTCGCCATAGACATAAACAGAGAAGTAGCTCCGGCTGCAATGTTCCTCCGCAAGACGCATGCAGTTCTGTCTATTAACCGCTAGAGCGCAACAAGTTACGGACTACAGCTTTAAGCACTTTTTTTAGTGTCACAAACATTTTAATTTGTGCTTTATGAACACAACATTTCATTTTTTACTTTCTAGCCAAACGACTTCTCCATCTCTCTGAAGGCGGTGCACAAGAACAAGCATTTCAAGGTGCAGCTAAAAGATGGACTGTACTGCATTGGCCAGCGCAAGTTCAGCTCCATGGAGGATTTGGTGGAACATTACAAAAAGGCCCCCATTTTTACCAGTGAGCAGGGAGACAAACTGTACCTGATTAAAGCATTAACCTGAGCCTATACAGGAGCTACGGACTCTACATCTAACCCTGTCATCCATCAGCGACAACATGAAACTATGTTGACTGCATTGGTTGAGTGTGAAAACCTGTTTGGTTCTTTGGTGTATTTACAGTTGCATTCGGTAAATTGCTCCAATTTGGGATATTCAGCAAATGTAATTGCAAACTCTAGTTTAATATCAGGATGATAAGCTATCATTGTAATTGTACAGTTGTTCCAGTGCAGCAGTCCAAAAAAATAATTTTTATGAACTTGCATAGGCTTTTTGTGATTGTCCATGATACTTAAAAAGTGAAGAATGAATGAAATATCACTGCAGTCAGTCACCTTAATTGTTTCATTTAATATCACGAGCCCCCAGAGGACAGTGAGAGAATGGACATAGTAACTTTGAACCACATGTGTGATTTAATTTTTACCTGATACATTTGTATTTGCAGCATTGATTTAATGACTTATCATGTTGTTCTTTTGCCCGTGCAAAACTTTCTTTTCAATCTACATTGGGTTTTACAGAGATCAAGAATTTATTTTCTTAATTACTAATTTGTAATTTGTAACAACTTGTGAACTGTGAATGACGTTTCCTTCCACAGTGTTTTAGATTTATTTTACTTATCATTTTTTCGACTTGATAAGTGTAACTTTTAAAAAATAAAGCATACAAGTTTTGTCCTTTTTATTTAATGCGTTCAGTAATTTCATACAAAATATGCATACAATACAGGCCTACATATGATTATGATGTATATGCAAAAGATACATATACAAAAATATATTCTTTATGCAAAATACAATAATTTAGAATCAATTTTTTTTTTTTTTTTTTTAGAAAGGATGATCAAACATTTTATTTGATTAAAAAGCTAAAGCATTAATATCTTCAAAAAATTTGTAGTGACGACAATGGCCAGTCTTTGCTGATTTGTTCACGTGACCGTGACGTAAGGGCTGATTCTGGCGCCGGAAGTGAGCGTGCAGTTTCAAAACACTCGCGCCACTGACAAGAAAGACAGAAGCTAATAACTGACGGCTGAGCTACATAAACCCTTATAAGACTGCAATATTTATCGTTGATGTAGCATTTGGATTTGGATCAGTTTACATGCACAGCAGTCCTTTATCTCACTGGAGTCTTGATCGGGAGGTGAGTGTGGCCTGCAGCTAAACAGTTTAACTTAATCCACGAGAACGTGCTCGCTTATGACCAAATAGACTGTATAAAACAGTTATGAACAATTTAATTCTAGTTAGGTTTATCATTTTTTGTATATTACTATTATGCAATGAAATGTCTTGCCTCTTTATTATACATTCGAATGGCGCTTTGTTTTTCTGGTTAGGACCTGACACAGTGACGTGTCGTGTTTGTGTTGTGATCGGAGACATGCAGTCATCAAACAAATCAACCGGCATCATCAGTCCCCGCCCTGCTGCTCTCCCTCACAGCCCCTCGACCAGCGCCTCGCCACGATACTGTGAAAAACAGCACGTCAAATAAATATGTGACCCTGGACCACAACCAGTCATAAGGGTCCATTTTTTGAAATTGAGATGTATACATCACATGAATGTATTGATGTATGGTTTGTTAGGATAGGACAATATATCTGAGGGTGCAAAAAAATCTAAATATTGAGAAAATCGCCTTTAAAGTTGTCCAAATGAAGTCCTTAGCAATGCATATTACTACTAATAATACATTTTTTAATATATTTACGGTAGGAAATGTACAAAATGTCTTCATGGAACATGATCTTTATTTAATATCCTAATGATTTTTGGCATAAAAGAAAAATCGATCATTTTGACCCATACAATGAATTGATGAGTACTGCCACAAATATACCCTTGCGACTTATGACTGGTTTTGTGGTCCAGGGTCACATGTGAAATGAATATGATTAATAATGGTCCCTAGCTAGCTATAGTCTAAACTAAAACCTGGTAGATCTACTCCAGATGTATTGAATTGTTGCCACTATTAATTGTGATGCCTGTCATCCAACTTCAGCTTTTATAGACTTCATGGATGTCGGCGGCACAGTGACCATATCCCAAGAAATCGCAAATCTAACAGAAGATTCAGGGCAGGACCTGGAGGCAGAGGAGAGTATTCAGATTGGATCAATTCAAGGCTCAGTTGTTGGTCTGCGCTACTACAGTGGGATGGTAGGGATCTTCATATTTGACTCTGTGTATGTGTTATATATATATATATATATATATATATATATATATATATATATATATATATATATATATGTATGTATGTATGTATATATATATATATATATATATATATATATATATATATATATATATGTATGTATGTATGTATATATATATGTATGTGTGTGTGTCTATATGTATACACACACACACACACACATATAAACTTTTATATTAGATCCGATTAATTGATTTGACAACACTAATATAGTGTGTGCGCGAACTCGACTAATTAAGCTCATCAGAAAAGGCATTTTCCACACAGCTATATTTCTTTGAGTCGTGCTCTTGTTTAATAGTATCATAATATGCAAGAAAGCATTATTATTTATTGCAGTACAACATGGTTTTCTATCTTCTGAACTGTATTCTCCTGCCATATGTTCCCGCTTAATTCCTCTGACTCCCTTATCATCTGACAGGAACAGGTGATCTGCACACCTGACCTGTCCCACCACACAGTGTACATTGCCCTCTAGTGGTTTTAAGCAAAACAGAATATTCTATTATGGCTCCTTCAATCTCATTTAATAACAGGAATATTGTGTGATTGTGATATGTGCTGTAGGTCAATAAAAGAGAGATGGTGTCTTTGGTGAGAGAGCCGCAGAATCCCTATGACCGAAATGCCGTGATGGTTGCCAATGTGTATGGCAGTCAGGTGGGGCACATCAAGAAAGAGTTGGCAGCCCCATTGGCCTACATTATGGACAACAACTTGGCCAGGGTGGAAGGGTACTGTAGTTTTTTCATTTCTACAAATATTTTTGAAGTGATTTGTTAAGTATGCAACTGATTTGATTGTTTGATCTCTTAATAGGGTTGTGCCCTTTGGGAATACTAATAAATTCACAATGCCTGTGAACCTCACGTTCTGGGCCAAAGAGGAGAACCGAGAAGCTGTGCGTAATCAGATGACACGCTATGGTTTCAGACTTGGCACTGACTTGAAAGGTTGTTGTTTCAGACATGACATGCATGGCACTCGTTTATTTATTCAATACTTAATGTTCTTTGGTGAACACTTAATGCTTATATGATTGACGTTATTTTATTCTCTTAGGAGGTGCTCCACAAACATCTTTGGGTAGAGATCTGCTTGGATTGTCCTCAAAAATATCTGCCATTCCTTTGACTGTAGAAGAGGTAAATTATAAGATGTCAAAATAAATTGTTATTTGTCTAGTTTGCTTTACTATGTTAAAAGCTAGATCAGTGGTTCTTAACTAAATATCTGTATAATCAAACATGAAAAAATATTAGTAATATTAAAATATTACTTTTTTTTTTTTTTTTTTTTTTTGAGGACAAATAACCATAATTATTCTTGTAAGTTTATTTAATATAGTATGTATCATACTTTCTTTTTTTCCCAATGCATAATATAGTTTTACTGGGTGCACACCTGTTGACATCAACAACAAATAATATGGGAAGCTTTTTGTCTTTCCTTTTAATAGGCAATTTAGCATGGTTCCTTGCCGTTTATGAGCAAACAGTGCTGTAAAACACCAGCTGAGAACGACCAGTTTGTATGTTTGATGCTTTTTGTATAACTTCAATGAAATGGCTAATTAAAACATAATTGTCATTGCATCATATCAGCTGAAAAATGCCTTTGACAAGCTCTTTGATGATTTGATGGAGGATAAAACCAGAGAAATGGAGCCAGCAGAGGTGAGCACAGACAGAAAGAACACCTGTTTTTTTTTGTCATCCGTCAGTCACTTACAGATGTCTCTGTTAATGTCTGTCCGTACAGGCAGTGTGCACTCTTCTGCTTCCACATCAAAAGCAGGCGCTCTCATGGATGACCTCTCGTGAAAACAGCAACGATCTGCCCCCGTTCTGGGAGGAGAAGAATGGCCTTTACTTTAACGTTCTCACTAACTTTGCTGTGAAGGAAAGGCCGGAGAAAGTGCTTGGTGGGATTTTGGCTGATGACATGGGGCTGGTGAGATGATCTTAGACTTGTTCTTTTAGTGCTCGATATAAGCCCTACTAGCGCTCAGAACTTGTATGCTGTGTTTCAGGGCAAAACCCTCACCACCATTGCCTTGATAGTCTCTAATTTCCACAATGGGAAACCTCTGCCACTGGAACAATGTGTAAGATGCAGATGAAAATATTTCTTTAACAGATAAAGCATGTGTGTAAATGAAGTTTTGTTGATATAATGAATTGAACTGATTACTGTGACCTTGCATGTATTGTAGCCAGAATTTAATGATGAACATGTATATTAAAAAAATAAAATTTCAGGTAGGATCATCCATGCCTTCAACTACCAGAAAGAAAGCAGCCTCAAAAGGTAAAAATGTCATAAAACTGCAATCCATTCTAAAGTGAAGAGGTTACATTTGTTGTAGAATACTAACACAGACACACACATTTTATATATATATATTTTTTTTATTAACAGAGAAAAGTGGAGACCATGAAGAGTCTCAGGAACCAGTGGGGTCGTCCCCATTGAAAAGACTGCATGCTAATAGTGCCACTGTTGACACCATTGATGAAGATGCACCTCAGAAGAAAGGTTAGTTTTCTTAAGTCTTGATGCAATGCACAAATATCTGAGGTCAGTAAGATTTTAAAAATATTTTTGAAAGAAGTCTGTTATGTTCACCAAGGATCAGTTTATTTGAAATACAGTAAAACTGAAATATTGTTAAATATGTCTACAGTTTTAAATGTAATATAACATGTAATTTATTATTTTGATAGCAAAGCTGTCCACTCCAGTCTTCAGTCACATGATTCTTCAGAAATCATTCTAATATGCTGATCTGGTGATCAAGTAACATATAACAATAATAACAACTACTATTTTCAATGTTGAAAACAGTTGTGCTGCTATCATGAACATTTATTCTTTGGCTATAAAGAACTGCATTTTTGTTTTGTAACTATGTAAAAGTCTTTGTAACTTTTGATCAATTTAATGCATCTTTGCTTAATTTCTTTCCAAAAAACTTTTAAACGATAATGTATGTAACTTTTGCATAAAAATGTCTGCCAAATACATGCATATAAATGTTAATAATAATCATTTGTTTTGTATCTTATAGCAAAAACTACAAAGAAAACTGCTAAAAAGTCTGCCAACACCAAGAAAGGTACCCTTACTTCTTGTCTTTTATTTTTCAGGTAAACTGAAAGGCAGATTTGTTAGATATATTTTCAGTCGCAACTGACTTTGTTCTCATTCTCTCAAACACAGGAGCGGTTCTGCTGGATGATGTGGACTTCGCTGCCGCCCTGGAGTGCACTTCCTCACAGGCTGTGCCTGCAAAAAAGAGTGCGAAGAAGAGTTCTGGTGGGTGTAACATTAATGACCATTTCTTCAGTTAGTTTATTATGGTATGAGAGAGTTTTACAGGATGCAATCTGCTTTGTGTGAGTTGTAGGCACTGGTAAGGGCCCATCTGGAGCCGGTAGAGGGTCAGGGGCCAGAGCCACTTTGATTGTATGTCCCCTGTCTGTCCTTAGCAACTGGCTGGTGAGTGTTGAAGTTTTTTTTTTGCTTTTTTATGAAATGTTTAAAGAGAGTCACATTGCTCTCGTTTGTGCTTCATATCCGTCCAGGACCAGTTTGAGCAACATATTCGAGCTGATGTCACATTAAAAGTGTACCTGTACTACGGTCCTGAGCGCAGCCGATCTGTCAGCCTTCTGTCTGGACAAGATGTGGTTCTCACAACATACAATGTGCTTTCATTAGATTTTGGGGTAGGTGGATTAAAACACAATCCTGCTGTTTTTCCTGTTACAACATTGCCATTACATGATACTGTATGCTGAGTCATGCTGGAGGTTTTACCTGTGGAAATTTGGCATAAAAGCATGGCAGGGTGTTATTTGCACTAAGTTAGATTTATTTACATTGTGTAAATAGTGGAAAGAAAATATTTTGATTGTGTGAAATATTAGTTAGATGCTAAGTGTAAATGGAGTTAGATTGCACCAAAATGGTATGCAGTTAAAACATATTCAGTGTATATTTATTAAAATCATTGGATCTGCTGATCAGTAAGTGTCCTTGAAGGTCCAGGAAGGAAGCACGATAACAATATGAGCTGTGCACATCACAGTCAATATAGCAGTCCGTCCGATCAACATGAGGACACCACATACAGTTTCATTTATAAGCCTATTAAATAGATATTAAACACTTTATTCCTACTTTTAAATACAAATTAGGCACTTTATTTTAACTTTTTTTGAATATTTTCTTCCTTTTTTAAATTAAAATAAACACCTCTCCGAGCTGATAGGTGATGGGAAAAGGGAGAAAATTGAGACAGGACAAATGGGATTTGAATTTAAGAGCTGAATCCACCGTCCTAACTCTTCACGACACTGTCCCAATTACTGACTTAGATTCTTTTGTGATTTTTGTCTGGCTGAGCTAGACAATGGTTGCCGGAGTTAGTGTAAATAGCCTCTGCCAACAAGACAGGTGTCAGTAGACACTCTGTAAAAATGGTCTAGTTTGGACTAAAGCCTCGTGCACACCAGGGCGGTTATCGTGCGCTTATCAGCATTTTTCGACTCGTCTTTGTGTTCATACCTAAGGGATTTTCACTGGCGATGCACAAGTGAATGTGCAAATTCACTCCCTGACAGTAGATGGCGCTTATTGAAAAACAGAAATACCCCGGTGCACAACGTTCAGACTTTGTGTCTATTCAGACACCAAAGAGACCAGCAGCTCTACTTTCATCTTTCCTTGTTGCATCTTCTTCTTCGTCTACTTGCTTCCTCTTTGTTGTCGTCTTCTTGGGTATCAGTGTGTGCTCGGCAAGGCCATTTTGTGCTTGAGCGCCACCAAGTTGTGTTTTACTGTAACTTCAGCAGCTCCAGGCACATGAACAAAAGCACCAATCTCATTGGTCGGCCAGTTTTTATCGCAGCGCGTCAAACCAAAAAAACAAACCCAAGGTGTTTTTTAAAAAATTATTTAGTCACAAGGCATTAACCGTCGGTGATAAGCATGCGTGTTAATCGTTCTGGTGTGCACAAGGCTTAATGGTGAAATAAAAAAGTAACCTTGACTCCCCCCTGCAGAATAGAGCCAGCAGTCCACTGCACAAAGTGAACTGGCTGAGAGTGGTGCTGGATGAGGGTCACGTCATCAGAAACCCTAGTGCTCATCAGAGCAAAGCTGTCCTGGGGCTCCAGTCAGAGCGCAGGTGGATCCTGTCTGGTGCGTTCGCTTAGGTTGCTCATTTACATGATGTTTTACCTGTGAATATTACCAAAAGGTCAGATCTTAATGCCAATGAAGTCAATGTCAGTCATGTGTATTTTTACCTTCAGGAACTCCCATTCAAAACTCCCTAAAGGATCTGTACATGCTTCTGTCCTTTTTGAAGCTGAAGCCTTTTGACGTGAAGGAGTGGTGGAACAGAATAATTCAGAGACCCGTGACCATGGGTGACCGATTTGGACTAAAGTATGTTAACAATTGCTGTGTCCCAAATCACATACTTTCAATGTTTTGAATTCTCTATTGTATAACTGTGTTATCAGGAACTTGCAAGCTCTGGTAAAGGGCATCACACTGAGGCGCACCAAGAACAGTAAACTGGCTGGGCGCACGGTGGTGCAGTTACCCGCGCGAAGAGTGTTTGTGCAGCATGTGACTCTCTCTGAGGAGGAGAGGGAGGAGTATGAACAGGTCAAGAGGGAGGGCAGGAACATCGTCGGCAGGTGGGCACACTTTTGCTACAGATTTGAAGAGCATCAATATTACATAAAGGTGTAAAGTCAGAAAACGGTAACCATTTGTTTTTACAGGTATTTCCAAGAAGGAACAGTCATGACAAACTATGCCGACGTGCTGGCCATCCTGGTCCGTCTGAGGCAGTGCTGCTGTCACCCCAGTCTTGTGGGCAAATACACAGCAGGTATAAATTAGAGATTAGACAGTCGCTGATGACATTCAAATAATTTAACATTAAATTATACTAATAATTAAAATAATATTAAATTAATTTAAAATTATGATGAATTTAAATTGTATTAATGGAGTAGTTCATTTTAAAATGAAAATTACCCCATGATTTACTAACACAATCAAAATTACATTTAATATCCTGATGCTTCCAAGCTTTATAATGGCCTTTGAGTTTGAACTCAAAAAAGCAAATCCATCCACAATAAACATACTCCACATGACTCCGGGTGTTAATAAAGGCCTTCTGAAGCGAATCGATGGGGTTTTGTAAGAAACATATCCATATTTAAAACTTTATAAAGTAAAATATCTAGTTTCCGGCAGACTGCCTTCTTTATTCAACTGGCGTGACATAGTGTAAGCTTTATGTTTTGATATAGTTCAATATAGATTGATACGGAGTATAGTTTTGAGCTGCGAGAGGCGTTACACTTTCTGCGCAAGTGATTGTGTTCATCAGAAAGAAGAAAGTCATATACACCTAGGATGGCTTGAGGATGAATAACATAGGGTCATTTTACATTTTAAAGTGAACTACTCTTTTAATTTTAATATTACAATTATTAAATCGATTCTAAGCTTTAACTACAATGCCACAGCAGCATCGCCCCAATCAGTTGTGTGATGACCCCGTCTTTGTGGGAAAAAATGTTTTGGATGTGTGTTAGGTGATCTTGGGACACCTGGTGAGCTGCGGGAGCGTCTCATCAATAAGATCACATTGGTGCTGAACTCTGGCTCAGACGAAGAGTGCGCCATCTGTCTAGACTCCCTACGTCAGCCTGTCATCACCTACTGTGCTCATGTGTACTGCAGGCCCTGCATCTGTGAGGTCATCCGCTCAGAGAAGGTCAGCATTACTTCAGTATCTCAGAGGTTTACTTTAAAGACTACAATAAAGACTTTATTGTGTGTTATTTCTGCATACTGATTGTTCCCGTCTCATAGGAGCAGGCCAGATGTCCCCTGTGTCGTGCTCAGATCAAGACTAAAGAACTGGTGGAGTATCCTGAAGAGGAAGTGGAGGCTCGATCAGCAACTGGGGAGAACTGGCAATCAAGTTCCAAAGTAACTTAGGCTCTTTTGGTTAATCTGAAATCGGATGTAGCTCAAAGGGGACTATACAATTGTTCAATAATAATAACACTTGCTACTAAAGCCCAAAGTATACTTCAGCCGCCCATGTAATCTCCGCGTGATGTAATTTTCGTCATCAGGAGGGTCTGTGGACATCCCCATTTTTGTGTCTGTGCGTGTACAAACACGAGTGTTTGAAAACAGTCCATTATGAGTCTTTTAATGCTCACGGCCAAAGGAGTATACTTTGAAAGTCTCGCGCACTCAGCTGTCTCAGATATTTCAAATAAATGCAGATTTTTAAAAATTATTCCTTTTATTCATCAAGGACATATTAAATGGATCAAAAGTGAAAGTAAAAACTATTCTATTTCAAATAAATTGCTTCAGAAAGGCACATAAAAAAAACTGTCCTACAGGGCAAACATTAACACTTAAGATTCTTCAGAGGCTAAAGAGACTCGTGTTGGTCATTTATGAGCAGCCAGAGTACTTAAGGATGAAGTGTTGTTCTTTATACAGGTGGATGCTTTGATGAGCCACCTGTTGAAGCTTCGCAACGAAGACCCCACTGTGAAGAGTCTTGTGGTCTCTCAGTTTACCAGGTTTCTGGATCTTTTAGAGGTTCCCTTGAGGTACAGTGTTCATTCCTAAGGCTACTATAAACTACAGACTTTACTACATACTGAAAAAAAGTAGTAGCCGTTAGTGGTTTAGTGTGCTGACGACGCTGCTGCTGTCTGCAGAGAATATGGATTCTCTTTCACTCGCCTGGATGGCTCTATGAATCAGAAGACCCGAACAAAGGCCATTCAGGACTTTCAAGACTCCTCAGCAGGAAGCCCCACCATCATGTTACTGTCACTCAAAGCTGGAGGGGTTGGGATTAATCTAACTGCTGCTTCCCACGTCTTTCTGATGGATCCAGTGAGTTGAATTTTCCCAGAAGAGAGTCAGCCACTAGGTTGCAGTAATGTCATGGTCTATAATGGGGAATGAATAGAGGCTTACACACTCCCAAGAGCTCATTTGTTTGTCTTTATTTGCTGTTTGTTCAGGCCTGGAATCCTGCAGCAGAAGATCAGTGTGTTGACAGATGTCATAGATTGGGCCAGACCAGAGATGTGGTGATCACTAAGGTACAGTCTTTGATTTGTGCCATGGCAGGCACATAGAGGAATGTTAGCGGCTAATCCCAGTGGTTATTGCATGCCTGGCGTTTTTCCTCAGTGGTAACAGATAGTGACAACAAACAAGATCAGAATTTTCATCTGTTAAATTTTACAGTGTGTACTTGCATGGGTTAATACCTAGTTATAATAACCCAGTTATTGTAGTCACTATAAGTACATAGTATGTACATGCAAAACAGGACTAAAGTGCTACTATTCCTTTAGCATGTTATTTTTTTTTCTTGTACATAAAATACAGCGAGTGGTGACAACGGATTAGACTCATGAACTGGTTCCTTAAATCACATTCTCAAGTGAGTTAGTAGCTTGAATCAGATCATTTCATTAATGACACTGAACAGAGTCATTTGTTATACAAGATTCAAAATAAACTAAGAACCAGTTTGAGAGACTAGTGTAATTGACATTAACTGACTGATATTCATTGGTGTGTAATCAGTCACAACAGAGTTCTTATTGTAATAATTCAAATATGGTCTAGTATACCGAGGCTAAATTGTAAGGTTGGATTGACTAAAAGAGAGCAACATTTATAAAAAAAAAAAAAAAAAAAAAAAAATCTAGTCAACTTTTAAATCAAACCGAATAAAGATTGACATTTACTTTGCTGTCAGTCTAATAATCCTGATGTGCCAACTAAAACAAATTTATACCAAATACAACTTGATACATTTCTAGTTTACATAAACTATATCCAGCTATTAGGGGTTTATATTAGGTAAACTTAAAGTAAAGTTGACAAATCTTGTGTCTTCTGTTGTGTTTAGTTTATTGTGAAAGACTCTGTGGAGGAGAACATGGTCAAGATTCAGAAGAAAAAGCAGGAGCTTGTGGAGAAGGCTTTTGGAGTGAAAAACACTCAGGACCTAAAACAGGCACGGATAGAAGAGATCCGAACCCTCATGGAGATTTAGTTTTACTGTAGTCCGTTCGCTTCACATTTACTTTAATAAAGACCGCACTTTTACTCCATTGCAGATTGTTCAGTAAGGTAGTTTTCTCTCCATACACATCGTTTGTATAACTTGTTCTACACAGTCTGTTTGGTTGTTAAAGCAGTGTATTACAATAAATACCATGCAGTCAGTCTTTGTGCAGGAAAACTGGTTATAACCACAGTAAATTTGGACATGTTACTAGTTCTTTATTTCAGGCATTACAGGTGGGGGCAGAGTTACAAGGAGGTTATAAACTAGTCATCAACAGCTACAGCATTAACAGTAGTAACTAAGTGTAGCAAAACTGTTGCGTCTTAACCCTGCTACAGGGAGACTGCTCAGTAGGCAAGAGCGGAGTGACCTTGGTTCATACATTAGGAGTTGAAGTATCAATTTAAGCGAGTTGGCAGCACACAATGAGTCTTGCAAAGGTGGTTATTAGATTATTAATATTGAATGTGGAGTGGTGTACAGTATATCTGGGATGCTGAAGTCATTTACAAGGTTTGGTATTTTGTTCGCTGTATGTTTTTTTTCCTCCTTCTACAAATGTTTCTGAGCTACAAAACACATGAAGGGCAAATGGAAAAAAAAAAAAAACCCTGAAAGTTGTAAGACTAAAATATGGCATTTTCAATAAGATGACTATTGTCTTGTTCAGTGAGATCAGAAACAATACATCTCTGGAAATGAAGCAAGTGACATACAGTGTCAGTCGAACAACTGTCGCGATCACAGTGTTTAAGAGATTGAGTAGTTGAGCTGCATAGATGATCTGGACTGGTATAAAAATCATAGGAGGCTTGTTTTTAATGTTATTTCATGTCCTGTACATACCCAAGTACAAAACTAGATCTGATGATCTCCAAGTGCCTCTCACTTTAGGAAAGAATCTAGCCTTTTCTCTATGTTGTCAAAAGAGTCCAGTCCCATGTAGTCAGCTTGGCCCTGTTCCCACTTCTGTTTCCGCTCCTGAGACGACATCTGAGGTGGAGGGGGATGATGGGATATGTGCATCTCCGCCACATCAACATGAATATCACTCTGGAGGAAAAAAAAAAAAAAAAAAAAAAAAAAAAAAACCATGATACAATAGAACGGTTTTACAGGCTATAAAATAAATCAAGTGTTACGATCGATAGATACTGATCAAACAAACTCAGTGGAACAAATTCTTTTCACAGGAAAATCTAATAAATAATTTCTAAATAACTGTAATAGGAATTCATGCAATCAGGAATTTCATGCGAGGGCAAGAGACTTCCCCACTCAGAATTTGCAGTTTCTGTTGGTCATGTAAATTTGTGTCATGTTGACGAACAGAAAGCGGCTTGTGTTTGAAAGTAACTATACACTATTGATTTTATTTTCAATTTTCATCAAAATGTTGCTAATGTAACCACAGCTTTATTTTGCAAGATTGGTGAATGACTTCAAGTTAGTCTTTACATTTATAATCTTTATAAATTTAAGAACCATTCTGTTATTAATGACACACTTATACGATCCACTCAATTCAAATCAGCTTTTCCTCAATGTCCAATTTGACTTGAAATACAGTTTAACCATAATACTGGCCAAAAATGACCTATATGATAATAGTGCCAGTTTCAGCAGTGACGCTTACCTCTGTGCATCCTGTAAGGAAGGGCTGGTCACCATATTCCTCCTTCATGAGAGGTAATACTGAAGAACAGAAAAGCTCCCACCATTGCATCAAGTAGTTGGGGTGCATGTCAGAAGCATCCTGGGACTGTCCCTTTATTGTTTTGCTTGTGGTGTCATAACTGTAATCCCACGGTTTGACTTTGCCAAGGAAATGAATAACCTTAGCATCACGGCCATATCTAAGGGAATAAGGAATGATCAGATCGCTACTGGCAAAATGACAAGGATTCAGAAATCCCAAACGCTGGCCAACCGGAAGCGCTAAAGAGGGACCTGCCAGTTATAATACCTAAAATTGCATCCTAGAAACTTCCAATTTTAAATCAAGCCAATGTTAGTCATGGGCGAGTTCAAAATGTGTGTCAGTTTGTGGCATTCAGGTACAAACTGCATTTAAATTAGATCCTAATGGGAGCCTGACTAACCAGAGAACAGTACATGTTGCTAATGGAAAAAAGATCATGTAACAAACTATTCAAAATGACATTTAGGCTCTGTGTATGGACCTTAAAATAGCCCCACTATTTTTGGAGGGCAGTATGTATTTGGAGGAAGCTGAAGCGCAAGGCCAGGAACAGAAAGGATTTCTGGTGCTGGCATCATGTTTCAATATTGCTGTGATGGGGCTCTCATTTGACCTTGACAGCTAATTACAAATGCATAACATCTGCAAGCAAACCTAACACTCATAGAATAGAGAACAAGTGAAGGCAACACCTCAAACAAAGGTCAATACGTGAAGAACTGAGTAACCCATCTGCTCGAACACCTAGCTTTAAAGTCTCACTCACTGCTTGAATGCTGGGAGATATGTGTAGATGGCGATGCTGCTGAGGTTGTAGATGAAAGGAAGGTGTTTTGAAATGTCTGCCGTTGCCCAATCACTGAAGAAGCTGTTGAGAACCCCCTGATCCCCACCTGATGAAAACAAGACAAACCAAATTAGAAAAGCACAGACTGAAAAATATGAAAAGTATTTACAGAAGGTTGTAATCTTCCCCAAACAGATGACGCAATTAGAAGATTGCTTCAGGATACACTTGCTTTGCTGTTTGCTTAACCTTGTCACTTGGGTTTTCATTTTTTTTTTTTTAAGGGCATGTCAGCAAGGAAAAGTGACCTCAGATTATCAGTGAGACTCATGTTACACATGAAAAGCACATGATGTCCTATACATGACCGAGAACATGTAAAAAGGATAGTTCAATGCCCTCATGCCCCTTGTCAGTCTAAACTCTTATACTTTGTTTCTCTGCAAAACAACAAAAAGATATTTTTGAATGAAACTTGAGATTTCTGTCCCTCCATTGAGAGTCCACCTAACCAAAAGTTTGGCATAATTTAGGAATAAAGGAATCCATATGAATTTAGTGGTTTAAATCCAAGTCTTGAGACAAGACCACTTTATATAATGAACGGATTTACATTTAACAGATTAAACTGCTCAATTTATACGTTTGTTTTTTCCCCTTTTATAATCTTTATGAATTTTTTTCTTTTTGAAGCATCAAAAGATTTGGTTACATGGCCTTTCAATGGAGTGACAATTCTCAAATGGTTCATGAAAAACATCCTCATTTGGGTTTTAAAGAAATTAAAGTCATATGGGTTTAGAACAACATTAGAGCAAGTAAATGACAAGTCATTTTTAGGCGAACTTCAACAGAACTTTCAGACATAAGCCATAGGCTGTAAGGCATTGTGACTGGAACTAATCAATCACACTACAAAAACCCTCTGTATGTTGTGCTATATATACAGAGAGATAAACATGATGCAATTGTGGTTTTGAAAGCTGAGTGATACGGAGATAAAACAGAAATACGATAGCCTCAAAGACCTTCAAAACGGAGGTCTGCTGATAACTTCTGGGGCTCAATTCTTTGCTCAAGATTAGGTCTTTAAATAAAGAGCCAACCATAGTGGAGTCCTTTTGTTACATTCATTTGGGTTAGACAAAGCACAAACCTTGAAGTGACAGATACAATATCTTTGATAATTAGCCGCATAAATGCACTGGGATTGAACCTGCACTTGCATGTAATCAGGTATAAACTGAGGTTTCCTTAGAGTCAAAAGTACAACCAAAAGTGATTTCACAAAGGTCTAGTAGGAGTCTCTCATATAAGAGGCCTCTGTTTACTTCATCCCACACCGAGCCTAGGAATAACTCCCTCAGGTGGCGTGGTGCACCCAAAAAAAAAAGAAAATTCACAGAGCCACCTTGTGTTCAGCCTACATGACTGATAAAGAACTCAGTCATTGCCATGTTGAGCTCTAGCAAGTTTGCACAAGTCTTTTACAGCCCAATGTTTAAATATCCAATACAAGTTGTGCTGGAGGAGTGGGATCATTTTTTCTCCTCGCATGAATTCCTAAGTAAGGAATTAAAATTCCTGTTTAAAAACAGGCATATTAAAACTCATAGCTTTTTCAACAAATAACAAAACTAAAGTGTCACTTGCCATCAAAGCTGCCATTCTCGGAGCAGGCGGTGAGAAGCTTCCCATGCGTCTCATTGGAGGGGCGGAAGACAAACACACCAGAGTTAAAGCAATCAGGCCAGCCAGGATCAGGTGCAGCAGAGAGCTCCTCTCTCTCAAATAACTCATCTATATTAGACAAAACCTGGCGACAAGAGGGAACACTTAAATCATTAAGGAAATCATGAAAACATCACTACCAGCACTGAGAGGCAGCACTCACTAGAGTATCTGCATCCATAAACACGCATTTGGAGTATTCTGTAAGAGTCCAGCAGTGGAGTTTGGTGAACGTGACACCCAGGTCAGGTCTCTTCATCATGGCCAAGTGTGCAGCATCCCCACTGTCCAGCACATCCACCAGCCGGACCTCATCATAGACTTTACGAAGCACCGCTCTGAAATAGCACACAGAGCACAAAGTGAAGCCGACTGATTAATCAAGGCCTGAATTTAATTTTAGAAAATGTGGGGGAATTTCCCCCCCTAAATTACATCTCTCATCTAAATGTTTGCTCACACATTGCATGCGTGTTGCTACAAAGGGGTAATTTTGTTGCTCAAGAGTTTACACAACACAAGGAAGTCTGATTTCAGTCTTTGAATTGAACAGAACAAAGTAACTCAAATACATTAGAATAAAAGATATAAAATGAAGAGAAAATGGTTGAGTGTCCAACACTAGTATTCAGGTACAGAACTACTACAGAAAATGAATAAATCGAGTGTAAAATAACACTGGATGGTCTTAGTCCTGTATAAATTAAATGCATAGGATATTAATCCTGATTTCTTACGATTAAAGCTTTTTGTCATTTTATCAATATTGATGACAAACGCGTCACAAGAGCTAGTGCACAGATCCATTATGCAGTTACACGAGTTTTCCTTCTCAACAATTTAAGACCTAACCAACTGCGTTTATGAGGATACTCTGCAAATGTATGCATAATTTTGTGTTTTGGATCGGTTAAGCACTATAAGCCACAAAAAAAAAAAAAAAAAAAAAAAAAAAGTTGTTACTAGCGGGCCGTTTCTGATGCGACTGCGCAGAGAAAACCCATCTCAGTACTGAAGGGTTTAAAACGTTTGAATGTTTAAATTGGTAAGACTAAGAAAGATGTGCAGATGATAAACTTTAGTGACCCGATGCAAGTATGCAAGTGACAATTCAGTCAACCGCCCCGGCTCCCAAAACATGCAAGTCAAGTACCTTGTGCAAATGCAATGTGGCGATGTTATGCGCATTGAGAGAGATAAAGAGAGAAGACACGGGACCGCTGAATTACTCACGCTGTCTGTGAAATTACGTCTCGCATAAAGTTTTAAAATGACTGATTTGATCTTATAGTCGGTGTGGATTCATCTACAACCTACATAGTGAAAAAATGTTTGCAGAAACGTCCCGGATTATAATTGCGAGACCTGCTGGAATTATTAAAATTACGTGCAATACCCACGCTGAAATTCGAGCCTTGTTTATAGATAACACTCTGCACTGTGGACAACAACAAATACCCCATGTTACAGAAAACAAAGCAGTTGAAAACCCATTGACTTGCGCTGTGCCACAAAACACAGCAAACTGTACCTGGAGGGTTCCGAGACATGGGGGCCGATCAGGGCCACTAGTTTCCTCGAGGTGTTGTGGTTCCTCAAGGATTTGCCAAGGACCATTGCTCCTTTCGCATATTTGTCAGTTGTAGCAAGGGTGACAAAAGCCTGGTCTGCATTAAACAAACACACCATCACTTACACATTCTAATACATGTAATATCTTTATAGTGCACATACAAAATATCCAGCAATCTTATTTTTAAAAGGTAAGAGTGGGCGCAGCCATTTAACATGAAAGTGTCTGACACCAGAAGACAGAAGCCTCGCAAATTAATTTGTTTTAGCTGTACAAACGTTTGTTATATTATTTTAATTAATTATCGTAGCCCAAATAGTTTCACCGTTTACTGCACTGTTATTCTCGGTTTTACTTAAAGTCAGCATGAGATGGAATTTGTGATTCTTTTCTTCATTGTGACATTTGTATGGAAGCTTGTTTCCACCAGAGAATAAAAAATAAAATTGTGACCATCACAATTATGTGAAAAGTCAGAATTGGCAGCTAAAAATGTCACAGTTACCTTTTTTTTTTATTCAGTGGCAAAAACAAGCTTCCATATATCCGATCAAAAAGGCTTCTCCCAAAAAAAGTAGGATGGGACTCGATTTTGTCCATCGGGAATTGATTGGATCAATGTGGTTTGCTAAAGCGATGATATGATAACATGTCCCGCCCTCGAGCCAGCAACAGAGAGGAGTCATTACAATAGAAAGTTATTTGATTAAATATTGCAAGGGCATATGAATTAAGTGACATGCATGGATAAATTAAGTACCGCAGTATTCCATAAAAATAAAAATAAAAAACACAAGAATTGTCAATTTTGGTTTAATCTGGACTTTAATGAATGAGAGAGAGTCTTGCATTGAAAAAGGTGCATGCAAGACAACAGTTAGTTAATTGGCCAAGCATCATTCCAAGAGCACGGATATTTAATATAACAGCACAGGGACTTCTGTGTTTTTGATCACTCCTCTTGACAAAGGAGTGTCACTTTCCAGACCAGCTAATATAAAGGATGGGCATTAAATGGATTTAGAAAGTCACAGCACAAGTTCTCATGCTTTCCATCACTAATGAGAAACCACAAACCCGGAGTGGAGCTGAACTATAACAAAAGAACTACGTTTGGAGTGAAGGTGAAACGTTGCGTCGCTCCTCTCGTTTTGTATTTTGAACAGATGGCACTAAACCGGCGTGGAGAATAACGCACATAACGGTATGCTGTTATTTTGCGTGCCACTATGGCAAGCCGGTTGGACTTTATTCATTCACAGGATTTGAGTTCTTGATAATTGAATCTCAACTAGTAAAAACTCTTGATATTAGTAATTGTATCTCCACTAGTGAAGTGTCACCATAGGCTGCCATTCAAATTCAATTCCTGATAAATGAATTGCTAAAAGTGTTAATTTTTGACATCAACTCAATTGCCACTATTGACGATGTTAATTTCTGATATAGATGTGATTGTTACTAGTAAGAAAGCCATTTTAGATTGCTGAAGTTATACTGATATATCAACAATTGAATTTGAGCGACAGCCTATGGTGACTTTTTACTAGTGAAAATACAATTACTGAGATCAAGAATTAGAGTTTTTACTAGTTGAAATTCAAATCCTGTGAATGAATAAAAGTCAAAGCGGCTTGCCATAGTACCACTACCAATCAATGACTATTGCCTAATAATAACAAGTTAACATTTGCGGTCATTTAAAAACAACATATGCACTAGCGCGTGTATGTTAGACAAACTGATTGCAATACATCCGAGTGAAGTTAGACGCTGTTTTTACTCTGTGTGATGGATACTCTCTGTGTGATGAATAACGTTACTCTCTGTGCTGCCGCAATGAACTCAACCGGGAGCGAAGTGACAAACTAACGGCAGCTCTTCCTGCACGACAGGCCAACGGCTGCTCAAAACGACTGCGTACGAGAGGCGACTAGGCCATTTACGCAATAGAGCAGACTCTAAACAGTTTATATCGTCAAATATTACATGACAACGCAGTCTACACGACGCTTGACATGAAATTTAAGCTCTAATATCCAACGAGTCCTGCGAACTCTTGAGGAAGCGCGTGGTTTGGCCAGTATGCATGCTACTTGCTCAAACGCAAGTGTAATTTACTTCATTTTACAGACATAGACGATGTGTGACGTTCATAATGTTGCCTACCTGCCATGACTCACGTAACAGCCAGACCGAACCGGATACAAGTCTTCCGTTAGAAACGCTGGGAGAGAAGCAGTACGTGTCTGACAGAGGATTTATACTAGTGACATGACTTTACATGGTCACATGACCCTTGACAACAGACACGCCCCCCACACGCGCGCCACTTTTGATATTTCAGTTAAAAACACGTACAAAGCTCACATTCATTTTCACGATAAAAAAACTAGCTGTGCATACTTATAAATATGTACATTAGGGTAATGTTTTCAGTTCATGTTCAAATGCAGTTAAAATTCATTTTTTGTCTCAGCATAGCCTAACATCGCAAACATTAAAAAATTAGCAAAGCATTGAGTTAGTCATTAAACTGAGGATACTTTCATAGATTTATTTTGCTTTCCTGTTAAAATACACCAATTACATTATGTAGAATACAATATTGCAAAATACAATTTATCAAAAGAATAAACAATTTTACTAACCATTAGCTTACTAAATGACAGGTGGAAGAAAAATAAAACTTTAAACAGTGATGGTAACCATGATTGGGGCCTGGAGCCTTAAATTGGGGCCTGGAGACCCCAGGGGGCCACAAGGGAGTGCTGGGGAGACTGTGGAAAAGTTTAGACTATAAAAGTAGTGTACATTTATTTTAAATAAAATCATATGAATAAATACAATTACAGAATTTGACATTATTATGGTTTCATTTTGCTTTTCTAAACACTGATCTAAAGTCATTTATAAAAAAATAAAAAAATAAATTAAAAAAGTTAATAGATTAGAAAGAAACAACTGTTGGTGTTACAGGATAAAATACTTGTGGGTAGAAAAATAAAGTTAATAGAAGCTTAAGTAAAAGTTACATATTTATATTTTCATTTATGTATAAATTCTAAATAGATTAATATATAGTTTCAGCCTGTTTTTGTCCCTTTGGCAGGCAAAGTGAAAAGATGGTCATACAGTTGTTTTGACAAAATGTTGTAGGACAAAATTTACATAGATCAGCATATCAATAGTTAAATTTTCAGTGTATTTACACTGAACTTACACAATACCCCAAAAAGACAGAAAGATTAATCACTATATTTGTTCCCATTCAAGTATCAAGTGACAACACAATAAACAAGAGTTATCTTATGAATTGAGTCAATGAGGATGACTCATTGGAGATTCATCCCCTTCCTGTTTTCCTGATTTTCTCATGTGGCTTGAGGTAGCGAGGACGTTTTAATGACGGAGAGGTGGAAAGACTCTGAGGCTCGATACGAGAGAGAGCTCATCTTGGTACTGAGGGTGGGATGAGAGGCCACAGAAGTCGAGGAACACCTCAACAGCTTCAGCAAGTTCCTGCGAAAGTTCTTCCCAACAAAACCGTACAGGATTGGGTTCATACAGCTATTGAAAAAGGCAATGCAAATGGTGAACGGCATTCCGGTGTCAATGATCTCAATGACATCGCAGTTGGTGATCACATTCAGCAGAAGAAGCATGTCCATGAAGTTGAAGATCTGATGTGGTGCCCAGCAAAGGAAAAACGACAGCACAGCGGCGGCCAGCATGCTCAAGACCTCGTCCCCGTTGGATCTCGAATTCCTCTGAATGTCCCGCGCTTTGAGCAGAGCCCGACCGATCAGGCAGTAGCACGTGAGGATGATGGTGATAGGCAGAAGGAACCCAAGAACACTCTTTATTAGACTGAGAGCTGCCAGCACATTGGGAAGTTCTTCTTTGTCTAGGATGCCACATACAGTGACATTGATATGCTGGATTAAGTGGGTTTGACGAATAAGGGCCGTGGGCAGGCTTAGAAGAAAAGCAACTACCCAAACTAAGATGCATGTCACACGGGCGTAGACCACCGTACGGCACCGCCGGGACTGGACGGGATGAACAATCGCCAGATACCGGTCAATGCTGAGAGCAGTGAGGAGAAAAATACTAGTATATAGATTAAGGAGAACCATACCAGCAATGGCTTTACATAGGAAGCTTCCAAAAACCCAGTGGTAGCCTGTTGCGGTGTATATGGCCCAAATGGGCAGGGTCAGGAGGAAAGTCAAGTCTGACACGGCTAAGTTCAAAACAAATATGTTGGCAACAGTCTTCAGTTTCAGACAGAAGTAGATGACAGCGACTACTAGGCTGTTGCCTACAATTCCGATAATAAAGTTGCAGCTGTAGACTATGGGGATGAACGTGAAGATGAATTTGTGGTTCCCGGTCATGTTACACGTGAGATTGAGTCCCACATTACGTCCGGCAGTAATGTTGTCCATTTTGTAGACTTAGTTTCACAGCCTAAAGAGCTGCATCACTAAATGAGCCCTGTAAGAACATAGTGGATACAGATGGTTAATATGGCAACAGGTTTTTTATCCATTTGGAAGGTGCGATACTTACAACAAACACCAGATGTCTCTCTGCTCATATTATTTAATATGGGTCTCTGAATAAAACTATGTAAATATCCAGTATGAGCTCCATATTCTCCTAGATTATACTCTATGAGCCATTAACCCTGATGTATGAAATATGATATTCAACAAACATATGCAACCATTTTTCTTTGTTTTAGTTATTTAGATTTTTTGAACTATTATTTCATGTCAGGCTTAACAAACTGATCTTTAAAGCATTACCATTATATTTACACTGTTTATACACTGTCCTTTATTTCCAGTTCACTACAAAATGCCAAACCATATAAAATCCAGAACATAAACAGACTTGGGCGAACTTCTGACCTCTCCCTTTCTAACTGGTTTTCTCTGATGAAAGCTAGATTCACACCATCACAAAGAGAAGATTTTATCTCTTCTTTCAGCAAGTATACGCCATTCGAAATGGCTTCATATACAGTATGTTGATAATATTGAATACAGTATGCTTTATGTAATGTATCATGAATAACTGGTCTAAAGAAAACCTTTTTTTTCTCTATGGAATAACCCATCAATGCAAATTCTTGGTAAGTGTAACTTACTCTGCCAATAAAACTGAATTCTTTATTTATTCAGCGGTATTAGCATTTAAAATTGCTCTGCTCAAGATGTTTCTTCACTGGTTTCATGATAAGACAAGCAACATATTATGTAAGCAGATGCAGGCGTGCTGCCAAGGGAGTCAACAACCAATAACAGACGACATTGCATTCCAAGGTTCATGTCTTTTGAATATCACTCATCTATTTTAATATGCTTATCAGACATCCGCTATTACTCAGGAAGTTATGGCTGATCAGAATACATCATACTGATAAGAGAACTTTGTTTTTGTGTTCATTTATTTTTATTTTGGTTGTCTAATAAAATCGTTGTACTCCCTACAATGATATGATCAGCCCTGTTAATGAAATGAGTGGAGGAAAGTTTATGCATTCAAATTGTGACAGAGTAACAATAACATGAGTAACAAGTCCTCTGAGATTGTACTATACTTACATTGACAGAGAAACTTAATGTGCTGAGCTGAACACATGAAACACTGTCATTGACATCAATGGTGGGTTAGTAGCTGGAAAGACACTGTATATGACCAGACAGATAACAGAGCACACACACAAAAACATTAGATGCTGCTTTATGGTAAAACATACCATAAAGCCAAAAATACCATTTTTTTTTTTTTTTTTTTTTTATGACACATTTTACTGTTATCTGAGGTTATGTGTAAAATCATAATCTGAAATGCGCGTTCTTTGTTAACACACAAGCTTACTCATCTATATTTGGGTTATGATTAAATATTCTAATTGATGGTAATAATTAAAAATATAATACTATAAAAAAGCTGATAAACGGGGAAAAAGCAATTTTACCTTTAGTGAATGTGACATCCAAGCTGTTCCGTCAGTTTCAAAATGTAGCGTTTGGTTTTAAGAGATCCGTCCTGACTCTCGATTTATGACAGAGTGCCCGGTGCATTTCCTCTACGCCCCTCTTATACCTCTCCCATAGTCCTACAACTACGCCAGGGACCCACAGTGGGGGCTGCACTGTGCGGGCCGGATACGTCCATGGTCATGGGAGCAAAAAGTGGGGGTGAGAGAGAGATCCTTGAGGGCAGAGACAGATTTTCCCATCATTTGTTTGGTCACCTTTTTCTCTTAAACATGAAATGTTCTGTTCTCTTACTACACACTTGTAAACAACATTTATTCAATGGATTGTTTGGCAAAAAGCCTGCACAGTAGCATAAAACACATTAAATCATTATCCAAGCTTTAACAAAAAAGGTACAAACTGGTACAGCACAACAGTGTGGGTATTTACATTATTCATTCTGATGGACATATTAATGTAATATATCATCAGGGCGAGGTATTAAACCTGTGAAATGAACAGCGCAATATATAAATGTTCTTCTGTGAATACTAAAACAAGCTCACAGTCAATAGCTGAATAGTATTGCATCCAGCCACTTTCATAAAGCAGCAGGGGAAACATATTGGACAATATGTTCATGTCTGTTGTGAAAGAGACCAAGCAGGAAAAGAATAATTCAATGATATTACATGCTGCAGACAGAATCAAATAAGGTACTGAAATTAATTCCATTTCAATGTATTTGTATAGCGCTTCACAATAGCCTATACTTTTCCAAAACAATTATGAAGCCATGGACATTTTTCAAATAGTTTCCTTTAAGTACAAGTTTAAAATTACATGCTGTTTTTTTGTGACTGTCTGCTAGTAATCTTTCCATAATTTTTTGAGGCCTCTGGGAACTCTGGCCTCTAGTGCCTATTTTACTCTGAATTCCCAAGGCCAATTCCAACTGCTTCAACACTGGTGTTTTCACTATTCAGCGGCTGGCCTTTCATCTCTTCCCTTAAACAGTTTACAGCACTAAAGGTCTTGCGCACAGACAAAACTCAGTGATGACATGGCTAAAAGCAATTATATTGTGAGAGAGATTGATTTCTCAATGTAATGAGAAAGGTCATGCCAATCTGTTCCTCTTATAATGCAACAATTTTGGATCAGAAATGTTTTTTTGCTGTAGAATGGAAACTTTTAACATTCAGAGCATTTGGATGTTCCATCTAATGCTTGGACAAAAAAATGCTCGATGGAACTGGAAGCGGCTCTAAATGGTAGACAGTATATAATTGATAACATAGAAGAATTTAGATTTTTTCTCTCTCTCTCTCCAAAAAAGTACCAATAAATGGTCAGTTTTTCATTGACAAAAGGACTGCCCAGAGACAGAGAGTGCGGTGCATAAGTCTCGTGGTAAGTGGATTACGTGTTGCTGCATCGATAGAAGGCTGATTCAATACACTCATGTCCTCAAAAGTTAATGTTGCCTTCAGGGAGCAATGTGGATGCTGATGTCTGCAGTTCCCCTGCCACTATTAAGGATATTTATTCCACCTGTTTGTTTGGGTAAAGAGCACATCTCTATCAGTAATCAGAATTCTGTTATTAAATATAGGATCTATTGTAAACGTAGTCTTTACCATAAAACAAGGGGTAATGTAGGCCTTTATCTTTCTTATTAAAATAAATAGGTGGGCATGAAATATTGAATATTTCATGTATATTTAAAGACAAATTGTTCTTTTGTTTTTTGTTTTTTTGTTTTTTTACATTGCAATGAACAATTTTTCCTCAACAAAACCGAAAAAGTTTTTCGTTACCTGCATTAGCGATAAACAGCTGCCTGGATGCTGCGATTGACCAATCTGAATCATCATAGTGCAAATAGCCTCTTAATAATGTCAAACAATCTTTTTACATCATGTATAAGCTTCTGACTAATTTAATGTAATCTCAGAGGAAAACAGAATTTTTTTTTATTTTTTTATGATGATCTGTAATCCATGTAGTCCAAAACTAACAGCTCCGATTCCCATGCAGCTGCGCCCCAGAGAGCCCTATAGTTTGTCCACACCTAAATCAACATGGCCATCTCGAGACTAGGCAAAAACCAAACACACCAACAAACCCTCAGGGACATTTAAAGTTTGTTTGCATAGTGCTAGATATTTGAGATTTTCCTGTTGTCTCCCAAAAACACAATTTGTCCTCCTGACAGTGCTACGTAACCGTCTGCTAAATTTACATTCAGCAGACGCTTTTACAAGAGAGGAAATAGGCCATGTAAAATAATTTACATAGAACGTATGATGGATTTTTTTTTTCTCTCAACTAAACTACCATGAGGCAATAGGCATATAGGCAATATGATGAGAAGTAGAAGTCTAACGTTTAGCTGAATTAAAATGAATCGTTTATTTTTCAGACTATTTAACTAGCCTATTTGTCGTCGTTTACCTCAGTGTGATTTTTTTGGTCAATATATAGGCATTCCATGCTCATTTACAACATGAGTCAGTGTCTGAGTCGTAACCTTTGCCCTCCGCTGCAACTGCTGATGTGAGTCACATACATGAGAAAAACATCCTGGAAGACTCTACTGTAACATTCGCCTCACAGTACATCCCACTTAAAAAAATGTCACTGTGGAACAAGGACATAGTGGTTCTCATGTGTACACAATGTAAAGTCAAATGCAGACTCGCAAGCATTGCATTTTCTGCTCATTGTGTTGGCTACTGCTCACATGCATTCCCCTCATGCAGTCTGCAGCCTTTGATATGGCTGGTTGCTCTTCAGTCAACACCTACTGAGGAATTCTGAAGAAGAGCAGAGCCTCACTGCTCAGAATATCTCCTCCAATCACTCTAACCCTCAGTAAAGTCATGAGAGAATAATACACACACATAAAATGCTAACTATATTAAGTCGCATGAGTCATGACGATACTTGAAAACATATTAATCGCCCAATTATGCTCTTAATTGCCCGGAGGAATTTTTTTATTGCTGAAAAGTTGCTCTTTTGTAACTCAGGGAGCTTGTGAATGTTTGTGAATGATCATTATGTTTCATTCAGTGTTTCTCCATTTCCACAGATGAAATAAAACAGATCAAATTATATATATATATATATATATATATATATATATATATATATATATATATATATATATATATATATATATATATATATATATATATATATATATATATATATATATATATATATATATATCTTTTTTTAAATAACAGTAAGCATAGTATTTGATGTATATTGACAATATATTAAAAATTCGAAAAACTCAATAGAAGATGCATACTGTATATGAGTAAGGTCTTTGTCTTAGGAGACGTAAAAGACTTAAAGGAATAGTTCACCTAAAAATATAAATGTTGCTATCACTTACTCACCTGTATGAGTTTCTTTTCTTCTGTTAAACACAAAGAAGATATTTGAAAGAATGTTGGTAATCAAACAGTTGATGGTAGCCATGGACTTCCATCGTAGGAAAAAAATATATTGGAAGACAACGGGGCCCATCAACATTCTTCAAAATATCTTCTTTTGTGTTTAACAGAAGAAAGAAACCCATACAGGTTTGAAACAACATGAGGGGGAGTAAATTATTACAAACCACATTTTTGGGTGAACTATACCTTTAAGCAAAAGTTTACATTAGCTGCATTTATTTAGCAAAAAAACAACAACAATAAAACAGATATTAAAAAGATGGTCGCATACCTAGGGAAGTCAATCAATTTTCAGTCTGGAGGAGACTACATGTTATTGTTACTAACATTGGGGCATCGTTGGTATTGTCCTATTGTATTTATGTGTAAAGTTACCATGAAGTCAAAATGGACCATTCTTGTTTTTTGGTTTTTATGGAATATTACAGCATTTATTAAAAATTATTTATACATTTACATCGTTATTTTTATTTACATGCCATCGTAATTAAAATAACATCTCTCCCTTCATGCAGTGACTTCTCTTCTCTGATGACGTGTTTACTGGAGCGAGGGCGGGGCAACCTGTCACTCACATGACATCATCATAGCAACAGCAAACCACAACCTTCCAAACAATTCCTGACGGACAAAAACAAGTTGCATCCTACAATTTTTTTTTTTTTTTTTTTCAAGAAGCTGTTTCACTCAGATATATCACAATAGGGAAGAAAAGATTATCGTAACTTCCGTTTTAGGCCAACTTTAACATACAATATTTGTAATATTAAATTCTATTCTGAGTCCAGTATACTAGAAATGTTTATTTGAAATTCATCTATGCAAAATGTACGCTGGACATGTGGAATGAGGAGGCTACACATTAAAATGAATCAGAGAGGTGCGCTGGCTGAATATGTAGGGGAGCGCGGGGCACAACCTAACGCAGGGGTTAGTTGTAACACATGGTTTAACACTTTCCACACATGCCAGGATGATGAAACTTAGTGTTTACTAGTTGCCATATCAACATTATTTAGAGAAAAAAATTAAAAAATCCTTGGAAGATATCACTGAACATTTATTTAACCATAGCAAAAGTAAATTTCTTAAGTTTCTTTTTCATCTCTGTTTTTTGTGTTTATTCAAAATAAGACAAATCTGATATTATTTTAATCTTATATCTGTTATTTAACAGTTGAGATGGTTCTTTAATGCTGATCTAACAGCAGAAGACACGAGCCGCGGTTTAAATCCCAGTTGTGCAGGTGGGGTGTGTTGTAACACTGCGTTACAATGAGCCCTTATTAGAGCTACGCTATTATATTCTATACTTTTATGAATTCTTTTGAGAAACCATGAGAAAAGACTGAGAGTCAATGTTCAGAAATGATTCATTATTATTATGTTTTGAACTCTGCTGTATAGCTGTGTTTAGTGATGTGTTTGTTGTCAAACTCAAATATTAGTATATTTTTAATAATTAAAAATGCCATTATTTTATTTAAAAAAGTTAATAATTGTATTTTATTGACAAAATATTTAATTTGTTTTAGTTTTAGATTATATCAGATTACATTTTAAGCTGTCAGTTGGTCATGTGACAGTGTGTCCCTCACATGTTATAATGTACCACACCTATGGGGCATGTTGTCACATTTCACTTCCATTCTTTCTGAGTAAATCAAAAAAAAAGTATACACTGTATTAATGAAACAAAACCACATAATTGTACTAGACTTGTGCACTTAACATGGGAAAAAATAAATACTCAGAATCCTAAGTGGATTTACACAAACCGAGAAAGTCAAAAAGCGTTAGGTTGTGCCCCGCTCTCCCCTACCTCAAAGAACATCCTGAAAAGCAGATGAGATGGACTGAGCTGGATTTGCCTGTATGATTTTTCTTAATTATTCTTTGTAACATTATCCTTTCATGTTTATTTTTTTACTACTTTTCAGTCATTCTGAATTTATTCCTATCAACCATTTTTATTTTCATCTTTAAAGAATAAAATATAAGGGATGGGATGAAGGTCAAAGTCTCTTATATGATTAAGTTTCTTGTTCAAACAATCTCAGACATCCATGTGAAAACTCAAAGAAGGGAATCACCAAGGCCTATTTTAGAACAAGCACATATTTTTATATTGTCAGTCTCATGAGATCCAATTATTGTGAATGATCATAAAGGTCATTTTTGAGGAAGTTAAAAAAGCCTCAAAGCCCTAGAGTCGCTCATGCAGAATTGTTTGGGGGACTGAGAGCACAACGAGTTGACCAGTGTTTGACTCAATAGACATGTCAGAATGTTTATTTGTTGTTGCTTTGGACCAGTTCAGCTGTAAAACAGCAGCTGCCACTTGAAGTCATACTGTAATTTACTATGGGACCAAGATAGAAGAGTTATTATTTATTTTGTTTTTTTGTTGTCAAGTGAGGTTTATAATATCTACTGTTTAACAGCTGGCTTTTACTTCAGGCAAGCCCTAACATACAGTACTACAAACAATATGATGCGCATCTGACGTCATGATTTACACTCAGCAGAGAAGCCTCCACCTGCCAGTCCTCTTTATCACGTACACTCATCAGTCAACATCAGGAAAGTGCAGCAGCCCTGCATGATACTGTTACTGTAACCAAATCAAGCTCACTAATGGATGTCTAAACCATATGGAGAAGAGGGCCTGAGGCTTCAAACAGACTTCCAATTACTTCTGCACAGGTTACTTATGTGTTTTGATCATCATCACAGCTGTCAGGTTTGTCACCACACAAAAGCACTTTTGACTGGAGACTACATCAGTGTTATAATGTGGGTTGCTATTCCAAAGTCTGACTTGATTTAGGGTCAATGACAATGACCTTAAACAATTAGATTAAGATTACCATCAAGATTAAAAGTAATTATAATATTGTAAAAGTAAAAATATTGTCAAGAACTTCAACTTCAATATAAATTTTTTTGACCATAAAGCTGCAGTCCGTAAGTTTTGCCTCTTTGTCGCCATCTCTGTTTGAAACCTGTAATTGCAGTTATTTGCGGAATTATCGTCTTTATGTGGGTTGTGGATCGGCACAGCTCCTCAGCACGGATGAATCTAATGTTTTGAGGAGTATGTGTGGCTGTCAGTCACTGCACCGGTGTGGATACTGTACTTCAGAATCATAGATTCTACATCTTGGAGTATGACCAAAATAAGAATTTTCACCGGAAAATGTCATCTGAACAAGCAACAAACAAGTCTGCCGCTTTTGTTCTCTGAACAACTGAGGAAAAAAGCATTACTATAAATCGTGCTACCAATGGTAATTAAATGTGCAGTGTGTAGTACTTATGAGGATCACTTGACATAAATGCCATATAATATACATGTTACATAAACATATAATATACATAAACTATGTTTTCAGTGGTGTATAAAGACCTTACATAATGAACCATTATGTTTTTATTACCTTAGAATGAGCCAATTCTATCTACATACACCTACATACATGGGACCCCTTAAAGTGAAATCGCCATTTTGTGCCGCCATCTTTCTGTCTTTCTACAGTAGCCGGACAAACTGCTCTACAGAGTGCTAGCTACTGTCTGCTCTTTCAGACGACTGCTTCGAAAGGGTGGGGTGAGTGGTGGGCGGTTGCAATTCACATCCTCACCACTAGATGCCGCTAAAATTTACAGAGTGCACCTTTAAATCTAACGATTGCTTAGCTCAAATCACATCAAACTGTACAAATTATTATTATTATTGTTATACTTTGTTCTCAATATGTTAATGTTAACGACATCAGCATTGCGTGACTACGTGTATTTAGTGTGTATTAGCGTTACCTGTGCATTTCAATTTCTGTACAGTCTCTTTTGCTTTTGACTACAGGTGAATCTCCAGTTGTCACTGATAACTGTTGTTTAGACTTTTACAATCTGCCATCAAAATGATAAGTTTAATTCTTCCATCTGCTGTGAGAAAAGGCTATAAATGATCCGCCACCTGCAGCATCCTCACCTGCGATACTACTACCAGACTCCTTTATACAGACGTGACGTAATGATGCAAAGACATGCTCGAATTTCCTGCAGAAATCTCAAATTATAACACATTATTCCAAGCTTACCATTGTGTATCGTGCTATGGTAAGGAGAAAACATGTTGTCATGACTTATTAAATCCTTTTCACACATACACTCACCTAAAGGATTATTAGGAACACCTGTTCAATTTCTCATTAATGCAATTATCTAATCAACCAATCACATGGCAGTTGCTTCAATGCATTTAGGGGTGTGGTCCTGGTCAAGACAATCTCCTGAACTCCAAACTGAATGTCAGAATGGGAAAGAAAGGTGATTTAAGCAATTTTGAGCGTGGCATGGTTGTTGGTGCCAGACGGGCCGGTCTGAGTATTTCACAATCTGCTCAGTTACTGGGATTTTCACGCACAACCATTTCTAGGGTTTACAAAGAATGGTGTGAAAAGGGAAAAACATCCAGTATGCGGCAGTCCTGTGGGCGAAAATGCCTTGTTGATGCTAGAGGTCAGAGGAGAATGGGCCGACTGATTCAAGCTGATAGAAGAGCAACTTTGACTGAAATAACCACTCGTTACAACCGAGGTATGCAGCAAAGCATTTGTGAAGCCACAACACGCACAACCTTGAGGCGGATGGGCTACAACAGCAGAAGACCCCACCGGGTACCACTCATCTCCACTACAAATAGGAAAAAGAGGCTACAATTTGCACGAGCTCACCAAAATTGGACATTTGAAGACTGGAAAAATGTTGCCTGGTCTGATGAGTCTCGAGACATTCAGATGGTAGAGTCAGAATTTGGCGTAAACAGAATGAGAACATGGATCCATCATGCCTTGTTACCACTGTGCAGGCTGGTGGCACACTTTAGGCCCCTTAGTGCCAATTGGGCATCGTTTAAATGCCACGGCCTACCTGAGCATTGTTTCTGACCATGTCCATCCCTTTATGACCACCATGTACCCATTCTCTGATGTCTACTTCCAGCAGGATAATGCACCATGTCACAAAGCTCGAATCATTTCAAATTGGTTTCTTGAACATGACAATGAGTTCACTGTACTAAAATGGCCCCCACAGTCACCAGATCTCAACCCAATAGAGCATCTTTGGGATGTGGTGGAACGGGAGCTTCGTGTCCTGGATGTGCATCCCACAAATCTCCATCAACTGCAAGATGCTATCCTATCAATATGGGCCAACATTTCTAAAGAATGCTTTCAGCACCTTGTTGAATCAATCCCACATAGAATTAAGGCAGTTCTGAAGGCAAAAGGGGGTCAAACACAGTATTAGTATGGTGTTCCTAATAATCTTTTAGGTGAGTGTATACTGTATTGTCACCAATTATAGTTATCTTTTATCAAAACTCAAACTCCCATATTATTTATAACACAGTGAGAAGTACTGATAATAACCTAATATTGTGATTTTGCAAATAAATAAATCATACAACACATGATTCATGATCAGTCCTTTGCCTCATTATAATATTAGGATAAACATTGTAAAATTCCTGTATTGACAATCATATATGAGTTCATTACTGAACTTTATATTTGAGATTGTTTGCATCTTTCCTGTAGCTCAAACAATAAGAGCGTGGTGCTAGCAACACCAAGGTCATGGGTTTGATTCCCAGGGAAAGCAAGAACTGACAAAATGTAAAAATGTGTACCTTGAATGCAATGTAAGTCGCTTTGGATAAAAGCATCTGCCAAATGCGTAAATGTAAATGTAAATGTAGCGATCCTCCTTCCAGCTCTCACTGTTGGGAGCTTTTCCATTAGGGATAAAAATTTAATAATATATTAGCAAAATCTTAACAAAAGAAAAAAAGTGTTTCACCTAAGGCAATGGTGAAGTGAAAACAGGGTTACAGGATTAAATAAAATAATCAGATATTATACTTGTAATGATTTTATTCATACGTTTAAAGAAGGGTTTTTGCCATTATGCTGTTTTTGGAGGATGTCTATCCTCTTGCATTTATTTTTCAGTTGTAAACATCCCAAATTATTTTAGTCCCAAGTTTCTGTGTTTTACAATGTTTTACAAGTTTGTCAATATAACTGATATAATGGTCTTGTTTATGATACCGTTAGAAATGGATAATATAATTAAAAGTATTTATCATATACATAAAGGAAAATGTTTGTTAACCCCAAATGGTAGACTATTTTCTACTGACTAAAAGGTTTTATGACTCTCTGACTTCTATACAAAACAATCGTAAAGCTGTTAAGACATCTTAGCTGCTGAAAAGGGTACTTGATGTATTAGATGTATGACTGATTTTTTAACAAGATGCAGAATTTAGATTTTATTGTCTCATAGATTCAAGTGTTTTTGTCTGTATTCCCCTATTGTTATCCTCCTTCCTGTCATAGCGAGAACTGTGTCTCACCTCTGCCACCATGTGGCTCCCTGTATGTAAACAGTTTTATAAGTCAAGTCAAGTTTCTAAAAAACGTTTAATACTAACAAACTTTTGTTAACGGTAACCATATAGTGAACACATTAACATCTGCACTGATTATGTAGAGTGTGATTTTAAGAGCTATATCAGGAAACACTCAAGGGAAAAACACCAATCAATGAAGTATGCAAATGGCATATGAACATTATTAGAGCATCTGAAGACTCATACTGCTGGAAATGAGAGATGTAGGTATTTCTGACAGCTGCACATTGAAATGACAGGTGCAGCTTTGCTTGTTCGGTCCAGTGGGAGAACCCTTCAGATGAGAATCACTGGGGATCACTCTCAAAAATAATCTTTGTGTTAATATGAAACACAATCATACAGCTTGTTAAAACTGAATCCTTATTATAGGCTACTTTTTGGAGCTATCAGACCTTAAAGGATCTAATCACAATCTCAGTATTGTGTTCCTGAATTCTACATGTGTACCCAAATATAAGTATTACAACACACAGAAATCGAAATTTAAGTTCAGTCAAGTCAAGTCACCTTTATTTATATAGCGCTTTTTACAATGCAGATTGTTTCCAAGCAGATTTACAGTGATAACAGGAAAATAACACAACAAAGTTTGTTTCAGCTGTACAGCAGATCTAGAAGATAATGTCATAGTCCATCAAGTTCAGTGATAGAGGCAGATCAATAAAATTGTTGAATATTTAGTGTCCCCAACTAAGCAAGCCGAAAGCCAAAGGCGACAGTGGCAAAGTGTTAACAGTTTAAACTAAATGTAATAATAACGTATTAGAGGCTTTTACCCACAGAGAGATTAGCTGTGTGATCAGCCTGTTCTAATCAACACAATTACTGCTGAGATCAGAGACATCAGATCAATGGGTGATTTATTCTGTCTAGGTGAAGAGAACACGCCGTTTCTTCCAGAATCACCCTCTGCTGATGTTGTGAACACATTAACATTCCAATTTACCTTTCGCTAGCTGTGTCATTTACAATGCCCTTAAAGGAATAGTTCACCCAAAAATAGAAATTAGCCCATGATTTACTCAACCTCAAGTCATCCTAGGTGTATTTGATATTCTTCTTTCAGACGAAAACAATCGGCTCTTCCAAGCTTTATAATGGCAGTGAATGGGTGTTTCCATAAAAGTGCATCTATCCATCATAAAAGTAATCAACACGGATCCGATGGTTAATAAAGTAGTCTCTAACTTCCGCTAACTGTCGTACACACGTTCACAAGAGACTGGCGTTCCAGCATTTGACATTGGACGCTCCGGTGAAAATATGCTAGATCTCGCGAGAACCAAGTTTTGTTTTGCTCTATCCTCTGCACTTCCGCGTTCGTCACCGTTCCGGTGCAAGTTCCTTACGCTACGCCTGCGTCCTACGTCCTACGCTGGAACGCCAGTCTCTCGTGAACGCGTGTACGATAATTAGCGGAAGTTAGAGATTACAGTTTGTAAAGTTTTAAATATGGATATTTTTCTTACACAAACGCATAGCTTCCCTTCAGAAGGACTTTATCAACCCCCGGAGATGTGTGAAGCACTTTTATCATGGATAGATGCACTTTTGTGGACTTCAAAATAGAAATACCCATTCACTTCCATTACAATGCTTGGAAGAGCCTGGACATTTTTTTTTTATATAACTTCGATTGTATTTGTCTGAAAGAAGAATGTCATATACACCTAGGATGGCTTGAGGGTAGGGTTGGGTATCGTTTTTTGTTTTTTTTACGATACGGGGCAAAACCGGTACTTTTAAAACGGTACGGTATCCTACAAACCAGCTTCAAGCTTCAGCTTTATTTTGCAGAAATATGACCATATTCTCTGGCTAAATATTTTAGAACGCATCGCCTTATTGTTTCCATGGCGACGCGTCATGCTTCTCACGACACACATCAAAGATGTATCGCTTTTATTGATTTTTTTATTCAAAATATAACATGTTAACTGTACCATGAACTATCTGCTATTCTGATTTTGAAATATGTGTAAGTGAGTGTGTTTTGTCATAATGATCATGTTAGTTGATCTATAATGCGCGATGGGCGCCGCCATGTTGGTTTGCGCCTCAGAGAATCGGATCTGTCGGATTTACATCACGTCTCACAAAATACATGAAAGTAAACCCCGCGCAACTGGGAGAATATAATAGAGAATAGAGTAAACTATATAGAGTATAACTTATATAATGTGTATCTGATATGAATAAAACACGTAGTCAAATTATAACCGTCTGAAAGGATTGTTATTGCCGCTTCCATAGACATCAGTGTGTGTTTTTTCAAGTACTTATGTGTATTTAAATGTCTGAAACCTAAAATAAACATTATGTGGTTGAAAACACTGAATAGTTGTGCCTCTGGCTCGGCGCCAGCCAAAGCGCGTAAGCACGTTTGAACTTAAGTGGACGGCACCGAAATCTGCGTTCTGATTCGGTCCGGTACATACCGGTTATATAGGTACTGGTGCCATATTGGGTTTCGGTACCCAACCCTACTTGAGGGTGACTAAATCATGGGCTAATTATCACTATCCCTTTAATTGTGTGCCTACTGCCTAATCAATTATTGTTCTAAATGAAACGAAGTTGTGCAGTGTTTAATGTTTTATTACACTTAAAGAGAATATGGTCACTTTACAAGACAACAACAAAGTTGAGATGATTTTCATTCCGTAGCTACTGACAGGTTACACATTTAAATGTTCATCTGTTTATCACATCATGCTGTAAGTTAACTGTTTTGACATGAAACCTATAAGATCTACTAACATGCAAACTGTTTTTAGTGGTCAAAGATGTTTTAAGTTTTCTTATGCACAGGAAAACATTAATAAATCTAACTAAATGTCATTTTACAGTAAAATAATGTTAAATGTATAAAAGAACAAAAAAGAACAAATCATCTTATAATTTACAAAAATGTAAACTGACATTCCCAGAATTCCCTGTGACACTTCACATTTGATTTTTATTTGGTTTTTTTTATTAACATGTTTTATTATTATGTTTTAGTATCAGTTATGCACATTAGATTTTATATTACATCTTATGTTGTTGAATTAATGTCTTATTTTAGTGCCATTTGTGTTACCACGATAGTGTGTTTTGTGTGTATGACACTGTGTGCGTATTAGCCTTCTATATATTAATATTTACCTTAGCTACTTGTGATGACCTGTGATTCTTCCCCAGTGTTATTATGGTGGATATGGTCAGTATATCTTAAAAGTACAAAATAGATTTTAGCAGCAGCATGGACTTGCTAATTCAGCAGAAAATAAATAAAATGTTGTTGTTGTTTTCAGTTTTAAATTGTAAAATTTACAGGGTGTCCAGTAAATGTGTTTATATTTATTCAACCACAGCTGCCAGATTTTTTCTGCAAAATTATTTTTATAGTGTAAATAATATTTAACTTCATTGCTGCATAAATCAAATTACAATAATTTTTTTAATCTGTGTACATTATTAAATTATATAATTGTAATATATAATTATTAATCAGGCCTGGAACATCATTTACACATTTTATTTTTGATTTTATTTATGAACAAAATGGAAATAAAAATAAATGCTAATTTTTGTACTAGAGCGTACCTTAAAACATTATTTGAAAAAGGCTGGATCTCTATAGTTCTGAGTGGATTCCATGACTGGCAGATGGACCTGCAGTGATGAAGAGAGACAGAAAGAGAGTTAAAGTGACAGTTCAAGTATTTACAACTTCATTAACATATAATGAATCATTCACTTATTGAATATCAAAGGTACAGTTTTCATTTTCTGTCAGCACAATTTTGGATACAAACAACAAAACCATTTAAATAAAATAACTAAAAGAAAATGATATAAAATGTAAGTTCTAATTTACCTTTGTGTGTTTTCTGAGGGAGCTGGCATGAGAGTATGATTTATTGCAGTACATGCAAATGTATTGCTTGTCAGGCATGTGGACACGAATGTGCTTTTGTTTATCGCTGCTGTTTGCAAAACGCCTTTCACAGGCCTCAAAAGAGCATCTGAAAGGTTTTTCACCTGGAACAAGATAAGATTATGAAAATTAAATGACATTATGAAAATTAAAATCCCTTCATGTAATATCAGCATAAATAAAAAAAAACCCTGCAAAAAATAAAGTGTCACCTGTATGTGTCCTTTCATGAATTTTCAGGTTTTCCACCCGTGCAAACTCTCTTCCACATCCGAAGGAGCACTGAAAGGGCTTTTCACCTGTGTGGACTCTCAGGTGATTGATCAGTTTGTACTTGGCCTTGAATGGACTCCTTTGACGGGAACAACCTTCCCATAAACAAATGTAACTGGATTGCCCTGACACATTAACATGCTCCGCTGTCAGGTGAGAGATGAGCTCCTTCATCGTGCAGTAGGTTTTCTTACAGCACTGTCGCTCCAGCCACTGGCAGGTGAACCTCGACATGCTCGTGCTCAGATTGATCTCTCTGGACTGCTGAAAAATGGGTGTATCTGTGTTTGAGCAGTTGAACATCATCCTTTCTCCTTGTATCGGTCCATTCTGTGTGGTGTAAAGCTCTTCTGTTGGGGTCAAGTGTGTATAACAGTCCTCCACGACAGAAGAATACCCGTCCATACAGATTAAAGAATCATGCAAAAGATCCACCGTGGAAGACATCATCATCTGTCCATCACAAATGCTATAGACATCCACGGTATTATCCATAAACATCTGAAAACAAGAGCCGAACGCAGCCATATACAAGTTGTAATATAATGCAGAGCGTTTGTTGTAACGGTTTTCTGTAGGCCTCCACTTGTAAGTTCACGGCAAGGTTCATCCATGAATCTGTACAGATCTCAACGGCTCTTTGATCTTTCTGAGAAAATGTTTAAATTATGTGACGAGGCTTGGAAAGAAGGTAATTTATATAGGACGTTTAACACGTGGATGATTTCAATTCCCAAGACTCTCTTCATTTAACATCTGTGTACTTGTCATTCACCATTCATCAAAAAATAATTAAATAATCTTAAGACAGAGTATGTATCAAACTTTCAGTTGTTTCTTATGACATAATACATACACCACTTAGGCATAACACTGTGACCACTGACAGGTGTGGTGAATAACACGGCATCACGGCACCTGTTAGTGGGTGGGATATATTTGGCAGCAAGTGAACATTTTGACCTCAGTTGATGTGTTAGAAGCAGGAAAATTGGGCAAGCGTAAGGATTTGGGCGAGTTTGACAAGGGCCAAATTGTGATGGCTAGACGACAACCAGAGCATCTCCAAAACTGCAGCTCTTGTGGGGTGTTCCCGGTCTGCAGTGGTCAGTATCTATCAAAAGTGCTCCAAGGAAGGAAGAGTGGTGAACCGGCAACAGGGTCATGGGTTCTGATAGAAAGGTGTCAGAATACACAGAGCATCTCAGTTTGATTTGTATGGGGCTGCAGAGCCGCAGACCAGTCAGGGTGCCCATGCTGACCCGTCTACCAGCACCAACAGTGGGCACGTGAGCATCAGAACTGGACCACGGAGCAATGGAAGAAGGTGGCCTGATCTGATGAATCGTTTTCTTTTACATCACGTGGCTGGCCGGGTACGTGTGCGTCGCTGACCTGGGGAACACATGGCTTCAGTATGCATTATGGGAAGAAGGCAAGCCGGTGGAGGAAGTGTGATGATTTGGGCAATGTTCCACTGGGAAACCTTAGGTCCTTCCATGCATGTGGATGTTACTTTGACACATGCCACCTACCCAAGCATTGTTGCAGACCATGTACACCCTTTCATGGAAACGGTATTCCCTCAAAATTTCAGCAGGATAATGAGCCCTGCCACAAAGCAAAAATGGTTCAGGAATGGTTTGAGGAACACAACAACGAGTTTGAGGTGTTGACTTGGCCTCCTAACTTGGCCTCCTTGCTTCAAGTATCTGGGTGTAAACGTCTCCGAGGACCTGACCTGGACTGCACACATTCAGACACAGGTGAAAAAAGCCAGGCAAAGACTGTACCACCTGCGCCAGCTGAGGAAATTCAGGGTTTCACCAGCTATCCTGAAAACTTTCTATTTAGGGGCGATAGAAAGTGTATTAACTCAGTGCATCACAGCGTGGTATGGGAACAGCACCAGTCATGACTGCAAAGCCCTGCAAAGAGTCGTGCACTTATCCGAGCGTATCTCAGGGTCAGCTCTCCCGTCTCTGCAGGACGTCTACACCAAACACTGCAAAGGTAGAGCTACTAAAATCATCAAGGACTCTAATCACCCTGCAAACCCTCATTTCACGCTGCTGCCATCTGGTAGCGCTTCCAAGCCTGATGGCCAAAACTGAGAGACTCAGGAGGAGCTTCTTCCCCAGGCCATCAGACTCCTGAACTCAGTCACTTAACATCACGTGACCATCGACATACTGACATTGCACTGCACTTTCTGTTCTCGTTGTTACTGTGCAACAACCTGTTATAAACCTGTTTGCACATTATACTCTTTGTACATTTGTTAACCACATATTTATAAGTCTACAGTTTACTCACTGCACAGTCTACTTCAATTATTTTATTCCACTTCTTTATTTTTATTTTTTACTTTTTTTCTACTTGACTTGATTATTTATAATTCTACAGATATATATATATAGTACTTTTTATTCTATTTCTATTATAATTTCCTCCTTGTGTTTTTAACTCTGAATTTGCAGTCCATGGAGCGGACCTGTTTACATTTCACTGCCAGTTGTATATTCTGTATATAACTGTGTCTGTGACAAATAAAACTCTTGAATCTTAATTCCCCAGCTCTCAATCCAATCGAGCATCTGTGGGATGTGCTGAACAAACAAGTCCGATCCAGGCCCCACCTCACAACTTACAGGACTGAAAGGATCTGCTGCTAACATCTTGGTGCCAGATACCACAGCACACCTTCAGGGGTCTAGAGGAGTCCATGCCTCGATGGGTCAGGGCTGTTTTGGCAGCAAAAGGGGGACCAACACAATATTAGGATATAATGTCATAATGTTATGCCTGATTGGTGTATAAACTAAGCAAACTGATCACATCTCAAAGGAGGTCAAAGGTCAAGACCAATGAAAAGCCAATCACAAAATATTTCAAACATAGCTTTTATTTAACTCGAACAGATGCATGTGGCCATTTCATTCAGAGTAAAACTCATAACATCAAGTGTCCTACTTATATCAGTTGCTAATACAGTGGTTTATTCTACCCATTCTCTCCCAGGGTGAAAAACAGCATTATAATGATACACATCACTTAAAACCTGCTATCCATAATTTTTTATTTTCTTGAAATTTTTGAAAAGACATGTCATAAGTGTGGGAATTGGAGAACTATTGTACAGTTTACAAAACAAACAAACAAAACTTAAACTGCCAAACTACAAAAAGAGTATCAAAACCAAAACTTCTGCTTTTCAAACTTAGTTTTATGACTTTAACAGTGATTACCCTACATATAAAGTATACTAGTGTGTCATATTTCTGTGTATAAAAAAGTAAATCCCAGTGGTTTGCTATGTTTAGGACGGACTGTAAACAGTATATAAATGGAGGGTACAAACACAGCGTTCCTGTATATCCAGTGACTATTTGGTATAACAAAGCTTCTGAATTGCATAGGGAAACAAATCTAACAAAATTTTTCAAACATTCATCCTCTTGTGTGTTTAAAACTGTGATTTATAAAAGGGTGACATTTCAGGGATCCAGGCCTGTTTTATAAGAATAGCAGTAGCCTCTTGATCTAACGCAGAACACATACACCAATAAAAACGCATTTAAATAAATAAGCAATAAATAAAGCAGTAAACTAACATATTTAATAACAACATAATTAACAGTCTAGTGATTTAACTGACACGCGTGATCAACTAATGGTGCATATTTAACCAGCTAATGAATATCTTTACAGTATTTATAGTGTTTCCGAGGCCTAAATGACAACGCATTTTGTTTTAATATTACTGTCTTTTCTGTCCAGAAACACATTAGCTGCTATTCTTTGATGAAGTTTCTCTTTATTAAAGCTTTTCTTGTGTTTTCAGCCTGTTGAAACTAAATATCTATACTAGGATGACATAAGATGCAAACGCTCACACGTTTTCTTCATGGCAAAATGAGGAGTTTGAGTCCACTATGTGGAGGAACCCGAATAAAAGCAGAACATGTAACTGAAAAACCACTTAAATTCATTAATTCCTTCATATTACAAAAACAAGAAGCAATTAAGCACATCATGGTTATTTCTTCCTAATTACATCTATTATTACACATATACCATTTTTACTTATATAATATGTTTTACAAAATACACCTGCTGTTATTTAAAAGTAATGGGGAGTAAATTAGTGTAAATTCAGTTTTCACTCTTTAATTGAAAAAGAAAAGAGTGAAACGGTACTTTACGAAAAATTCAAGCTTAGGATTCATTCAAACTTTCTATCTTGAGAAGAGCCTTTAAGCTGATGGTTTCTGGTCCCAACTGTATATTGGTTGGTTTAGAAAGGAATAAAATATCTCTTGGCAATCTATTGGGGATATTTGTGTGAATCTGACTTTGATGAAACCCAAAACATACATAAAAATGCTCATGAAAATTTGACGTTGGAATTCATTTGACACAAAATATACTTCAATTATTCAGAGATTTAGTCAAAAAAGTTAAGTTAAATTAAATTATTAAGAGATGAGAGGAGCATTGGTTACCAATACCAACATAATCAGAAAAACACAAATGCGCTGATGTCAACCTCACAAAAGTGACAGAGAGATGACAACTCTCTCAGCCGCATACCAAAGCCTTCCTTCGTAGAACGGTCCATTGTTCAATCTGCAGTGGAATGGTTGAGAGGTTGAAAGCGACCCTTAGCAAGCACAGTCCTTGTTGGAGCGTTGTGGCTGCTCATTGAGCTGAGGGCCCTGCTTGTTTCCAACGATGGACGGATCCGCCGACTCCAGGTTCTCTGACATCCTGTCACAGATTATGTCCACCAGACGCTCAAACGTCTGCTTCACGTTGATGTTGTCCTTGGCACTGGCCTCAAAATACTCAAAGCCTGTGAAAAGTTAAATAAGATCAAAGACCAATAAAAGAGTCTCAAATTAGAATAAGAGCTAGGAAAACTGGATATGAAGGAAAGTCTTACTATATGCAAAAGTGTAAAAAACATTCTGTTCAGGAAATCTCACCTAACTGTTCGGACAGCTGTCTTCCTCTCTCTGAAGCAACCACTCTCTCGTCTTCCATGTCACACTTATTTCCCACCAGCAGCACTTGAGCATTGTCCCATGAATATGTCTTAATCTGTGTGGACCTAAGAACAATGACAGGTCATTAGGAAAAGGCATTTTAACTGCTTAATTACTACTGTAATTAAATAAAAACTAAAAACAAATTTTATTTTATAAAATAAAATGTTATGATACATACATGCATACATACATACATACATACATACATACATACATACATACACACTCACCTAAAGGATTATTAGGAACACCTGTTCAATTTCTCATTAATGCAATTATCTAATCAACCAATCACATGGCAGTTGCTTCAATGCATTTAGGGGTGTGGTCCTGGTCAAGACAATCTCCTGAACTCCAAACTGAATGTCAGAATGGGAAAGAAAGGTGATTTAAGCAATTTTGAGCGTGGCATGGTTGTTGGTGCCAGATGGGCTGGTCTGAGTATTTCACAATCTGCTCAGTTACTGGGATTTTCACGCACAACCATTTCTAGGGTTTACAAAGAATGGTGTGAAAAGGGAAAAACATCCAGTATGCGGCAGTCCTGTGGGCGAAAATGCCTTGTTGATGCTAGAGGTCAGAGGAGAATGGGCCGACTGATTCAAGCTGATAGAAGAGCAACTTTTGACTGAAATAACCACTCGTTACAACCAAGGTATGCAGCAAAGCATTTGTGAAGCCACAACACGCACTACCTTGACGCGGATGGGCTACAACAGCAGAAGACCCCACCGGGTACCACTCATCTCCACTACAAATAGGAAAAAGAGGCTACAATTTACACGAGCTCACCAAAATTGGACATTTGAAGACTGGAAAAGTGTTGCCTGGTCTGATGAGTCTCGAGACATTCAGATGGTAGAGTCAGAATTTGGTGTAAACAGAATGAGAACATGGATCCATCATGCCTTGTCACCACTGTGCAGGCTGGTGGTGGTGGTGTAATGGTGTGGGGGATGTTTTCTTGGCACACTTTAGGCCCCTTAGTGCCATTTGGGCATCGTTTAAATGCCACGGCCTACCCGAGCATTGTTTCTGACCATGTCCATCCCTTTATGACCACCATGTACCCATTCTCTGATGTCTACTTCCAGCAGGATAATGCACCATGTCACAAAGCTCGAATCATTTCAAATTGGTTTCTTGAACATGACAATGAGTTCACTGTACTAAAATGGCCCCCACAGTCACCAGATCTCAACCCAATAGAGCATCTTTGGGATGTGGTGGAACAGGAGCTTAGTGTCCTGGATGTGCATCCCACAAATCTCCATCAACTGCAAGATGCTATCATATATGCAAGATATATATCATATATATATATATATATATATATATATATATATATATATATATATATATATATATATATATATATATATATATATATATATATATATATATATATATATATATATATATATATATATATATATATATATATATATATATATATATATATATATATATATATATATATATATATATATATATATATATATATATATATATATATATATATATATATATATATATATATATATATATATATATATATATATATATATATATATATATATATATATATATATATATATATATATATATATATATATATATATATATATATATATATATATATTATATATATATATATATATATATATATAAATGATTCCAAAAAAGTTGGGACACTGTACAACTTGTGAATAAAAAAGGAAATGCAATAATTTACAAATCGCAAACTATAAACTTATTCACAATAGAATATAGATAATATATCAAATGTTGAAAGTGAGACATTTTTAAATATCATGCCAAATATTGGCTCATTTTGGATTTCATGAGAGCTACACATTCCAAAAAAGTTGGGAGAGGTAGCAATAAGAGCCCGGAAAAGTTAAATGTACATATAAGGAACAGCTGGAGGAGCAATTTGCAACTTATTCAGGTCAATTGGCAACATGATTGGGTATAAAAAGAGCCTCTCAGAGTGGCAGTGTCTCTCAGAAGTCAAGATGGGCAGAGGATCACCAATTCCCCAATGCTGCGGCCAAAAATACTGGAGCAATATCAGAAAGGAGTTTCTCAGAGAAAATTGCAAAGAGTTTGAAGTTATCATCATCTACAGTGCATAATATCATCCAAAGATTCAGAGAATCTGGAACAATCTCTGTGCGTAAGGGTCAAGGCCGGAAAAACCATACTGGATGTCCGTGATCTTCAGGCCCTTAGACGGCACTGCATCACATACAGGAATGCTACTGTAATGGAAATCACAACATGGGCTCAGGAATACTTCCAGAAAACATTGTCGGTGAACACAATCCACCGTGCCATTCGCCATTGCCGGCTAAAACTCTATAGGTCAAAAAAGAAGCCATATCTAAACATGATCCAGAAGCGCAGGCGTTTTCTCTGGGCCAAGGCTCATTTAAAATGGACTGTGGCAAAGTGGAAAACTGTTCTGTGGTCAGACCAATCAAAATTTGAAGTTCTTTTTGGAAAACTGGGACGCCATGTCATCCAGACTAAAGAGGACAAGGACAACCCAAGTTGTTCTCAGCGCTCAGTTCAGAAGCCTGCATCTCTGATGGGATGGGGTTGCATGAGTGCGTGTGGCATGGGCAGCTTACACATCTGGAAAGGCACCATCAATGCTGAAAGGTATATCCAAGTTCTAGAACAACACATGCTCCCATCCAGACATTGTCTCTTTCAGGGAAGACCTTGGATTTTCCAACATGACAATGCCAGACCACATACTGCATCAATTACAACATCATGGCTGCGTAGAAGAAGGATCCGGGTACTGAAATGGCCAGCCTGCAGTCCAGATCTTTCACCCATAGAAAACATTTGGCGCATCATAAAGAGGAAGATGCGACAAAGACCTAAGACAGTTGAGCAACTAGAAGCCTGTATTAGACAAGAATGGGACAACATTCCTATTCCTAAACTTGAGCAACTTGTCTCCTCAGTCCCCAGACGTTTGCAGACTGTTATAAAAAGAAGAGCGGATGCCACACAGTGGGAAACATGGCCTTGTCCCAACTTTTTTGAGATGTGTTGATGCCATGAAATTTAAAATCAACTTATTTTTCCCTTAAAATGATACATTTTCTCAGTTTAAACATTTGATTTATCTATGTTGTATTCTGAATAAAATATTGAAATGTGAAACTTCCACATCATTGCATTCTGCTTTTATTCACAATTTGTACAGTGTCACAACTTTTTTGGAATCTGGTTTGTGTGCATATATATATATATATATATATATATATATATCTCATCTCACTTGCACAAAAAAAAAAAAAAAGATTCAGAATTCCTCAAAATGAATAAAAAGTGCAATGGAAACATTACACAAACCTGCAAAATTAAATTACACAAATATACTTTAATGTATTTATCTCACTTTATTAACCAATGTCTTTGCAGGTGACCTTTGATGCTCCAATTCAACCATACCTATAAGCAAATTACTTTAAAGAACACATTTGTGTAAAATTTTTTAAGATGGTTTTTATAATAGTTTTTATAGTAATTTGTTTTTTTAGTAATTTATTTTATAGTAATTTATTTAGTAATTTGTAATAGTTTTTATTGCTGAAGTGCTGAACTTTCTTCTCCTGCGATCCAGAATGGCAATCCACAGATGAAAGGTTTGTTTAAGCTGCGCCCTCTACTGTACAGGTGTGGAATTTACTTTTTTAAGGAGTAACACAAATATTGTAAAGCATTACTTTTAAAAGTAACACTGTTTGGTTCTATTTCTGTGACATTGTGCTGGTTAACCCCACCCACCCTGAAATCTCATTGGTCCAAAGTCCACTCCACAAATTCAATTCGCAATGAAATGGATGTAGCGCCAGATTTTTTCTTCTGTATTGTGAGGTACATCCAAGTTTAATTAATTAAAAGAAAAAAGTAGGGCAGGGCAGAATTTCAAGATGTGGGTGTTGTATTCAAAATGGAAGATAGATAAACGCAAGCTTGCAGTCGATTGTGGAGTGACTCATTACAAGTAATGAGTTACGTAATCAGATTACTAGTACCTAGTAAAGTAACAAATTACTTTTAAAATGTACAAAACCTGACAGTTACTTTTTCAAATAAGTAAATTGCATATAATAAGCAAGTTACTAGCCATTTAAGCTTGCAGTCGATTGTGGAGTGACAGGGTTTAAGTGGACTAAATGACTGGAGAACCTCACAATGCGGCACCAGAGAGAAGTTGCTTCGTTCCACTGAAAGATTTTTTAACATTTTGTGTGATTGTATCATGTGTCACTGTGTATCAATTTTGTGTTCATTGTGGAATCTATGGATACATTACTAGAATCATATCACACCAGGTTGTTGCAAATATATAGTTTATGCTCTCAGGACAGCCTGCATTTTGACAGAAACTAGGTCATATCTTAGCAAATGTGTCAATTTTATGCAATACAGACAAAAATAAGCACTATCGTACCAGTCTTGAACAGCATTAAAGGAATCCTCATTGGTGATGTCAAACATAAGGATGAAGCCCATAGCTCCACGATAGTATGCAGTGGTGATGGTCCTGTACCTTTCCTGCCCAGCAGTGTCCTGAAACATACAGCAGTTGGAGTAAAAATGTCTTGGTATAGAACACCACTTAACCAAAATCAATGAAACAGCTCTAACAGAAAAACTCAGAAAGCAGAAAGAAAAACGGAAAATGCCAGGATGCTTTTGGTAAACTCCTCACCCATATTTGGAGCTTTATCCTCTTGTCATTCCGATAGATGGTCTTCACTTTGAAGTCTATGCCGACAGTGCTGACGAAAGCGGGTGTGAAGGAGTCATCGGCATAGCGGAACAGGAAACTGGTTTTTCCGACACTGCTGTTACCAATGATCAGGATCTTAAACATGTAATCAAAGTTCTGATCCGCAGACTCTTTTTGTCCATATCGAGCATCATTTGCTGAGGCCATCTGCAACAATAAAACAGATTCACTGCCAAAGAAGGTAATTCTTTAAAATTGCTATTCTGTTTTCATACCGTACAGGTTAATAACAGTATTCAAGTAAACATAAGTCAAATTTCAAAGTCAAATTTGAGTCTCAGTCCTAAATCCTTTTTAGGGGGTACTTGGTAATTATAATGTGCATGCTGCTTTTATTATTATTATTATTATTATTATTATCATCATCATCATTTAATTGGGATGAGAAAATGCAATTAAAAAAAAAAGATGTCTTTTATATTCTGCTGTAAAATAAATGCAGAACTAAGGCTATTAGAGATCTGAGGAAAAAACTACTAGTGTGCATTGAGAAATTAACAGATGCATAAACAATAAAACAGTAGTTTTGTTATACTAATGCATTGAGGTAAATATATTTGAAAAATTTAAAATTTTCATATTCTCTCTGAATAATAAACAATATGGTCATTCAGTATTGCAGATAAACAAAGCCCGAAAGCCAGTAAAGGTTATTTTAGTGAACACAATGAGACATTAATTCACACAACTGAAAAGTAGAACCAAATAACTGCAGGATAATGTGCATTTTCCAATAAATTCCTCAAATATTTACAATGGAAGCAATTAGGACAACTGTCATAACTGCAAGGTTGATTATTCATATACTGTCTCATTCAGTATTGCACAATGGCATCAGAAACGGTTCCTGGAAATGTGTTGAAACAAATATGTTTTCCTATTCAGTCTGTTTGCTGAATTACAATTCAAATTCAAAGTGAATAGAGGGTATAACTGGCACTATCCCTGTATCCTTCTGGATTGAGCTAGGCTGTCAGGGTAGCCAGGGATTTTAAAGGTTTTGTGCCGGCTAAACCCTGTGCTTAGCTGGCTGTCAGGAACTGAGCACACGACGTTGTCAGATGAAGATTATGGCAATATTTCCATTTTATAGTGAAAGATCAAGGAGTTTCTTTCCCATATAGGGACAAACCAACCTCTGAATGTTCATTCCTGCTCTATTCAGTCTGTAGTTAATCAGGCCACCTTAGCAGACCCAACAAGGCTTAATTCAAACATATGGTTCAGGCTTGGCGTACAAGATTAGAGCAGGAAACGGTTGCGTATGAGAAGTGCTGCTACGTTCACAGTGAGAGCGAGTCTGCTGGCTGCTGTATGGCTGATAATGGTTAACGTTAAGTCCGTAGAGCTCTGGTTAGCATCTATCCGCTTAACACACGGACTGATTTCCATTTCCATTCGGGTCAGTGAGTGACTAACATCGCATCGATCAAACAGATGGCATCCATCGTAACTGCTAGCGACAGTGTGCTGAGTGTCAAAAGCCAGTTGACACGTTTTAGCATGCAGCGATGGATTATACAGCAGAGGCTGTTTATCATGAGCCACCCCACTTAGCGATGTCAAATGTAGGTTACGACGTTTTGGAATTAAAAGCACTCATTTCCTAGTTTCTATGCGACATCTTGGATTACTTCGAAATAAACGCACGATTAAACGGCATGGTGTTGCTAGAGAGCTTACCGTAAGAGGAGGTTTATTTGGTGTGGTTTGGATGCAGTTCCCAGCCTGTGCACCTGCGCTCGTGCTTTCGTCACTCGACTGGAGTCAGCTGGGGGCGGGGCTAAACAATGATTGACATGTGGATGAGCTAATCACACGCTCGCTCGGTCACCTTAGCGACGTAGAGGTCTTCTGAACGCATGAAGCAGTAAGACTTGTTAAACATTTTTCTTTAATACCATGGAAGCCCATTTCATCATAATTTTCTACAGTTCATAATTTAATTGAAATTTCAGAATTACAAACACTCGGAAATCGTAATTATAGACATAAGTCTTAATTATGACAGTAAAAATTATTAAAAAGTCGCAATTGAGAAACCGTTGGAATTATGACAAAAGGTCGAAACCTTTTATTTTTGTCAATATGTGACATAATTATTCGACGTTTTATGTCAAAGCAAGGGATGGGCTACCATATAACACAAAGAGTCCACTTTACTAACATTTCTTGGTTTATTGACATTGGGAACAGGAAAACAATCATAGCAACATTAGTAACAGCGTTGTGGTAAACAGTACTTTTGGGATTGTCAGATCTGCAACAGAAAGAGACCAAACAGATGTGTGCCATGTACAGTCAAGTCGAAACTTTGTATGGCCACATTTTTTCACCACACGAAACACTGCTGTAAAGAGCACAGACTGACATTAAGATGAACATATAGCCAGTAATTAAAAGCCCTGTTTACTGTAATCCATTTACTTACAAAGATTCACTGTATCCAATATTAAAATTCATACCATGGTATAAAAAGGACACAAAAAATCTGACTTTTCAATGAGTACATTGAGTCAGAAAGACTGTTATTTATCATGAATAATCTTAAATAAAATGTCAGCTTGACAAAACAACTGTTTTGAATAAAGAAGAAAGACAACTAAATGATGAAATCAGTATGTTACTGACAGTAGTAGATGTCATTGATGGAAATTAGCCAGTGGCAAAATGGAAATTACAGTACAGCATGGATCATGCTTGCTTGGCACTTGTACTGTCATTGGCTATGTCCCTGTGAAGAGCAGAGCACTGATCAATCACCAAAAACAAAAGAACACAAAATGTCTGGCACAGAAAACTAACTTTGGCTTCATTTCTCTTGCAGTGCACAGCTCTCGTTTTAGAACAAAGTGTTCACTTTTGTTTAGACATCATACATTTGTAAAAATGTTAATATACCTCACATTTTTCAGTGTGACCAGCACAGAAACAGAGAGAAAGTACACATGTGGTTTAAGGACTCCGATCACTTCCTGTACAGCTAATGTGGGTTTCTGATCTAGCTCAGCCTTCCAGAGACCACCTTTCAGGGCGCGTACACATGCTGGTTACCCTGCTGACCATAGCCAATCATAGCCTTCTGTACATTAATAATGACTCCAGCCCTTACTGATGGAGCAACGTTTGGCAATGACAAAGATGTCTCTAAAGTGCTACCTGTTATATCAGAAGCAAGCCATTTTAAAACCGTGACATACAACGTATTAATGCTTACGCTCATGCTTTTGGATGAAGCAGATTAGAAAAATAAACGAGAAGCATATGTAAACCATGTGAATGTCATAAATTAAAGCAGCAATCCTACAAATAAAAGGTGAGAAGGGTTTTAAGTTAAAATTATAATAGTCAAATGAGTATCATCTGTGCAAAGGAACAACAATACAAAGCCACGGGTGTTCAGCTGGAGTGGTAAATCCTATCAATGTGGCTCCAGATCCACTATTAAGCACTAGGTGGCATCACATACAAATACAAAAGATCACAATCATGGCTCGACTTCAGTCTACAGATTTTATAGCGATCCAAGGAAGACGGCGGGTACCCTCAAGCTGTTTGCTACATGAAAGCAATCGTTTCTTTGAATCCTGAGATGTTCTGTTGTGTTAAGGTTAGGTTGTTTTTGTTCAGCTAATAATAGACCAGCTTTAAGTCAACAGTGTATCTTTTAAAAAACATTTTAGTGCACATACGTCTCACATAAAAAGTGTCCTGTTTATCAATCAATATGTTCGGACGGCTCTCAAAGGTCCACTTGTTTGTTAACTTTAAACCTGGGATGTCACAGGAAGACATGAGTGCATTTCCTCTCAGTCCATATCACACAGGCGATGTACACTTAGGCTGCATGACAGTAAATCCAAACGGCATCCCGAAGTCATGAAACTGTTGAGAACGTTTTAAGAAAGCTTCATGGTTTGACAGTCTGTAGAGTAAGAGCTCTCTCCAGTGCAAGGTTACTACTGTATAAAAAAACGTCCCGTGGAAGCTTTCCTACCTCTCCTTTGCTCTTCTGCACTGTGTCGCCTCTGCCCGAGGGAAGCTAAGAATGGGATGGAGAGGGATAGGGAGGTGACGAAGAAAAGGTACTAAAGAAAAAGAAAACTAAATGAAAAAGTGCACTAGTGTTATGTTCCCAGGCGCAGACACGATACGCTTTTCCCTTCTTGGTCAAGTTCTCTATCTTCATCACTGTCTGGCAACTCGCCCATCTTAAAAGACATTGTCCTGCAGCCAGGAGAGCGGGCGGTCAGGTTGGTGTGCTGTGTGCGGGGAGCCGAAGACGGATGTTTGCCTTCTGGATCTGTCCTGGAGGAATCCTGTGCGATGGTAGTGAACTCTTCGTCCACCGGACTTTCAACATCAGACTCCCCTTCCTCTTCCAAGGTCAGTTCGAATTGGAATTTCTCCCCCGCTGAGGCGATGCCTCCACCCATTGCTCCCATCCCAACTACACCGCCCTTGTCCTCAGGGGTGGAAGTGGGACTGTGAGGGATCAAGCTCTGGTACCACTCACGATTGTCCTCCAGCGTGTCAAGAATCTCCTGGGCATCAGGGTGAACCAGATCCGCCCAGGTCTCCCACAGTGGGTGCACGATGTAGTCAATAAAGCCCACCTGATGGATGAGGCATACACAGTAAATATGAGTTTGTATCATTCTACAAAAAGTGGATTTTCACTAAAAATTGTATATATATATATATAATACATATATATATACACACACACACACAGGTCTTTCTGGGAACTCTCCATAGACATAGACATGTTTTTTTATATGGTACAAACTGTATATTCTATCCCCTTATACTAAACCTACCCATCACAGGAAACATTCTGCATTTTTACATTTTCAAAAGAACTCATTCTGAATGATTTATAAGCTTTTGTACACATGGGGACCTCAATTTAGGTCCCCACAGTGACACGAGTCCCCACGAGGATAGAAAAACATGTCCACACACACACACACACACACACACATTTTATATATGAATTTTATTATGGTGCTCTAGAGTGCTGATCTGGAATCAGTGTTGTTTTAGTATTATTTATGTATTATTATAGTATGCATTCATTTTTTCTTTAAAAATTTTATTTTTATATTTATGTTTTAATTTTTAAGTTTATGTTTTAGTATTTTCTATGTATTTGTCATTTTTATTAGTCTCATTCGTTTTTTTTTTTTCAGTTTAAAAACTGATGTTAGTACATCAACTTATTTTATTTGAGTTAACTGCCAATACAACATTTCTAATTGTCGTTTAAAGTTTTTTAAGGATATGTTTTCATAGTTTACTGAGGCCCAAAGTCTTCAAAGACTGTTTGTGGCATATCGTTTTCCCTCACTCACCTGTGATTTCTCAATGGAAGCATTGTGTTTATCACACATGGGGCTGATCTCCATACCCTTATCTCTTTCTCTGTCCCCCTGAGTAAAAAACTCCACCATGATGCGATCGGTCCACTGACGGTACAGCTCCAGGGGCTTTGTTGGGTTGCTCAGGTCAGCGCAATGCACCATGTTCTGAAGAACCTAAGCATTTGATTAACCATACATTTTAATTATGGACTTTTACTATGTATCAGTATAAAATGGCTTTGCTCCACAGAAGCTCACAGTATACCTGTATGCGATCAGAATAGTTGTCCAGCAGTAGCACGCCCAGACTTGTCACCTTCTTGGTCTCTACCATGGTTTTGAGGTCCGCTAACAGGTTCATATGCTTTGACATATCAGTGGCTAGTACCTGTAAGGAGTTAAATACATGGTAAATAAATAAAACCACGTGTTGATTGTAGTTCTCAGGCTTGGAGCTCTTGATCATAGCCTCACAGATTTGTCATTGCCTCCATTTCCTCACCATGTCAATGACCATTTTGCGTAGAGACTGCCTCTGTTTCTTGGTCAGGTTCTGGAAAATGTCACAGTTTTCTTCCTGCAGCAGTTTGAAGCCAACAGCCAGGTGGTGGTTCTCCAGAACAGAGGAATCGTTGTACATAAGAGCCAACTCGGAGTCTGAAGAAAAGTATTAGGCTCTTAGTAAACAACACCGTGTGCAACCACAATGACAAGTTGCTGTTACTCTGCCGTGGCCACTCACTTGTGTTGATGAGGAACTGGTTGGACACTCCAGGGTGGTCCACGTCATGTATCGCACTAGCAAACATTGCAGCCAAGATCTCAAGGTCGGTGAATACAGCCTATCAAAACAGAATTCCGCATATGAAACGCCTTGCTTCAGAGACTAATGAGCTGATGATAAAAAGGGAAAAGGGAGTTGATTGAGACAAACCTCCAGGGCAGGGGTGGACAGCAAGACATTGGTGGACTGGACCACGTCAGCTGCATGGATGCTATTATGGTATGCAACATCTGAGTGATAGTTCTCCTCCAATGCCATCATGTAGGTAATGAATGTGTCTACAGGAATTTTAAAGGATTTCAACAGGTCTCTTTCCTGTGGATCACAGGTTCAGGACACTTGTTATTGTCATGGTTTGACCAAAAGTACATGAGGAAAGTTTTTTATTCTCCATTTTGTACCTGAAAGGTTGTGTACATTGCTACCGTTAGTGGGCGGTTGCCAGAATACTCGGATATCTTGAAAATATCCACACCCCATTTGTCAAAGTCCTCTAACTCCTGCAAAAGGGAGTTGAATGCAATTAAAAACAGTATTGAACTTTGTTATAATTACTGCAGATAAACTCCATGTTAACTGCTGTGATTTTAGTTGCTGATAGGGTGTTTTACTGGCCGTGAGAGCTCACCTTGGCCAGCAGATCTTCCTGGTCAGTGCTGATGCCAAAGCGTGGGATGCTGGAAGCTGCGACGCTGGAGCTGTGTGTGGGTTTCTTCACTCCACTGATCTGAGACATGGGCCGCTTTTTCTTCTCCTTCTCCTTGGTTGGTGGGGACATAATCTCCATATCATGTTGCTTCTCTGCAACACAGATTCATTTTTATAACTACATGCAATAATACAGCTCATAAATGAGCACTGAAAACCTGGGAAAAAATTTAATTTAAACCTGGAAATAAATGTTTAAAGTGTTTTAAGATTTAAAACAAAGAAACTTTATGATGTGAAATGATTTTGAGTCACTAACCAAATCTGAAGCAAATTTGTGACACTGGCCATTTTAGGTCAATATTTTCTGCTTCCATTGATGCAAAAATGCTCTTCATGCTCAAATTCTCATTCTTGATATTCTTAAATCATGCTGGATAACATGGATTTGAGGAGTCCATCCAAGCTTGAGCGAATGTTGTCTTTAAAGCAGTGTTGTTACTGTTAACTAAAACTAACTAAAAATGTTTTGGTAATTGTAATAAAGCTGAAATAAAATAAGATATAAATATTACATGGAAACGTTAAACAAACAAACAAAAAAAACTTTAATGAAAACTAGACAACCATTTGAAGTACAACAAAATGACACAAAAAAGAAAAATAGTAGAAAAGAAAAGAAAAAGAAAAGAAAAGAAAAAGTAAAAATATACAGTATATACAGTATATGTATTTATTTATTTATTTGTCCTCTAAAATTCATAATATTTTTGTGTTGTGCCAATAGTATAATCTGAAACATTTGTATTAAATTATTGTAAATTAAATTCAAATATAAGGATTTTCAATAGCTGATTGTACCTAAGAAGGTGCTGGAGATGAACTCTGAGACCTGGTTTCCTGACTTGCTAGTCTCTGACAATTGGGTTAGCTCTCGATTCAGCATCCTTTTGAACTGTAGAACAAGATACAACAAGAAAACATGTACACTTAGAAAATTAGCATCTCCAACCTGTATTTCATTTTAATAAATCCATACAATTGATTTTCCATACAATGCCCAATTGAATAAAAAAAAATTTATTCAACAGCATTTTTCTACAAATATGTGCATCATGTTTAATTAAGAAAAGTTAAGAGGTGAAACATCACACGACTTGCTCAGGTCTGAATATAGTTGCATGAGTGGTAGCAGCCAACTACAGGCATCCAAGATTAGGGGCTGGACCAAGCAGGGGGAGTGCCTTTCATCTGTGTAGTGCTATTATGTAATCATACACAAGGTTTCAGAATGAAACCCTTTCGACTGAGGCAGCAAAACGTACAGTAGTACTGTAGGAGCTACACACACACACACACACACACCCACACTGACATCCTTACACCAGCACTCTGCACCATCTATGATTTATAGAGTGTCAACAAGAGCATCCCTCCCAACTTCAGATAGAAACAATGCAAGAGCTTCTTCCCAGCATGATGCTGCCAAATGAAAGTGCAGAGCTGAACATGCAGAATCACAACACAAGCCTTACCTGAACATACATCCACGACAAAGAGAGCAAGTAACTGACGTCTGGCATTTCAGCACAAAATGAAGCTTGAACAAAACAGAAGCTCCCTCTGACCGATGCACATGCTACAGAAACGTTCTGTGATCCGGTCCAGATTGGCTGAGCTCCCCGGTTCCACAGCAGTCTAACGGTCCACAACTCATGTGGCGGCACTACAGAGCTCAGCCCAGCACTGGGAGCTCCAGCTGCCATGGGCTGCACCTGTGGCAGGCTGAGAGCGTGTGCCGCTGACTGGAGCAAGTTTGCATCGCTGCCGCATGCTCTGCTCTCCTACTCTGGCTGATTCATGTGTAAACATAGAGATCAGGCTCCTCCCAGCAGCCCCCTCTCTCCCTCCAGCAGGTAGCTCCCTACTCGCTGCCACTCACCAGCCAATCAGATGGGTTTTGCAACAGAGACTGGGTCAGGGGGAGGCATCTGATTGGCTTTTGGCTCCACAGCACATGCAGGGGCTGGATGGGGTGGATACAGGGGGCTGGGGCTGCACCATGTGCACTTGGTTTGAAGATGAAAAGCTTTAGGAGCCTCTTCATGCTTTGCATCCACTGTCATGTTGTTGCTGGTGTTTTATTAATACTTATGTTCAATTATTTGGGGACATTAAGATTTATGCATTAAATTAAGTGACAGTAAAGACATGTATAATGTTGCAAAAAAGGTTTCCACAAAAATATTAAGCAGCAATAATAACAGAAATGTTTCTTAAGCAACAAATCAGCATGTTAGAATGATTTCTGAAGGATCATGAGACACTGAAGACTGGAGTAATGATGCTAAAAATACAGCTTTGCCATCACAGGAATAAAGTTATTTTAAATTGTAATAATATTTCACAATATTAAAGGTGATGATCAAATAAATGCATCCTGGGTGAGCATAAGAGACTTCTTCCAAAAGTTACTTTTTTTACTGAACCAAAACCGTTAATGTACAATTCAGTAATTTCATTCATCTTCATTATTTTTCATAACATTAACTCATTATTACAAAGTACATACATGTACATTGAATATTTGATTATTTATAGAGTATTTACTTTACATTAATGAAAACTAAAAAAATAAATCATTAAAAATGCATCTCTCTAAATATGTTGCAGTTTAGCTCTGCCCATGACTTGCCATTCTTACCCGATCTAGTATGAAAATATGGCACTGCAAATTCTGATGACAAAAACGATTTAATTGATCTATAAAGTGCAGTATTTTTATTTTACTTTGAAATGTCTTTGATACTTTGATAGTCATATATATATATATATATATATATATATATATATATATATATATATATATATATATATATATATATATATATATATATATATTTCGCCTCTGCCAGAGCAGGGTGATTGCTGAACGGGTATTAGATACGTTAGTGAGAGTGAAAACACACAAACATGTGTGTGAAAGTATGTATCCGCATGCACGTGGCTTCTGTGTGGGTGGGCTAATCACACGTCACACAGGCAATGAAACCCCCAGCAGGAATGGAGGGAGACAGAGGGGGTGGGGGATCAGATTCATCCATGACTCCACTCTCATTCACATTTTTCAGCACACAATGGGGTCGGGGAGCGATTCAGAACATGCATGAATTCTGATGTGTAATTCATAAGGAGGCATGTTGAGTATTTGGCTGCTGTTTTCAGCAAGTGCTGATGAATTGAGTAAGATTGTTATTAGTGCTCAAGGCCCTGGGTGGCAATGGGGATATTTGAGGAATCATTTTAGAAGATCTACCTTGGTAGATGCCATCTCACTGACTGAGTGGCGTGTCTTGAGAGTCTCAAGCTGTTCGAGACACCAGTCCAGCTCATCCAGAGTCTCCACTGCCAGCTTCTGAAACGGCTCCTCTGCAAAATACAGTTCATATATTCATGACTACTGAAACAAGATCATCATCATATGTACTGTTTAGTTTTTCTACAAGAGTATATTGTCTAACCTGGTAGGCTTGTCTTGCACATGGATGGTGGGTAGTGTCCAGTGGACCTCCTGTAGAGATTTACAAGATCAAGTATGACTAAATAAGCATTTGAACAGGGATTACACAGTTTACTGGGACTGTAAAAGGGCTTACTTGCTCGGGACACGGTCTTGCTGATGGGTCAAAGCGGCAAAGTTGCTCCGCACAGTCCTCAAGCTGGCAAGGACCTATGGGAAGAACAATATTGTAGGTCCGTGCCAAAAGAAAACATCCTTAGTACTTTTCTTTCTTTTTTTAGTTATTCCAACTTACTTACAGCTTCATATTTTAGCATTGCAAAAATGAATGTATTCAGTTATCAAAACAAAATAGATACTTTCAGCACTTTTATATACATTATAAAAGGTATATTTATACAAAAACATACAGTTTATTAATAAATATAAATTTTATTATAAAATATATATTTTATGCTTTAACAAGAAATTACAATTTGGAAGTTGTAATATCTTATGCAGTTTTGTGCTTCACAAGTACATTAATCTTGTTTTACCAATGTTTAGATATTATTACTTTAAAACAAGATTAACACAGATGAATACAATTATTTTTCGAATGAGCAAGAGAGAATAAATGTCACATAAAGGTGAGCTAGTAAATAAAAAAATTAGCTTAAAACGCCTAGTTTGTCCTAAATTCTGCAGCTCTTTTGGAGTTTCAAAAGGACATGAAGGGTATCTGATTTCCAAAGCCATGCAGATTTCTCATCTGTCAGCATCCATATCGACAAATGCGGTATTGGATTCCTTGCCTGTTTTGTAAACTGAGTACAGTGGTGACGCAAATCCCACGTAAAGCAAGCTGCATAAGAGCGGAAGGGCTGTTCCCGCCAATGCCAAAGGCAGCACACTCCACTTACACAAAAAAGTCACTGCTGAATATTAGGAGATTAATCTCTCTTTAAAATATAGGGGGTGTAGGGTCAAACTGCCATGTTCCTTAAAAGAGTGGTCATTGGAAACCACATGACGCAAAGTCTCTAATTGCCTATTAATGTCAGACTATGGAAGCTTTTCATTTTCATGACCCACTCTACTACTAACCTGTGCAAATGGTGTAACTATCATGTCTTCTCCATGTCTGCAAGAGAAAAATACATTAACACATCACAAATCAAACTCAAAAATTACATACTGGAAAAGACAGCTCTTTAATCTCCCAATAATAAAAGGAGGCACATAAAATTACTTTAGGATCCGTGAAAAAGAATGACAAAGAGTTTAACTGTGGAGAATTAAGGATGTGGTTGGCTTCAGGTTACAGCACACCATCATTCAAAAGAGCAAGAGGACGGTAATACGCTTTTTATTAACATGCAGTTTGAATGGAAATAAAGAAAACAGCTCAGCACAAGGAAGGCACCTCAGACTCTCCAGTGGGATATTAGAAATCCTACATTAAAAGCTTATGGAAATACGTAATAAGAACATAGATGGGTTCAGCGTGGTTGGACAGGGTGTGTCATGCATGTGTATTTGAGGAGCAGCAGGAGACAAGCCAAACTAGGGAACACACTGGGAATTTCGCCTTTATTCATATATTCCAAAGCCTCTTTGGTGGCATGCCGATTGCTCATGGTGGTAGAGTACAGAGGGGAAGCTCTGAGGTTAGACTGGTCTTAGACACTAGGGTAGAGAACCGGTCTGGATCCTGTAATGGAGAAATGCGGGACAGCCCTTTCAAGTCAATATTTTTCTCTTCTCACCGATTAAGCCAGTTGACTTCCCAGTGCTTCAAACTCTCTTCCCTTTGAAAAGACAACAAGAGTTGGTGACCTGCGATTAATTAAGTACACTCGTTCACATCGTCCCAGCAGTTGGAGGTGGTTGTGTTCACCCTGTTAGTGTTTTGTTGGGGCGGTGTGAACCAGCCTTAAGGTGTTTCGATTTGGGCAACTAGCTTTGACGCAGAGTGGAAAAGTAAACTGCAGAAAAAAACAAGAATGTGGTGCCATTTTTCCAACTTTGTGAAATCCCTGCAAACCAGAGCTGACATGCAAGCGTGCTCAGATGGAAAGAACAGCTGGAAGTGGTAATAATAAGGAGTTTTTAAACAGGGCCTTGGATTTTCCAAAATGACCGAGCAATATGATTTGATGTAATACACTATTAAAATGGTGTGTCTTGGGAGAACTGTGTTTCAGACATAATCAACCAGCTGGAGTAAGCCACATCTGTTATGAGGCAACGTTTACAGTCCTAATTAACAGAACTCTTCCAGCCACAAAACACTGTAGCTGAAGTACACACTTGTGCAGCTTGTAACACGTGAAGCTTGCAGTGAATCAAACAACATGCACATGAAAACTGAGATCTTCAAAAGTTTGGGGTCTGTAAGATTTTTGTTTTTTGAAAGTAGTCACTTGTGCTCACCAAGGCAGCATTTATTTGATCAAAAATACAGTAAGAACAGTAATATTCTGAAATATTAGTACATTTCAAGTAAATGTTTTCTGTTTTAATATATTTTAAAATGTAATGTATTCCTGTGATGGCAAAAGTGAATTTGGAGCATCATTACTCCAGTCTTCAGTGTCACATGATCCTTTAGAAATCATTCTGACATGATGATTTGATGCTCATTAAATTATTATTAACAGTTCAAAACAGTTGTGCTGCCTAATATTTTTGTGGAAACCATGACTCTTTAGAAAATTCAAAAGAAGAGCATTTATTTAAAATAGAAATAATTATAAATGATTTTACTGTCACTTTTGATCAATTTAAAATAAAAATATCTTTAAAAAAATCTTACAACAAAACTTTTGAATGGACTTTTGAGTGTAAATGAAAAACAAGGTTATTTTATGAGATTTCTTGATGCATCATGGGGGTCCTGACATTTCTAGAGCTACAGTATATTAGGGGATCATGAATGAGACAAGTGATACTCACAGCTCACTGGCCGTGGATGAGTTTCGGGACATGCCCTTGGGTGAAAGGTCAAAGTCTGAATCAGAGCGATACAGGAAGGACTCTCGCCGCTGACTGTGAGGGAAATTGGCCTGCAGCACAAGGCCGGAGCCTGGACTGGCCTGGGACTCCAGAGGACTGCGGCCCACCGACAGCCCATTCTCAACATCAAAACTGAGGAAAGAGAAACAGAAAGAAAGGCAAACACAATTTACCTGGATGCAGTATTGGGTTTTGATTTGCCATTTTTTTTACACTCCTTTCAAATCAATTGTACCTAAATGTCGCCATACGCTCAACACACACCCTGTGCCAGTGACCTGAACTAGTATAGAAGGTCACTGAGACCTTGATAAAAATGGATACACAAAAATGTGAAGCAAGACACTCTCTTCCTGCATCATTCCAGATGTAAGCACTAGCCTTGTGGGTTAATATGACAGAGCTTGTCATAAAGTATATCACAGTCTCTGTGATCTCCATGACTTCAAACACAAGAATACTTTTCAATGCCTCACTAATACCAAGCCAGCAGATCTGACACTACATCACTGAAGAAAAAGAGATGGGGGTCCAAAAGTCTGAGACCACTAGTGAATACAGTTTTATACATTATATAATTATAACATATCGGCAAGCTGCATGAATTTCACAAGTTTGTGTAAAACCTGCCAATCATGTTAATAGGGGTACACCAATATTGAAATTTTGGCTGATATCGATAAGCTAAAAGGGTCCCACTTTATATTAAGTGGCTTTAACTAATATGTACTTACATCAAAAAACAAGTACATTGTGCTTGTGTTCTAACTGTATTACACTTTTTCTGCTATTGAGGTGGGATACGGGTAAGGTTAGGGATGGGTTTAGTTGTATGGGTTGGTTTAAGGGTGGATTAAGGGGTGGGAAGGGTCAACAGTGCAATTATAGATGTAATTCCGAAATTAATTACAGCTGTAATTGCATGCAGGTATTTTTAAAATATAAGTACAATGTAAAAACATGTATGTATACAATAAGTACATTGTATCAAATGATTAATTTAAATCTCAGAACATAGTAGTTAAAGCCACTTAATATAAAGTGGGACAGCTAAAGGTCATATTTTTGTTATGGCTGATAACTGATAAATGGTTGATATTATAAAACTACATTAAAACACAAAAATATGTGCATAAACAAAAATTATAGCTATAATTAATCATACAGATTTGTTACACAGAAACTCACTCTGGAACACTCTGGAAGAGATAGTGCTTTTAATTTAAAGTCGCCATTACATCAAAATTGGCAATTCTTATTTTTTATGCAATATTGTAGTGTTTATTATAAATGGTTTATCTGTGCACTTCATTATTTATTTATTTTTTAAATTCATGTGCTATCATAAACTTTAATCAAAAACATTAACCTTTCCTCCCCCCTCAAAACAACTTCTCTCCCTGTCATGTGCTATGGTGTGGGGCTATCGCTGTCTGTCTCGATTCTGCCTCCATTTTGTTACCAACACCAACTTCCACTGATCTAATTGAAGGATGAAATCAAGCCCCGCCCTACATTTTTTAATAATATCAGAAGCCATTTAACTTGGATATATGTCACAATAGGGAAAAAAGAACAATCACAACTTCCATTTACCAGTAGTAACTAATATGGTGCCAATATATTGTGCACCCAGCATGATTTGAGACGATCCAAAGAGCATCTTGTGCTTCAATAGAAGCAAAAACATCTGACCAGTTGTGTAAAGAATCACATGATCAGTCATAAATATACATTTGAGCAGTGACCCAGAAATAGTGCAGATTTTCAGAAAACATTAAAAAAGAAATCCTAAAAGGTTCTATTATTAAATTCCAGTTTTTTTTTATACACTGCTATATACAGCAACACTGGCAGAATATCAGAACAGCTACAGGATTCGACCTCATTCCACAGACAGATATAGTACGTCTGTTGTGGTGAAAGTGAATGAGAGAAATGCATTTGAGATTTCTTTCTCCTCTAAGCCACAGTCTGAGTGCAATGAATCTGTCTGTCTCAGTGACAGATTCAGGTTTGGTGGAGTGGGTAAGACCTCCTGAGACACAGAGGCAGCAAAGCTCTGAATGGGCTGCGTTCTTCAAGGTCAATGTGATGCAGGAATGCAAAGCTAAAAATAGCCTTGGCTCATTGACGTGGAAGCATGTGAGAGGCCTAAAAATAACCTCTTCAGGTAAAGCCAATTCCCAATCAAACTAGCACAAAATTGACAAACCATATATGGTCATTTCATTAATCAATAGTCCTGCCTCTGATGCGCCTGTTTACTAATGATCCATTGCTAATGAAGGTATTCATCTACAGTGTATTATTAGGTTAGTGTGAAGGAGAAAAACAACATTGACCAATGGCCTATTTTCTTTTTCTATATATGGGAGAGAAGGAAAAGCATTGCCTAAATTAATAAAAAAAAAAAACAATAAAAAAAACAACATTATTTATAGCCCCTGTTGTTCTAGTTCCAACACATAAAACTGCAGTTTGTTGATTAAGTTCCATTATGACCAAATGCACCACATAGTCAGCTTTTTAACACGTGCAATCTGCTTTATTAATCTTTTTATCTGCAAATCTTTAACAAGTCTCTGTATTGAATATTTCTTAAAGGAATGGTGCTTTGAATGTTATGTAACATTTATGTGGTCATCTACAACAGGGGTTTTAAAGACTTCCAAATATAAAATTGGGCAATTGTATACAATATATATATATATATATATATATATATATATATATATATATATATATATATATATATATATATATATATATATAGAGAGAGAGAGAGAGAGAGAGAGAGAGAGAGAGAGAGATTATTATTAATATTATACATTTTTACACATATTTTACACACTCAATCTGCATCTCTTCTGCATGTCCTCATTCACATCTTTCACAGATGTTGCATGAGGACAAGACGGATGTCTCTTACACTGTATTATATAATCAACCCGGTACACCCTATTCATGTGTCCACATACAGGAGCGAGAGACATATAGACAGAGCGAGAGAGAGAGAGCAGCAGCACTCTGAATGGACCAAAACACACATACACATTAGCGCATCTCTTTAAGTCACTCTACTGTACGTTCTGGCGTGAGGGGACACCGCATCCAGCTCTAAAAATACCTGTGCTTGGGGCAGAGGCTGTCGCTTCCACTTCGTTTCTGCTTCCGTCCCTCATCTTTACTGCTGTTTCTCCTATGGGTCCCTGTGCACACTCAGAGCGAGGCACTTCTGCTGCTATAAATAGCCCATCCCTGTGCGAGGGATCCGAGCAGAAGCGCTATATTTAGAGCTGCAGGTAGCCTCAGATTCTTCCCCCCATTCATGAATATTTATGGAGATTTCTACTGTGCTATTTTTGGCCCACACATCTATCCACCCACACATTTCCATGTTGCCATTTTAAGACATCCTCCGTCAAAGGGAATGTGGGAATTTCATCATTCAGTGAAGCTGTGTTTTTAATGCTGTTTTTATACTGCATGTGGAAACTACATCAGTGCATTGTGCATATCAGTAAGATACCACCAAAATTCAAATGTTTGATTTCTCTGATTATTATTATTGATGCAATATTGTATCAGTGCATTGAAGATGCACATCACACTGGAAATTAAAATAGAAATTTCCACATGGAAAATCTGTATTTATCTCACAGGTGAGATTGAGATCCTCCTAATCCTCATTTTGCCAAGTTCTTTGTGTTAGCGTTCAATAGCTACAGGTACATTTAGTCATCTAAATTTAACTGCATAAGATATATGATTAGTATCTCAGTTTTTTACTATACTAAAATTATACAGTTTTATACAGTATTATACAGTTTACATTTTTTAGTGAACTATCCCTTTAATAGTGTTCACATGCACTGTTATGACAATTGCCCACATCATCATTCCCACCAATGAGTCCAGACGGTTAAAGATGTGAAGTTAGATGAACGGGTCCTTGTTACCAGTCTTTGTGCTTGCAGTGCTGTGGAAAATAATGGGCTGTTTTTCTGGGAATATGATGCCTCCTGTGGCTCATGATAGAATAGGCATGTATGAAGCTGGCCTTTTCAGTCAAGACATGATGACAGTACAGAGTATGAGCCTTAATAGATATTCATCCTGACTATAACCAACTTAACTTAAAGATGATAATGATAATAATAATAATAGTAATAAGATGAGCTGGTTATAGCCACCCTCTGTCTTAAAACCCCCTGTGGTGAAAATCAAGTTTTTATTGTTCATGTGTCTATGTGGTGTTATTTGTGGTTGCTGAGTATTTTCTCAAAACTGCAGTGAACCAAAGACAGTCTCAAAAATGCGGTTTCAAGTTACTAGTGTTTCTGACATCACAAACTACCTTGTAACCAATCACATCAACATGTGGGCAGGCTTTAGCATATCATCATTACTATGCTGCTGGGTTATCCTGGTATATTTTTCTGTTGATATGAAAAATCATGTATATTTAGAAATATAGTGGGTAAATCATGTATATGATATATATTATGATGTTATGATGAACTATATGCCTTTCTCCACTGACGTTTTAAGTTGCTCAAAGCACATTGATAATGAGATGGTGAACGGGAACATGGTTTGGATAACATTAGCAACATATTATTAGCTGTTTGATAACATAGTCAATCAAAAGGCTAATCATATTTACTGTTATGTGCCCAACATTATAAAGAGCAATGCCATTGTGCAGCGTTAACTGTAATAACTTGTGTAAAGTTGACCGAGTCAATCTCTGAGCTGGTATTAGTGAGTGGAGGCGGGGCTAATTTGCATATTCATAGCATTTATTTTTTTCACAGGAAAAAACTTTGAAATGTCTTTTTGGTGATCAAAGATGAGTTTTACGGGATAAAATTATTGACTACAGGGGGGCTTTAAGGATCATATGTGACCCATGCTAGCAAAAGTATATAACTGTGTATGTGACAAATGTGACAAATAAAACTCTTGAATCTTGAAAGGAGTCGAATGCGCACAGGATCATTTCGAGCTACAGATTTTGAGGTTTATTAGTTCATTAGTTAAAATTAGTTCCAATGCTCCAAATAGCAATTAAACATCTCAAAGTATCTTTATTTGTATGTTTTTGGAGAGGAGTACCTTTCCCTTGTCCGCTGACTGACAGATCCGACGTGCGTACACAGAATTACAGTATTTCAAAATATCTGTATTGGCGAGGATTCACGCAAACATTATCTGTATTGTCTTAAATGAACGTTTGGTTAACTGTTTTGGAAAAAAATCTGATGTGTTACATTATTTTAGATCCGTGCGGTACAGTAGGTCTTGATACATAGGCTGTCTGTTTCATTATTGTTAATCAAACAATTGTGGTATCATGGAAAAAAAGTTGAATATATATTTTTCCTATAGATATTTGGTGTTGATTTGGTGTGCATCAAATTTGGTGTTATTACCAGGGATTTTAAGGTATAGTTGCTAGGTGGATTTTGTTTGCGAACCTTCAGAAAACTTTAACTTGATTTTTTGACCAAGTTGGGTTGAAAATGGACTAACCCAGCAATTGGGTTGTTTTAACTCAGTAAATGGGTTGTTTCAACCCAGCGGATGGGTTACATTTTTGCTTAAAACCACCCAATCGCTGGTTTAGTCCATTTTCAACCCAACTTGGGGTGTTTTTAACCCAGCATTTTTAGAGTGTATGATATAATACTTGTGCTATTTTCTTATGATATAATAATAATAATAATAATAATAATAATAATAATATGAACACTACTACTACTAATAATAATAATAATAATAAATTAATACAATATTAAAACAATATTATAAAACAAAAGCTATGAACAATTCTATAGTAGTAGTATCATTGATCAGTCTGTAGACATAAACAACTGTGTCAAACAACTATAAAATCCACTGCAGCTGAATTTAAAGTTTAATTATTTCTGGAAACAGGTTTCAGGATGTTAAATTTGGTGTTCTAGAGCTTTACATAAACAAAGCATTGAGAATTAAACAGGTGAGTGCTACTGTAATCAGTCAATTTCAAAAGCTAGGAAAACATTCGACTTTAAAATAATTAGCTAGTACAATTAAATGTGGGAACTTTTCCATTTTTACTCAAGCATGTTTTTGGCTTGAGTACAAGTCTGACACTGTACCATTTTACACAGGAACAGGTTGAAATTGATTCTAAGTGGAGGCCAACTCGCTACAAAGGCTTTGAGCAGAATCTTTCAGACGTTTAAAGAGCACCTCCAGTGAGAGGAGTAAAAGAGCTGTTACTAAATCCTCTACAGTCGTATGACATGCTGCATGTTGACTGTCAGTATCTAAACACTTGACACCCAGCATGCGTCACGAGACACTGGTGCTACGTCAGTCCTAATCCGGGCACATTACCAACCCAGCCTGCATATCCCACCAGGGTCCTAGCCTACACTAGCCTAATTGCAGAACAATCATTAATCTACAGTCAAAACATCTTACGAAAAGCAAGAAAGCCGGCCCCACATTGAGGCATGTTTGTTTATATGCTTTAATGCAGCATTTTATGTAAAGACAAGCAGAATAGAGGCGGAGCCACGAGTTCATATGAATCTTTTGTAGTCGTTTAGTCTCATAGTTGAATAACCAGTCCACTGGGATAAAGCCAGAAGGCTGTTCATCCTGTTCCTCTCTCCATTGTTTCCAATCAACAAGAAAAAATGGCATTTAAGAGAGCCACAACATCACATGACGTCAATGAACACCCAGGGGCCCGGACATACATGAACATACCACAGGAGATTTGGAAGACAGCTGTTGCCTTACAAATAAAATGGTTGCACAACACCAAAAGTTGAACATGAGAGCGATGTAATGAGATAAAAAGCACAGTTAACCACAAGTGAACATGCATTTGAGTTCTAAAAAGACCCTTCTTGGTGCTTCACGTTGAGATTGAAGTCCCACAGAAGCACAACGGGAGACGTTACCGATCTGATGAGGTGGTTAATTACAGGGTCATCCAGCAGGTCACATACTCGTGCGTAGACACTGCGGGCAGAGGATGTGTCCTCGATTGTTTAATCACCGTTTCTGTGCATGCTGCCTTTTCCTAATTGTGCACATAAAATGTGGAGCACATCCATACCGGTAAGAGCCGCAGAGATTGTATAAAGATTTCTGAGGCACAATAGGGTGCACAGAGAGAGAGAGGGAGAGGGAGGTAGTGCTGTGATCTCAGCTTTCCACTGAACATTTATGGTCAAGATTAAAAATAAGCTTGGTTTGTCTCTGATTTAGACTGACATTTTAAAACATGAGTGGGGGTTAGCCAGAATTAAGTCATAGACATTTGAAGGCGCATTACACAGATATTTCCACATACATTTTCCTGCTCAAAAGCAAACTGGTGGTGACTTTAAAATATGTCCATGTTACAGAAAAGAGTGCTTCCGATCACAAAAAACGACCCTTGTTATAGTTAGTGCAAATACACTTAATGTGGGCACATTCAGCCCTGTTAATTACCTGTTAATGCAATAAAATTAGCTGTCTGCAAATTATATTTTTCTACTTTAACATTTACTTTCATTGGTGTATGCTAATTTAGTTCAGCATAAAATAATATATTAATGCACTACCCTTCAAAAAGGTTAAGAATTTTGAAATGTTACACTTTAAAACAACCGTTATCTATTTGAATATATTATAAAACGTAATTCCATCCTGTGATGTTTCAGCAGTAATTTCACCATTGCTCAGTGTCACATGATCTTTCAGAAATCATTCTAATATGGTGTATAATTTGACATTCAAGAAACATTTCATATTATTATCAATGTTGAAATCAACCATTTTTTCGGGATCATTTGATGAATAGAAAGTTCGAAAGAACAGCATTTCTTTGAAAGGGAATTACAAGTAAAAAGATTCCTTGCTGAATAAAAGGATTCATTTCTTTAGAAACAAAAAACTAAACTTTTGAACAGTATTTTATTTCTGACTAATATTAAATATTTGATTTGCATGCTACCACACGAAGCACACTGTTTGCAGTGTGTACAATCCTGCATAAAAAACACTACATTTGTAAATCAACTCATGTGTCTTTTAACAACATTTTGTAATTTTACAAATTAGCATTTTACTTTTTAGCAATAAAATTATAAAAAAAAAAAAAAAAATACATAACGAGAAGAGGATTTTTATATGAGTAATATCCTTTAAAAATGTAGAGGAAAATACATGCCGGCCCATGCATCATGCCAGACCATCACTACAAACAGAGTTAACGAAGTGCATCAGATTTTCCATGCAGGGTCTGTGACGGAGCACTTCTGTGAACACAGCAGAGGGTCTCTCAGAGGGCACGGATGGGGCTCAGTCTGTTATCCTAGGATCATTTTGTGACCATAAGAAAACAACAGAACAGCAGTGCAAAATGCCCAGAGCAAAACATACATTATGAAAGTAATCTAAAGTGATGGGAAAGTTAATCAAAAATAGTCATACTATGGAGAAAAGAGATCTGATATAGCCTTAGAGACACACTAAAATCACACGATAACAGTCGGATTCAGAGACAGCTACAGGTAATACTGTGAACCATGTCCATACAAAAGAGCTATATGACCCCATGTGTTTTAGACAACACTAGCGTCGTTTTGTAATAGGTTGACTTAAACTGAAAATAGCTGTATCTCTTGGGGGTGAAAGTAATCCCATGTGACACATTTCACTTAAAAAAAATAAATAAATAAAAAAAGCAAGAAGAATGAGCTGCAGATGTTCAGATGATTGCAATCTAACACCGCCAAGACACCGGCCAAGAGGGAGACAAATGGATATTCTCAAAGAATGTTTTACAGAAAACCTCTCTAATAAAGATTAAGAAAACACTAACACAGTTCAGCATATTCATTACAGAGCAATATTCTGTCAGGTCACACAATTCAGCAGCACAAGGCCAAGCGCTTAGATAATAACTTTAATGTGCTCCAACCATACCGTTGCGATTAGTAGTGTTGCCTTTACCTCTCCGCTAACATTTAACGGCAGAAGACGTGGCACTCCCAGCCTCCAGTGACTATAATCCGCTAAGTCCCATAAATCATTTTTCTGGACATGAGGCTCTAGAAAATATGTTGAACAGTTGACAAATGGTTTACAACCGTTTACAGATCCTGACAATCTACACAAGAAGGAATTACGAGCAGAAGCAGATGTCTGCACACACTATGTCCTAATGAGTGATACATTTAAACATTAGGGGCTTTTTGGTAAACGCCACGTTTTAGTTGAACTTTGATATTTGAATGATTCTAATGACCAGTTTTACAAACAGCAACGTAACAAAATAGCCTACAAAACTGATGTTTCGTAAAGCTCGCAATGTTTAGTCCTGTGTGAATTTCACCCAATCTCCTAAGGATGAAAGGCTGTTTCTAACTCAAAGTTTAAGTTTAAAACAAGTAACAAAGTCAGAATTCTGAAAAATAGTCAATCAGTTAAAATTAAAAGTCATAATGTGCAATTGGTATAAATAAAAACCGCAGCTAGAAGATGTGCTTGTGCGTTATATAAAGCCAAAGTATCATGTAATTTAATGGCTTCAGATTAACCAAGGTTGTGCGTGTTCTTAAAATCTGAATCAATATTTCAGAACTAGCTTTTGCATGGTACAATATACAGCACCTCAGTAATATGCTCCCTTAAGTTTCCAGTTTCTGTACTTTATCTGATAAACCAAGACACAGCCTAAGAAAATAAATGTTGGAAAAACTGGAAAAGATACCTCTTTTATCTGTAATCCTGCTGTCAACACTGACATTGATGGCTATGCAAGTGGGAAATGTGTGTGTGTGTGTGCGTGTGTGTGTCCAAAAGAAGTGTACTATATCAGACTAGGTCTGCGCAGCCTGGCTGATACTGTGGGAGGACAGAGGCTTCATGGTTCACTTTAAATCAAAAACCCCTCTGACTAAAGCAGATTTCCTCTTTATTTCATAAATCCCATACTTCCCTAATAAAATTACTATTCTACCAGCACATAGCACATTGTGTCTCGTAATTTTTTCTGTGGATGGCCACGAAGAAAATTACGATTATATGGTGGCCTTTTTCTATATCCAATATACAAGAAAATCCTGCCAAACATTCACAGAAACCTTTATTTCTTCATGTCGGGCTCTATCTGAAAGTATTTTTATTTGAATAATAACTGTTGTGCAGCTGTACAAATGCACACGGAAACACCACTGTTTTAAAGTTGAAATGTTTTTTTTTTCTTTACTTTTGCTGGGTCAATATTAAAAAGGAGTTATAAAATAAGCCATCTGTATGTTGATTTCCATGAAAAGTGTCAACACTGTACTGCCACAGCTTTGCTCTGTTTGTTTCAGCATCCCTTCACAGCAACGCTGACTCAACCAGTGGTGTGAGTTGAGACGTTTTGTTTGTCTGACCGACGGCAAATAGGGGGAGCATTTAGGAAACCTGTTTGAAAACAGTTGTTATTTTTGCAGTTCCTTTTGGTAGCGATAATGCAGTAGAAAATACATTTCAGCTTCAACTTCTGCAACAATCCACACGCATAGTCCTGGTAATGTTACAGACGAAGAGAAGACTGAATTCCTCAGCTATTTTTTTTCATTGAATTTTTTTATATATTTCTTAATCCTATTGGTTAATGATTTACAGAGAAAATCATCAGAAAAGTCCTCATGATTTTAGATGAATTAGAGGTGTTATATGCTAGATGTTCTCAGTGAAACAGTAAGCAGGGCTGTTCGGCATTTGGTGCAACAGTTACAGATGAACTGATTTCCAGACTGTGATACAATAAACGCAAAAGCAGAGAACTCTCACAATCACTGATTGCGCACACAGAGTAATGCAAAACCCTGGAAGAATAACTGCTCATTTATCATAGCGCTTTACTGCCATCAGGCTGAAGAGAACTAGTAGATCTTGTCTGAGGCCGTCTGAAAAGAGTTTCCATGGGTCAGAGCATATCAACAGGTTATTCCATGGACATAGTAGAAGATTTATCAGCCAAACCACATGACAATCTGTCTCTTTCTCTATACCAGGTGTAAAGAAAAAAATACATTTATCAATACAACACAAACGTGCAAAACAAGCACACCTAATTTTGATTTTCAACAGCCTTAGATTGAAGTGTTTTAAAATATACAGTGGGGTCTAGGATTATAATCTAATTTAAACCTGACAAAACAAATAGGATTTTGAAAAAATAAAAAGAAGAAATATATTAGATTTAAAATATGAAATATTTAAGATTCTGCAGTATTTCTCAGTCACTAATCAAGTAATTAAATGTGTGCTATTGATCATATGACTCTTTGTACAGATGGTCAGGTGTTCTTGCTTCTATTAAAGCTCAAGATGCTTTGGATCATCTCAAGTCATTCTGAAAAACATGATCATCAACTTGTGGAGTTCATGCAGCTCCACTGCTACTGTCGTTAAAGCAAAAGAGAGACAAACCAAAAAAAAAAAAAAAAAAAAATGTTTTCCTCTATTTCCTCCCTATTCTAGTTTATGCTACTCCAAGCATTGTCCAAAACTTAGTATTTCAGGACCTTTTTGTGATTATTCGCCTCTTCATGATGGATCGCTTCCTGTATTCCTCAGCTGTAAGTCGCTTTGGATAAACGCGTCTGCTAAATAAATTTATGTAAATGTAAACTAAATATTGAGACATTCGGATATAAATGTTAATATTTAAATTTATCTTTCACTGAAATTGTTATTCTGATAACATAAACTGTGAGGAACAAAGTTACATTTATAAGCATTTTCACTATTTAGTCTCAGACTTTTTGACCGTAATGTTGACTAGAATCATATATATAAATCAAGTTTATTACCGCCTGCGTTTCTGCACAATGTCGATGGGTCTGTTGACAGCACATGGGGATCCATATAAATTCCAGTTCCGTGGCTTTAATGCCCGGTCAGCTGAGAAAGAGTATCCACAGTTTGCCGGTACGCTCATCTTGCCGGCACACTCTTCCAGTGATGTCTCTCACGTAATTCCTTTACACAAATCCCCTAAATATACTTTCTTTTCACTCTTTTTAGGTAAACATTGTTCGTGGATCAAAATGACTCCTCATTGCCTCTGCTTAATAGTTACATCTCAACTGAAAATCTGAAGGAAAAGGAGAAAAAGCAAAGCATGTTATCAGCTCTCACGTCCTCTGTGACACCTCTGCGAGTAAACAGGGATGTGAGCTTGAGTGACGAGCCTTGTCAAAACCCATGCTTCAGTCTGAAAGCATGTGTACAACTTAAATAGATGCTCAGGCAGCATTTACACATGGATCTTCTACTCGGTCAGCTCCAGTCTAACTTCTCATGTAGATCCCTTTAAGTGAAGGTACCTCAAGCTTCTGTCCTACTCTGCTTCTGTGTGGTAGCTGGAATCATGTAGGAGAGTCTGTGCCATATTTTAGCTAGACTCTTTGGCCCACTGCTGTCCCATGGCTGGAGCTCGCCTTACTCTGAGATCACGCTCAAGAAAGAGGGTGGGACCAAAGAAAGCATAGTTCCTGCCTCCTTGAGTCGTTAACTCTTTCTTGCTCTGTCTGCAGCTGCTTAAAGGTGCTGAGTTATATAAAAATAAAGAAAAATGAAACAAAAATAGATAGAAATTAAAATAGACTTTCATTGCAAAGACAGTCTTCTATTTGGGAGCTATACTGGAATCTTGCCTAGATACAGATGCAGACACAACATCTTAACATCAGTGCTCATGCACTAAGATAATAAACAATCCAGAAAGCCATAGATCATCCACAGCTGTTAAAAGTCACCATGTAATCATATTTTTATTATGGAATACTGCAGTATTTATTATAAATGATTTGTCGGTGCTCATAATTTTTTTTTTTTTTAATTCATGTGCCCTTGTAACCTTGGATTAAAATAACTTTCCCTCTCTCTTGCAGTGACATCACTTCTTTCCTTTAATGTTGTTTACTGGCACGAGGGAGGGACAACCTGTCACTCACATGACATCACAGCAACAGCAAACCACAATCGTCCAATAAATTCCTGATGGACAAAATCAAGTCCCGACCTCATGATTGGGAAGCTGATTCTAGCAGATACACATCGCGAGGGAAGAAAAGACTATTTCAACTTCCATTTCATGCCGACTTTTATCTGGCCATCTGGCCAGGTTGACTCTTACCTCCAGTCACAAATGTGAAACCAAAGACTTTAAGGCAAGAAAAAAGTCAGGTCTATTTCTTCCCCTCAAGCGAGGATCTACAGTGAAACCCGAGATAACAATAGAAAAACTGCTATTACTGCCAAGAATTGAAAGAGACATGCACATAACTTCCTGAGCTGATATTTACATGCTAGTCTAGGCAATTTTGGAGAGGCTAGTAATAGCAAGCTAGCATTGAAAACGTATCATAAACGCACACAGCAGATTCAGCAAAGCGTCAGGAGAAATGCCGTTAAATTACCTCATGTCTCAAAGCACATAACATTACAATAATAATGAACGTAAACAACTTACAGAGCTCTTACTGGTACCACCTGACTGCTGCAGATTAATTTCGGGGTTGATCATATTAACATAGAAACGCATAAATCCGAGTCCGAGATGTGCTAGCAGGGTGCGCAGAGGTATGGAAATACACTGACAGGCAGGTAGGACATCGTATCATTGCATTCGGATCGCATGAAAATGTTTTGGTCCTGAGACTTCCACAGAAGATATATAGGACACGTTTCCACCACAGAAACTTTCCCCAGGTACTAGGGAATTTGGGGTGGTACTACGTGTGTTTCGACCGCAGGAACAAGGGTCTAAATGAAGTTCTGGGTAAACATTTCCCCCTCAGAATGTCCCTGCTTGCCAGGTAGTACTTTTTCAAAGTTCAGGAACTTTCAGGGGTGGGACTTGGCCGCTGAACATGCTGATTGGTTGAGTTCAGGCAGCATTTTGATTGGCTGACTCTACGCAGCATTTTATTTTGTGCGCAGTCCTACGTCACCGGACTAATCTTCACGGTACTTTAGACCACAATGGAAACGCAACAGGTCTGGGGCATCCAATTACTTGAGACCAGCTTATGATGAGTACTGAAATGTTTACCTCAAACAAAGTGGTTTAACTGGTTTCTCTGTTGTAAAACAATTGTTTGCAGTGACCGCAAAATAAACAAGTGGTATAGAAATCACGTCCATGGCTTCTCGTGGTCCTTTTTCTTTTCCCAGTAATGATAACACTCCCAGCATGACCTCAGAAAGGTATGCGATTATTTAGACCAGGGGTTCTCAGGTACAGCTCTTGAAGTCCACTTTCCTGCAGAGTTTAGCTTCAACCCAGATCACACTAATCTGCCTATAACTTTCTAGTAATCTTGAAGACCTTGATAAACATGTTTAACTGTGTTTGCTTAGAGTTGGAGTGAACTCTGCAGGAAAGTGGACTTCAAGTGCCAGAGTTTATAACCCTTGATTTACATTACAGCATCTTTACATTATAAACATATTTATTATTAAACATGTTAAGTTTCCCGCTCTAATTATTTAAATATCATTTGCGAACAAATTATATTGTCTGATAAAACAATGATTCCACTCAAACCACTTAAACTGCCAGGATGTAGTTGTTTCTCTATGCTAATGATTTGGACAACATGAGGGCTGATAAAGATCTTTGGCTAAAGCAAATGGCCTTGTTTGGACTATCTACATGTTTCAGTCAGAACAGTCTGTTAGGATGTCATAATCATGACTCAAAAAAGGATGATGGGCAAACTGGAGAATGCATGTTTTAGCACTCCAATATTGAAAATAACAGAAGGCCGTAGATCATCCATCAAAGAGCAGCCAATTGCAGGTTTTGTGTTGATTTAAGAGAAAGTTTTAGAAAATACATATTTCATGAGGTTTTTGACTGTTTGGAATCTTCTTTTAAAATATGATATCCAAGGATAAATTCCAACTCAAAACTATCCAGTTTAATAAACCCGACAAAGAGATTCATGACATTGATGCTTTGGCTCTTTAAATTAAATGTTAAATAACCGAACAAAACTGAATGATCAGGTGCTGTGTGTTGATAATGTCAGTATGACAAAGTGCTGTGTGTTGATAATGTCAGTATGACAACATATGTAGTTAGGATTTTCTAAGAATTAATCAAATATTTTTCCACAACACAATGAATTACCAATTACTGTGACGGATCGAAACCCAACGTAAAAATTAAAGTTTCTTAACAGATTACCGTACGAGGAATGAAAGTCCCGAGGTCAAGATGATATGTCTAAAGTGAAGTATTATTCTTGGCTCTGTAGCGTAGTGAAAAATTCTCTGGTGCTCACCTCAGTTCTCTTTTTTTTTTATTACTCTGTTATAATGTGAGTGTTCAGAGTCAGACTTTAAGTCAGTGTCCTGGAACTCTATCAGCTTCAGATAGGAAACAGACTTCAGTTTTTATACCTGGCAAATGTCTCTGAAGTGCTGGTACAGATTCTTTGCTCTTTTTCAGTTTTTGTCTCTTAATCTATGCACAGAACAAAAACAAAAAAAAAAACATAAATTACCTTTAATTTGTTTTACTTTTAAATTGTAACTTTTAAAATATTTCATTATTTCAAACAAATGGAGTTTTTTTACTTTCTAATCACTAAAGAATCCTGACACATGATTTCCACAAAAATATAAGCAGCACGACTGATTTTAACATTAATAATAATAAGAAATGTTTCTTGAGCAGCAAATCAGCATATTAGAATGATTTTTTTAAGGATCATGTGACACTGAAGTCTGGAATAATGATGTTGAAAATTCAGCTTTGCCATCACAGGAATAAATAAAATTTTAAAATCTATTAAAATAGAAAACTGATATTTTAAATTGTAATCATATTTCAAAATATCACTTTTTTACTGTTATTTATCAAATACACTCACCTAAAGGATTATTAGGAACACCTGTTCAGTTTCTCATTAATGCAATTATCTAATCAACCAATCACATGGCAGTTGCTTCAATGCATTTAGGGGTGTGGTCCTGGTCAAGACAATCTCCTGAACTCCAAACTGAATGTCAGAATGGGAAAGAAAGGTGATTTAAGCAATTTTGAGCGTGGCATGGTTGTTGGTGCCAGACGGGCCGGTCTGAGTATTTCACAATCTGCTCAGTTACTGGGATTTTCACGCACAACCATTTCTAGGGTTTACAAAGAAAGGTGTGAAAAGGGAAAAACATCCAGTATGCAGCAGTCCTGTGGTCGAAAATGCCTTGTTGACGCTAGAGGTCAGAGGATAATAGGCCGACTGATTCAAGCTGATAGAAGAGCAACTTTGACTGAAATAACCAGTTGTTACAACCAAGGTATGCAGCAAAGCATTTGTGAAGCCACAACATGCACAACCTTGAGGCGGATGGGCTACAACAGCAGAAGACCCCACCGGGTACCACTCATCTCCACTACAAATAGGAAAAAGAGCTCCTATTTGTAGTGGAGCTCACCAAAGCTCACCAAAATTGGACAGTTGAAGACTGGAAAAATGTTGCCTGGTCTGATGAGTCTCGATTTCTGTTGAGACATTCAGATGGTAGAGTCAGAATTTGGCGTAAACAGAATGAGAACATGGATCCATCATGCCTTGTTACCACTGTGCAGGCTGGTGGTGGTGGTGTAATGGTGTGGGGGATGTTTTCTTGGCACACTTTAGGCCCCTTAGTGCCAATTGGACATCGTTTAAATGCCACGGCCTACCTGAGCATTGTTTCTGACCATGTCCATCCCTTTATGACCACCATGTACCCATTCTCTGATGGCTACTTCCAGCAGGATAATGCACCATGTCACAAAGCTCGAATCATTTCAAATTGGTTTCTTGAACATGACAATGAGTTCACTGTACTAAAATGGCCCCCACAGTCACCAGATCTCAACCCAATAGAGCATCTTTGGGATGTGGTGGAACGGGAGCTTCGTGCCCTGGATGTGCATCCCACAAATCTCCATCAACTGCAAGATGCTATCCTATCAATATGGGCCAACATTTCTAAAGAATGCTTTCAGCACCTTGTTGAATCAATGCCACGTAGAATTAAGGCAGTTCTGAAGGCGAAAGGGGGTCAAACACAGTATTAGTATGGTGTTCCTAATAATCCTTTAGGTGAGTGTAAATGTATTAACTAGTCAGACAAGCTTGGCCCTGCTTTTGTACTGACTCTATCTTTTTGTTTTGCTTTGGCTTAATTTCATAAGTTCACCTCTACATGAACCTGAACTGACTGAATAACTGAGCTTCTGCCAGTTGTCGGTAACCATTGACAACATTCTTCAAAATATCTTCTTTTGAGTTTAACAGGAAAGAAACTCATACAGGTTTGGAACAACTTGAGAATGATGACAGAATTTTCATTTTTGGGTGAGCTATCCCTGTAACAGCACTATCCGTGGGCAAACAAAATGTTTTTTTGCCAGGACTGAGACTCAGAGGATGCATGAATCTCCAGCCAGACGTCATAGCAGGCATGAAGCATCACTGTGTTGACATCACAGGCTTGTCACACTGTGATGCTTGGCTAACAGCGCGTCTGGCTGGCAGCTGAAAGCGTCGAGGCTCGAGACTAAATTCCTGTGATAAAATTGTGCTAAGGATCAGAAAAGCATTGCCAAAAAAGAGAATTATCCACAAAATGGTCTGTGAAAAAATTGTGTGATTTTAGCTATGCTCATAATTCTAAGGTGAGGATGCCTTGTGAAACTATAGAAAACATAGTCTAATAAGCCAATATTTCAACTGGTCTTGAGCTAGGAAATGTATAAATTGCAGCGTAGATCTGTTATTAGTACTGCAAGTTTTATTGGATTTTTGTAACAGGCAAACATGCAAATGGACTTTCACTCGTTCATAATGTGATGCATTTGCATGCATTAGACCACTGCATCCCCTGCTGGTGAGGCATGAACTACACTTAGCAATCTGGAAGACCACATATAGTTTAAACCAACACACACACACACACACACACACACACACACACACACACACACACACACACACACACACACACACACACACACACACTTTAAGAATATGAATACTGATAAATAAACAGTATAAGGTAAGGCAATAAAATAGCTGTCCCAAACTAGTTTTTTGTTAATACAATACATTTAGTAAGCTGGTATGAGCCACCACAGTCATTTATACAAAAAATGAAAATAAAGTGGCACAAGTGAAAAAAATTTGGGGTTACAGAAACAACATTTACCATGTAAACATGACCTGTTAATGAAATAGGGAAACTGCTCCTGATAAATAAACATGCATGCAAATCCTTCCAAGCTAACACACGTTGCATGCTCATAATTTATTTTGCGCTTTATTTATAATTAAGTGAAAAACAGCTTGCACTGCTGCATTTGCGAGTGCAATTGAAGAGTAACAGGACAAGAAAGTTTGAAGTTTGTTTTTATGATCTGAGACTTTTTTTTTCCATAAGTTACGAAAACAAAGTTAGAATAATGAATGAAGATAGAATAAAGATATCCCAGTGAAATGAATACAATGAGGTCCTTACAAAAGGTAGCCTACTGTATTTTTACAGCTTGTTTATAATTAGTTTATAATAGCAATATATAATAAATAAATACATTTAACCTACAGGACAAATTTAAATTCCATTTAAAAATATGACAATGGCCAAAAGGATTCGAAAAATCTAATAAGATCCTACAAGACAAACCGGGATGACACTGACATCCCGTCAACATCTCATCTAACCGCAGATACTGAATCAGGCAACGCGCTTTTCTCAGGAATTCTGTACTTTAAGTGTCAACAGCTTTCATGCATAAATGTTTTGCATTAGAAAAACTTGGAATTGCGTTTGTTGATGTTTCTTTGCACACTCCGCGACCTACCAGTTGAGAAACTGTTCATGAGTTCTGCCCTCACTCCCCATCTTTTAAAGGGGTTACAGTACAGCAAAGATACTAAGATAGTGATACATTAATTGTGTCAAATGGTATTAATGCATGTAGGCCACCATTGCATATACTTGGTACCTCAATGTACTGCACAAGAATACTATGGTATTAGCATGGTACATGTCCAAAAAACATAGTATTACCATAGTACCATATGAAAAACAAAACAAAACTAGGGAAATAACATCTAAACATCTTAAACAAGCCTTCTATCTGGTTTTAGAGATACTTTTCAGCTAAACCAGTTGAGCACCAGGCTTGGAGACCAGCTAAGACCACCAAACCATCTTAGGCAAGTTCAAGACGGAATGGATCACCTTTGAATCTGGAGTATAAACTGCACTGCTGATAATACTAGGTCCACAAACAAAGTATTACTTCAAATAATCTGACATGTGATTTTCGCAGTAACATCATTTTACCAGTAGATGTCACCAGCCTATAACCTAAGAGCACTGTAACACTAACCAAAAACAGCAAAGTATAAAAAAAACTGGTCTGACAGCTTCTATTAGATTGCTGTTTTTTTAACTGAGAAAGGGCAGACGGGTTGGCAGGGTTTCCAGCATTAGTGAGAGAGGCTGACTGATCAATGAGCGGTGGGAGTCATTGGGGAAAGCAGCCATGCTGAAAATATGGAGCAGAACAGTGACGCAGAGCGACTCCAGTCACAGCATCAGCGCCTATCGACTATTCTGAGCTCTGAGGTTTTATTTTTGGGTCCGCTGGTTACTGACACTGTTGTCCTGTTTTTGGTTCACCTTACTTGACTTTCTCTTTCGACATCCGTTTGGAACAACTCAACATGGTTCTACTCTAATATGTGATGCGATGTCAAAGTTATTTGCCGAACCAGTGCAATTAAGAAGCTGAAACCACCACTACTTTAAGAGTTTAGAAAAAGTCTTTCTGTCTTTCCCAATCATTCTGAGTTTTCACTCAGTTTAGCATTGTCAGACAGTGACAGTCTTAGACACACAGAATGTGTTTTGTGCATTCATTTACATTTACATTTATGCATTTGGCAGACGCTTTTATCCAAAGCAATTTACATTGCATTCAAGGTACATTTTTACATTTTGTCAGTTCTTGCTTTCCCTGGGAAACGAACCCATGACCTTGGCGTAGCTAGTGCAACGCTATTATTGTTTGAGCTACAGGAAAGCTCTTGGGTGCATTCCCTGTAGATGCACCCAAATTCATGTATGTATGCACTATTCTATGCTGTTTTGTAGTATAAATAGTATGAGAAGTGCATTCCCACAAAATCCCAAAAGGAAACGTGCACTTTAACCGAACAAATGAAGTGTGGGATGTTGGACACTTTATGCACTCAACTGTCTTTAATTATGGAGCGGATGGGAAGGGGATATCAGACACCAATGTTGAATGACAAAATAATCTTATACATTTCGCACACCACACGATTGAGTACATAGTGCATAGTGTAAGTACATAGTGTTTATAGTATGACATTTGGGACACAACTGAAGTGTGGAATGTTATACAATCAACTGTCACAGCTTTAATTATGTAGTGGAGGGGAAAGGGCTATCAGATTCAGTTGTTGAATGAAAAAATTCATCCACTACATGGTTGAGTACGTAGTGCAGTGTGTATAATGTGTCATTTGGGACACACAACTATTGTTTTCCCCTCTTTGTAAACATGCACAAGACGAACATGTTTGACAACTGACTCGCACCTCACGTCTTTTGCAGCGCTCAAGTAAAAAGAAGGGTAACACTTTAGAATAATGGTCATTAGTTAGCTACATTAGTTAGCATGAACTAATAATGAACTGCACTTATAAAGCATTTATTAATCTTTGTTAATGTTTTTTTACTAATGCATTATTAAAATCTTGTTAACATTAGTTAATGCACTGTGAACTAACATGAACAAACCATGAACAGCTGGACTTTTATTAACTAACATTAACAAAGATGAACAAATACAGTATGGTGGCTCATGCAGCTCATGGTTAGTTAATACATTAACTAATGTTAACTAATGACCATTATTCTAAAGTGTTACCAAAAGAAGTTCAATTATTAAAAAATAAGCCGCTGGACTTTAATGTTGTTTCATTCTGTCCGGCGTCTCACATTTAAATACAGTCGATATTGAACCAGATATCTTAAACTTAGTGAAAAGAATATGCCGTGAAAATATCTTTCCACACTTAGTCATAGTCTGATACTGCTTTTATACAACAGCTCAGTAAACAAAGTTAATATTGAGTGCCTTGCTCAATTTTCTGTTTTTGCTCCACAAATAGCTCCAAACGAAACCACAGCAGAGCCGTTTCTCGTCACGCAGCACTCAGCAATGGCGTTCCTATGTGAATCAGTGTTTTGAATGAATCGGTTGAAATAATGATTCAGTGATTCACTCATATAGACAGCCACCTGCCTCTGTCTGAACACCTGGCGTAACAATGTAACTGATGTAACCTGCACAAAGAGTCGCTGAAAAGTCTGGAACGAACTACAGCCAATCATATTTGAGGACTTGAAATAATTGTTGTCTAAGTAAAGTTAAATCGTTTAATTATTGAATTGTTTTCAATGACCGCATTTTCAAGTTTTTTTGTTTAAGATTCTTTCTATATATTATACCACCTGCTATCCCCAGATGGATGTTTAGCTCTTAGTTGGACTAAGGAAAACTAAAACTAAGGAATGATGAGGTAAATATCCAGTCCTCTGTTTTGATGTTAATGCTCTACAACACTGCTTGCCCTGCTTTAAATGGCTATTGTGGTGAGACGCATCTAGGAAACAAGTCACAGCTTTGTCTGAGTCACATGGAGAGAAAGAGTGTTGTCTCTGAGTGAAAAGCCTCTTGTGAACAGTGTAACATTGTGATATGCTGTGTGGAGTTGTGACAGGTCCTTTAGAGAGCCGTAGATTGAAGAGTGGCAGTGTTTCAAAGAGTTTTACACTTTACAAGAGATAAATACAGCTCAGGCTTCACAATAAAACGACTGCACATATAGCGGCTGTGATCACTGGTGTCTTCATCTAGGGATGCACAATACTTCATATCGACGATAAATGTGAATTTTTAATGTTATTACTCCGATTAAGTTCGATTAGTAAAATAGGCCAATAAATTTAGGCTGATAAATTATAGCCAAATGATCATGGGATTTATAGCTATTGTTAAAGACAGAGAAAACGGTTACAGAGCCTGCAATAATTGGTTTATTATTCTTTTATTTTTCACAAATATTTTAATATATTTTTCTGGAATACACAGAACCGTTCAAAAGTTTGGGATTGGTACAATTTTATGTTTTGGGGGGTTTACAACAATATTTTCTAATGTAATTTCAGTGTCACGTGATCTTTCAGAAATCATTCTGATATACAGATTTGGTGCTCCAAAAAAACATTTATTATCAACATCGAAAACGGTATTTTTGTGGAAACTGTGATGCATTTTTTTCAGTAATGTAAAAGTCTTTACTGTCACTTGAATGCATCCTTGCTAAATTTTATCAATTTCTTTCTTTCAACAACAAGACTCCATAATTTTGAATGGTAAAGTAGCTTTCTTTTGTTTGAAGAGGACTTTTTGTAATCTCAATGTAGATCGATATCTACTACTGGCCAATATATCTGTTATCAGCTTCATATAAAACATAAAACAAACATAAAAAGTCACTGGTAATGCTCAAAATTTCCAAATCAATGCATCCCTAACTGATTTCAATTGATGAAATTAAGTTTAGCTTAGGGAAACTATCAAGTATCTCTGTCCAAGAGTTTCTCCAAAGAACAGAAATTGTCTCAAGATTCATCTCTACATAGAGGCCACATATAGAGTACAAGAGCATAATTTACTCATCATTTACATTTGATAATGCCAGGCATGCTGGATAGTACAGAGGTTACTGTGTGCGTAAGGTTGCGATGTGTCTGCCCATCGTGACTCTGCCTGACCGCCACAGGCGAACATCAACAGACAGTGGCTGAGCCATCGATTCCCTACCTCTACTGGCCTCAGGCTGTCCAGGCCACAGATACAGCAGCTACACAACACATCACATAACAGCCAGCGCTGCTCTCTGCCTGCTTTAACACTGTGATACTATGTATATGCAGTGCTTGCAGAAAAAGAGGGAAGTCTAAGTAACGCCAGAGCAGCTCTCTCCACTAGACGGTGCACTCATCATTTCAGAGTTGATGTTAGTGATGTCAGAAATTCAGTGGAGATGGGAGCACTGGTTTGCTTCAAGACTTTCTTACACAAGAAAAATCTGTCAGGGTTTAGCACTGGAAAAACACCATATTCAGAAGAGCAAATCTCATTCTGTAGCTATTTCAGTGTTACCAACACAGCAAAAATTATACTTACATCACAGGACAATGACGTGGTGTAACGTGCACTTGAGCAAAGTTCAACCAAGGTCATTATATAATCAATGGGATTTTAAAACTGAAGTTTTAAAAGTGAGATTAGCATACAACTGACTCAACTAAAGGTGAAGACACCATCATTGTCGCTTCTGTTGCTTATACATACCCAATGCATGAGTGTCGTCGCGTAGAGTAGTTCACCTGCATTGTCTTCCTGGGGAAACGAGGATCTTTGTTCATTGTGAGAGAGGATTCACTTTTGAATACTACAGTTAAAACTTAAAGCAAGAGCGTGACAACTAAAAGCAACACCTCAGAAGATTTCCTATCTTGATCTCATGTCCACTATGTGCCCAGTGTCTCCATCCACTGAGAAACATAATGCTGTGACAATCTTGAATATTGAACAAAAACTCAAGTGTTTCTGTTGTTGGGCACTCAAACTTGACATAAACTTAAATAAGCCACTATATCGCCAGCAGAAAGGCCTACCATAGCCTCTACAGTCCCGGATGAAAGTCGATCTAGATTCGGCCTGCTCGATCCCACAAAGTCCTTAAAGGAAGTGCATAAAGGGAAAAAAATAGCCCAGTAAAAATGTTTTCCTAAACATCAAAAGTTTTTTCCTGATATTTCATTAATAGTATAAAAGTCTGAAAATCTGTGGTTCATAATCCCATCAGATGCTCCATATAGTGTGTCGTCCCATCCAGCCTCCTGGTGCCATTCTCTGAATCCAAAGCCCTGAAACTAAACTGTGGCCTGAAACAACCAGCCTTTGATAGAGAGAGAGTGAAGAGAGAGAGGGAGAGAGAGAGAGAGGAGAGAGAGAGAGAGAGAGAGAGAGAGAGAGAGGGACACATGCAGAGAGAAAAACTCTGTAGCACTGTTGCATGTGTGTATAAGGTATTTTTCAGGGGTCGGTTTGTGATGGATGGGGTGTCCTGAGGCGCAACATCTGCAACTTTCTGCTTTACCATCTTCATGTACACTAAAAGTAATAACCTGAGTCCTACACATCACTGGCCTGTTTCCAAATGCAACACTAACTGAACCTGCCTGCAGCAAAATAATGACACTGTGTGTCACTAAATCCAATACATTGAGGGAGGTGGTATGAACACACAGCGGCTCAACATCCTGAACTTTTTGTACTTAGTTTTTTTTCTAGCTTTTCAATTTAAAAAGGTCTTCAGAATTATGACAGGAAAAATATTTCCAGTAGCTATAAATTGTGCAGAACATAAAACGTTTAAGTGTAATCTCTTTAAAATTCACTAACTGGGATGACTTGCATGGTCTGTATTAATAGAACAAGATTATTACAAAATGTACAAAATGACAACGACGTCAAGTAAGGGGTAAGATAAGCTACTCAGCTCTACCCTCTAGTGGACAAAATATTTTCCCCTGCAAAAGAGCCCCCTTCAATCTTACAGAGCAGTTGACATGTTACTTTAACTTGTGTTTTTTTCTCTTATATTTTGTCCATAAACCTAAGTAAAAGTGAATGTGGAAATTGTTGTGTGATTTGACTGTCCTAATTATGAACTGCAAATATTAACCTAAAAAATTGAAATATAAAGTAAATTTATTCAGTCTTGCAGCGTTGGGCTTCCACATAATAGAAATATTCCACTCCACTCTTTCAAATAATCTTACGAATATCTATTTACCTAATATGACTTAAGACCTGAAATGCTGCCAGAATTATAATCATACACTGTTTGTTCGTCGGCCAGAGGAGAACTGGCACCCCGACTGAGCCTGGTTTCTCCCAAGGTTTTTTTCTCCATTCTGGCCCTGAAGGAGTTTTGGTTCCTTGCCACCGTTGCCTTTGGCTTTTGGCTTGCTCAGTTGGGGACACCTAAATTTCAACTATAATTGCCGATCTGCCCGCATTGACACTATATGATAATTGAAATTAGCTGGATAACATCACCGTTTTCACCAGAGCGGCTGTACAGAATCAAATTCTGTTGCATTATTTTCCTGTCATCACTGTGAAGCTGCTTTGAAACACCTGGACTTGTGAAAAGTGCTATATGAATAAAGGCGATTTGATTTGAAAGAGAATCATCACCATTAATAAAAAATAAAAATAAAAGTTGAAAATGTGAAACCTTTTTCAAATTTTTCTTATTTTGTTTAAATATCTTTTCATTTCTTTTTTTTTTTCCATTTAGTACTGCCCTTTGGAAGCAACAGAAGGTACTTGCATGTTTCCCGGAAGACAAATTAAGTACAATTTATTTACATTGATCTTTAAATTCAAAAAGTTTTCACCCCCAGGCTGTTAATGCATCGTGTGTCCTTCTGGAGCATCAGGGAATGTTTGAATATTTTGTAATAGTTGTGTTTGAGTCTCTCAATTGTCCTCAGTGTGAAAAGATGGTTCTCATACCATACAGTCACTACTGGAAAGGGTTCAAATATGCAAAAGATGCTGGAAAACTGAAGAATTTTCTGGACTTGGAGGATTTTTCTGAAGAACATTGGACAGTTTAACTGCTCAGGACGAATAGGGACTCATGAACAACCATCACAAAATAAAAAAAAAATAAAAAAAAAAACAGCTGTGGTGGACCATCCAACGACACACAGTATTAAGAATCAAGGGACAACTTTTGAACAGGGTCATTTTTATAAATTCAGCTTTTTTTGGGGTCTTGTGGACTATATGTAAACTTTTTATGTAAAATATCTTATCTTAAAATAACTTGCGTTTTGTTAAAACTTTTGAGCAAGACTATATTAACCTAGAATCTTGAAAACACAAAGTTTATTCATCAACTACCCTACTACAAAATAACCTGTAGTCATTATAAAGTAAGTGCAGATGATTTGGCAGCCTGGAAGTGACAGGAGGAGAGAGTAAGCTAGGGTTGATCTGTTTATGGGTCAGGTGCGGGTGAGGGAGGATGAGGGCTGCTGCAGGCGCTTGAACTCAGGTTGTTGATATTGGCCACACAGTCTGGAGAAGAAGATCAGCACATGACAGCATAACGCAAAACACATCTAGCATCTCTGAAAAGTTATTAAAGAAGAAGCAGCAATAACAAAATCCAGGTGGTAAAGAATGAGGGGGAAGTTATAGTTCTTCTCTAAAATACCTACAGATTAAATTTTGCTAGTTCACTGAACTCACATGCTTTGCAAGTGCAGCATAGCACAGAATCAGCTCCCTAAATATTAAGGAATTCATGGGTCAAAACATTTGCTACGGTGAGATGCATGAATCTCTAGCGGAGTTAAGAACCAGAAAATATACATTTAACCGCTCAGTGGAAGAACTTCTCAGAACAAATAGATCTGATGTTATTATAACCCTCTAACTTTGTTAAAAACACTTTCAAGCTCCTGACACTGAATGTTAAATAAAGTCTCTTGCTCTGATTTGCTTTATCTCTCGCGGACAGTATTCTGACAGAGATATGGCTTGTTTAATCGTTCCTGTTCCTACACCATCCTGCCATAATTCTCCAACAGCCTGTTTCTTTCTTCTCCCAAATCATTTGACCTGTGTGGACTTCCACTGTTCACGGAGCCAAGAGAACTGTTTCAGTGTCCATTAGACGGATGGCAGGTTGACTCTTTCCACTTACATCACACAAACCAGCTGACATGAACACAGTGACCTGCAGATTTATTCTCTGAAAAACAACTTCTGAGTTCACTTGTGGTCGTTGTCTTGGCAAAATATTTGATAACTGTAAACAGTTAATAAATATTTGAAGTAATGTCTATTTCATAGTTTTGAAGTATAACACCTCCTGTGAGCTCTGCTGATGATTTCTCAACATTTATTGCATGTGCGTGTATGGCCGGGGATGTTTACAGAGTTGTCAGGCTCTGACTTCCTCAAATCTTGGAAGTTTAACAGACCCAAAACCAACTCAAAACAGAGGCTGTAACACGTCAAAGGCACAGGCGTTAGAGGTGTATTTTGGCAATGGCTTCCAAAAGGGCAGTTTTAAGGGTTTATACTGGGTTTTATTGATGTCAATCTTCAAAACTCAGGCAATTACATAGTTTGAACCATGTGATTCTTCACTTTCAGAGTGTTTTGAGGACAATAAAAAAAGAAAGGAAGGCATCGTCTTTTCTAACATTCACATCTTGTTGAAATATCAGCTTCTTAGCATTAGGTGCAACATACTACTGTTCATAAGTTGGGGTCAGCACGTCAGTAATTGTTTTAAAAGAAAGACATTTATAATGCTACAAAAGATTTATATTTAAAATAAATGCTGTTCTTTTTAACTTTCTATAACGCTCTGTATGTCATCAAAGACTCTTGATTCTTTTTAGCACAGTTTCCATTAAAATATTAAGCAGCACATTGTTTTCAACACTGATATTAATACAGTTTCCTGAGCAGCAAATCATCATATTAGAATGATTTCTGAAAGATCATGTGACACTGAAGACTGGAGTAATGATGCTGAAAATCCAGCTTTGCCCTCACAGAAATAAAATTACATTTTAATATATAACACTTACTTTTCATTGTAATAATACAAAAAAAAAAAAAAAAAAAAATGTAAGCATTGTATCTGATCAAATAAATGCAACCTGAATAAGCAAGAAACTATTTTACAAAAATGCATCAACCCCCACCAGTAGCGATGTAAAATGGACAAAACCCTGTTAAGCCACAAAAGCCAATCATTTGCAGAAGTTACAAATCATGTTGACAATCTAACAAGTAAGGGTCTATTAAGGTTCAAAAACCTAAAAAATATACTATAAAAAGGTCACTATTTGTGCTTCCAGCACTGCTGTGCTCTCTGTATACATGCACTTATATCTTTAAAAGTCAGGTGCTCATACTGCCAGGTTGGACTTTAACAAGCTTAAGAGACAGAACCAGTATAACTACGTGCAAAAAAAAGCAGTTCATTCGATCGCTGCTGAGATAGGCTGACAATAAATACCTCAGGTCAAGACATCTTCCCAAACAAAGACATCTTTTTATTCCACACAGCAGACAAACCACCTCCTTGATTATAGTGATTATAATAGTAGCTAGAAGTGTTAGCATCAATACAAACTTTGGACGGGGGGGGCGAATGTCTCAAGCAGCCACAAAATTTACCATGTGATGTGTTGTTACGTAGGTGCCTGTGCCACAAGACTCCTGTGTGTGTGTGTGTGTGTGTGTGTGTGTGTGTGTGTGTGTGTGTGTGTGTGTGTGTTTTTGAAGCCAAGCCTCCCGGTAAGAGGCTAAATAAACGATGCAGAAGAATTCAGATCCTACCTGGGAGTGTGAGCCAAAGTGAAGCGTCTCTGCAGAGCAATGCTACGATTCATCATCAGCCTCCGGAAGAGCAGAGGCGAGTTGCGGGGCGAACTTCGAGGAGAGTCCCGCGGAGACATTTTGGGGGAGCCAGTGGGAGAGTTTCCCTTCAGCTTGAGATGCGAGGGTCTCTGAGGTCTCTCCTCTTCCGAACTCTCTGCGAGCAGGTCACTCATGACAGCAGAGTTCCTGTGTCTTCACAACTGGCAGAACGATTGTCTAGTCATGGCATGAGTTGCTCACTCACACTGCTTTCTCAACACTAAAACCACAGTCTACATCTCTCACCCTTCACTAGAGCTGAGAAATCCAGCCTTGCTTCAGAGATCACAGGCGCATTAATGGAGCCAGCCATCATAGCAATGGAACATCTCCCCTTGTGAACTCACTTTGTTTACATAACTTGGAAGACTTCCCTCCAACAGACTAAATATGGCAGTGTGATTTACAATGAGAGGACTCCATGATAGAGCTCTCTAAGTGGCCCCACCTCCGCATTAAGACTTTTAGTGTGCGAGGTCCAGTGTTTACTGGTCTATAATGACTTCCTGTTCCAGTTCCCTGGTGTGCTGAAAACCCAACGCACAAGCAGCGCAACGCAGAGCTGATCACGGTGTTCAGATTTCCTCAGAGAAATGCGTATGCCTTTCACATGCTCTAGGTTTACCAGGAGAAGTCACATGAAAGCTCTGACTATAAAAAGCCAAGTCAGATAAAGTCAGACAGAGAGCATGGCTCATGTCACGATGGCCCTCTATCACGGGCCCCATGGGCTTTGATTATCAGAGGGGAAAAGGTTCCCTGTGATCCTCTGACTGCCGGATTAATTGTGTATACAAAAACAATATGCATACAGTGGTCTTTGCAGGATTTGCATACTTTAGATACAAATGTCTTATGCAATACAAAACAAGATATTGAACCTTTTATTAAAACTTAATATTGAATATTAAAATGATTTGTATGTTTTCAATATACAAGACAATATACACTTACCATTTAAAAGTTTGGGGTCAGTCATTTTTTTATTTTTTTATTTAATCATTTTATCATTAAATTGTTCAAAAAGTGACAGTAAGACATTTATTATAATATTAAGATTTCAAATTCAAATGAACACTGTTTTGAACTTTCTATTCATCAAAGAATAAAAAATATATATTTTCCACAAAAATATTACATTTTCAACTAAATTTGAGCAGCAAATCATCACATTAGAGTGATTTCTGAAGGATCATGTGACACTGAAACCTGGCGTAATGATGCTGGTAATTCAGCTTTACCATCACAGGAGTAAATTATATTTTCAAATCTATTAAAATAGAAAACAGTTCATTTGAATTGTAATCATATTTCACAATATCACTATTTTCATTGTTATTTATCAAATAAATGTATTAACTACTAACTATGTATTAAAACAGAAAACAGTTCATTTTAATTGAAGTAATATTTCACAGTAATACTGTTTTTACTGTATTTGTATATTTCAAATAAAAGTTACTGTATTTAAAAAAAATGCAGCCTTGGTGAGCATTAGACACTTTACCTAGCCCAAACTTCTGAATGGTATTATATACATTGCTCAAAATCAACACAAAATGCATTTGAATGCTTTCTGGTTGCCAGACATTAGTGGATCATGTTCATAGTTGTAATGATCTACACCTGTGGTTACTCTGTTAGGAGCAGCTTGATTAAAAGTACCAGTTAATTAAAAGTAACTGCGTTTTTGTTTCGCAGACACATTTTGTTTCGTCAGCACCAATTAATACTAGCACTAACCTACTCTATGAGTTTTTTTCTGATTTAAAAACCTTGCTATGTGTACTGTGCTAGACGTGTTACAGCACTTGTATGCTGTTGCCCTCTTGTTGGTCTGATTGCTTCTATTGTGCTCCTCATTTGTAAGTCGCTTTGGATAAAAGCATCTGGTAAATGATTAAATGTTAAACTGCAAAAACAGCTCAGAAAAGTGAGGAAAACGTGTGAAGAGCATAAATTGTTTTAATTTAAGTAATTTAAGTACCGAGTAATGTTGATTAACTACATATACTTACTATAGGGTTATGGTAGGATTAGCATTTGGTTGAGGGTTAGTTGCATGTAATTATGCATAATTTACTACGGTAAGTACATGTAACAAGGACACTGTAAAATAAAGTGAGCATTAAATTAAATAGCAAATCATGATCAATAACCTAGTGCATAAAGAATGTTGTTCTTCTTATGACCCTTCTTTTACTTTTTTTATATACCACTAAAGCTACCTGAAAAGTGAGTTTGGTAAATAATTAAAAAGTTAATAATGTGTAACTGCACATTTACTGACTGTTTATGATTTGACTGTTGTCTCGTCAGAGGTATATGTTTTGTCTTTAGGGAACAATAGCTCCCTCTGCTGTCTCTATGCAAAACGTCTATCATCAATTAATGAATAATTGACGTGTAGACATTTAACAATTACAATACCGATGTAGTTCAAAGTACATTATGTTAAATTACAAGTCATTACACCTTATAAGTCAAGAAACAACATAGGCCAACACAACATTGAAACAGTGCTCCGTCTAAAGTTGCTGACGTGAAGCCACTATTTTGAACACGGGTATGACGAACGGTTATCGACTAAAATCTGTTTTAGTGTAAAGTTCCTCAAACCCTTACACTTGTTTACAACAGACGATAAAACAAGATGTTCCTCATTCTTCACAAACTGCACAGAGCACTTGGTTGTCACTACCAGAAATTCAAATCCTTTCGTCTAACGATCAGATTAAGTGATTCGAAGCGTCTTTTTTTTTTTAAAAAAAACAAAGGGAGGTTTACCGGGAAAATTGAGGAGTATCGAAGTAGAGGCCATTGCGGGATGTGTTCTCTGAATCTCCCTGAGCCGAGAGCCGGCGGGACAGACGGGGAAGCTGAAGGATCCCTGAAAATGTCCTCTTAACTGTTCGGTGACTGGGCATGGGTTTGGATCCTTGCAGGCCTTGCTGGCTGGCAGTGTCCCATTCTCTCTGAATTAAACAGAGCAATAATCTACACCAACGCATAATCTCTCTCCAGGACAGCACAAAGACAATTATATTAATACTTTTTCCATCACATGGTATAATAATATTGACATAATTACTATCAAAGTAACAAACTAATATATTTAATAATATATGTAATGTTAAATTGCCAAATAGTCAGCCCTTTAATTGCATATTATTATGTCTAATGATGTATATCTTAAAGAGAAGCACCCTAAAATTAATATATTATCATTTACTCTGCCTCAACTTGTTGCAAACCTGTACGAGTTTCTTTCTTCTGCTGAACACAGTAGAAGATATTTTAAAGAATGTCGCTAACCAAACAGTTGATGGTCCCCATTGACTTCCATAGTATTTTTTCTTCTTCTATGGAAGTCAATGGGGACCATCAACTGTCCGGTTGGAAACTCATACAGGTTTGGAACAAGTTGAGAGAGAGAGAGAGAGTAAATGACACAATTTTCATTTTAGGGTGAACTATTCCTGTAATGGTACTTTAATTAATTAGTTTAATTAGTATTAATTAATTAGTATTATAAATGAATCTGCACAGTCCCAGTGAATCTAATCTTTTAAGAATCAAACCAGAGAGGATAATAACTGTGAGCACTGATGAACTGATATGACCTACTTCTGATGTCCAGAAAGACTTCAAAGAAGAACTTCTCTTCATAGTACTGGAGGCACTTCTGAAAATACACACTTCATGGTAAACAACAATAAAACTGGATTTGTTCAAAAGTAGAAACTCAACTTTTTCAGCCTAAATAAAATCTACATGACTATACAGTTAATATGAAATGGCAATAAGAAACATTTAACACCAGTTAATAATTAGGCCAATTAATAAGAAACAATTATTTTATTTGAATTAAACAATAGTGTATCTGAGCAGCAAATAACACTTACCTCTAAAACTGAGAAGATATTGTAATATGTAATGTGTTTTTCTTCCAATAATTTTTAAGCATATCTTCTATCCAAGAGTTGCACATTCTGGTCATTTCCAAAAGAAAAAAAAGGCTGTCCAATCCTGTGGCAGGTAACCTTTATAGCTCAACCAAATGGTTTGTGAGAACGTCCTGCCAGAACACCTGTGTTTATCAGTTTGGAAACCCCTATGAAGACTGTCCTGTCACTCTCACTCAGCAGGTTTGCCTGTGCTGACTGCAGAGCAGCTCACGTGCTGTCAAGCACTGTCATACACCACTGAAAGATGGATTTCTTGATAGGTGAGTAAAAGCACTCCTTCAAATTTGGATTTCAACCTCAAAGTACAAGTTATAAAGCATAAAAATCATTCTCTAAATTATGATAATATTCAAAACACAAAATTATTTTATTGTCTTCAATAGCAAACAGTGTCACATAGATATCTAGTGTCACATAGGACAATGTAGATATAAAAGGTCTAGCCAACTGATGCATTTATCATCAAAAAGATTTATCAATCAGGTAAAAATACAGGTAAAGGCAATTTATGAACAACATTGCTTTGGAACAAAAACTGGCTAGAAGCAGACATAGCCAGCCACATTACTGCTTATGCAGCATAGGCTTATGTTACAGCATTCATCCAGTATATATGAGAGTAATATTGGCACATTATTGTGATTATAAACAAAATGAAAATATTTCTTACAATGAAGGAAGATAACTATATAACCGGTACACCATATCGGTCACCTTGATTTTGCCAAGTAAGACTTTGGGTCAACATATTTTGTTGATTCTGGAACAAAATTCCTGTCAGGAAATCTAGTCCTAACCATAACCCTACCCCTAAACCTAACCTTATCCCTAAAATCAGAGGAAATAATGTCAATAACACTGATGTAGAAGCACTTAACCCTGGTTGTAAGTCTAAATTTGGCACAAACTGTAAACATGTCCCTCAAATCTGACTGCATGATTTGACTGTTGTTCCAGGATCAACAAAGATGTGCATCCAGGAACACGTACTTGGTGAAATCAGGTTCACCACACTATACCATATATATTTGTAAACAGTATGATTTTATAAATTGCTCTTCATACGTCAACAATACACTGATTTCAGACAGTAAAAGTTATTTAAAATTACATTCAATACTTTTATATAATTCAAAATAAATACAAACACACTCAAAATGTTTTACAAAATGTGCAATTTACCTGCCATTATTGGATACAATTCTATTGATTCTATTATATGAAAAAAAAAAGCTGTACATTAAGAGTCTTGAATAATCTGATTTAATTAATTTTGTGTGATCGAAGCAGTGTTTTGAAATTGCTTTTCTTCAGATTTCTTCATTCAGCTTCTCTTTTGGGCTCTACTTGGTCTCCTTGAAAAACACAAATGTCATGCATCACGTGTCACAAGGAAGCTCACATCCAGGAAAAGAGTATTGCTTTAAATTTTAAAGCTGCCAACCACTATGTAAAACTATATATATATATATATATATATATATATATATATATATATATATATATATATATATATATATATATATATATATATATATATATATATATATATATATATATAAAAACACCATCTTTGTTCAGTAATTACTACAAATGTATTATTGTTATGCAATAGATGCAAACATGTCTTACTGTGTTTAAGGTAGGAGAGGTAGGTGTCCCATCCCAGGGTAATCATATTCACATAAAGAACACGGAACTTGGGTGGCAAGAAGTAGAAGTTTACCATTTGAGCTGCTGGCCAAACACACCAATCTGCCTGAAAAGAAGAATGATATGAAAAGCTGTCAGCTATGAAGATACGTAATGAGGTTGAACTAACAACACATGCTTATTAATGCAGCATACCTTGTAAAACTCCCAGAATTTGTCTCTGAATTCTCTTTGTGCCTCAGACAAAGTGTGGCCCTCCATCATACCCATACCTTCATTTAAAAACAAAACAAAACAAACAAACAAAAAAACAGGTGTAATATTATTCAGACTTTCATGCATTACATTAGAAATCTTACAATTGATTATGCCTCATTACCGTAAAATGTATTTGTAATAAATTCTGAGACTATAACGGAGTGAAAAACAGAATGAATGGAAATCAGCAGCAGATCTCACCTAGAAAGTACCAGGCCCCCAGTACTGGTGAAGCAACCAGCTGATCAATAAGCACTTTCTTGCCGACATTACGTATGCCATTGCCAACAAAATATTTGTCGAGCCACAGGTACCAATAGTGCATGAATGGACCCATAGAGCATCCGACGGCAAACATACAACCTGTGGAGGGCGCAACACCGCGAGAGTTCATAAATCTCGCGTTACTTTGAGGACAGGGCATTCGAACGATACTTAAAAAAAAAAAAAAAACTAAGATAAAAGTTTTTTTTGGGGTACATAAATTACATACACGAGCTGATATATATATATATATATATATATATATATATATATATATATATATATATATATATATATATATTTTTTTAGCCAAACTTTTTTCTCTCTCTCTCTGTGCGTGTGTGTGTGTGTAAAGATAATTTGTTTTGTTGTCACCTGTACGCCACCAGTCACGTGCTCGTCCGGGTGTCCTCCGTGTCTCTCGCGTCTGCTGGATGAAGTCGCCCGCCGCCAACATTCCCCCACAACTCACCGTGTTCGTCACGATCAGAAATCTGCCTTTGAAAAGCGGCTTCCAGTAACCGGCGATGCGTATTAAAAAATCCTTACTCTGACGAGATATCATGTTTAGGCCGAATGAACGTAACAGTTAAATTCCTCTCAAGTTTCCGATCGACCAACGCTTGACGACTTCATTCGCCACTTCTGTTCCTTTACTCCACGATAAATGGCGTAAGACACACACAACATATACATTTAAATACGGAGAAGTGTCGTTAACTTAAAATGGAGAGGAATGCATCTTCCTTAATACTCGAAGATAGATGTTTAGAGTTGTCACGATATCCCCGAACTGTGTATTTCATAAGTTGAGCTGCAATTAGCTGACGAACAGGTTTACATCTTTAGATTTCATTCATATAACCAGCGCAACCCAGCGCAGCCTGAAGGAGCCAGTGACGAGACACACACGTAATGGCGTTGCGCTCACGAGCATCAAGATTGCGTCAACGTGCGCAGAACGCCGCCGCAGTTTGACCCCTATCAATAGTCTCGTCCCGTTTGATTGCTATTAGAACATCATTTCTTGATTTTCGGTCGCTTTTTTAGTTATTATATTAACGTTAGTTTTATTTAAAACCCCAAAGTATTTTCACCATATAGGTCAAAATAATGTGGAAAGACTCAGGTTAATGATAAGCAAAAAATGTAGACAAGCAAAAAAAAAAAAAAATTAAAACCATTGAGGAAGCATTTCTCTTGAGTAAAGTCCACTTAAGCAATGCTTTTTCTTAATCATTAACACACAAGCAAATTAAATTTAAGAAGTGCAAAGGTGATGGAAAAAAAAAAAAAAAATGTACCTTTAATTTTGTTTATGCATACAAAATGGTTTAAAATGTGACTGTATAAAAATATGTTATTGTCACCAGTTGTAGTCAACAGCAGAAAACCATGTTCAAAAAAAACAAACAAACTACACTTTCATGTACATATAAAAAAAAAAAAAAAACTGATTCAAATACACGTCAGCATGTATTCACTTATGTCTCAAACATAGTCTCCATTCCTGACATGAGTAGTGTTGTCATCAGATTTAAGGATTACTTCATGCAGTATCTGCTGGTTTTCTTCAACCCTTGAGTACAAGCACATGGCTTTTCACCCTAGATGAACACAAAGAATGAAGAGGTCATGTGATGGACTCCTCACTGACAGGATAAGACACTGAAATTGACAAATGCTAACAGACACCTCTCAGGCTGCAAACAAACCTTGTACAAACTGCACACAAGACTGAAGAGGGAACTCATAGCTTTATCCTGAAGATCTTCTGAGTGTTCCTGCAGGAACAACATTGAACCATTTAATTACACTGATTTAAAAAAAAAAAAAAAAAACAAACACCTTATAAATAATAAAACAAACTTCCTTACTCCATTAATGGTTATCCAAGGCACATACTGATGAGGGGGCTTCAGAGCATTTGTTTTCACTGCATTTTCATGCATTAATTTATTGCCCTGGTCTCCCTTTGCACACTCCATGACTGAATCCCATGTTATTTCGGGATGATAGATTCCAAGACACTGAGATGGGAGGTACAGATCAGCATTGCATTGCAACAGATTGATGGATGGATAGAATAACAGCAGGTCAAATAGAAAGGAATACTTACAGGCTGGGCTGATTTCAGCACATCTACACTAGACTCCATGCAAAAAATTACCAGAATAGCTTCCAGGCCTAACTTATTCAACAGGCAGGTCTGATAGGAAAGATTACAATTAATTTAGCTCTAAACAAAATGTCTTCAATGTTAACACCAATCCACTTCTGCTTTTAAAATGTTTGAGCGGTGAAATAAACAGCAAAGCCTCACCTCAATCATGTTACCAAGACATTCACCCTCTCCGTGCTGACAGATGAAGGTGTACTTCCCCTGATCTTCTTTCTCCTATTATGAAAGCAAATTATGAGCAACATCATTTAACATTAAAGGGATAGTTCACCCAAAATGTTACATTTTATTCACCGTCAAGTTGTTCCAAACCTGTATGAATTTCTTTGTTCTGCTGAACACAAGAGATTATATTTTGAAGAATATGGGGAACCAAACGGTTTATGGACCCCATTGACTTCCATAGTATTTTTTTTCCCTACTATGGAAGTCAATGGGGTCCATCAACTGCTTGGTTCCCCATATTCTTAAAAATATAAAATCTCTTGTGTTCAGTAGAACAAAGAAATTCATACAGGTTTGGAACAACTTGAGGGTGAGTAAATGATGACAGAATTGTCCTTTTTAGGTGAACTATCCTTTTAAAATGTAGCTTACATGAATGGGAGCCTTTTACGAAGTATAAAAGAAACCGGTTGCCATTTGCACGGTGTAAACGGTGTTACATACTATATTTGCATTGTGTCAAATACAATAAATATAATCTAGTTTCACCATGTTAAATGCAAATTCACTCAAAGTGTAAGCAGTTAGGCTATGTGCTGTTTGTACAAAGGGGACATTTTCTGAGCAACATTGGGAAGTGTAAATATACCTGTGCATTTCCATATGGAACCAGCTCAATGTTCATGATGTCTGACAGCATGATGAAGGTTGGCACGAGCTGTCCTACAAGAAAATTTCTGCATCCAGGACACAAAGACTCATAGTATAAGCTCACATTCACTTGTTCAGCGTTGGGCTTTGTCACGTTGAATTTCACGCATTGTTCCAGCACCTAAGAAAGAAGGGAATAGGAGGAAATTATAAGTGCCAAACATTTTTTTTTCCGGTATTTCCCAGATAGCGGAAACAATCGTCAGGGAAATTTGCATATAGGCTAAATGTATCTACTGCAACTTCAAACGCGGTGAAAGAAAATTTACTTTTTCCATTTTATGCATGCAAAATGGTTTAAAACACGACTGTAGAAAAATATGGTCTTGACACCAGTTGTAGTCAGCAGCAGAACCATGTTCAAAACTACTTCATGTTAAAAAAATATATCATTTAGGTAAAACTCTTGCCAAAAGCAATATAAAACATAGGCTATCTAGAGGTTTCATATTAGAAAATGTAAGGAGAAAGTTGCAAGTTGTTTGGGCTTTCCCCCCCGCGATACTTACCCCACATTCGGCTGCAATGTCTTCAGAGTCGCACCAGTGTGAAGGTGGATACTTACAGGAGTAAACAAACCTCCCGCCGCATTCACTCAGCGAGAGCACGGCGAAGAACAACACAGACAGTTTACAGCCGAACATGATTCCTGGTCACCTGCTTGCCCTGTGCTCTGCGGAATGTAAATGACTAAGTGTTTGAACATTTTAAACTTTCTTCCTCCTAGAGCTGTCGAAGGGCCGAGATTTTCATTGGTGTATTAGCGTGACGTCATTAAACTCCGGCAAAATCCAACACTGCAAATGCTGGAGACTTTTATTATGGCCACAAAACATTATTGCTTTCACGAGGAAGACTGCCCTGAAAATTGTCCCTTTTTGCAATGAAACATTAAGGATACTAGTTGACCGTCAAATGTACATGTTTCCCGATTAAAACTACCAAAATGGCAACATTTAAATACTAAAAAGGGGATGATATTTTGGCCAGAAAGATGTGAAAGTGTGTGATGGTGCACCCTGCCATGAACAGCTGTATTCAAAATTTCTAAGCTTGCCCATGTGGATAATGCCCAATCAAATAATGACCATGGATGAATTTGGCTAACTTGGTTATTGTTGTGGCAGAAAGAAATAGCATCACTTGGGAAGGCTTTTGCTTCTTTTGCAGAATATCATGATGGAACGGATTCTGTTACAAATTTATAAAATATTGTCTTGTGATTGTTAGCATGTTAAAAGTGGGATGAGTGTTTTCCAAGTTAATAAATAAATATAAAATCTGCATATATTACTGAGTAAAAGCATGAATAGGATGCCTAAGCAATTATTTGATGATAATGGACAAAAATTATTTGTAAATCTTACAACCAAAACCAAATCATGTATGATATTGAATGAATAATAACAAGCCCTGTTCAATGTATTGTAGGAGTATGGACAGCCCTCAACCCACATGAATTTTCACAGGTCACCCCAAGAAGGACTGGACTGGGAGAGGAGTAAATATGGCGTGTCTAACAAAAGCACTTTAAGGTCTCCATTTACAGGTAAATGCAGTTCTGTTAATACAGAGGATGTTCATTCTACCAATCCGGACCATCTGACTGGAAGAGCGAGGAGATTGAGCAGACTCAACTGGTGGATTAAAAGCCGGCTGTTTGCTCCAACTGATAAAAAGCATCCCAGAAAAGAGGGAGGATCCACGAGCACCTCAGTGCTTAGCAGCCTTCATGAATTGTAGATCCTTTTTAAGCCATATGTTACATGATCTTTCCTGTACGTTACTGATTTCTTGGAGTGCATTTACCTTCAGACTTGATCGCATGATGTGCCATGGTATCAAAGGGCGTCCGTTTTCATCTCTGCAGACATGAGATAATGCAAGATCTGCTATATTCCCTTAAAGGGGTCACAATCACAACTGCTAACAAGGACATGGTGACCTAATAAGACCTGTCTCGAGTGCATCCTTGTTGGAGTACAAAGGTACTTTCCCTATAGTCCCTTCCTTTCACGTAAACACAGCATATGGAATGGTTAGTTTCAGAAGACAGGGCTTCTTGTCTCTTTTCATTCTGCAATATCTTCCTTCTTTTGGGCCTGTCGTTCTCTATACTCTGACCATCACACTACTTTGGATTTTATTGACTTTATAGATTTATCTTATCTTGAAACTTATTTGCTTACAAATTTAATATTTACTTGATTCATTTGTTCGCTTTATAATTGTACAATATTTAATAAAATGTGTTATTCCTTATTCAAAATTTGATCTCAGACATTACCTTTGCTCGTCTGCTTGGATCACACCTGGATCTAAAATGAGTGGTATTTTACAGATAATAGTTAACTATAAAAGAAAATGCAGACTGTTTTGTTTCTGTGTGAACTTTATACATGACTGGTGTAAACAATCACATGGGCTGTCTATTCCAGTTTGCTCCTCAGAACAATGATGTCCGTGTCAAAGCTCCATAAACAGAAACAATGTGTGTACATGTAGCCTATGAATGTTAGTGGTCACAGAGCCACATTCTGAAGACATAACTCATTGATCCATATTATAAAATTGTAAAGTCACTATGCAATAAAAACATTTTTCGGAATACATTTAATTGATTTAATTAATATGCCTTAGTAATTTTTAATTAAAAGCATAAACACCAATGATCCAACCCATCCCGATGGACAAAATCAAGTCCTGCCCTATATTTTTTTCCCATTGGATATTGATCAGCAAAAATACGGTCAGTATATCTAATGATTTAAAACCATCCTGATCCAGCTGTTGGTCACTTTCTTTAGGTTGTCTATATTTGCACAGATTTTCCACCCGCAGGTAATCTAAGGACACATGCCAAGTGTTTGTCAAAAACTGGTCACAGTATATTTTTTGCTGCTTCAGCATGACATTCCTTATAAAAGCAACAGTTGTTTGGATCACACCACACATCACAAGATCAAACTGATGACGACAGACGAGAAGGTGCAATAGACTCAATATCTTTTTATTGTCTTAAAAATAATTCCATCTACCTATTAAAGAGCCATATCTCTGTAATGCTTGTGTACCTGTTTGAGAGACAAACAACACTGATGCAAACTGTACACTGAAAAATCTGAACCCAAAAACAGATTGGAGAGAACAGAAGTAGTAAAAGGAAATAGAAGTATGTACATAAAGTTTGTGCACACACACACACTCACACATCCAGTAGAAATGTACTGGTAACAAACAGTGCTCCCCATCCTCCATGTCTAATGGCACTTTGGTGTGCATTATCTTCAACAGACTACTTCAACAAGACAGTAAGGTATCATTTAGTTTAAAGAGGTGAAGGATAATGAGTGGTTATGTCATAACCACTAAATACAAAAATACATGTCTATTAAACATTTGGCCCTACTGTGTCTTACTTTTCAGTGTCGATCTTGTCGTAGAAAGAAGGAAGGGGAAAAAAAGAACTACTAATTTTAGTTCTTGCTCTAACTGAGACTACAGAAGGAAGTTGAACAGAAATCAGAATGATTGAAGTCCAGTATGAAACGCTATATGTAACTTGTCTGCTATGGAAAGAAAAAGCGGGCAAACCGGTTCTGGGTCACAGCTGCATTTTAAAGGCCATATTAAAGTTCCTTTTTATTCAGAAGAAAATATGTTGTGAGGTGAGGGAGCACTGTTTAAAGTGAACAAAGAAGGGAAACAAAATCTTCAAGTTTAAAACAGAGGCACAAAAAAAAAAAAAAAAAAAAAAAAAGTCAAGAAACCCCGTCTGACAGACAGAGCACATTTGAAAACATCTTCTATTTGGTTAATTAGATACTGTAAACATTTGTAACTGTACTGAATGGAAGAGAGATATTCAAGCTAGCTTATCTTTGAATCCGTAAGGTCATTACTTACAATGAGAAACAAAACATTGACATACAATTATAGACTCTCTTTAAAAAGGAGTTAAAGAAAATAAAAACAAAGAACAGACCCAATTCGGCACAATCATAACACATTATGACATTACAGGCCTGTAACTAAAATGTGTACCTAACCTATATCTGTTGCTCAAAGACTGTCAAGCTTCATTAATTCTCACTCATAAATCACCTCAAGATGTGCTTGTATAGTGCATTTAGAGGATTTTACTCCACTGCTTTATCTCACACGTCACATCCAACACTCTGGCTCATTCTCTGTGCTCTCAAAGACCCGACGGCAGTCGGTCAGAACATTCAAGGAATCATAACCAGTGTCTCTGTTCTTGCTCCACTCCACACCATCATAGCAAAACAACTTCATCCTATCGATAGGATGAAACAAACTGGAGTATACCAACAAACACGCTTACAAAACTAAAACCTGCTCCACTGTATTGTCTGTAGTGGATTTACAAAACAAAATTCAATCCATCTAAAAGGAGGATGTCAAAAGCAAAGAATTAATACACTAGATTTAGGCAAGTTTAAAGTTTCAAGGTTTTTAATTTCAACTTGCCCTTTAAATCAAGTGAAATACACTGCATCTGTTTTTGACAGTTTGCTAGCCTATTTTTATTGAGTAAAACGTAGCCAGAATAAAAGCCTGTTCACGCCAATATAAATGTTCGAAACAATCAGATTTACTTGTGCGTTTAGACCAATGCTTATAAAACCATAAACGTACTGAATAAAAATGTAATTTCACTCTTTGACACTTTTGGAAAAGCAAGAAATACTCTGCTTATCCCGTTTTACACAGCATTATGCAACTTTTCACTGATCTGCAACTTTTCGTAGGTCTGTCTTTAGCAGTTTGTAAAATTATTATATTCTGATTTCTGCCATGGAATAAAAAAAAAGAAAAAAAAAGAAAAGGAAATTGTGACTTAAAAAAATCTGAGTTCATATCTTTTACTATTTATTATTAAATCTTTATTATTTTCAGCAGAATTGCGAGTTTAAAAGATAGAATTACATGGATTTCTAAGAAGTCCAAATTGTGACATATAAACAACCAAAAAAGTTGTAATTACCTCTATTTTTGTATTTCGTGGCCAGAGATTTGCGAGGATTTTCTATTTCCAGAACTAAACTGTTTGCGAGAGCCACCAAGTTATAGTTTTATTGTAACAGTGTCAGCAGCTCTGGGTGTGTGACCTAAAGTGTGTTTGGATAGCTTTAGTCACAGTGCAATGGATAAGAGATTAGAACACCTCTCTGTATAACATTTCTGATGGCATGTGATGTTAGTTTGAACGCATTACCAGCCATTCAATCAAATTAAAATGTTTATCGCATCGAATATTTGTCGGTGTGAACAGGCCTTAAAAATGGATGAAATTACTCCTGTTGTTAAAAAGGTACCTCAAATTACCTTCCACGAAAGTGCATTCTGGTTAAGACCAAACCTCATTAAAAGCATACAAGCTAACAAATATGAGTTATGTTTAATTACAAATAAGAGGTCTTCTCTAACTTTCTACTCCCAATACACCTGCAATAAGAAAGCGTTTTATTTTAAAGTACTTAATGCGTTTGATGGGATGATCCTCCTTTTGGTTGTAGGGTTTATTGAATCTATGGAAGTGAAGCATTCTGTACTGCCCTAATCCCAGGAAAACTCCTCAAGGACACATGGGCAGAAGGCACTTTAAAACCACTTCCTCTTCAAAAATTGAATCACTGATTCTTAGTAAGCAAACATAGAATTGCTATCTGGTTCTGCCTGATAAAAAAAATGCATATGGTCACTTATTGATCCAGCTGACTGTATGACGTACAGACCAGTGTATCATCTGACAACATGAGCCATAGCACAAGCCCGAGATGCCATGAAACACTAGGGGAAGTACAGTTACAAAACACCCAACCACCATTAGGACTCAATTACTACCACAAAATATCAACTTGCACCTGATAATTCCCTCAAAAATCTATAAATCACATCTAGGTGTTTTCACAAGAGTTCTTCCGTTTCGTTTTTGCTTGCGCCTGTTGAATAACCTGCTTTGCCCCTTGAAACCGTTCTAAGCGAGTGAAAGTTCCTGTGCGTGTCGTTGCTTTGGGATCACATTTGTTTTGCTCTGGATCTTAACGGTTCGCTATAGCTATGCATCATTCTCATGTTACAAGAATCAAAAATAAAGCAGGAAGCACCAATACCAGCCCACAGAAACCATTAAGATGCCAGACTTCAGCTCTGTGGTGTAAAATCTCAAATAAAAGTACACAATTGTTGATGGCTATTTATTCTCACCATGACGACTAGCTTTTAAGAGGCAGATTAGAAGCTAAAAGGACTTCAGAGTCCCTCGACCACATCTGATAATATATAAAAAAAGGTTTGTTTCACATCTTCTACAGGACAACTCACATAAAGAGGAATCTATTCGTATGATTGGCAGAAACGAACTACCAAACAAATACACAGTGACATAAAGGTGCGTTCACACCATGTCGTTATTACCGCAATGACGAGATTGCGGTACAGCTCAGAATAGAACATCACGTGTTGTCATTTCAAGACTACGGTAATTATGACATGGCGTTAACGCAGCATAACAGCTAAAAGATTGATTATCAACAGCTGCAACTTTCGGTTAATTCCTCATCTTGTCCCTGGCCTGTCCTAATCGAAAATATCCAAGACTATGACACTAGTTCGAGCTTTCATGGAAACACATGACACTTTCCTCTCTTTGTGTTGGGACACCAAATACAGAGTACTCAAGCTGTGATCTTACCGTAATTACTGCAGCTGACTTTAAATTGATACGGAAAACTATGGGCTTACAAAAAAGCCGTACGTTTACTTACGATAATATACTGTGCTTATCTGTTCTCTATGATAAACATAAAAGTTCGGTGTTAGTATAGTTTGCTCTGTATAATGTGCTTAATCATGCTTTATATGCGTGTCTTCGGCAGTCTCGTGTCGCGGTGCTCATCTAGGCGGCTGTGCGAGGACCGGGTAGGCCAGGGTTACATTCAGTGAGTCGTTGTGCTGGACCAGAGAGGTGTGTTTGTAGTGCAGGACCAAGTCTTTCAAGGAACCGTAAAGGTTGTAGGGCTCAGCAAATCCAAAACCTGTGGCCGTCTTGTAAACCATGCAATGTTTGATCTCTCCATCCACTCTGTTGAAAAAGAAGAACATGCGTCATGCGAGAGGGAGATATTAAAGGAAGTGCAGGTCACAGCTGGGGAACGTAACTGAAGAATTTGACAATTCCAGTTCCAATTCCTCTTAATACTTCTGGTTCCATGAATGATTCTTTGAGTGCTTTTAAGGAATGAATATTTAGAAAAAAATACAAAATCAAATTCAAGACTTTTTGAGACCTGCACAAATAAAATTAAAATCGTGTAGGAGAGTGACACGGAAAATAAGAGATTGTTAAATAAAGTATCTTTGTTAGTTTTTTGCACACAAAAATTATTCTCGTCACATTAAGGTTGAACCACTGGAGTCACATGGACTATTTTAGCGACGTCTTTCCTACCTTTCTGGTCCTTGAAAGTGATCATTGTGATGCGGGGTCAGAAAGCTCTTGGATTACATAAAAAATATCTTCATTTGTGTTCTGAAGATGAACGAAGGTCTTATGGGTTTGGAACGACATGAGCATGAGTAATTAATGAGAAAAAAAAAAACGTATTTTTGGGTGAACTATCCCTTTAAGGCTAGAGCACCCCCAGTAATTTCAGAAGCACCCTCATACCCCTTTTCCACTAACATGGTTCTGGTGCGGGTTCCCGGCCTGTGTCCGTTCTCAAACCATTCCATGCATTTCCACTGCAGAAAAATTGGTTCCGGGCCGGAAAGATCGTATCAGCATTCAAACATGCAGCCAATTCACGACTGAGAACTGGCAGAGAGCCGGGTTCGGCACAGGAACGCAAACCATGTCAGTGGAAAAGGGGTATCGGGGGGCGATTCTGGAACCAGGCCTGGTCCAAATGCAGAATTTGTCTGCATTAGGTAAGGCAATGGTTATTTGTTATTCATATTGACTGCCATGCCAAATCACATTAAAATGAACAGTGGTTTGTGAATGTAGTTGCTTTAATAACAAATAATTTATGGGACGCGTTTATGCTCGGATGGCCACACGTAACTTAAAACTATTTAATGGAAATCTATTTAAATGTTTAAGCGCATCTCCTTAGCCTTTCCCTGGAACGGGTTCACCCTCCACCTATGTCTATATACTGAATATGTTAAATAATATTTAATATACCAATCAAATTGTGAATGAAAATAATAAGATCTGAAGATGTCTATGATTTACTACTTCCAGCTGCAAACTAAACTCTGAACATGCAGCACTCACATTCATTTAATTCATAGCATTTTGAAGTTTAATACAATCACATTAGGCTGTGTACACACTTGACGTGTTTTTTGACAAGAAAAGGTTGACGAGCACTCTTTTAGTGTAAAAAAAAAAAAAAAAAAAGAACAAAAAAGAAACAAAAAGAACAAAAAAAAAAGAGAAGCTTTGGTTCCAATAACAGCCGAGGGCGTCTTTTGTTGCTATAACAACAGCAGCAACAAGAGTGCTGTGTGGTGCAGAGATACAAAATGTTGAGAAAGAGAAAGTTGGCTCTTGACATTAACGGGGAGGAGAATGACGGTTCACAACGACGTTTGTGGGTGCACGACATTATACGGGGAAGAAAACAGTATGGTGCAGTCCAGGAGCTCCGGTTGGATGATGCACGGTTTGCGGCATATTTTAGACTTAACAAAAGTCAGTTTAAAGACCTTCTACTGCTGTTTAGTCGATCTACCGGCACCATCTCCATTTTTCTTGTTGTTATGGAAATGAGTTAGGTCTTGCTACTTGCTTGTCATTGGTCAGCTGTTAAAAAGGCGCTTGACGTAGGGCGTTTTTTTAAGAAAAGTTTAACTTTTTTCCAACTTGAAAAGACACGCTGAGCAGCAGAAAAAGACGTCGGTGTTGGCGTTTAAAAAAGCGCTCAACTTTTTTGAAAACACTGTTTACTCCACAGGATTATAATGTAAAACAGCTTCAAAAAAGACGTCAAGTGTGAACACGCCCTTAGGCTGCATTTTGTCAAGATTTTTAATTGAATCAATAACTTTACATTTAATTTAATAACTAAATGTAATACTTTTTAAAGGATCCGGCAGGACAATTTATGCAAAATTCTTTGCATCTTTTAAAACCTACATAAATGTAATCTCAGTTAGTTGAAAGCTAAATATTTGATTTACTAAAGAAATGGATCACAAGAGTCTTTTTTTCAGGAGACGGACTACACTGTATGAACTGAATGTTTCTGATTCACTAAAAGAAGAATCAATTCATTAGTATCATTGGTAACAATTCAGAATAATGGTCATTAGTTAACTAGATTATTTAACATGAACTAATAATGAACTGCACTTATAAAGCATTTATTAATCTTTGTTAATGTTTTTTACTAATGCATTATCTAATGCAAATCTTGTTAACATTAGTTAATGCATTGTGAACTAACATGAACAAACCATGAACAGCTGGACTTTTATTAACTAACATTAACAAAGATGAACAAATACAGTAACAAATGAACTGCTCACGGTTAGTTCTTGTTAGTTAATACATTAACTAATGTTAACTAATGACCATTATTCTAAAGTGTTACCGAATCATTTATTGTTATCAGACTACTCTAGTCAAACTGAATGTTTAGCGCTCTAAATTTGGTGCTGCAGCACCACTGAATTGAGTAGTGGAAGAAAACACTTTTTAAAACCACGAACAGAACCGAATGCTGTTCCAAACCCTAGTTGCAGCAAATGTGAAGCTGGATTCTGTGAATAGAGCATTGCTTTAATAACTCACACCACAGAGCAGGCGTAGGAGCCTTTTTGGGTCTGGCTCTCTCTGATGAGGAAGGTGCCGTCTCGTTTGCCTCTCAGGAGATCCTCTGCCTGTGCGCGCTTGATGTCCCCAACGTACCAAGAGCACTCGTCGTGATGCGCTTGATCGTCATCGTCGTCCAACAGAGAATAGAAGCTAAAAGGTCAAAAGTGATTAATGACAGTATGAATAATGACTGTCTTTCTACATCTAATTTATCTATCCAAAATATCACGATTTTGTTTCATTAATGTGCATTGTGCAATAGGATATTTTAGTTAGAGGGTTAGTTCATCCAAAAATGAAAATTAGCCCATGATTTACTCACCCTCAAGTCATCCTAGGTGTATATGACATTCTTCTTTCAGACGAATACAATCGGAGTTATATTAAAAATGTCCTGGCTCTTCCAAGCTTTATAATGGCAGTGACTACTCGTTTTGTTTTTGAAGTCCATAAAAGTGCATCTATCCATCATATAACTGCTCCACATGGCTCCGGGGGGTTAATAAAGGCCTTCTGAAGCGAAGTGGCGCGTTTGTGTAAGAAGAATATCCATATTTAAAACTTCATAGACTAAAATAACTATCTTCCAGTGGTCAGTGGTACGCAAGTCTGGTAGCAAAAAAACCCTGACGCGACAAACTCAAGCCCCTCGTGTTATATATATATATTGAAATCCTCCATTTCTCTTTAAAAATTCTTGTTTTAGACTTCTAATTCATGACCGGTGTTTTGTTTTGCTCTATTCTCTGCGCTTCTGCGTTCGTCAATACACATGCGTCAACGGTTCAAGGGTTACTCTTTCACCATAAATCGATGCATACGGTGGTCCGCCGGAAGTCAGTTATTTTAGTCTATAAAGTTTTAAATATGGATATTTTTCTTACACAAATGCATTGATTCACTTCAGAAGGCCTTTATTAACCGCCCGGACCCGTGTGGAGCGATTATATGATGGATAGATGCACTTTTATGGACTTCAAAAACCGAAACAAGAAGTCACAGCCATTATAAAGCTTGAATTAGCCAAGACTTTTTAAATATAACGCCGATTTTATTTGCCTGAAAGAAGAAGGTCATACACCTAGGATGACTTGAGAGGGAGAAAATCTTGGGCTAATTCTTTACCGTTCCTGCTTGTTTATTTAAAAAATGTTATCCTGTTAAAATGTTAACATAACATTTATTATAAATGTTATGTTTTAAATATATTTAAAATTTTTATGGCAAAAACAGTGGTTTAATATACAATAGCAAACATAAATAAATCCACTCATATTTCTGTAAAATTACAAGGTAAACTCTTTTAATTTAATATTTGACAGAATTTAAGCATTTTTTCAAGAACGTTTTGCGAATAAAACCTGTTTACGTAAAATAACACGTGTCTAAGTTAACGTCCAGATTCTCTAAGTGGTGGTCTATGGGTATGTATCCCAAAAGGACTAATGTACCTGGGCCTGGCGTTATACAAATGTAGGTCCTATTTGCACTTCTGAAGACAGACTGAAGAGAACTTACTCTTCTGATTCATTCTTTTCACCCAGCCATTCGTTGATCTTCCTTTGCCTGGTGCCTTTCTGAGTCAACCATCTGCAAAGACAATATCAGTGTTGTTAACATCACCAGTGGTACAGAGTATCCCTGCCACAATTTGCTGAATCTACAGCATCACAGCAAAATAAATTATATTGCGAGCTTGCAGTAATGCCTGTGTACCGCAAATGAATGTCAACACAATACGTTTTTATGATGTGTTGTCTTTACTTCAAATCAACAATGAAAAAAACTGACTAGTCACTCCCACAAACATAAGATTCAAACAAACTTACAAACTAGACAAGATATAATCAGTCTGATTTTGGGTTCAGTAAGATTCTTTTTAATTAAACAATTAAATAGTTTTATTTAGCAAGGATACATTAAATAGATCAAATGTGACAGTAAAGGAATTTATAATGTTACAAAAGATTTCTACTTCAAATAAATTCTATTCATCAGAATCCTTAAAGGGTTATTTACACCGTTAAAGAGTTGGATTCTCTTGCCAAAATTTAAAAAAATGAGTTGGACGTATTTTTGTGCTAAATACACTCCTTCAGGCTTCTAACAAGTTTTGGAACATTTTTTTCGAGCATGGCCCTGAAATGACATCGGCGGATAAAATGGCCCTGAATGACATCAGTAAATAAAGGGCGGAATTCCTTGTATGGGCACTTCTCCCGGATGAGCGTGTGCGCACATCAACCAGAGCGAGAGCAAGAGCATGTCGAGCTTTGTTCAGGTTACTAAAGCCGTCGGCAGTTTAGACCACAAAATCAACAATGCTAATAAAGAAATGGGTTTCTGGGAAAGACAACTTTGTTCAGCTTCCCAAATAACCCAGCGTTAAGGAAACAGTGGATGCAGTTTTCCGGAGCAGCAACGGAGTTCTGCAAGTGTGTTTGTTTGTTCCCGGTCATGAGTTGTAACCGCAGGCGGTGAGTGAAACTGCATCACATTTCTGTTTTGTTGGCAAGTGCATATAATGTAAACAACACAAACGTATAGTGAATCGAAAGTTATCCATGGATAATGCCATGATGTATTGTGTGTGTGTGTGTGTGTGTGTGTGTGTGTGTGTGTGTGCTCATGACTCTTTAGCTCCGCCCAATGCAAGCCTCCATGTGTTTGACTGTTTTCAGAAATAATCGGTACAGCGTATCAGTCTTTTATAAATATGATAAAACTAAAGACTCTTTTCGGAGATATGACGGATGCAATACTATTCTATTCTATTATATAGGTACTCAGGATTAACATGAGATTGGCAGAAACTGTGTGTGTTCTGTACCCTTTAAAAAAATGTATCAATGTTTCCATAAAAATATTAAGCAGCACAATTGTTTTCAATATTGATAATAATAAGAAATGTTTCTTGAGCAACAAATCAACATATAAGAATGATTTCTGAAGGATCATGTGACACTGAAGACTGGAGTAATGATGCTGAAAATTCACCTTTGATTACAGGAATAAATTAAAATTTGAACATATATTAAAACAGAACTCCATATGTGTGTGGGGGCTGTTCTTACACAAGGTATTGGTCCCTTAGCTTCCTCAGCTGTATGAGGTCTGGTTTCAAGCTGTTCATCCTCTTGTCTATCTCTCGATTGTCCGTGGCTTGCCTCTTTAAGTCCAGTTCCAATTTACTCTTGCTGTCATGAATCTCTGTCACTCTGGACTTCAGCTTCTCAGAGTTGCTCTGAATTCTGAATAGACAGTGAAAAAGTTTCCCTCTGACATTACTCAAATTCATAGTAACAACAGGGAATTAAGGATTGGATGGATATAGCGCTCTGATGTGTAATGACAAACAAGACTACCTCTCAATCTCCTTGTCATTGCCTTCTCTGCGAAACTTCTCAATGTTCTCTCTGCTGAGGCGCTCCTGGGTCTCACACTGCTCCTCAAAGATCTTGATGGTCTCATTAAAGGCCTCTATGGCTGTTCGCTTCATCTGCAGCTCCTGAGAGAGATCGAACAGACCATCTCCATTAGTGACTCTGTTAATTAGATCCCAATGCATTTGAAGGAGAGATGAAATGCGGCCTACTTGTGATGTGCGTGTGTATTCTTCATACAGTACATCATATTCACGACTTTTCTCCTGATACTGCTCGTGATAAACCTTCAGCTGCTCTCCTACCGCCTCAATACTGTCCTCTTTCACCACCTGATCCTGCAGAGCACAAGAAGATGTGTTCACAAGCCTTATTCACCCCAAAATGAATTCATTCAAGTTGATTTTAACTACAAATGTGCAACATTTTTTAAATCGACTAGTCAGTGGGTTGCTTGATACTGCCCAGACTGTTTAAATAAGTGCTGTGTTCTATAGTAGAAAAAGTAGTAAACAAATTAACCTAAAAAGATTTCCATGTCAAAGAAGCACAGACCTGCCTCAGACCACACCCACCTTTTGCGTAATTGCCATGCACCAATGGCAATTCAAAGTTGCTTAACAGCCAGCTCAATTTTTTCTGGAAAGTTTGTGCTGGCAAGCTAATTCAAACCACCGAAATTAACTTTTTGGGGCAGATTTTGTTCAAAATGACAATCGCAATCATTTGTTCATCACCGTTTCACCTGACCTAAATCAGATACACTCCTTTAAGGGGCAATTACATAAGAAACACTATTGAGTTGGGATGGACCGATATATCGACCAATAATCGGTAATGGCAGATGAAAGCAATTATTTGTTTAAAAACCAATGAATCACCCGTAGTTCAAGCCAGGGTTGCCAGGTTCATGCAGCGCGGAGTGCAAGTATTTTCTTTCACTTTAATAGGAGTTATAGCACAAAAAAACATGCATAAACATCAAAAGGTATGTAGAAAGATACAGTACAACTTACTGAAATGTAACATGTCTCATGTAATCGCTGTTTCAACAGTGAAAAGACCATAAGGCCATAAAACAGCTTGTAAACAATATGTCGCTTAATGTTGCATTTACCTTAGGAAAGTTATCCAACACACAGTTCATTAGTTAGCTATAAAAACACTTGAGGGCTTATTTACTGTTAATTATATATGTATGTTTGAATAAATTTGTCATGAAGACAAGTGTTTATGAAAACTACCTTATGTGTAACTGAGTTGTATACAAACATTTCAGTTCTTACTTAATTTAAGTATAATTATATCTGAAAATAAATTGAATATTTATTTTGGGCTGTTGTTCATTTTAGCTAGCCTGGATGCCAGCCGAATTTAACCTTGCCCACAACATTTGAGTTCAGGAAATTCGGTCTGGACTTGATCCGTTGTGGAGCAACTATGCCCGAACAGGAGCTTAAGAAAATCAAACTAATTGGTATGTGCAGTTATCTTTCTGAATAATCGTCTACCTGTATCAGCGGAGAAATTTAGTATCGGTGCATCTCTACTATTGAGTTCAAAACAGCTAGATGAAGCGCAATATAATGGCCACAGGGGTCATTCTTAAAGGTGCAGTGTGTAAATTTTAGCAGGCGAGGTTGTGAATTGCAACCACCCAAAGCTCACCCCTCCCTTTCGAAGCACATAGAGAAGCTACGGTGGCCAACACAGGATAAAGATGTCGCCGTCTGAGACAACAGAGAGTAGCTAGCACTTTATAGAGCAGTTTGTCCGTTTAGGGCTACTGTAGAAACATGGCGCCACAAAATGGTGACTTCACTGTAACGGGACCAGCGGTTTTTGTAGATAGAAATGGCTCATTCTAAGGTAATAAAAACATAACAGTTCATTATGTAAGGTCTTTATACACCACTGAAAACATAGTTATGTATATTATATTGCATTTCTGCCAATAGATCCTCATTAATATTACACACTGCACCTTTAAAGTTGGAGATTAATTCTAAGAACAAATTTAGTATTATATTATTATTATTATTATTATTATTATTATTATTATAATACACCAGAAAGTCAATTAAAACAGTGTCACTAAAATATCTATAGTACGTCATGAGGGTGAGTAAACAATGACAGAAATGTCATCTTTAGGAAAATTGTACCATTAACATGAAGACTGTGGTGAAAAGATAGCAGTTTGATGGGTTTAAGTAATGTGAAGAGTGGAGGTATAGCACCTGCTGATATTTAGAGACAGGGAAGAGCAGGCGAGTGTCCAGCTTGGCGTTGTACTGGGTCAGTGACTCATGCCGGTAGTGGTTGATGAGCTCCACCACAGAGAGAAAAGTAAGAGGTTCTGAGAATCCGTACTTTCCCCCGCGGTAAAAAACCTTTATCAGTTTGTTATTGCCTCCTTTCCTGGAATAAACAACACAAGGCTTTGATCATGTTGTGTCTCTGTTAGAAATTCCACTTTGTAATCATGCATATTAAACAAATGATAAGGCAGCACATCTACGCAATGCATTCATCTCCTTTCAGATATTACACAAAATGCAGTTTGGCCTGAGAGAGCACTCACCTGAGGGTCAGGGTGTACTCTCCCTGCACTTTGCTTGATGCGTCCCGCACCAGGAACGTACCATCAGGAGTGTCTCTCATCTTCTCATTCACTTCCTCTCTAAATCCGTGTGCATTAAACAGAGATTCATCATATACAGAAATGTGTGATGATCTTAATAACAGCTGACCTGGTAATTATGTCGGTGATTTACCTTGAAATGTCTCCCCAGTACCATTCAGCATCACTCAGTAAGCTGTTGTTTCCATTGGTCACAGATGAGGCCATGGCTTTGGCTTTGGGTGGTTTAGGAGGGAGAGCTAATTAAATAAGGCAAATAAGATACAAATATTTATGATTCAAATAAATAAACCTTTGTTTATCCCCACACGACTGGGACCGACACTTGCTTTCACGACTTTGATGCAGCATCACCATAGAAACATGCAATGTTATATTACAGCGACAGTGTCTCTGGAGCCACCTGTCTTGCTCGAGGGCGTAGTGGTGATCTCTCAGGGATCAGCCCTGCAACCTTTCAGTTACCAGCCTAGATATTTAGCAATGACATGATGTTTTCTCTTCTCTTCTAGAGTAGAGTTTATTTCTACACTACAGGGAAGATGAAGCCCTCTTGATAGAGAGATATATGTATACACACACACACACACACACACACACACACACACACACACACACACACACACATATATACACACACACATATACATACACACAGGCGCACACACACAGCTCAACATTTCCATCTTATGTCTATATAATGCATCTGTGGCATGTTGTTGATTACCACAATAATTTAACATTCCTCACTGTAATAAATAGGCAAGTTTACTGTAAATACTCTTATAATGAAAAATAAATGTTTTAAAATGCAGCTAAACAAAAAAAGGAAACATTTAAATAACATTGCTTACAGAAGTGTAACCATGGCTGCATCCATTTATTGTACACTGCCAACAGAAGGTGAAAAAAAAAAAAAAATAACCAAGTAAATATTTTCCAGATAATATTTTAATCATTTGCTTTGGGTTTAGTCTAAATCACAATATAAGAGCCAATTATTGAACTCTGGAAAAACATGCAGCCTAGAATATAAATGGATCTATATAGATGAAAATACATTATAGAGCTGCCTTTATATTTCAAGATGGGTTCCCTAACATGGGATCAAAAGGTTTGAAAACACAGACCACCCTAGTGGGCTGCCCTCACCACAGGGCCCTGGTGGATCCTCCCTGACAACTGTGAATAAAAAGCTTTAATATTATATACAATAGTGAAAATGACAGGTAACTCACCGGGAGGAGTCGGCTCTTGTTCCCAAATTCTCTCCAAAAGAAGTCTCTCAACTGCAACCGCAGGAAACCCCTCATCTTCCTCTGACCTGTAAATCAAATATAGAAATGGAGATACTTTGCACTTGTGCTAATTTTCAGCAACACATTTCCAGAATTTGTCTCCAGCCAATAGAACGCTCATGCTCACCCGCTCACAGGGCCCCTGATCAGCAGAGGGCCAAAGATTTGGCCGAGGGTGTGAATGTCGAGGCCGTTGTGCTCCGCGCACTGGCAGACCTTCTCCAGGTGTCTGAGCAAATAATGCAGCGTCAGGAGGTTTTGCAGTGGAACTTCAGGCTTCCCCAGTACCTCCAACAGCTGCTCTCGTCTCCTCACGGAGGGAACGTCTATTCATGAATGAAATCACCATGAGCACATGAGTCATCAGATGCGCAGGCAGACACTCACCACGTTTGTTCACCGAGTTCATATAATTCTGTTACTTTCTATACACGGTGCTCCTTTGGCCTGCACGGATGAGTGAAAAGTGGCACATACCTGATTCTAGTTGCACTGCTGCCTGAAGGTCTGTATAAACAGAGGGAGGGATGATGGGGACAGGAAGTTCCTGCAGGTACCGAATAAGAGCCTCCGAGAGTGCATGAATGTCCCACTGTCCCGCGTCCAACTCCTGCAGCTCTGCACAGGACAAATGACCGATCACATCATGATGCACACACCTTAGATCTAATCCGATACATCCGTTTTAAAGCACTTTAGAGTTACATAAATGTGCGGTACTTATGTAAACCAAATAGCTATTCACTGGGTAACTTCATCCTACCCTTAACAGCATCCCAGTTGATAACTCCCAGTTATCATACTTTAGTGATTATATTTATATGGTATATACAGTGGGGTGCAAAAGCCTGAGATTTTCAAGATCTAATTTAAACCTGGAAATAACATTTTAGAATTTAAAAATAAAAACAAAGAAACAATTCATATTTACAACATTTTATTACTTATTATTTGTAATTTAAGTCAATTTTATAATTGTATAATATTTATTAAATAAATGTACACTTTTCCACTAATCAGAATTATTTAAAAAAAAAAAAACGTGACCACTAATAAAAATGCTTATATTTTGTATTTTTATGATTTAATGCAATGTTTTTTTAAATGTTATAATCTAATTGAAAAGCTACATTTAAAATGTAAAAGCTGTTTCTTAGCAATGTTACAGCTGAAAAACAACGTTATCAATAACCAGCCTGGTTAAAAAAGAGAACATACTTAAATTAATTTCAACTAATATCAACGCTAAAATGAGACAAACAAAGACTTGCAGCTACTAAGAATAACACGCAAAAACACTAAAGCAATCAAATGCCTTAAGCCCTGGCGCTGTATGCGTTTCCAAGTTTGTGACTAAAACTCTACCACATCTGTGCAAGAGAAAACAAAGGATGAGAACAGCAGATTTAACTTACCAGCGAGGCTCTGTTGTTGACTGTCAGAGGCTGACGCAATGGATGTCCTGTATAGTGTCCTAGAGTCCAGACCTAGCAGAAAATCGAGGCGTTAGCTCATCTCTCAAAAATAGATCTTTCATGCCAGCTTGGATTAGAGAAGCAGTTACATCTAAACATTAAATGTAAAAGCTCGGAGATATAAATATATCCAGTCACGCTATCGGGAGAACTGGGAAAACAGCCCAGCTGAATCCCTGAGCTCTGTTTTAGTCAGTGAAGAAGTGAGAAGACGGCTTCAGTCAAGCCAGACAGTCTGAGCGTCACTCAGTCTCTTGCTCAGGGGAGAAAGAGAGGGACGGCTCATAGCAAAAGAGGAAATCTGGATGGTAATAACTGCCATATGGTGCAAAAAGAAAAAATTTCACACCTCTGCTTCCAATATTATTTTCAATGTGGAAATATCTATTAAAAATACAATCAATTAAAAAAAGAAATCCAAAGCAACTCTTTTTATTTTCGTTCTTTCATGTGGTTGGAGGCGGCACTTTTTTGCAGGACTCCTGCTTGCTCTGGATTTGCACGCTCCGTATCATGTGTCAGGTTCTCTAACGAACAAACCACAAACAATAAAGCCCTTTACATGACATTCAATGACACAAAAGTATTACCTGTCTGCTCAATTGCCTCAACCAACTTAATAAGATTAGGGGGAGCAGTTTCCAGGTGTGTGAACTGTTTGGTCAAATCCAGGACTGGAGCAACTGAAATGGCAGAGAAAAAGGAGAATTTCAAATCAAACCTCTGCTAAATAAAGAAAATAATAGGCTGAAAATAATAAGAAGCTTATTTAATGAACATCAAAAGCGACAGCAAAAATATATCACTTATCAAACATTTTGTATAGGTGTCAATGACACCAAAACAAAAGGAAAGAAAAGCATTTTTTTTTTTTTTAAGAAAGCCAAGGGCAAAGTTCTTTATTCTATTTTCAACAAAAGTTTACATTTAATCATAAACTGTCATGTGGTGTAACCAAGTAAAAGTAAAAACATTTTTCTTACACCTTGAATACATGCGAGTGCACACATCTTATTCACATTCTAAACATATTTGTACAAATATCAAGAATTATCAACTCATAAATATTATGTTTTTGGGGAGTCACACATGACATTTTACAACCTTAGATAATTCAAGCTTTTTGTGGCAAAGTTATTTGACATTTTAAGAAATGTAATACAGTGATCTGCAGGGGTCCACTCTATGATATCATTTCCTGTTTCATGTTTTTCAATCTGGTTGCACCACATGACTTTGATTTCAAATATTACTAAGCAGGGTTTTCCCCCCTAAGAAATAATACAAGATTATGCCAAACTTCTTAACACGGTTTTCTTTTCATAAGGTGTAATTATGTGATCAGGACATAGAAGGTGTATTCAATTTACTGTATGAATGAACTGGATTTGAATGTATTTTTCAGAAATTACATTTCAGAAGCCAGATGAAAATAAAAAAAATAATAAAATCAGAATCATGTCATGGACTCATGGGATCACATTTGACAGTTTCCTTTTTTATAAATAAAATGAGTGCCTTAAATACTGTAAAAACCAATTCCTAAGTAAAATGTGCCTTAACACCAGCATTTACTCTGGCACTCTTCTTTCTCATTTTTGAATTGTGGTTTGCAAGATTGCAGCCTTCTCTACCTACTGTTGTGACTCAGATGTTTTAAATTTGACTTTGACTTGCCTGTTACCTTTTTTAAATATAGTGCTAAATGCGCAGTCCTTCGTGGAATACTAAAGCTGCCAAAAGCAGCAACTGTCTAGCGTAGAAGGCTGCTGATGTGATATAATGAGAAGGCTATTCTATAAAATCTGGGTATTTTTGCACCTCAAACTTCAGACCCAGTGCGGAACTCAATTCAGGCCACGTCTCCCACTTCTCTTCTGTCTTAGGAGAGTGATGACTGTGGGATGTATAATTGCATATGGTTTTTTTATATTGTGCTTCCTTCCTTGCTTGCTCTGTTGGTTAAAAAAAAAAACCCAAAAAACACTCTTGCATTCATTCACAACACCTAAACACAAAAACTAATTAAATTAAGGTTAAGTAGACATTAGAACGCATTACAAAAATAAATAGTAAAAGATAAAATTGTATAAAAAACAAAAAAAACAAACAAAAAAAAAACAAAATGGACAGAGCTACACTGAAGAAAACAAAGAAAAACTTTTTTTTTTACTGCTGAAAAAAGCCCTCCGTTTCCTCCTGTCTTATTCCACCCCTTCTGGAGCGAGCGCTGCCTTGGCCCTTTGCGTGAGTGGAGCACAATAAACGATTTAATCAAAAATCCTGAACAAGCAAAACCCCACTGGCCGTGTGCCAGACCCTCCTTTTCAGGCCCACCACAAAGAGGCCAGAGCTTGGCTGCCTTCGCCTCCTGGCAGTGCAAGGCTAAACCACGTCTGATTATTAATTTTGGAGTTCAGACGAAGTGCCATGTCAGCACATTCCACTTTTCCACTGCACGTTAAACATGGAACTTTGCTCGCTTTTCCCTCTTACGAACACAAAGCCTGCCTCTTCCGCCCTCAATCTTTCCTCATCTAGCACAGTTACCTCAAAATGGACATGAATCCATGTCCTATCCTTAATCCATATTATATCTTTGCTTTCCTGGGGCTGTATTACAGAAACTTCCTAACTTTATTCTTGAATTAAGACTTGAAAAATATATATTTCCTAAGTCAAATTACCATGGTTACTAAACAGATAAGATGAGATTCTAAGTTTGATGTTTCTATAATACAGCCCCTAAAGAACAACAAAATTAAGCGTTTTCATTTTCAACTTTAGGCAGAAATTTCTGTCAGTGACAATTTACTCCTGAAGACAAATCGAAATGGCTGTTATATTTACTATTATGCACAATTATAATTTATTTTAATCTTGCAATATGTTTTGTCAGGTAAAAATGACAGCATTGTTTATTTTCCAGACCCATCACTTCTGATGACCATGTTTTTAATTTCTGAATATTCATTTCATTTTTGGGGGTTATCTCCAAAATTGTCAGACTATTTAACTACGCCAAAAATTATTAATTTGTTTATAAAATGTATTTATTTTTTTCATTAAAAGAATGAAATTTATGAAAAGTAGTTTAGTATAAGCTTTGATTATTATTTTTTAGAATTTCATAAACGGAGTGTATTTACACCAAGTGCAAATAGCGTGCCTTGTTGGCAAGTGTAGTCAGCAGAGCGCAAGGCCTGTGGAACAAGGTTGATGCGATCGACCCGGGTTCAAATCCGCCTTTTGCCAAGCTCGTTCTTCTTTTCCCATCACATCAGAAAGGCATTTACTTTCAATAAAAAAAGAAAATGTTGTGAAATTGGAAATAAATTGCCTAATGAAATGTTTAATAATAAAAAAAGTATTTATTGAGTAGGGTTTTATTGTCCCATTAAGGTTGCATCCATTTAATAATTGTAATAAATATAATCATTTACACTATGCTATTATTGCATCCTGTTAATGTACAAAAGTACTGAGGTGCAAATAGTATGCATCTGTCAAAATAACGTATAAATAGCATCTAATTACTATTTACACATATTGCAAAGAACTGCTACTTTTACATGGTGTAAATAGAATATATCAATATTTTCACTTAGTATGTTATTTCACTTAGTAAATAGCATCTACACAATGTAAATAGCATATATCGCTATTTGCACTTAGTGTAAATAGCATCTATTGCAAATTGCAGCTGCATTTGAAGTCCCTGTGAAGTCAAAATTAAATACATCTTCTTGATATCATCGCTTTTGTTTTGTAAATTGTAGGCTGTAGTAACTAACGGTACTAAGTCTACTGACAGAAACTCGCGATCGAGCTGATGCAGATGTGCTCTAGTTATGATCGTGTTGGAGGAGGGGCCATATGCACGGTGGCTCCAGTGCGTCATCGACAGTGATCGTGTTGGGGGAGGGGCCATATGCACGGTGACTCCAGTGCGTCATCGACAGTGATAGTGTTGGGGGAGGGGCCATATGCACGGTGGCTCCAGTGCGTCATCGACAGTGATCGTGTTGGAGGAGGGGCCATATGCACGGTGGCTCCAGTGCGTCATCGACAGTGCTCGTGTTGGGGGAGGGGCCATATGCACGGTGGCTCCAGTGCATCATCGACAGTGCTCGTGTTGGGGGAGGGGCCATATGCACAGTGAACAGTGAAATGGTGAAAAAATGGTGATGGTGAAATGGTGAAAAAGTGTTTAACGGTCTAACTCCACAATTCAGTACTACACAGTTCACAGTCTTTGTAACGTGTTTCAGCAATACATTTCTAACATTTATGTGTTTAGAAACAAATCACAGAATTGCCTTTACAGGGACTTTAATAAAACCACTCCACTGCTTATTAACATTCGAAAAACTCAAACTTTTCACTTAAACTCATGAGGTGTAACACGCTGAAAAACAAAAACACAAAACAAATCAAACAGGAAATGATGCAGACCCCCATGACTGTCAAAGAGTGTCAAGCTCAATAAGTAAGCTCTTAAAAATATCAGATAATTTGACCTTTTTACGACAGGGCAAAAATGTTTCTCAAAACCACATGAAACCAACATGAATATACAGATTATGCTTCTAAGATGTTGGCACATGTGCTTTAAACAAATAAATAAAATGCAATAAAAGCAGTTTCCTTTTTTTAGCGTGGACTTGTGTGGTCATCGGTAACAAAACACAAAAAACTGATTATATTCCTTTACTAATAAACAAACTAAACTATAGCTGCAAACTCACTGGCACAATTGGTCAAACCCGCAGCAGGGGTTTTTGTGCAAAATACAGCTTTTAGGAAAAACAGCTGTGGCCCTGAAGTCATTGTTGGTTTTTGGAGAGAGAACCAACTAATCATTACCCAATTATAGTCGTCTTGGTAGTCTGCATTCTGGCAGGCCTGCAACTGAATGTGCCCTGGGAAAAAACAACTGCAACAACTAATGCTATGATTACAGCAACAGCTTACTTTATTTGGCTGTCACTTCTTCACGGCTGCACTGTCAGTGTATAAACGGTTGGCTAACAAAAGTCAGCGATTTTTCTTCAATTGTTTATCATTTTTAGGCTTGCTGAATTTAATTTAAACAACAACCTATACCTTTTGCTAGGCTGAACCACTCAACTAGTTTTCAGTTGTTTGTGTGTGTGTTTTTTTTGGTTGACTGGTGCTCTGGGCACCTCATTCATTAACTTAGATTCGGCCATGCTCTACTAATGGAAAAGGATGTCTTTGTACTCTGTGAATATGATTATGTAAGACAACTTTCACTCGCATTGGTTTGTGCTGTTCAGTAATCTGGGCACCTCATTCATAGCTAACCGAAGGCCTAGCCCATTTCCTTTCACTGGAGCTCTAAACCTCTTGACATGTTTTAATCTTAATGCAGTGCAAACGGCATTAAGAAACACAACACACAAAAGCTGCAACTACAAGAGACAGTCTTATATAGCTCAAGTTTCTTTTTTGTTGAGCATAATCGGCTTCAGGCCTGACAGGATTTCTGCACTGTTAACTAGTGCAACAGAAAAGGGAAAAACTCATTTTGATAGACTAAAATATCAAGAATATATCACATGTACACTACCGTTCAAAGGTTTGGGGTCTGTGAGATTTTTTTAATGTTTTAAAAAGAAAATCTTAGCATCTTAGATTAATGCATCTGAAGTAATTTAATAACACTGTTAAATGTGATCTTTAGCAAATCCCAAAATGAATATCTACTTTTCATACTGCACATCATAATGTTGTAATGACTAAATTCACTTGCAGAATTTAATGGTTGATTTTAGTTTTTAGCGTTTTATTTTAATTTCAACAAAACAGTATAGAATTTTGATATCTGCCTTTGTTGTGAAAATTAATATCAGCTTCTTGGTATCAGCTAGAAATGTAAAATTGTGCATCCCTTGTAGGCCTCATAAAATGTAAAAAAGCATAATGTTAGGGCTGCACATAGACTGTTAAAAAATATGGACGTAGTGTCTGTGACGTCACACATAGGATTCTGAAGAGCAGTTCTGAAGCGTAAAGCAGGGTCGAGCTGGCCGTTGCCATCTTGGCAGTGCATAATCACACGTCACTCCCGGATAACTGACAGTGGGCAAAGAGGTGGGACATGGGCGGAGCTGAGTTGATGTGATGACTAACAGACAGCAGACAAACGGCTATCCACCCGTCACTCAAAGTGGCCACGCCCCTGATTATGCAGAACTTTAAGGCTTTATAAAATATAAACGAATAAGTTATAAAAAAATTCAACCCCTCACAGTTGTCAAGAAGGCCAATATTAGCCTCATAGACCAAAACCACAATTTGTACCAGGCTGTAAATATGTTTTTTTTTTTTTATTTTAACATCAATGAGATTCTGCTCCCTTCTGGAGCCTGTCTCTAGTGGCCAGTTGATGAATTGCAGTTTAAGCCACTTCCGTATAGGCTTCAAGAGAAACTGGGGGAGGTTGCCGCTTGAGGCTGCACAATTTGAGAAAAAAATAAAAAAATTAATTAATTAATTAATAATACTACTACTAATAATAATAATAATAATAAATATTGAATTGCATTTTTTATGGTTAAAATTGCGCTTTGTGGTTTAAAATGCCAACACTCCGCTTGTAGTGCTTGTTTGTAGTGTAATTGTAGTGGGCACAATTTAGCCCAACATTTTGTTCTTATATATTAATATGACTAGTAATAATAATCATAATTATTATTGCCAAATAAAAAATGTTTACAAAATATGAATTACTATGTAATAACCCTTTCATTATTAAAAATAAAAAAATAGAGTATTTAAGAATAAATGTAACAATATAATATTTATTCACGCCATGTCAGAAACATTCATACAATTAACAAAAAAACTACATAAGACATTTCAGGTTACTACAAGATAGAAATTCTAATATACATTCAGGTGAAACTTTTTAAAAAATATATATCAGTTACACACTGAATAAAACCGTTGTCTATTTACATTAAAACATTGCAGTCCATTGAGTATAAAAGAAAATAATAATAATTTTATTTTTACAGAAAACATTTGATGAAATCTGCAGAGTGACCTGTTAACATGCAGACAGCCTATGACTAAAGCATTACAAAGGCCTAAGGATTTATTATAAAATATTATGTTACAATAAAAAATTCTTAATTTTTGTCAAGAGGTACGCAAAATCAAAAATGGAGTTTGTGTCTTTAATATGAAATATGAGTTGCTTATGCATCCACTGTGGGGAAAAAATTCTGTAAAACCTTCTGTACACTGGAGAGAAAACATGGATTATCATATACATTTCTTCAGAGAGAAGTATCAGTTTTCTTTTTTTTTTTTTTTTTTAATACCCAAAATAGCATGAAGTGAGCATTACAGAGCGCAAAATACGTATGTTATATTTAGGGCACCTCGCACAGAAACTCCAAATATGAAGTAATCACAGTAATATAACTTATGACGCTTCCAGGAAATCCCAATAAACACAAGACCGCCACAATATATGGTGTATTTGAGTTCTTCAAGCCTTCTCTGGTATTTCCATAATAATAAAGGGTAACACTATTTTACAGTGTTCTTGTTACATATACTTACCATAGTAATAACAGTAAATTATGCATAATTACATGCAACTAACCCTAAACCAAACCCTAATCCTACCCTAACCCTATAGTAAGTACATGCAGTTACAAAATATTAGTATCTAAATGTATAATTACACTAACAATGACACCGAAAAATAAAGTATAACCTAATAAAGTACATTTATAATGCTATATATTTATAATTACAAGTTTGGGAAGATGTTTGACGTGTTGCTTCTTCAAATGCACTCAAACTCTTCAGTCGCTCTTTACTAACACGCTGCGTATATATTTATTTAAGGAAAAAAATCTGAAAAAGAAAGAAAGAAAGAAAGAAAGAAAGAAAGAAAGAAAGAAAGAAAGAAAGAAAGAAAGAAAGAAAGAAAGAAAGAAAGAAAGAAAGAAAGAAAGAAAGAAAGAAAGAAAGAAAGAAAGAAAGAAAAAACAAAAAAACAGCCTTTGCAATTTCATAATCGCACTAAGCCAAATCGCGATTTTGGTTTAATTTTGATTAATCGTGCAGCACTACATAATGTGCTGATAAAGCCTGCTGTACAGTCTAAGTAACAATATGTCTAGCATTTGAACACAGGCCAAAGCACCATGGGAAAGATTCTTTAATACAGGCTCAGATCGGAGGCCTTAACTAGCCCTCTACTAATTCTGTGAAAGAAAGTTCAGGGTAAGGAGCCAGGGGAAAATTCAAGGGGCCTTCTCTTTCTGAGAATTGTAGTGAGTGGATAGTTTATAGCTGCCTGGAGACAGTATCAGAAGAGTCTGTGAAACAGGGGAGGAGGAACAGGCGGAGACTGTAGAAATGCCAAGCCATGGTTCACTTCAACAAGCAGTAAAACTGAGGCCAGGAAAAGAAAAGAGGAAAAAAAAAAAGAGAGAGAGAGAGAGAGGGAGAACTTCTGCCACAGGCAGTGAAACGACCAAGTTTGACTGTGCAAAGTTTCTGAGAGGATAGTGTTGGTGGATTACAATTAAATCACATGAAATCGCTCTCACACTGAATAAAATGCCCTTAGACATGGGAAAACACCACATAATTATTTTTACATTTTCTGAACAGATGCTTTTCTGCCATATTAAAGGGATATTTCACCCAAAAATAAAAAATGTACTGTTAATTTACTCACCCTCAGGCCATCCAAGATGTAGGGTTTTTTTCTTCAGTAGAAATGTAAAGATTGAGCCCTTACTTGCACATTACTATATCAAAGGTTAACAACAGAGCCCAAATTAGCCTAACTTCAGTAGCTATTTATTTTTAGATATAATAACCAACACTCAAATAACACTGTATGCAAACTTCACAATTCACACAGTTTTTGCATTAACTTCTAAAACTAAATATAAAATTATGTTTTTACTCCAATTCATTGTTGAAATATCATCATTTATACACAGTGGCTGTCATTTTTATTACAGATTAATTTAAACATAGCCTAATCAAGACATCACTAACAGGTTAAGTAGAATATTATGAATACATAGGCTTATATAGTGCATATATTTAGTGAAAGTTAATTTCTCTAGTGAACTAACCAGCTGTGGACATTGAATGACTGCATGAGGTAAATGTTACACAATATCGTTTACAAGCTGTTTTATTGACGTCTTTCCACGGTCGAAACACCGATTGAGCGATTACACGACATATGATACATTTCAGTAAGTTGTAATGTATCTTCAGATGTTGATTCATGTTTATTCTTTGACTAGGGATGATCGCGTTCACTCGCACGCCGCCATATAGCCTACAGTGATCAGTCACGTCGGATTAAAGAGCGTCAAAACAGCATTCATCGTTTGAATATGTTCATGTGGGAACTTGGATTAAAGTATGTTCAGTGCGTAAAACAAGCCGACTGTTAACTGTTAAAGATTGCATTCATACCGTTCGGTACACACGTGCACCGTACCGGAAGCCCTGTACCGAAATGGTTCAGTATGAATACAACCGTTACACCCATAGACAGTAAAAGAAATGGACACAGCGACCCCATAGACTTCAACGGAGAGAAGTGAAGTCAATTAGAAGCACTCACTTCCTGATGGCCGAGCGTACTGCGCAGCCTCAGACTGAGCTTGACGACGTAGATGTGACGTGAGAAACCTGTCTGACAGTTGTACGCCTTCTAGTAGTTGTGCAAAGTGAAATCTGAATCACAGAATCTTGCAGAGATTTTGGCTCTCTATGGGCTTCTCCCCATGCTTCTCCCTTGACTTTATGCCTCCACGTCCCCCCGATTGCCTCATAGACAGTAAAAGATTGCCTGCGAGCTTCTCCTCCTGTCTATACGGTAATTTCTCTACTGTGCGACAGAGTCGCAATCGTTAGCCTATTTTTACAAAAACGGCTTCTACAGGGCAATAGTGTAAGATACAAGGTAATGGAGCCTTTTATACATTGTCGTGTTTCTTTAGAAATAAACAATGGACAAATGGAGTCTTTAAACGCCTCAGATGTAAAGTTATTCGCTGTCAAAGTGACGCCAAAATGAGTGGGAGTCAATGGAATGCTAACAGCAGGTGATGGCTTGGTTAGCAATGGCTGCCTCTATGGAAGGTACGCTTTCCGGGTGCTGGATTACCCCCTTGGTTACACCCCTAATGCAACAGGAAGCTCGCACTCCAGACTGTTGTGAACATGCTCAGGATTTGCAGAGGCTGTGGATTACAGGTAATAATGTTGTAAACAAAAATAAAAATCACTAAAAGGACCACGGTTTTAGCTAAGAATCTTTACTGTTCTACGGAAAAATAAAAAAAGACAATTACATCTTGGATGGCCTGGATGAACTATCCCCTTTAACATGTTAGGAAACACTCCAGCTGGAGGAAAACAGTATTAGTATTAGATCCAAGCCATGAGCTGTTGGTATAAATGCTAGTGTCTGGTTTAGTTCGTAGACATCTGACTGACAGATTTGAGGATGACTCCCCCCCCCAGTTTAATCAAGGTACATTTTAAAAGGCTGTGCCTTATGAAATGTGTCTTAAGTTAGAAGAGTGAGAGGTCGGTCAATGTGTCTGGATCTAGATATGCAAGTGTCTTTGATGCACAGCAGGTCAAGATCTAATTACAAGGAGGGCTGGGTTGACAATATTGATTAATCGATTTTAAATCTTAATTTTGATAAACTGATTTCGATTCTTAAATCCCAAGAATTAATCTTCTACTCTACATGGTTTTCAGTTGATGCGTGAAGTCGCGAACAAAACTTTACATAGCATTATTTGTAACGCATTTCACATCTTATAAATAGTAGTAGATAACAGTGTTCATTATGCTAATTTAATCTAAAATCCAAATTGCATAAAATTATTTAACCATGTTGGTACAAAAAAAGATAATTTTCTTAAAAGGTGAATTAAAATTAATATTAAAACACACACAATAATGTACTTATTGATGCGTTTATTCTTGATTTATGGTTAGTTTAATGATTACGAACACACGGTTGAGCATGGAAAACCAAATCTATACCTATTTATTGCATTAATATACCATCAATTAAACTAAAGCAAGCATGGAGGAAGCCTGTGTATAATTGACTGTTATCTATTTCTAAAGTAAGCTACAGTACATGTAGGATAAATATGTGTGAAAGTTCTGAGACAGCTGTCTGACGCGGTGTACTACATCAGTGCTTCATTTCATTCTCTCCTTGCTTATATAGTGCACTGAACTGCCATGAACTATATAGGGATTTGAAAATCAGTAAACAACTGAGCGATTTTGGACACAGCAACAGCAACTTTTGGAGTGAGACTCCCCATCACTACAAAACCGTTGTATTTTAAAAGAAACAAATAGTGGTAACCAGTGTAGGGTAAGTTACTCTAAAAAAGTAATTAATTACTAGTTACTAATTACATCTTCAATAGTGCAATCAGATTACCGTACAAATTACTCTCTCCAAAAAGTATTTAATTACTTATTACTCAATTTCTAAATCCTATATTAACCTTGACTAGTTAAGTGATTCAGCGATAGACATGAAACGTGCTTTTTAATTAATTCAAATACATTTAAAACTACTATACAATTATTCTTATTAATTGACCAAAGTATTACAAATGAGAAGGATAGATAAAAACATGCATTTTAAACATGCATTGTATTTCTACCGCCTATACCCAGTATTTAGTTCAATTACTTTTTGTAATCAAAAATATTTTTGTAATTTTTACATTAATTTCAAAATACAGTACTTCAATAGAGCAGAATTTATTCCTCTTTCTTCAATGCTATATTTTCATGCAAATCCATTTTAAGCAGCAGGCAAATGTCTTGGGCATGTAGGTTAATCTACATAAGAAAAACAGAAAGAAATATGCAAGTTAGCTGATTTAAGCTAGTAGCAACTTTTTCTGTTTTCAGCCAGGAGAGGCTTTAAAGTAACACTAGTGCTCTAAAGTACGAATTTCCATAACCTATCCAGTCATCTAAAAATACGCAAATTAGAGTTGAATTTTTCAGGCCTGAAAAAAAAAAAAAAAAAAAACACAATTTTAAAAGATTCACAGATTCTTCCATGTTTTCCATGATCATGATGACCCTGTTCATGTTACTATACCTACATGGAATCTGCGCCTGTAGAACTCAACAGAAAGTTCTGCAGACTTCCACAGAATAGAAATGCTTATTCACAATTCTACACATTCCTTGCCTCTTATTTTTAAATACTCAAAACTTTAAGTTCCTTGAATTTGCCTTCAAAATGTAAAAAGGTGAGGATATTACTCAGAAGCAGCAGCTAAAATGGTGCATATCCTAGTGTCCTGTAATTCAACACTTTTCATACTTTCTCTTTTTAGTCAGTGAGCATCACAGATTGAATATGACAACTTTTTTTAGTGTGCACTGCAGACTTTTAACAGTTCAAAAAAAAAGGGACACAAAGGAGACATTGAAGCAAAAATCACCTGATGGAGTGGGAATGTGCAGATGAAGCTGAAAGCCCTACCTGATACATATAACTCTCCAGATTGGCCTGGTGAACTGCCAGGCCTCCAAACATACTATAATTTACTGCTTCCTGAGGGCATAAAGGGCGGAGGATAGAGGGCTCGGGGAAAGTGCCAGAGAAATACAGGAGCAAAGACAGTTCGTGCAAAGGGACTGTATATTATATGTAAAAATGTTCATGTATTAATCGATTTTTCATTGCCAATGTGTGAACAGCTTGTAACGAAACTTAAAAAATGAGACATGCCCCAACTTCCTAAGCCTGTAGACTGATATTCACGTGAAGGACTTGGAAAGTTTTTGCCGGGAAAATCAAAAGAATGTGACGTTTACATACGCTCCGAGAGCCTTTCTTCTGTTTAATGACGCATTAAAAATGAATGCTTATACAATGTTCAGGTCAGGATATTGCAGAAAGAGCCATTGTGTACTGTAATTTCAATGTGTCATGCAAAGAAAAGTTGATTCATTCAAACTGCCCAATAGTCTTGCATAGCCATATCTATATAGTCTATATCAAGGGTATTCAATTAAAGAGGTCCGGTGAGTCTCTATAGTTCCCTCCCAGCGGAGGTGCCGTATAATACTATATTATATATTTCCATTGGAGCCATAGTGATTTAAAAAAGAAAGAAAAAAATCCTAAACAATCAAAATAATCATTAAAAATGGGAATCTTGGGCTCAGAGAGCCAGGGTCCGGAACTGGACCACGGTCCTCTATTTGAAAACCACTGGTCTATAGTCTCAAATACAATATATAATTAAACTCTCATAACAGTATAATTTTAATTACCTAATCTGTTGACATAATGGCCACTGGTGTAATTTCTGAAATGACATATAGCCCCTTTAATTATGATTTCACTTTTTAAACTTTAGTTAGTGTGTAATGTTGCTGTTTGAGCATAAACAACATCTGCAAAGTTATGACGCTCAAAGTTCAAAGTAAAGGGAGATATTTTCTTTTACAGAAATTGCTTTTTAAGGATTACAACAAACGGCTGGTAGGGACTACACAAGCTTCCTCCTGGGTTAGTGACATCACTAGCCCTGAAATTTACATAAACCCCGCCCCTGGGAACACGCAACAAAGGGGGTGAGATTGACTAATATATAGTTAACTCCACATCAGACACATAAATTCAAAAAACTAACCATTCAGGAACATCTTGTTGCATTCTACATGTTGTCACTTCTTCTTGAGTCTCTCCATCACTGTCCAACTCCGGTTTGATCATAAAAGGCTGAACAGTTTCATTGCCTGTCTGCATGAGGTTATCAGAGCTGCTAACTGGCGTTCTTGAAGCTCCGCCCTGTGAGCACCAGCTCTTTTGCATTTAAAGGGACACACAAAAATGGCACGTTCTTGCTCACCCTCAAAAAGTGACAAATTTAACACGCTATAAAAAATTTTCTGTGGGGTATTTTGAGCTAAAACTTCACACACACACTCTGAGGACATCAGAGACTTATTTTACATCTAGAGGTAGATGAGGTAAAAGAGGTAGATGATTAGAATAAATTAGCGAAATCTTTGATTCAACACCAAACTCATTTTGTGGTAGAAGAAGCCTGCTGTCAAAAGCAAATCCACATTTTCCTTCAACAAAAATATTTGTTATGAAAGATCTGAGGTTGGATTTAACAAGCATATCAGTCAGTTCCCAAAACAAAACAGGTTTTGACAGCTCTTTAGCACACATTAAGTAGGTTAGTCATTGGTCAACAGAGTAAAAGCCAATAAACAAAAAGCAGCCAGTCTTACCCTGCAAGGTTGGCTCAGGTCTGGGAACAGCAGGAAGCGGTCTCTGAGAACGAGGCTGGCAGGACAGCATTGACATTTTCACAGGTCCCACATACTGCACGTACGTCCCCGGAAAGTCTCCCCTCTGTTTGGTTCGCTCATTTAACCCTAAGATCCAGCCGATGCATTCCGGGTGCTGCTCATCTCCCTCTTTCATGCCCAGTGACAGCAGAGACGCTTTGTCGACCGTCAGGATATCACCGGGCTCAAGGTCAATGTCATCCTCCCAGTCCTTACAGTAGGCGTACAGAGATCTGTACTGGAAGCCATCGGCAGCCATTTTCAGAGTATGAAACGACAATCACCCCTGGCAGAAAAGTGTCGGACTGGGGATGAAACTTTGCAAGGGTGTGAATGATGTCGTACCGTGGGACGTTTCGCTGAAAGCTAAGCACTACTGACCCGTGCTCATAAGCAGGCATGCGCGGTAGGAACGGCTTAGACCTGGCCGGTGTTGGCCGAACAGGCCACTTTTCTCAACTTGAACCCGCGGTTCAACCAAATGATGGAACAGAGGGAATGCAGCATGCTCATTCAGGCACCGGAAAAGAAATAAAGAATGAAGTTCTTTACAGATTTCTTTCACCAAATCAGCTGGTGTCGTCTTATAGCAGGTTGCTCAACATTCCCTCTCAAGATGTGATCCTCCCAGTGTAACGTGATGACTGTAAGAAAAAAGACAGAAGTATATTAAGAGCAAAATACTCGCATGGAGGCTTTCTTTATATATATATTAAAAAAATAATAACAAAATACGTACAGGACAACATAATAGGCGCGTTTACATGCACAGTCATAAACAAGCTACCATAAGCTTTTGTATACAGTAGTGGCCAAAAGTGATGTCATCGTCAGGAAAATGTACATCTTCACCCTATATTCAAATATTTTTAAAAATTAGTTCAAGATTTTCTAAGTATATTGCATAGTTGTGCTTGGAGTCAATTGTTGTATGTATGATAATGCAATAAAACATGGAAAATTGTGTATTTTGGCCTGGCTGTCATACAAAAAAAAATTATGAGCACATGCAAAAACAAGAGAACCAACTAAATATTAATAAATGATCATTTTGTAGTCAGTGTATGCTTTTTCCTGTGATCTTTTTCTATGCAGTTTTTGCATGGTAAAATAAATTTGTAGCTGTAGTTTTTTGTAGCCAAATTATTTTGTCAGATTATATCATAACCAAGTTTAGCGTTTTTGTTCTACCCTCATATTTAAAAAAATATATAAGAAATATTTTCCTCATATTTTGATGGTTTAATCAAGCCTTAAGAACAAATATCCCCTCCGGACATCACTTTCGATCACTACTGTACATGACAGAATGCGTAATGAAATATTACAAATACACTGTGCGTCACCTCTGTCTTTCAGAGAAAGTGCACAACACCAAGGCCAACTGTAGTCCGATTATACATGCTCTAATTGCATTATCTTGGTCTGTTAGTCAGACTTCACAAAAAACAGACTGGTTGAACTAAAGAGCGTACATTTTGTTGTAACAACTGACTGTAATCGAACTTTTAAAGTGCATACAGTATAATGCACTGACCATGAACCATGATCATACATGCGTCATACGATGGACACAGTAAGTCATTCTGTAAAACCAGATGAATTTTTGAACACCATAATCGAAAGGCAAACTAAACCGAGAAACAAGTGACTCTACTTACCTTGAACAAATAAAAGCTAGAAATATCAGCACCCATAATTTCACAGCACAGCATGTAACCAAATATTTTAATTTCAGCAAAATGTCAAAAAGATAACTGTCTGTCAAGAATTCGTCAGTTGAGGGATGATATAGTGTGGAAATAGCAAATGCCGGTCACACAAGTTTCAAATTCATCCAATATGAAGTCCATGCTTGTCTAGGAATCCAAGTATTACAGTGCATAGTTGATTGTTTAAGCTTTTTTGCAATATGCATCACTTATTTGATGGAACAGCAAAACATATATTTTTTTCATGCGCATGCGCACCTTTGAACCAGGGGTTTATGCTCATAAACGAAGAAAGAGCCACATTAAAGGTTTGCCAGACCTGTGAAAGGATTGCAATTGATTAAACAACGTCAAAGTGTACGCAGGCATCACAGGGCAACACTCACCCCACTTTGACCAGGCGCACTAAGGTCTCAGTCCGACATCCTCTGTGTAGAGAAGAGAGGTGCAAGCGCAGACACGTGGCACTGACATACCCAACCACAGCCCGCAATCCTCACACCACCGAAACACCCCCTCCGAAATACGTCATCCCCCTTTCCGCCTTTTCATCATTATAACTAAAGTACTTTGTGTAATGCTACTGCTGCTGTAGGAAGAAGTTCATTCAGGAAAAGAGAAAAGGTCCATTCTGTGTCCGAGTTCTGAAACTAAAAGTTCTGCTGAGAGAAATCTTCATCTTTACAATCAAGCACACGGCTTCAACTGCAGGACGGCGGCTGACTGATTCGTACGCATCCTTTCTGCCCCTTTATTCAGTCAGAGAAGAGCAGTTTGCAAAACACTGTGACCAAGGCAGAGCACAAAATAATTAATGAATTGAGCCAGGAAACTCACTGTTGCTACAGAAGGGAAAAGGTAATCCTGGATTCCTATTGGGCAGCATATGGCCATGTGCTCGAGAATCACCAGAGAAGCTGGGGCAAATCAAGCAAACGTTCTAATATTAGAAAATGTATCTAGGCAGTGATCAAACCTAAAAACTCTTAAACTATACTGCTTTTCTGCAGTGGATAACTTTTTTGCCATTTATTGGAATATGTTTAAGCCTGTATGACAAGCTTTTGAGTATTTTGAATGAGAGACAAGCAATGCAAAATCAAAAAAAAAAAAAAAAATTGTTGAATGAGGGTTGTCTAATCAGGACTATTATTAGGATCAGTTGGATTTTTAAAGCGCAAGGAAAACGCAGAGGGCTGGATTCTGTTTGGAGCTCAAATGAGAAAACAGGAACAGGATTCTCTATTGTGCTGTGCATGTCTTCAGCCTCAGGCTACCGAGGTAGGAGTTTAATCTATCCATGAGACGCGTGTAAGATATAGAAATTAGGACAGTCACAGTATTTTGCAAATGTGTGTCGAGAAGGAAAACGATGAGATTGTCTGGGCATGGAAAGCTTGTGCAATATTTTTTCCTTTCGTTTCATTGGCCGAAGTACCTTGACTAATGCCCATGAGTCTGGTGACAGAGAGTGTTCTCAAAACAATATGTCCTTTTAAAGCTTGGAGAGTGCAGGACTGAAGGAACGGCATGCAGAACATACGCTCTGGATATTTCGCATGCAATGCAATGGGTCAAATAAGGACAATGCAGCTAATTAAAGTTGAAGGATGCCTTTATTTTACAATACTTTCTCAAGTTAATGTGCAGTCAACTCGAAGTAAGCTTCCTACGAAAAGTGTAAACACAGTGGTGCTTTCAAAACATTGCTCTGTTTGTGTGTGTGAGCATCCTGACCAGCCCGACGCAGTAACATTGGCTCAACCAATGGTGTAAATTTGAGGCAGATGAGAGGAGTGTTAAGGAAAAATTATGCTACCTCATATTTCTTATTGTTGTACTGGCATTAAGTATTAACCTAGAACTTTAAATTACCTATAATTTGCATTGAACAATATCTAGAAATGTTTTTGGTATTTTAAGGACATTTGACAAGTTAGTATGGCTGGACCAGAATTCAAATATTCGTTCGGTGGGTTGGGATTCGATTTTCAATTTTGGGATTTGAATATTCGTTTTTGTTTTGTTTTTCCCCACACCTGCCACCCCCCTCGAAAAGGTTCTCATTCGTGCTTGAATATGTTTACACTATAAAATCTGGCACAATACTACTTTTTTTTTTACAATTATCTCATAGCCTAGCCGTTTAATAGGATGGACAGTTGAATAGAAACCCAACCCTGTTATACTTAATAAACATATTTGTTTCTTCTTAGCCTAAGTGTTCCCAGCAACTGAGTATCCACTCCCTAGAGCGCACAACTTCATGAGCTTATATGGAAGAAGCGCACACCTAAGCTTGCATTCTGGGTTAAGCTGCATTCGTTTGACATTGTGGAAAATAGAATAATAGAGTCAAAGTGTATCAGCCTTTTTACCCGTTAGGGATGTGACGGTGAGAAAATTTTCCCTCACCGTCACATTACAGCAGTGCGCACTGTGCGGCCGTGAATGAATGACAGTGTGGCCGTGACCATTTTACTTTCGGTTTAGAATTAGCGCCAATTCAGGGGTGGGTTGCTTGAATGGTGGGTTCATTAGCCCATTTTTATTCTCGTTCTCTGAGCATATAAGCCCTGCCTGCGTGATGCAGATGTTCAGCCCCCTCCCTCCGAAGCTTTGAATATTCGGTGTTGATTACCAAATGATATTCGGACCAGCCCTATTATTTAGAAGAGTAACCTAAAGTCACAATGAAACAAAAGTAGCGACGTATTTGTGACGTGCAACGGATTATAAAAAAAAAGAACAAAAAAATAATAATAATTTTAGGGCGGGGCTTGGTTCCATCCATGTGGCTGTTGCACTCAAAAATGAATGCAAGCTTTGCTGTCATTTGTGGAGGAACAGGATTTAAGCAGAATAAATAATTAAAAGTAGCCTGCCATATGTCACCAGAGAGAAGTCTGTCGTTTTCTCCAGATCAAGTTGCGACTTTGACAATGCTTTCAAAAAAGAAAAATGAACCACATACATAGATGAATCGTTCACAAAGGCGCAGTCACATTAGCTAAATTTAGGCTAAATTTTGTGGGGGGAAAATTGGTCCATTGTCCATTATCAATAATGTAGCAATGCATGAAGCATCAATTACACACTTCTTGCCTACGCAGCTTTACATTGGTAACGTGGCAAATAAGCGTGTTAAAATTTTCACAAACTTGAAATCTGATTTAAAAAGTTTAGCCTTGCACAAAATTCCAGATTGTGTGCATTCCTTCTGAATGACTGCATTTCGCAGCAGAATTTCACCATACTAAGGTAAATTTGACCTCACCTTTAGACCTACACTCACCTAAAGGATTATTAGGAACACCATACTAATACTGTGTTTGACCCCCTTTCGCCTTCAGAACTGCCTTAATTCTACGTGGCATTGATTCAACAAGGTGCTGAAAGCATGCTTTAGAAATGTTGGCCCATATTGATAGGATAGCATCTTGCAGTTGATGGAGATTTGTGGGATGCACATCCAGGACACGAAGCTCCCTGTTCCACCACATCCCAAAGATGCTCTATTGGGTTGAGATCTGGTGACTGTGGGGGCCATTTTAGTACAGTGAACTCATTGTCATGTTCAAGAAACCAATTTGAAATGATTCGAGCTTTGTGACATGGTGCATTATCCTGCTGGAAGTAGCCATCAGAGAATGGGTACATGGTGGTCATAAAGGGATGGACATGGTCAGAAACAATACTCAGGTAGGGCGTGGCATTTAAACGATGCCCAATTGGCACTAAGGGGCCTAAAGTGTGCCAAGAAAACATCCCCCACACCATTACACCACCACCACCAGCCTGCACAGTGGTAACAAGGCATGATGGATCCATGTTCTCATTCTGTTTACGCCAAATTCTGACTCTACCACCTGAATGTCTCAACAGAAATCAAGACTCATCAGACCAGGCAACATTTTTCCAGTCTTGAACTATCCAATTTTGGTGAGCCTCTTTTTCCTATTTGTAGTGGAGATGAGTGGTACCCGGTGGGGTCTTCTGCTGTTGTAGCCCATCCGCCTCAAGGTTGTGCGTGTTGTGGCTTCACAAATGCTTTGCTGCATACCTCGGTTGTAACGAGTGGTTATTTCAGTCAAAGTTGCTCTTCTATCAGCTTGAATCAGTCGGCCCATTCTCCTCTGACCTCTAGCATCAACAAGGCATTTTCGCCCACAGGACTGCTGCATACTGGATGTTTTTCCCTTTTCACACCATTCTTTCTAAAACCTAGAAATGGTTGTGCGTGAAAATCCCAGTAACTGAGCAGATTGAGCATCATCAATCCATGACATGTAGCCTGACAAGCCAGACCCACATCACTTGAGATGTTGGGTCTGGGAACACACCGTTGGCAGGGCTCAATCCAAGGGGCGGGATAAACACTTCTTCAAACTCTCTCTGCACGCAATAGGATAGCGCTACAACCAACCAGAGCAACGAAGGAGGTGAAGCAGAGCTAGTTGATAGATTAAACTTTTACCGTATCCGGTTGGCAAAACTCCGAACACATCTTCCTTTCTTGCCGTTATGTTTTCAAGTAGCACGCGGAACCGTCACAACTCTGCCGTCATTGTTAAGCCCGCCCACCGACTCTACACGATGTGATTGGCCTGACTAGAGTTTGGTTTTTCAAGCTCGTAAGCCAACGGAGTTTCTAGATGCCCTGACTGCAAATTATATTTGCTGCCGCTAGGGTGCGTCTAGATTTCTAGGCTACATGACATGTTCAGTGACTGTGAACTGCATTAAAATTGTGGCTAGCAAACAGGCTTGCTGCGATAGTCATTGTTACACAGTGTTCGGCCCGCAACACCAGTTACATCACTCGCCCACCGCAACACCGCCCCCACAGTTGTTTCGATTTTTTTATAGTAGTAAAAAAAATGTTAGAGAACAGACACTTACAATTAAAAACTGAACGTGTTTGCTCAATGCAGCATGAGCCAAACAAGAGCCAAGCACAGATCAGCAGCAGGAGTCAGATTTAATTTATCACGAGACGAGAGTCACTAGCTGACTGACAAGACGATGGCGGAAGATTTGGCTTCAAAGTAAAATGTAAAAGCGCCTATTTTTTTGGCAATATTTTTTAGCATTAGGTTATTTAAACCCAATGCCAGTAGGGAACCGGCAAAGGGTTAGTTGTGTTTTTCATTAAGAATAATAATAAACCCACCACTCAAGCAATTGCTGCCGCTGAATGCCCACACGGCATTCATAACGGTGCGGAGCAGAGCAAGCGTTTTCAGTTCATTCCTATGGTAGTTCAGCTTCACACTCAAAAGCGGTGCAAAAGAGGTAAAAACTCCAACATCCCGAACTCGGTGATATAATTATCCAGTAATACCGGTGTTGTCACACGCCGATTAACCGGTGGGAGAGTTTCCTCAAAGAAAAACAATCTCTACTCTCCAGCGTAAATTTTGATCATGTCTAAAAAAAAAAAAAGATAAATATGTGTGTGGAGCAACAGGTGGTTTGTTGTTGTGGCACTAACTGCGCCATCAGGTTCTGCACTCTTATTGGTTTTTGATTTTTCGTAGGAGAAGCTACACTGCAGAACTGTGCAGCAAAACTTCTAACATTGCCAGAATTTCATCGGAGGCCAGATTTGATTGCAATGGTCATTAATCGTAGAACATGTCAAGCTAGCTATCAAAGACTACAGATTTTAGCCTAGGGGCAGTTAGGATTCGCAAAATGTGTCTCAGACGGCCAAGAATCGTAACGTGTGACGCGACGCACCGACTGCAATCCAGTGGAACGGACCAGCAGAGACCTATCCTCCCGGCTCCGGCTCCATTCCGGGTTTTTATTTCTCACTCTCGGCACAATCCTGAGAGAAAGTCGCTCTGAGACGAACTGTGAAAAACTCCCCTTGTTTATAAAAAAAAAATAATAATAATAATTTAAAAAAAACACTACTACCATTAGCTAGAACTAACTGCTGTACATTGTGGAAGACAGTCGTCGAATATAAGCAGTGTCTACAAAAATGGACGCTTCAAATTCAGAACCGTCTAAATGTGATATAAAACTTCAGTTTGTGGCATAAATACTTCAGAAACTGCTATGAAGGCTCAGTCGTTGTCACGCGCCGAAGCTCTTGCAGGCTCATGTTAACCGTGAATCTGCTGCCTTGATCAGACACGGCGAACATGCTTGTGCATCATGCAAACCTAACGCATATCGGTTTGCACATTTCTGTCGCCCACTAAATCCGAGATTTTAGCAAACGGCTTTTCCGAAATTTTGCAAAGAAACAAAAAGGTTGACTTATCGTTAGAAGCAGACACTCCACATATTATATGTTGTAGAAGCACAATTCTTTCCCACCATTTTCCCCACATTTGGAAACTGCTAGCTAGCCGTCCAGTTTAGTAGACTACAGTAACGCAATGTGCAAAACTTGGGAAAACTTACCCGTGGCAAGTCGTTGCAAAGGCTTTGACGGTTTTCTTTCGCGCGTGAGCGTTAATGCGCGATGTTAACACTCGGCTGGACTAACGTTTTTAACTTCCATCCACTCCCTCAGCAGAGTACAGGATTGATATCATTTTCCTTTTCATCCTGCACGAATCTTTTCAACTTGCCGAACTGCCATTTTCCAGCACAGCACGAAGCGGGGCAGGACTGCGTGAGAACTAATGAAAGCGCGACGGAAAATAACGGAATTAGCCGAAAACGTCCGAAAGAGAAAATCTCGGTTAACACATGAAGCATTCCTCATTCGTGAGCTCCCTATTGCGCCATCCTGCTGTGGTTAGGCAAGGTAGTGTTAAAAACCCGTTCATAAAAAAAAAAAATTAGATCTACTAGTGATAAAAAAACCCATATCAAATTACGCTATTTGAAATGGCCTCTAAGTTTTATCGTTTAGTAGTGCTGAGACATTGCAAAATTTCAAAAGTAGCAGGTCACTGGCTTAAAAAACACTCTGAACACAAGATGTAGGGCCTATTCAAACATTCAAAAGTTTGGGCACAGTAACTAAACCATTTTATTGAGCAAGGGTTCATTAAATTGACTAAAAGAGTTAAAAAAAAAAAAAAATCATCAGAATCATGAAAAAAATATTTTTAAACATTTTTTAAAAAGTTACTTAAATTGTAATATTTCACAAGATAACTTCTTGCTTTATTTTTGATCAAGTGCAGCTTGGTGAGCATATGGAACTTCTTTCAAAAAACATGGAAAACCCCCAAACTTTTGAACAGTAGTGTATTTTGATCAGTCTTGGAGGCAATAGATATACCACAAGCCACGAGGCGCTATAGCAGAAAACCCATGTGCAGTCACAACAGGAAAAGCACTGAAACAACTGAAATATGATTATCAGCAATTATGTACACATTTAATCGCTGTTATATTCAAACTTTACAAATGCAGTTCAGGGTGAGTGGATTTAGTTGAGAGACCAGGATCTTTTTGAGTTCCTTAAATCAGGTTGTGTAAATAACAAAAAAAGACTACACAGAACTTCTACTTAAAAAAGTACCATACAAACGAAACAAAAAAATAAGGTAGTGTGTGAACTTGCGGAAATAGTTCCACATTAATCTGAGATACAGAAGAAGAGAAAGACAGACAAGTCAGACTGGGAGTGCAAGTTATAATTCACAAGTATCTGAACTTCGTCTTCTGTCTCTGTAGTTCTGATTGAAGAATCAGGAAGCAATCCAGTTTAAGCAAACCATTACACAGAAAGCTCATGTTACAAGTAACTGAATGATTTCTGCCATTTCTTCAAACAAGCAGATGACAGCACTGCAGAAGGCTATCAGGCAGATTAAAACCATGGCATTTACATAGGGAAGTCACAAAAACAAAGCCATATGGCTGTAGTGTGAATTCAAGAGAAAAGACATTTCTACATGTCCGACTACAAAACATTGAGACAGAAAACCACTATTTGTTAAAGGTTACATAGGTCAAAGGATTTCAGTTGTACAACACTGCTACACCACATACCGGATCAAAAATATTATAAATAAAAAGTTATCACCAAATTAGTATTTTTTTTTTTGCAGGGACACCAAATGGTGTCCCAAACCTGTATGACTTTCTTCAGTGGAACACATATTTTGTTTCAATTTGTTCTTTCCAAGTAAAGAGTACAAGTACGCTCAGGTAAACATAATACACTACAAAGCCAACACTGGCTGAATGGCTTCTTAAAATTCATTATTTAGGTGCTGGAATATGACTGACAGAACACAAGATTCATTTCCAAGTTTGACAAAATGGCAGTCAACATATAACAAAATTTTGTTGACCAATTAGACATTATATTTATGAGATGTGAGAATGAAAAAACCCAGTATTTGAACCTCAGCAGGACCACATGTGCAAATTCTCAGAAAGCGATCCTACTGTATGACCTTTCTATTTCTGTCTTGTATAAAAGAAAATGTAATAAATAAAATCATTCAAAATCTACACTGTGCTACCTGGTAAAACTAATTTTATGGGATAGTCCACTCAAAAATGAAAATTCTGTCTTTTACTCACCCTCATGGCATCCCAAACCTGTATGACTTTCTTCAGTGGAACACAAATATTTTGTTTCAAGAAAGTTTCAACAGTTTTTGGAAGTCAGTGGGGTCCAAAACAACACTGAGACAATTTTACAAAGATCTTATTTAATGTCCCAGAGAACAAAGAAAAACATTACAGGCTTGGAACAACATGAGGGCAAGTAAATGATGACAGATTTTAAAATTTTGGGTGAACTATCCCTTTAAACAGTTTGCCAGGTGAATGACTTCTAACTTATGAATAAATGATACTAAACAAAGACTTTGAACCCCTGTCTTTTATCTGAGTATGTTTCAAATGATCATGGAAGCACCCGTACATCTGAGTCTCACAGTTTTCTGGACATATCTAAGGCTAACACCCATCCTCTTGTTTCTTCTGTTCTTTTAGCTTGGATCCAAGCTCACTGGTCTTCCTCTCTGAAGCCTCAGAGCTTCCCCCAGCCTGCGTTGAGCTGATCCACGCCACTTTGAAACGTGGATGAGATGGCACTGGTGTAGATGTTGCGACCTCCTTGTCATCGGAGTCATCAAAGCTGACCTCTTGAACGGCTTCCTGCTTTTTAAATGAATCTCGTCTTTCAGACAAGTTTAGCTTCCTCATAACCACACCGCCGGAGTCCCTCACTCGTTGACCAGCCAGGTACAACCCTTGTCTGGCATGGTCACCAACACACACAAAACCTGAGGCAATGTCACTAGCTTGTGACTCAAGCCCTTCAGCCTCACACTGAGAAAGCTCCACAGTGTGTCTTCGAGTGGAGAAGGCCTTTTTGTCTCCATGTTGGGCACCGGAGAGCCTCTCAGATGACTGAACCCTTTTCAGCAGTGGCGAACGGGGTGATTCTGCACTGCGGGGACACACCGTTTGTCTCACGATGGTCGGTGGGGACATCATCTTATTATGAAAAGAGTGGAGGCTTTTAGGAACTCCAGCGAGGGAAGAGGGAGAACACTGCGGAGACAGAGGCTGTGAGGAGGGATTGCAGGCGAGGGGAGAGGGGGGAATACTGTTGTTGGACTTGCAGCGGCCTGCTTTGCTATAGCGAAGGCCAATCTTGGATCCCAAAACGTGAAGAGAACTTGGTCGACTTTGAGGGATGGGTGAATTTGGAGAGCTTGAGCAAGGTGAGGAACTCTGTGGAGAGTTTGAATCTGTGGAGAGAGTACAAGCAATGCCAATCAATCACATAATACTTGAAAAATATATTCACCAGTAGATAAATGTAAATACAATTTACAGTTTGGTGCTCTAATGCTCTACCAATAAACTTTCCAACAGTGGAAAAATCTAATACATTTAAAATATTTAGCCTGCAATATCTTTCAAAAGTTTGGGGTCTATAAGATGTTCTTGTCTCTAATGCCCACCAAGGCTGTATTTATTTAATTTAAAAATGTAAGTTAAAATGATATTACTTTGAATATATTTTAAAATGCAATTTATTTCAGTGATGGCAAAGCTGAATTTTCAGCAGCCATTACACCAGTCTTCAGTGTCACATGATCTTTCAGAAATCATTCCGCTGATTTAGTGCTTAAGAAACATTTCTTATTATTATCATTATTAGAAAATTATAAATGTCTGTACAGTCAGTTTTGATCAATTAAATGTCCTTGCTGAATACAAGCATTACAAAAAAAAAAACTTTCTTAAACAGTACAAAACTGATTTTTCAAGGTAAAAAGTATTTTTGAACAAATATCATTAATTTTTTATTAAAATATAATCAAAGTTTTTGGGCAGTCACACCACATGACATTTTACAACCTAAATTAACCTTGCCTTATAATAAAGGTCAAATTATTTTATATTTTAAGAAACTTCTAGGCTGTCACAGTCATGAGGGTCTGCTTTCTATGATATCAGTGAGCAGACAAAAGTTTTTCAAATATTAACGAGCAGTGAAGCAGTTTCTCTCAAGAAATCATGCCAAACTAATTTTTTTCAAGAACTTGATTCCTTGAATGAGGCGTAACTAATTACAAGCCGTAGCATATAAAGGCTGTATCTGACAGAGAGAGACAGACTGAGTCATACCACATGACAGGTCCGGAGCTGGGCTTCTGCATGGGGTGTTGGGCCCAGGAGACAGGCTCGGAGTTGGAGAGTCAGACAGGCTGTCGTTAGGAGAGTGCTGAAACCCCGCCGAGAAACTGCGACTGTTCTGAATCCCTGGACTGTGTTTGGGCAGCTTCTTCAAAAGGTTACGCCGTTTACTAGAAAAGTTATAATATAAAAGTTGGGCTTAAATTTGATTTTAGGTCCCAATGGGTTGTAACAGGTTTAAAATGTTCCAGAAGACAGTACAAAACATCTTTCCAACCTGTCTTGACCCTCTTTCCTTTTGCTCTTTTTACTGCGTCGTGCCATTTTCCCCTTTGAGCTGGTCTTTCTTGCAGGACCAATTTTAATGGACGTATTCTCAAGAGGAGTCGTCTGCAGAGTCACTTTACTGCCACTCTACAAGGAGAAAATCTCAAGAATCTATTCCCATCCCTTTTTCAAAAGCATATGAGCCGCCTTCAATTCCAGATCTATTTGAGAATCTCACCTTCAGCAGAAGCTCCACCACTTCCGTGTGCACCAGACCCTGGATACACTCTCCATTCACATGAGTGATGAGGTCACCAGCCCTCAGTCCAGCCTCGTGAGCAGGGCTGCCATCTTCAACGCTCTAGATAGACGGTCACATATAAAAGCAAATTGGGTCAAACCAATAAAATCTTTATACACTGGGTTCTCAATATGGTTAAATCACAGTGATGCGCCAAAATGTTTTTTTTTACTGAAACCAAAATTAATTTTGGTCACTTTATATTAGGTGTCCTTAACTACTATGTACTTACATAAAAAATAAGTATGTTGTACTTATTGTGTTCAAATTGTATTGCAAAACACTTTTTCTGCTACTGAGGTAGGATACAGGTAAGGTTAAGGATGGGTTTAGTTGTATGGGTTGGTTTAAGGGTGGGTTAAGGTCTAAGGAAGGGTCAACAGTGCAATTATAGATGTAATTTCAGGCAGGCATTTTTAAAGTACAATGTAAAAATGTGTGTATACAATAAGTGCATTGTAATAAATTATTCATTTAAATGTTAGTACATAGTAGTTAAAGCCACTTAATATAAAGTGGGACCATCAACAGACAAGGTAGTTTTTATATCAACTTTTAATGATATATTAATTTAAACGGTAGCTGTTGTTTTCATGACAGATTTCTTCAAACATTCATTAAAAAATAAAATACACCAGGTCAAGTAAAAATCAGGGCTGTCAAGCGATTAAAATGTTTAAATCGAATTAATTACAGAATGTGGTGATTAATCTAATTAAATCGCAAATTAAACACACATCAAATTAAAGATTTGATGTGTTCAAGATAATTTAAAGTTATTATGTAAAAAGCAAATAGACATTACAAAAATTAGCTTCAGAAAGATATATTTTTGGGTGAACTATACCTTTAATGTTTGTTTTTATTAATATGGAAATATGAAATTATACTAAAGAAACTGCCAGTAGGTGGGTAAATGTCTAAGTGAGTCACTCATTCATTCGATTCGTTCATTCAGGAGTAAAAGTAAATTGTTCCCTTTATGGTCCATTGAATCATTGGTTCACCCGATTCGTTCATAAGGCGGATTCAGAAATGAAACGCCACTGTGTATTGCTCGGAATTGGAGACGAACAGCTCTGCTTTGTCTTTATATTTTCATTGGCAAAACAGACTAAAAACAACACAATGTTTCGAGACTGCCTGAAGGAGATGGTCTGAGTTCGGTTGCGCAACTTGAGCTCGAACTGTGCCGCGATTCATGTGAATGTGAAAGCAACACGGACTCGGGTGCGCAATAAAAGTAACCTGTGCATGCGTTTTATCAGATGACGATGTATTTAGTTCAATAAAAAAACATGTAAGGGATGATAGTGTTGATGATTTACCTTGGATACGAGCGAGAGTGAGCCTGCAGTGTATTCGCGTATAGCACCGGCGGGAACAAATCGCGCTCTGACGTGGAACAAAACAAACGTGCCCAGTAGCCTATAAAAACGCCCTGAGACTAAAACTAAAACAGGGGCATTTTTGCCTCATATCTTGAATTTTAGGGACATTCTAACTGCATTCTATAGGCTTCATCACAGTGAGTTGTTGCCCTGCATCATATTCTTTATCAATCAACTGTATGAAACGTTAGAATGCGTTAATTTTAATTAACTAATTAATCTAATTAATGTGTTAAAACGAAAGCTCTAGCAAAAATATAATGAATATGTAATATTGGTGTCTATATTTAGCAAAATGCCATTATTTCTAACTTTTTAAAGTTATTTCTAGCTAACCAACAAGTTTATGGACATAAAAAATTTAAACTCCATGTAATTGTCACATTGTTTACAAGTTGTTTTACTGGCATCTTTCCGCTGATGAAACATTAACATGAGACATGATGCATTTCAGCAAGTTGTAAGGTTTCTTTCAACATACCTTCTGATGTTTATTTATATTTATTTTGGGCTATAACTAGTCGAAAAGAAGAGATGATTTGGATAGCCGATTGAACAGACAGATACAGCAATCTATTACACTACATTAAAGAGCATCAAAACTACATTTACTGCGATTACTCCATGGAAGGTAGGCACTACAAAATAAAGATTAAAAAAGGCCAATTCATTTTATTAACCCAGCCCTACTGTCCATGCAGCTCATTTTTAAATTGCTGTAGGTTATCCACATTGTGTGGACAAAATAGACACCGTCACAGCAAAACGCACCATGGGAGAAGCAGTGATTAAACAGTTTTGGTCAATGATTTTGGCCCGAATTTGCAGTCGAATATTTTTGGTTGCCAAAATCTGGAGCATCACTAATTGTTAATGGAATAAAATGGAATGATTCACACTGCATTCATAATACCTACCCAGACCATGTGGTGCACTGTGTAGACATCTGTGTCGCCCATGTAGACCCGAATGGCACGGAGCGCAAAGCCATACTTCCTCCCAGAGCTGTGGATGACCACAGGAGGACGAAGACTGCTTCCGCTGAGAGAGGGGTCACGGTTGGGGGAAGAGTCTCGAGATGAAGGGTTGGATGAGAGGGAGTGTGAAGACATGGGGCTTGTCTGGAGTCCACCAGGGATGTCATCTATGCAGATAAAGAATCATATATAAATGAAACGCATCATGATATCAGCAATATCCACATTATTGTACTAAATATCGAACACACGGTTTATGTCAAGTAATGTTTCGCTTTCATCTTCATCAATAAGCTCTCTGTTCCTCTCAACTGTTCATTGTTCTCTTGAAACCACCTGCTTCACTTGTTTATTGTTTTAGGTCACATGAATTTCAGTTGCTTTCAATGTGATGGTATCACATGATGGTACATCATCTACATGAACATATCTATGCTCCCTGTACCTGCTGTGACGATGAGGGAAAGGCCAGACACGGATGCAGACTTGGGGACTTTGCATGTAAATGGTGATCGTGGCTTCTCGGGGGTCTCCTGCTGGAGACCGAGGCGACGTGGACCCTTGTGGTCCCTGCGATTAGTAGGTCTTGTTCCAGTGGAATTGCTACGCAGACGAATTCGCTGGAGATTTGAGACAAGACCTTCTAAAAGGAAACAAATATACAAGAAAACTGAAAATTGTGATGGAGCATTTACAGACTGATCAATTCACAAGCCACCCTTTAAATTTAAGCTAATGTTAGATTATGCATTAAGAAATTGTTACCCTCATCCTCAGGAAAGGCAAAGTGTGGCATGGCTTCCAGGCTCTGAGTGCTGTTTAAAATAAGAGGACTACTGCCCCTGTCAGGCTGAGATGAACTGGATGATGCTCTCGGCCTTGGACTGAGAGAGAAGAGACATAACAAACTTTGATGTTGAGCAACTAAACAGGATTTTAAAAATGACATGATTATAAAATAAATATGTAAAAAAAGTGATTCACTAAATCCTTTGGACACATTTTTATTGCTTGTAAAAAGAAAATGCATATCACATTTTAGATAGTAGTATATCGTCACCAGTGTTATCATTTTTACTAATATTTTGAATAAGATTTTCAGTAATCGGTTTAATTTTTAGTAATTTTGATACTGTGGTTTTGACATTTCTATTAAATTATATTTAAAAATATATTTATAAATATTAAAAAAATATAATATATATATATATATATACACACACACACACACACACACACACACACACACACACACACTCCATATTTCAGTTTTAATCTTATTTCAGTTAGTTGTCAAATTTCTTGTTTAATTTTTCATCTAATATTTATATTTTATTTTTATTAACAAAAATGTTGCATGTAAAGTTCAGTCATCAATTTGTAGATTAAAACTTTTTTGCATTTTCTATTAAATTCTGTCGAGAAAAACAGACATTAAAATTTGTAGTTGTAATTATTTGATCTTCTAATTCCATTGTGATAAATGAACCTGAAGTAGAGCACATTGCATTGTTAGTATTATAGTATTCCCTACTTATAGCAAGCTCATTCAGGTACTCTATGCATACCCAATATGTCTGCAACATACAAACAATACAGTGCAGAAATAGTATGTCGTGTGTTAGTAAGCTATTCCATACACTGCCTTGTGCTCACCTCCACCTGTGGGCATCCAGCTTCCTGTCGCTACTCGCAAGCTGTCTGGGGGTTTCTACCGGAGACAGCACTGAATGACCATCCCACCGGTCCTCCTTCTCCTCACTGCAGCTCCGGTCAGAGGAGGACAGGCTCAAGTTAGAGGGAGAAGCCAGCTGCTCGGAGCTACTGTACACCTGATTCACGTGACAAAAACAAGTTATAATCTGCTGCTTAATGTGTAAAATGTCTCAGTCTGCCATAACTGAATGACAGGCATCACTAGAAGATAAAGTTGTGCACATTCAGCTATTTTACCTTGCTGAAGCGATGCGAGCAGGAAGAGAACTTGATCTCCTGGTAAGATTCATCATCGTTTGTCTCATCGTCCTCCTCAGAGTGTTGGTAGCGGTCCGAGCGTGCTGGACAGCAGATGAACAGAAAGTTTAGTTACATCTACATTATATTTATGATTCAGCAGATGTCATAAAAGAGCAAGGGAGCCACCTACTGTCGAAGTAGCTTGTGTCATCTTCAGTTTCAAGCTGTGGAATGAACTCCGCTTTCTGCCTTAGCAGTCCACTCCAGTCCAGACCATGGAAGAAGACGTGATGTTTGACCTCTGCTGCCCCTCCTGTAGGTTATACCACACATGATTCAATGCTGGCTACATTATGGCAGCTTTTTAAGTTTATTAACATCAGTGTTGTTATTGTTGAAAATAACAAAACTATGTTAAATAAAGCTAAAATATAAATATTAGATAAAAAAATAAAAAAACTCAAATTTAATTTAGTTGCCAAGGCAACATTTCTTGTTTTATTTAATTATAAATTGAAGCAATACTAAAACTAAACAATATAAAGCTAAATAGAAGTATTTTGTTTAATAATAATAATAATAATAATAATAATAATTAAAAACCTAATAAGAATTACAAAAGCAAATCAACAAAATAACCAAAAATTTTAAATTAAACAAGAATTAAAATAAAATATAAAAATAAAAAAATAAAAGAACATTTAAAATATTAATAAATACTATAATAGTATATAAATAATATTAAAATAATATCATTTTTCAGGGCTAAACAGGCAAAAACACCAACCTGTTCCCAAGCGCTCCAAGGGACTTTGTCTCAGCAGTTTTGTGATTAGGTCTTGAGACTCAGCAGGTAATGCATCATCACCCTCTGGCCATTCAATTTCATCTTTGTAGTGACAGGGATACAGACACACACATAACATGAACTAGAGGATCACAAGGAAGTAACATTACATACTGGCCCAAGTCAAAAGTGCCCACCCCTAAGTTATGATATTCTGATCCCTAGATAAGGGGCGCTTTTGTATTGTAGGCAAATAGGAGATTTTCCCACTTGTTTAATCATCCAATAGGCAGAAATCATATCAATCATAATTTAATACTCAGGGTTAGGGATTCATCCTTACCACTGACCACCTGGCCAAAGAGCTCTTCTGGTGTGTCTCCAAAGAACGGCACACAACCCACCAGAAACTCATACAGGATAATGCCCATGGCCCACCAATCCACAGGTTTCCCATAACCTTGCCTCAGGATCACCTCTGGTGCAATGTACTCTGGAGTGCCACAGACCTAGAAAACAACAGAGGAAAATGTTGTCATCCTCTCTTTCTTACGTGACACACAAAAGGAGATTGGAAAAGGAAAAATATCTAAGCAACCCTTTATCATGAAACCAAAGGGAGTGGTCATTTTCACCAGTACCACAACGGTAAAAAAAAAATACCATAAAAGTGGTCCATACGACTCACGGGCTATGTTTCAAGTCTTCTGAAGCCATTGAATAGTTGGTGTGGGAAAAAAATTATTAATTTAAGTGTATTATTCACTTAAAATTGTCTTCATCGCCATAACTTGGAAATCTTATTTTATATTTAAACTTGGCATGAAAGCGTCTTGCGCTTGTGAGCGATCAGAACACTGCAAAATTTAAATGTATTTGACCACAATTTAAATTTAAGAGAGAGATACAGCAATAGTAAATATTACAGAATTGTTGAATAATGGCTAAAAGTAATTTCCCTTTTTCCCTCAGTCTATATCGATAATTATCTTGAAAAATGTCAAATCTTAATTAAGTTAAGTTTAAAGGCAGATTTTTGCTCTTAAGTGAAAGTTGTAGAAACCAGACCATTAATTGTGGTTTTAAACTACTCTTTATTGTCAGAACTTGGCAAACATGTCATGTTTTTGAATTCTTTACAATTTTCCAGTCATTTTTCCATACCAACAAATATCTTCATAGAATTTTTTTTTTTTTTTACTTTCTGCATTCTCTAACAGGTGATTTTGTTTTAAATCATGAAACAGGTTTGTGTTGCCACTCTTTGACGACACAGTTCTTCAGCAGTTTGCAGTGCAGGCTGCAATATTAATAATATTACTTTACGTCTCTCAGAAATGCACATTTGGCAGTAGCTTGAGTTAGGATGCAGATGTAAATTTATGTTCATTAACAAAAATTGTACCTCATTATTATATGGCAAAATGTTAATATTTAGACTGTTTGAGTTATTAAAATTAACCATTCTATAGTATCATACATTTAGATCAGCACCTCACTACCATCATAAAATGTAACTATATGGTTTCTATGGTACTTGTATGAAAAACAGTAGCCTAAATACATTTAGTATAAATGCACAAATGCTATAGTTTAATCACTAAAAATACTGTAATAATATTCCATTACACCTTTAATATACATCTACATTAATAATATAATCAAATTAGATATGAATATCCCACATTTCTGCCATAATACCATGGTGCAGTTAGGCAGTTAGACATGTTTGTCAGTGCTGTTTCATCAGGCTGTAAGCTAGAGAAATTTGCGTTCTTCACTGAATTCAAGCGCTTCTCATTGGATCTCACAGCATTGTTTAGTGGTTACCTGATCGAGACCAATCGGCGAGTAAACACATCTACTCTAGTAAACTTGCGCCGCGCTGCCGTTTGAACTTTGAGCCGAGGATAAATGATCTGTGTGACGTGGTTCAAATGAGTAGCGCTGTTTTGTTTCCGCTTTTGGCGCATAAACATTATATCAAACATTTATCGTTTTATCAAGGAAAATTATATTGTGATAATTATCGCTTTATCGCCCAGCCCTTGTTGCATGGATAGGTGCTGCCTGGACATTTTGCTGAATAGAAGTTTTGTTTTACGGAAGAAAGAAAAACATTTAGGATAGAAATTACTCAAACAAATCTTTTAACACTGTGAATACTTAAAACTAGTAATACTTAAAAACTGCATGTATGGGTAGACTGACCTGTTTATCAATGAACTCTCGTGTGTCTTTCTCCATGTGCTCCTCATACAGGTTTGTGGTCATGTTCATTAAACCGATTTTAGACAAACCAAAGTCAGTCAGTTTAATGTGCCCCATTGATGTAATGAGTAGGCTGAAGACAGAAAACAAACAGTGTGAATGCAATATTGGAAGGATGTGGAGTCATGCCTAATTGCAGGATTGCATCAGAGCAGCTCTTACTTGTCAGGTTTGAGATCCCTGTGCACAATGCCATAATTATGAAGATACTCTAGTGCTAGAACGGTCTCTGCAAAGTACATTCTGGTCATGTCCACCGGCAAGGGACCCATATTCTTCAGCAAATTTGCACAGTCTCCACCTGCAAAGATAATTTTATAATAAAACATTACATCTGCAGACTCAGATAGAACATGTGTGTGTGTCATAAGATTAGACCAAGAAAAACAATGCATCACTCTTCTGACTCACCCTCCACATACTCCATGACCATGCAGAGGTGCCGTCTTGTCTCAAAGGAACAGAACATGCTGACCACAAAAGGGTTCTCTGCAAACGTCAGAATGTCTCGCTCCACAAACACCTGCTGGATCTGGTTCCTCAGGATCAAGTTCTGCCGGTTGATCTTCTTCATAGCAAACCGCTGCCGTGTCCCACGGTGTCTTACCAGGTACACAGCCCTGCGAGTCAACACTCAAAGCTGATTGATATTCTTAAGGCTGGAACACACTACATAACTTTTAAAATCAGACAATTCTTGACTTTGTAATGGTTGTAGATAAAAATGGGCATCAAACTAAATGACTAAGGACACAATTTAACAAACTGTTAACTTTTGCTCTGTGACCATGACAAATAAAAAACAATGTGATCTAAAATCAGCTTCAAAATATCAAACATGTCTAATCTACTCCAACTGGATGGACTCCTAGTCTGAAGCTAAAAAATTATCCCCATCAGACATACTGCCCGAAATCTGCAGACTTGCTCTGACTTTAAGCAACTGGTGTTTACTCATCCAGACTGCAAATCATGGGAAAAATCTAGGCAAACCCATCTAGGTTGTGTAGTGTATTCCAGCCTTTAGTCAATTGGTGACCTAAATTCTTGTGACTATAAAACAGGCAATTCCTTGTTTGAAGAAAATAGCAATAAGTGTGAGCTCACCCATAAGCCCCATTGCTGATGAGCTTTATGGTCTCAAAATCTCTTTCCAGAGGTTTTCTTCGAGGTGTCGTGGTTCCAGGACGATTCTGGGGCACAAAACACAAAAACCTCTCAAGAACACAACAGAACAATACAACATCTATTTGATTGAAAGTCAAAAGTCACAAGTTAGCAGGCGATGGTCTAGATCAGGGATGGGCACCTTCGGTCCTGGAGGGCCACTGTCCTGCAGAGTTTCGCTCCAAACCTAACAAAAACTAATTGGCCTGGATCTTTCAAGTAATCCTGAAGACATTGATTAGCTTGTTCAGGTGTTTGATTAGGGTTGGAGCTAAACTCTGCAGGACAGTGGCCCTCCAGGACCGAAGTTGCCCATCCCTGGTCTAGATGTTTCTTACAGTTGACATCAAGTATCTTAAACTGGGCTTTTTCCCACAAGTAACAGTTAAGCCGACTCAGTTCTGCATTTTTTATGCATCACAGTTTCCGCAAATATATTAAGCAGCAGATCTGTTTTAAACATTAATGATAATAATAAATGTTTCTTGAGGATCAAATCATCATATTAGAATGATTTCTGAAGGATCATGTGACACTGAAGAATGTAGTAATGATGCTGCAAATCCAGCTTTCAGACATCACATGAATAAATTACATTTTAAAATGCATCAACATAGAAAATGGTTATTTTTAATGGAATTAATATTTCACAATATTACTGTTCCACTGTATTTTTAGATATAATTAAATAAATTCAGTCTTGGTGAGCATAAGTAAAATAACCCCAAACTTTTGAATGGTAGCATATATAAGATTTTAAATTTGACTCATCCAATCTCAATTATAATGCATTTCTGTTGTAAGATTTTTAAACTCAAGTGTTGCATAAAGTGAAGTTGTTTTGATGCCAGACTTATTCATTTGATATGACGCTTGCAAGTAAGTTTAAGCAATTAAGGTTTATCCAAAAAAAAAAAAAAAAAAAAAAGTCATTACTACATGAATTTGCACCAATATTCCTGCAATGTACATTTAATTTAATTTCACAACTGTACAAAATTTTGACTTATAGTAATGATTGCTTGGGCATGGCGAGGAATTAAATGTAAAGATTGGATCTCTTGGAAAGAAAAGTATAAGACCTCCAGCAGTGTAGAGAAACAGTGAGCCACTTATTTTCTTACCTCTGCAGTGTCATCCAGTTCTCTGCTTTGGCTGCCTGAGTTATTGTGCTCAAGCTGCACCATTTCTGAACCCAAAGACAAGAAAGAAAAATCAATCAATCACTTGTTTGCCTAAGGCTAATATTTAATTGCATTTTGCAACACAGACAAAAACATATAATTTAAGGGTGGAGTGTCAGATAAATCATAATTATACCCTCCAGGGGGTCTCGAGTGAGACCCAGTTGGCTGATGATGTATCGGGGGATGTCAGTCTTGATCACTCGGTCAACTTTTGCGTGGCCTTCGGCAACTTCAAGACGTTGATAAAACTCCTCAGGATCAAACTCCTGTTCGTTAATAAAATATATATATATTTTTTTTTATATATGCATATATTATATAAATGCCATCATCTGAAATTTTGTTCCTAGAGAACCCAATGACATGAGTGATTTGTATTATTATTAGCAAAATTACTATTTATTTAATAAAAATGGGATTTTACATAATTAAAATGCTTAAAAAACACAAGATAAAGTGAACCCCTGTAGTAGGCAGTTCAGAACAAAAAGTACGTTATTAGGGTCAGACCCGAAACAGAATCACAGTGTTAATCATCATTTTACCAGACATTCCAGAAGTCTTGCTGGCCTGGAAATAATGATGAGAATCTTCTTCACGAGTTTGGCAATAACAGTCACTTCCTCACTCTCAGAGCGCTCATATGCCTATGGGTAAAAAAACACATACAGGGCCAATGCAAATAAACTTTAGGAGCGCAAAACAAAACAACCTACATTTTTGCATGACATTTGCTAGATGTTAAAATGAGGCAAATTCAGTTGGTAAAAGTTACAGAAATAAGCCACCTAATTCACTGCGAGAGGACAGAGAGAAGTAATAATGGAACAAGACCATAAAAACTCCTTAAAGGGATAGTTCACCCAAAAATGAAAATTAGCCCATGATTTACTCACTCTCAAACCATCCTAGGTGTATATGACATTCTTCTTTCAGACGAATACAATTGGAGTTATATTATTAAATGTCCTGGCTCTTCCAAGCTTTATAATGGCAGCCCAAAAAGTTTATCCATCCATTAAAAAAGTAAAAAGGGGTGGGTCATGTGTTTGTTAATAAAGGCCTTCGATGGGTTCTTGTGAGAAAAAGATCCATATTTAACACGTTATAAAGTAAAATATCTAGCTACCAGCGGACTGCCTATCATATTCAACTTACGGAAAAAGCATAACTGGCGTGATGATGTCGGACGTAGTGTAAGCGTTTTGAACTGTGAGGGGCGTTTTTCGTTGAATACGGAAGGCGATTTGCCGGAAGCTACATATTTTACTTTATAAAGTTTTAAATATGGAGCTCCCTCGCCAGTACATGTGGGAATTGTTTTGAAAGCGTGTGGGAAAACGACAACCGGAATGAATCACCCACAAGGCTAGCAAAATATATTTATCAAACAAACAATGATTTATCTCTCATCCACCCGCGATTGATTGGAATGTTATTTTTTTTATTACTTGGCCTGCCCGATCGGATATAGGCATGAACTGTGCATCACACACACGCGCGCACACACACACACACACACACACACACACACACACACACACACACACACACACACGCACGCACACAGCATGATCAAAACTTTCACGATTGTATTTTTCCTTCAAATATCAAGTCAAGAGAGTGAACAATGCACATCAAGAAAGGAATATTATTTATTTAAGAGAGGCTTACGTTTTGGTAGCCCGTCTGGAAAAGAAATAGCCCTGGGACGTTGGGCTTTGCTAGCCCTGGCCCATACATATCCGAGTCTGATCCCGAATCGCAATGAACCAACAACACCACAAATAAAGGATTCTTCAGCCTTTGACAGCGTGCTAAGGTATGTTAGTTAGATACGTACACAATCAATACGATCACCAAACGATCTGTAACAATGCAATACTATCACATATATAAAAAAAATTTGTACCCACATCAGTGTGTTGCTTCATTCATTCATGTAATCTCATCCTGTCTGCAAATCCAGTCTCTTGTTTACAAACAAATCCATGGTGAAATTAAGGAACAAACGCGCATTGTCTTCCCCACGTGAGCTGGATATTCATTAAAAATAAACTTCATCCATGCATTCATAATATTGGAATCCGAATGAAGTTTATGCGGCATGTTTATTGCTTAGAAGTTCAATCCGGTTTAGCTCTATGTAGGCCTATGTCACTAGTCGGTGGGCGGAGCTACAGAATCAGGCGTTGTTCTTCTTCGGTTGAGACGGTGCTTCACCACACTCTGATGTCACAGTCTGGCATATTCTGAGATTGATCGTTTGTTGGGCCTGGTGTCAATAAAAGCTTTTCTTTGACTAACAAGGAAGTTTTCAGCTCTGAAACTTACAGGATATTCTTATATTACCATGACCTTTTATATATCAAAAGCTCAAGGGAAAGTTGATTTCTCAATTCATGACCACTTTAATATAACTTGTCTCGACGAATGTAATATTAGTCTGAAGAATGTCATATACATCTAGGATGGCTTGGGGGAGAGTAAATCATGGGATAATATTCATTTTTGGGTGTACCATGCCTTTAAGCTCCTACTGACATTTAAGTCATTTAAAGGGATAGTTTACCCAAAAATTATTTTTTTGTGTCATTATTAATTCACTCTCATGTCATTCCAAAGCCGAGGGACAGCACTTTTTCTGTGAAACCCAAAATAAAAATATGAAGATTTTTCACGCAGCTCTTTTCCATAGAACAGTTCATTCATTTAAAAAGATATAAACACCAAAAACAACCATAAGCAAACAACTTGGAAATTGCACCACGACCTGTTTCCCCTTGCTTAATTTGATCAGCCTCTTCCCTTCATTTGCTTTTCGTGACTTCAGAAGCATGAAGCAAGCTCCTCAGGGGGACAAAACAGTCTCTCACTTGCCCTAATTAACCATCCTTCCCTCCGCAGTGTCGACATAACCGCTTGGGCACATAGACACTGCAGATGACTGCTGTGTAATACTGCTGCTCTCTTCATGTCTTTCCAGAAAAACTGCACAAGACAACAGCAGCTTGGTATGAGGAATGAAAGTTGCCAGTTCATTTTAAAACAAACACGTGCCTGTATAGATACAACACTGTTTCATCTCGACAAAAAACAAAATACCACAGTGCTTCAATGCAGCAGTTCACTGAATGTCATTTTCAGAAGGAACATGACAGGAACAGTGCTTATTAAAAGAATAACTCAGGACTTCAGGGGTCTTATGTCTAAAGCCATGAGGCTCTCAGTCAGTAATCATTTAGTAATAATACTGCTCTTATAAAGGAGACGGGCTGTAGCAGTATTACTGATTCAGCTGATGGTTGGAAAGAGAGCATTAAAACTCTCAGCATGGTCACGTCAGTGCAAACTAAGGATGTCAAATGTGTGTCGATACAAAAACAAAAAAGCAGTAATATAGAGTACAGAAGTCTTGGGTCTTAATAAAGCACAGTCAGTTTGACCTAAGTGCAATGCAAACAGGCAGGGCAACAAAAGATATTTAAATAGTCTCAAAATCTATGCATTAGGGCATGCAGTTTTAAAGCAACCTAAAACACGTGGTGTATTTTGTAGCTAATACTGATCAAACAACACTGATCAAAAAAAATAAATACTTTCATTGCTTTTAGCTAGATAACTTCAGTTAGGGTGACCATATTTTGATTACCGTAAACCAGGACACTCGGCCCGGCAATGAGATACTAGTAGATTGCCCTAGTGCCGTTCAATTTAATGGCCCAATGAAAAATAATGAAAACCAGGACATTTTCATCATTTCATTAAAAACAGCCAGGACATGTCCTGGGAAAACAGGACGTTTGGTCACCCTACTTCAGTAGCAATTAACCTTAAAAATGCTTTGATGCTGATCCAACATTAATACGATCAAATGACTGTGAATGTAATATTGATCAAGACTGTTAATAATTTAAGCAGTTTTATCGAAAATTGTATTACTTTTGTACACTTTCCCCACTCCAATTTCTAAATGTTTACATGAACTTAATATTGCCATATACATTATAAAAACACCAGGCATAATTTAAGTAATTTGGATACTTTCCTTTGTTTTAGAGCATTTGTTCTACTGTTCTTGATTTAGCAATCTTAACTTAATTGAGACATGCGGTACCGTTCACAAGTTTGGAGTCGGTAAGATATTTTAATGTTTTTAAAAGAAGTCTTGTAAGGCTGCATTTATTTGATCCAAATATTATTACAGTTTAAAATAACTGTTTTGATACATTTTAAAATGTAACTTATTCTTATTTCTTATTATAAGTGTATAAAACAGTTGAGCTGCTTAATATATTTGCTCTGTATTTTTTTTTCCAGGATCTTTGATAAATAGAAAGTCCAAAAGAACAGCATTTACTTTATTTAATGTCTAAATGTCAGTTATTATAAATGTCTGTTTTGATCAATTTAATGTGTCCTTGCTGAATAAAATAATTCATTTTTTTTTTTTAAATCTTACCAACTGCAAAGACAGGAACATACTGTATTGTTTTAATATAATTAATATTCATATACTTATTTACATTAATACTTAGCATAAAGTATTAAAGAATTGTACAAATTTTCTTAGTACTGATACCTCTTTTCTTTTGTGGCATTGCAAACTATGGATATGCAAACTCCTTTTTTTCAGATGCAAATATCAACATAACAATAAATCTGGTATGTTTTCTACCTCATGTAGAAAATTTTCTAATTTTTCCTGAAGTTCCACAAAGTAGCAGGATGTGATAAGCCCCTTTCTGGACTTCTCCAGACAGTCCCGGACGAGCTCGACCAGCTGGTGTTGAATAAAGCCCAGCACTCCATCAGCAAGAGGGGGAGCGCTGTCTGGGGAGTAGTCTGCAATCACTGCCAGCAAACGCCCCTCCATCTGAGCCGTGGCCTGGAAGAGTGATAAAACGCTGTGAGACTGCATAGGTGACAATTGTCATTTGTTTTGTTTAGACAAACCAGGCCGTCAATTTTCCCATAGCCACAATTTAGACAAAGTAAACAACATGTGATGACATGACGTGGCGTCCACGTCCATGATGAAAAACAAAATTGAAATGTCAGAGCTCAATTACCTTTGGAAACCGTTCTTTGTAGACGTGATTCATCATCACAATCTCGTTATCAAATGAGCCACATGTCCGCCCAGGACTACAAAAACAATTTTGTACAAACAAATAGCATTATAGCAATAGTTTACTTCACAATGAAAATTATGTAATCATTCACTCATCCTCGTTTCATTACAAACCCTAGATGACTTTCTTCAGTAGAACAAACTTTTTTTTTTTTTTTTTGTGAAATTACACTGAATGCAGACCAAAGTTTTCCGGCTTAAAAAAAAACGGATACAAAAGCATCATAAAAGTTCTCTGTATGACTTGAGTACTGTGTTGTTATTGATAAATAAAACTATAAAATAATTGATTTTCAGTCATTGAAATAAAACAAATAAAATATAAATATTAGAAACCTAATAACTAAAATTGAAATGAAAACTGAAAATATAAAAATAAAAGCCAATTCAAAATATTAATAAATACTATAATAATATAAAACCCTGCTGTGCAGTATATTTGAAGTCTCTAGGGATCTTATGAGAAAAAGACCAAAATTTATAACACTTTTATGGTGCTTTTGCCTCCTTTTTGAAACTTGAAAGTTTCAGTCCCCTTTCATTATAATTGCATGGAAATTAACATGAAATATATCCCTTCAAATTGTGTTCCTCAAAAGAAAGTAAATGATTGAGGTTTGGAAGGACATGAAGGTGAGTAAATGACAGATAAAGATTTACTAAAGTAGTGTAATTTTAGTTTGGTCATGTTTTTTAATTTCTTACAGGTTAGGACAATGTTGCCAGAGTAATTAATCATAATTGTATGAAACATAAAATCTGTACAGATTGTTGTACTAAGCAGATTGTTAAGGATTAACTCATTATAATGCAGTGTTTGCAAACTTTTTCCCTGCCCTGCCATGTACAATCCAAACTAATCCTTCATGCTTATTCATTTGGTTTAAAAAAAAATTATAAGTTACAAATGGGATTTTTGATGTAAGTAAACATATTCCACCAGCTAACAGAACTGCTTTCTCTCTATGAAAATGTTGCATTTCACATATTAGCTCAATTTCTCTCAATCCTGTTTTTTTCCTCTACAACAAGCACAGACCTAAGACTCCGTGAGCGAGGACGGAAGGGAGATGGCTGTCCATCCTCATCTGTCACACTCTCTGAACTCCTGAAATGCTTGAAGAGGCGATGGAGGTCATCTGGGGTGGGCTGGGAGGGCAGCTGGTGCAGGAGCTCCTGTGAGGAGGAGGAAGACTAGTGCAGAAGAAAAAGAGAGAGAGACAGAAACACAGCAAGATTCAAACAACTAAAATTATATTTACATGCGCCTGTTGTGTCGCTAACATTATGTATGTGTAAAAATGTAACAGTTGTTGAGCAATGAATATACAACAGTCTGCATAGCAAGGTGGGGCACAAGCTCAGATTGCATGAAATACAAGTGGTGAGTATCTGACAATCTAAAGCTGCTTATTAGTCTGTGCAATTATGCAAGACAACCCTTTATAGGACGGGACACTTTCCACTTTTCTGGCTTGCAGTAGTCTGTGGTACAGACGGTAATTCAAGACTAAGCGTAAACTGAAATCTCGAGAAAGGAGAATGAGCAGAGGAGCACATGACAGGACCAGTGCTCGAAGGAGGAAACCAGAGAAGCTTCACAGTTTCCCTCTGAATAAAGTCTTCACTGACACTAGCTCAATAGGACATTGTTAAACAAGGCTGACCTCATCGCATGAGCCATATAAAAATTCAAAACAGAGAAAGAGGCTATTTTTCAAATGATTTCCTGGAAAATATATCTTTAAAAAAATTTATTTACAATATGAACTTACTGACAATTACTCAAAATGACAACCCTGTAGTTAAATAATTTAAAAAGGATAAAGGATACTACTATGATTTCAACAAATAATTTTATAGAAAGCAATATCTAGCCCAGGGGTTTAATGACTATTATAATTATGATAACCCCTGATCTAGCCAATTAAACATTTTAGAGCATGAGAAAAAGTATATTCATTATAGAAATTCCCCAGCCTTTTCTGAGATTTTTTTATACTTGGAAATATCCCTGATATTTCAAGGTGACTGTGGGGACCCTGAATACTTTAACACTGTAAATTTCATCAATATTAATGAGAAAATCTAGCATGCTGTGTACTTGTCTCTTTTCCACCTGGCTGCACTAGTACTGCCGTTAAACTGCACTCCAAAAGCAAAAACAAATGGCGTATACACTCACCTAAAGGATTATTAGGAACACCATACTAATACTGTGTTTGACCCCCTTTTCGCCTTCAGAACTGCCTTAATTCTACGTGGCATTGATTCAACAAGGTGCTGAAAGCATTCTTTAGAAATGTTGGCCCATATTGATAGGATAGCATCTTGCAGTTGATGGAGATTTGTGGGATGCACATCCAGGGCACGAAGCTCCCGTTCCACCACATCCCAAAGATGCTCTATTGGGTTGAGATCTGGTGACTGTGGGGGCCATTTTAGTACAGTGAACTCATTGTCATGTTCAAGAAACCAATTTGAAATGATTCGAGCTGTGTGACATGGTGCATTATCCTGCTGGAAGTAGCCATCAGAGAATGGGTACATGCTGGTCATAAAGGGATGGACATGGTCAGAAACAATGCTCAGGTAGGCCGTGGCATTTAAACGATGCCCAATTGGCACTAAGGGGCCTAAAGTGTGCCAAGAAAACATCCCCCACACCATTACACCACCACCACCAGCCTGCACAGTGGGAACAAGGTATGATGGATCCATGTTCTCATTCTGTTTACGCCAAATTCTGACTCTACCATCTGAATGTCTCAACAGAAATCGAGACTCATCAGACCAGGCAACATTTTTCCAGTCTTCAACTGTCCAATTTTGGTGAGCTCGTGCAAATTGTAGCCTCTTTTTCCTATTTGTTGTGGAGATGAGTGGTACCCGGTGGGGTCTTCTGCTGTTGTAGCCCATCCGCCTCAAGGTTGTGCGTGTTGTGGCTTCCCAAATGCTTTGCTGCATACCTCGGTTGTAACGAGTGGTTATTTCAGTCAAAGTTGCTCTTCTATCAGCTTGAATCAGTCGGCCCATTCTCCTCTGACCTCTAGCATCAACAAGGCATTTTCACCCACAGGACTGCCGCATACTGGATGTTTTTCCCTTTTCACACCATTCTTTGTAAACCCTAGAAATGGTTGTGCGTGAAAATCCCAGTAACTGAGCAGATTGTGAAATACTCAGACCGGCCCGTCTGGCACCAACAACCATGCCACGCTCAAAATTGCTTAAATCACCTTTCTTTCCCATTCTGACATTCAGTTTGGAGTTCAGGAGATTGTCTTGACCAGGACCACACCCCTAAATGCATTGAAGCAACTGCCATGTGATTGGTTGATTAGATAATTGCATTAATGAGAAATTGAACAGGTGTTCCTAATAATCCTTTAGGTGAGTGTAGATAACACATTTAATATACGATGGGTTAAATATCTTCTCTGTGCATAGTTTGATTATACACAGAAAAACACTGCAGATGAACTGGATTGATGGCTAAAGAAAATAAGTTTTTTTTTTTTCCAGAATAATTAAGAGGGGCCCACTCACTGAAACTGCAGAACTGGGTGGATTGGTTCCATATCCAGACGAGACAGACGCCACAGACCACCTTCGTGTGTCCGGTCTAAAAAAAAAAGGGTAGAGATACAGGAATACACTTTAATATGCGGGTATAGATTCTCCATTCGGATATATAGTATGGATCAAAGTGCTGGTTATTTTAATCAACAACAACAAAAGAGCATCTTCAACTAGCAACAAATAACAGTGTGCGTTTTTATATACATAACCATTCAAAAGTTGAGGTCACAAACATTTTATGTTTCTTATGCTCACCAAGGCTACATTTATTTGATCAAAAAAAACTGTAAAAACTAATTTTGTGAAATAGTATTATTACAATTTAAAAGAAACGTATTTTAAAATGTAATTTATTCCTCTGACGGCAAAGCTGAATTTTCAGCATCATAACTACAGTCTTCAGGGTCACATGATCCTTCAGAAATCATTCTAATATGCTGATTTGGTGCTCAAGAAACATTTAATATTTTTGTAGAAATTTAGTAACATTATAAATATCTTTACTGGTACTTTTGGTCAAATTAATGCATCCTTGCAGAATAAATGTACTAATTTCTTTACATTTAAAATGTTATATTACTGTATGATAAAGCTCATGTCTTTCAAAGTAATACTAGGACCATTCTAATTGACTAAAGGGAAATTATCTACAAACGGATGCTTGCTTTTAGGGCACATTAGGACACAACAAAAAACAACAACTCATTCTTCATTGAGATGTACAAGGAGACTGGTAGGATCCCATCATTTTAAGCAAGCATTAATAAAAGTGGATGGAGACTCAGTACATAATCATGGCAGCGTAAAGTAATGAGGCTACATGCTGACTTCACTATAATTGCTGTGACAAATGCCAAGCTTCCTATCCCAGATTCAGCCTTAAGGGCAGCTGCAGTGAACGCTGAATCTTATTGGCCAGCTACACACTTTTCCACACTCATTCCTTGCTTTTATATACTGTCATTATGAAAGGGCAGACAAGATATAACTGACCGATGTGTATAAATTTGGACATGTTTGTAGTGCACAGCCTCATTCTGCTCAGCTCTTACCGCCGTATGAATGGGAAATTGACCGAAGGACTGCTGGAGACATTTCTGGGACTGTCCAGTGGACTGCTGCCTGTAAAAAACGCACCTTCTATGAGCAACATGCACATTGTGGTTGGTTTACACTGTCATTAGATGCCAAAGTAGTTGTGTATTGACTGGTGCTCCTCTGAGTGGCTTTGTTGACAGAGTGTTACTGGCATTGGCATATTCAAACAGTGGGCTAGATGTGCAAGCATGTTACACTACCCGGTGTTTATCATCAAGCCCAGTGTAAATTACACATCTATCATTATCTTAATTGAGAGAGAAGAAAAATGAAGTAATTATAGCTACCAGTTGGGAAAGGAAGGGGTGAGAGCGGTCTTGATAGAGTAGGTGAAGGAGCCAGACTCTTCCGCTTGTTCCGGTTACTGTGGAAAGAAAACTCTTGTTCTTGTTAAAGGCAAAACTTCTGTCTGTTTTCACAATCCCTATTAAAACCATCTACAGGGATGCTCTGTTAATGTCCTTGGTACTGGAACACAACATTTGGGGTTTACGGAAACATTTCCTTAGAGCTGGTGTAACTAAGTGTTTTGGTTAATAAAAAATTTCGTACATAAATTGGCTTTGAAAAGGGCTTTGAATTTAAATGTGAACTCAGTAATGTTTTCTTTAGCTGGCTCTTATTCGTCCCAGCAGTACAATAGTACCAGTGGTTTTGGGATTTACAGTGACACCTATTGGCCTGGATGCATGAAGGTTTTTTGTTCTATTCTAGTTCTTCTATGGTTTTTAATAACTGTTTTTTGAATGGTGGCATTTTGCGGCACAGCAGCTATTATAAGTAGTTACTAGACATGCACCCATAGGATTTTTTGGGGCCGATTCCAATTTTCAATTAAATTTTAACCAACAACTATTGGCCGATTCCAATAACATTAAGTTCAAAAATGCATGCATGGTATACTATCTAGTTTATCGCTGCATCATCAAATCATCGTCATTGAACATGGATTGACTCCAATTCAACAGGTCAAACTAAAAACAACAGAACAAAGATACTTATGAAATAAACAGTGCTTTTAAAGTAGTTCTAACAGTAGCTAACAGGTACAGAAACTGAATAAAGTAATCAAAATGTTAGATAACACTGTTGTATGAATTAAATATATATTAATCCATATTAAAGTTACAAGTTATTTAGTCAAGAGCAAGGAGTGTTTTTTAAAACATTAAAACACTAAAACACAGACAGCAGCTGTGACTTTAAGAGCTGCACGGATCCAATATACTGATACGGTGAGCACCAAATATTGCATCTTCTTGTGCTTTAATATTTAAATTGGCAAGGCTTAAAAACACATGCAAATGATAAACTTTCGTGAAGATGCAGCACTGGCCCAATTGGGACAGTGACAATGCTGTCAGTTGTCCCAAGCATCATTCACGCTGGCACCAGGCAATATTGTTAAGCCCTGCTATATTTTGTACAGGTTTCATGTTGCTTTGGCAAGTATTTAAACAGGGCCCGTCTAATGCTATTTCATGCATTCTGACTTATTTACACTGTTTTCTGGAACAGCAATGTTGTTCTGCCAGTGTGTTTGTTTGTTCCTGGTCACAAGTCGAAACTGCATCAAATGTCTGTGTTTTGTTGGCAATCGGCACGTAAATGCATACAAATGTAAACAACACGAACGTATAGTGAATATAAAGTTTTCCAGGGAGGGACAATGCCAGGAATGTATTATGTGCGTGTGTTTGTCATATGTGTCTCTTTAGCTCCGCCCACTGCACACCTTCACAAGTTCGGCTGTTTTTCAGAAAGAGTCGGTACAGCTTATATGTCTTTTATAAATATAATAAAACTAAAGACTTTTTTGAGATATGAAGGATGCAATACTACTCTGTAGGTACTCAAGATTAACATGAGATGAAACTGTGTTACATTGATCATCCAAAACATTGGATTAAGCAACATTATACGACTCAGCGCCTTTACGCAGTTAATTAATCAAAACCATCAGTATCTGTCTTTTTCATGCTTTAAAGCCAAAATGTTGATGACTTGAAGTTAATAAAAAATTGGCCGATGCATCGGTGCATCTCTAGAAGTTACCCACTCAAATGAATAACAAGGCTGGTCATGTGACATCAAAATGGCAGCACCCTCTTTAGTTAAATTAGGTTTAGTTAAACATAATAAAACATTGATCTACAAGACTGAAATGACTAGAGTACTCATCTCATGTGAGCGTCAGTTTAATGAGACTTTTTTTAAAGCACCGTTTATTTTTAATTTGTAAAACTTTTTAATTAGCAAACAATTACACCTAAAATGTTTCAGTTCAACATGCTGCTTATTGCACTTTTTCCCTCACAAACAGTTTAATTTAATGCTTAAGACTTATAATAAGAATAAAAAAATAAAAAAAATAAACATTAAAAACCCGCCTTAATTGACCGCTCAACTTTTGACTAACGTTGCAGATCAGCTAGCTTACTACCGCGTGCACTAACTATACTTTGTTGACAAATGCACAGTCAACACAGACCAGACATACAGACGGTAAAACTGTAGAAACATTATGTGAAGACTAGAAAAAGGAAATATGACCATCCACCGCCAACAGGACAATGAGCAGCAGACGCTCAGCCGTGCATGGGCCACGTTTACTATCGGAAACAAAAACGGGATGGGTGGAAAAACAGCGCGTGTGCGGTCCACAACGGGACCGACCGTGTTAAAACATATTTTCTAACATTATAGTAACGTTAGTGGTTTCTCGATCTAACTTACTTTATCAAGCACATTTCTCGCGGTTGCCCTTGTGGGATTTTTTTCCAAGTTAGACCAAGTGACCAAGCCTTGACGATTAGTAAATAATAGCAATGGAAATATACAGCAATATGCTTAAACTCGTCGTTACCTCTTGGGTCGTTTGACTAAGCCTCCTGAGACGAACTGACTTTTATAACTCGGACACACCGTCCAATAATTCCGATCAGACATGATGTCCGTGTATTCGTCTTCGTTATGCCCACAGTTATCAAATCCTCATCGACGATACACCGCAGCATTGCGACGAGTAAACGCAGTGAGGTCTAATGTCATTCCCAGACGAACTCCATGTCGACTCAGACTCCATTGCATGTAGTGCGGGGGAGTAGACGGAAAGCGCCTTAGGTACAGCAGCGACGATGCCATCATCGCGTTATTTTCTCACAAGTGACAGTCACATTGGTTTGGAAAATGCCATCGCCTGGTTATACTCAAGCCCTGTCCCTGCGAACCGGAAGCTGCTCGCAGGTTTAAGGGTATAGAAACACAACTGTAACGATTGCAAGTTTAGGGAAACAATAAAAGAAATGCGGGTGTGCGGAGTGGAGGAAGTTGTCATAGAGTCTGACTGAAGGAACGAAGGGGTCATGGTGGGGTTTGAACGTCACCATGCCGGGCAACTGAACCCGCCTTCTTTCACTTTACATGCAAAGAGTGTCCCATACTGGTAAGCCTGTGTAATAGGCTAATACTGGTGTTGAGGGTATAGTAATGCCAAAAGTCCCAAACTTTCAGAAACTCCCTCCTCTGGCATGGCTTTAAGACTAATATTCATATGAGCGTCACGAGGTTGTAAATTCATTAATCCCAATGATGTCCTTCTTATAACTCTGTATGAAATATAGATTAAATACATCAAATAGTAAATAACTATCTAATAAATACATAGGAAATAAATATTAAGTGAGTGCATCTTTAAGATGTTGCAGATAATAATAAACTAATTTCCTTTTGTTTCTGACAAATACAATATAGAATAAAAACTAAATAAAGACTTTTTCAGACTTAAAAAAAAAAAAATATATATATATATATATATATATATATATATATATATATATATATATATATATATATATATATATATATATATATATTAATACAAATACTAGAAATGTCAAAAAGGAAGGAAATAAAAGAATAAAAATTAATGAACACAATTTGTTTTTACTGAAAACTAACAAATGAGAGAATATTATATTAAAGAAGACTATACTCACATATTTCCTCTCCGTGGAAGGCTTAGTTCCTTCTGGAAAGTAATAAATATTGCGTTATAGACTATAGGTCATGTGTAACACATAATACACTGTTGCAGACACCAGTGGCCTGGGCTTTTTTTTTTTTTTTTTACTTTTATTATTATTATTATTTTTAGCAAAGCATCAACCAAGTGTGTTTTATTGGAATCACCAATATTGGATTTAATGAAAATACAAAGTATTTACTCCTGAGTAAGAGGAGCCTTGGATTCAAAAGAATCAAATATGATCATACGCAACAATAGCCATATAATGAATTTTAAAAACCACTGATCTTTGTGACATTGCCTTATTTAATTCTTAGTTAAAGTTTTAAACCAGAAAGTAATTTTCCAATCCACTTAGAGCTCAGTACTGAGGAGTTTCAAGATTTGTCTTATATATTTACATTTATGCATTTGGCAGATGCTTTTATCCAAAGCGACTTACATTGCATTCAAGGTACACATTTTTACATTTTGTCAGTTCTTGCTTTCCCTGGGAATCAAACCCATGACCTTGGTGTTGCTAGCACCACGCTCTTATTGTTTGAGCTACAGGAAAGCATTCACGTTCACAGAGTTTAACAGCCTCAATCTAAACTGCATCTCACATAAATGTTACACAGCTAATAAAAATAAAAAATAGAGCAATTTTGTTCTTGCATTTCTGGATTCGTTGAAAAGAGTGTTTTAGTATTGTCACTGGCTCTTGATTTAATGCTTATAAAACTTTACGGTCTTGAATCATAATTATTTTAATCAAATTATGCTATGACCTCACAAATTCCTTGTTAATAGCCAACTTCCAGGCAAATTCTGAAAACTGAAGCTTTTCAATGTCTCATTGTCCCCTTTTAGCTGGAGAATCACTGTCAGTGGGCTCAATGCCACTAAATATTTGGATGGACATCTGAAGACAGTCAGGATGTATGAGGCCAAATGAATACTTCATTAGCTGGAGTGTATAACCCTAAAACTCATAAAAGAGTTCTGTTTATGCATGGTACAAAAGTTTCTCTTAAAGTTTAAGTGCTTATTTGGAGACATATGTCAACCCTTACTTTCTTCTTAAGCTCCATTACAAATAATGCTCAGGCCAAAAGCCAAACCATTTCCATAAAACCATTTGTGATGGTGGAATGACTATTGCATCAATAAATACATTGAGATCCAAAGCTCAGCCTTATGGACTGCTTTTGGATATAAATTTGTCAGCCCTCAGAAGTATGAGCTGTTTGTGTCAGCTCATTTTTTGTTTTACAGGTCTGTCGTGTTCCAAGGGGACTATCAATGTAGTGTACTTTGTCGCGTTGAATGAGTGTCTTGTAAATTACCAATAACAAAGGTTGTCTCGTTTATTCTCCAATAGTTTTGTGCCTTTCCCCAACGATGTATGCATTTTATTAAAATATTCACAGCTCTTCACTTTTTCCATATTTATGTTGTTACAGCCTTATTCCAAAATTTATTACATTTATTATTTGTTCCCTCAATTCTACAAACAATACACCATAATGACAACGTGAAATAAGTTAGTTTGAAGTCTTTGCAAATTTATTTAAAAAAATAAAAATAATTGCATGTACATAAGTATTCACAGCCTTTGCTCGATACTTTGTTGAAGCACCTTTGGCACAAATTACAGCCTCAAGTCTTTTTGAGGATGATGCTACAAGCTTGGCACACCTTTTGGGGAGTTTCTCCCATTCTTCTTTGCAGGACCTCTCAAGCTCCATCAGGTTGGAATGGGAGCGTTGGTGCACAGTCTGTGCTCTGGCTGGGCCACTCAAGTTCCATCACAGAGTTGTCCCATAGCCACTCCTTTGTTATCTTGGCTTAGGGTCGTTGCTTAGGGTCGTTGTGCTTGGTTCAATCTTTGTTTGTTTTTTTCAAAAGGCTTTCAGGTGCCTTTTGGCAAACTCCAGGTGGCCTTTTACTGAGGAGTGGCTTCCATCTGGCCACTCTACCATACAGGCCTGATTGGTGGGGTGCTGGTGAGATGGGTGTTCTTCTAGAAAGTTCTCCTCGCTCCATAGAGAAACGCTGGAGCTCTGTCAGAGTGACCATCAGGTTCTTGAGTTCCTCCCCTGATCGCTGATCGAAGTTTATCCAGGTGGACAGCTCTAGGAAGAGTCCTGGGGGTTCCAAACTTATTCCATTTATAAATGATGGAGGCCACTATGCTCAATGGGACCTTCAATGCTGCAGACATTTTTCTGTACCCTTCCCCAGATCTGTATCTTGATGCAATTCCTTTGACTTCATGACTTGGTTTGTGCTCTGACATGCACTGTTAACTGTGGACCTTATATAGACAGGTGTGTGCCTTTCCAAATCATGTCCAATCAACTGAATTTACCACAGGTGAACTCCAATTAAGTTGTAGAAACATCTCAAGGATGATCAGTGGAAACAGGATGCACCTGAGCTCAATTTTGAGTGTCATGGTAAAGGCTGTGAATACTTATGTGCATGTGAATTTTCAATACATTTGCAAAGATTTTAAACAAACTTCTTTCACATTGTCATTATGGGGTATTGTTTGTAGAATTGAGGAAAAAAATAATTATTTTTGGAATAAGGCTGTAACGTAACAAAATGTGGAAAAAGTGAAGCGCTGTGAACAGCCTACTTTCCAGATGCACTGTAAGCTGCTCTCTCTGAATCTCTTTCTGTTTAAAAAAATAATATATCTTAATATCTTTCACAGCACTCAGGGTCTCTGCCAAAGTAAAGCTCAGAAGTCCAATTCAAGTTGGGCTTCATAATACAAATTCATCCTGTTCCAAAGTCAACAAATGTATGGACTGATATTACACGTTAGGTGTCTTCATTGAAAATAAAACTTTAAAACATAATTCCATTGCTGCGTCATCTTTCAAAATGTGTAACCTTTGTGTCACTATGTTTTGCACATCTATGTGCATGCAGTTGTGGATGATGCAACAGCGAGAGACAGAAATTCAGGTTTACTTCTAAATAACAGGTTAGACGTTTAGACAGAACATCAGACAGGCCTTTCACTTAAAATGTACTGCAGGCCATGTTGTAACTGGGGTGAGCTGAAACACTATCAATTTAATTAACTATTTAAAGGGATAGTTCACCCAAAACTTATAATTTACTCACCCTCAAGTTGTTCCAACCCGTATGAGTTTCTTTCTTCTGCTGAACACAAAAGAAGATATTTTGAAGAATGTTGGAAACCAAACAGTTGATGGACCACTTTTTATGTATTTTTTTCCTACTATGAAAGTCAATGGGGTCCATCAACAGTTTGGTTACAGACATTCTTTAAATATCTTCTTCTGTGTTCAGCAGAAGAAAGAAATTCATACAGGTTTAGAAACAACTTGAGGGTGAGTAAATGATCATATCATTTTCATTTTTGGGTGAACTATCCCTTTAAAAATTAACTACAGAAAAATCACAATCATACAGAACATGACCACCATCCTCCTGAGGTGAAGAAGTTGTAATTCTCTGACGGCCAGGCCTATAGAAATATAAAGGAATTACAGGACAAAAAAACAAAAACAATAATGAGGTGAGAAAAAAAAATGTCTCATGTCTGGCTTCTAATAATGAAGGCAGGAAGTGAACATTTTGTCCTCAAAGTTGATGTGTGCAAGTGTAAGGATTTGGGCGAGTTTGACAAGGGCCAAATTGTAATGGCCAGACGACTGGGTCAGAGCATCTCCAAAACTGCAGCTCTTGTGGGGCGTTCCCGGTCTGCTGTGGTCAGTATCTATCAAAAGTGCTCCAAGGAAGAAACAGTGGTGAACCGGCGGCAGGGTCATGGAAACGTGACCCAAGGCTCATTGATGCACGTGGGGAGTGAAGGCTGGTCCGTGTGATCCGATCAATCAGACGAGCTACTGTAGCTCAAGTTTCTCAAGAAGTTATTGCTGGTTCTGACAGAAAGGTGTCAGAATACACAGTGCATCACAGTTTGTTGTGTATGGGGCTGCATAGCCGCAGACCAGTCAAGGTGCCCATGCTGACCCCTGTCCACCACCGACAGCGCCAACAGTGGGCACATGAGCATCAAAACTGGACCACGGAGCAATGGAAGAAGGTGGCCTGGTCTGATGAATCACGTTTTCTTTTACATCACGTGGATGGCCGGGTACGTGTGCATCACTTACCTGGGGAACACATGGCACCAGGATGCACTATGGGAAGAAGGCAAGCCGGCGGAGGCAGTGTGATGCATTGGGCAATGTTCTGCTGGGAAACCTTGGGTCCTGCCATCCATGTGGATGCTACTTTGACACGTACCACCTACCTAAGCATTGTTGCAGACCATGTACACACTTTCATGGAAACGGTATTCCCTGGTGGCTGTGAATCTTTCAGCAGGATAATGCGCCCTGCCACAAAGCAAAAATGGTTCAGGAATGGTTTGAGGAGCAAACCTGAGTTTTGAGGTGTTGACTTGGCCTCCAAATTTCCCAGATCTCAATCCAATCATCACATCTGTGGGATGTGTTGAACGAACATGTCCAATCCATGGAGGTCCCACCTCGCAACTTCCAGGACTTAAATGATCTGCTGCTAACATCTTGGTGCCAAAATCTTATTTTTTTTTTCGTTCACTCCCCAGTCTCCTAAATTTTACAGTCGTTCATGTTTTCAGGCAAATATATCACAACACACCTCTGAAAATCCATAAACATTATTTAATTGGGGGTTTCGTGCAAGAAGGGAGCAACGGCAGGTCTTTCCAACATAAACAGACCGAAGCATCACAAATGCAGTAATCACCATGGCAACTGCTGAAGAAACGTGTCGACTTCACTGGTTTTGTAAAAACCGTAACGTGCATAAAATCAACAGCTGTTGTTTTTCAATGTCGCGAATATAAAAATAAATATTCTATTAATGTTATTGCATATTTACCAAGTATGTAATCCAAAAACCGTTTATTTCCAACACTCGCCACGTCAAACCAAAACATTTCAAACGCATGAGATTCTGTTCAATGTATACAAACAAACGGATGAGAGACGTGTGATAAAAGTGGTTGCAACTAAGATGCACCGTTCGCGTTAAAAAAATAAATAATAATAATACAACATGCTGATACAGATACACCACTAGATTTATGTTGTTAAATAGCGATACAGCATATATCCTTATATATTAAAATAAAAAATAATAGCCTACTACTGCCTTTATCACTTGCACTCTTACCTGGAGACCACGCCGCCTCAGTATATTTGGCTCATCCATTATGAATATATTTTGCAGGTTTCCTATGGTTAATTTAACCCATCCCGTAGGGAGAAATGTCTTTTACTCATGATATCTGTAGTCACCCAGTCCATCCCTGAAACAGTGAGCACACTGTCACCTGACTGGAGGATGAGAGTGTCTGCGAGGAACCAATCAAAACACGAATCTGTACAATTAAGGCGGTAGCGACACGAATCTAGCTTCTCGAAGTGGTCTTTCATATTAATTGTAGTTAATGTAGTTAATTTAAAGAAAAATCTTAACCAAAATGTAGCTATATGAAGCGATTTTTACCAGTACTATTGCGTACATGACTGTTTATTAGTTTAATTTAACTTTAGCTTAGAAGAGACATTATTCTGTCTGGTAGCCTACTCTTAAGGTTCATTGTTAATATAGGCTGGAATTAAATGTCAATTTTGCAATGCAGTGTTGATGTTGATGTTTAGCTTTGAGTGAACAAAAACAAAATATTGCATTGATATGGGCACCCAAGATATTGATGCAAGAATCAAACCCACATATGAGCATCATGTAATCCTTCTTTGTGATGTAGGTTAAGTAAATATTGTATTTGACTCTTTGTCTTTTGCTAAATGTAAAAGACCTTTGATTTATGAACTATTCAGTTCGAGTCTAGCTGATGAAACATTCCCATTTTCATAAGTATGCTGGAATAATTTGGGCAGTTAGCCTGGCACTGCAGTCATGTGGGATATTGTCTCCTGATTGATTATTGTCTGTCTCCAAGTGGCACCATGATGCTTTGATGTAACAATGGAACATTGACTGAAAAACATCACAACACTGCATGAGTCACACATTGTCCCTGTCTGCTCTCTTTTTATGCACAGAACACAATCTTTAAATGTTCTTTAAATGACCATTACAATGTGAATTATTGGTTGTTTTTAATATCCAAATGCTTGAGTACACATTGTGTCACAGATAAAACAATTTGTGTGTGTGTGTGTGTTTATTTTTAAATTAGTGATGATAGTTTCCTTTAGTCATTCTTTTCTTTTTGCATTTATTTATTTATTTATTTTCTGTGCTGTTACTAGTTGTGGTAAATCAAGATGAGTGTGGTCTTTACAGTCCACTGCTTTTTGTCCTTTCCTATTACTGTGTGCGCCTGATGCACTGTATTACTGCAACAAAGGCAGGATCATTTGTGCTTGTTAGAGTTGTTTGAGCACGACAATGATTATATTATATCCAGCTTTTGAGACTGAACTCCCTGATTCCTACCCAGTTCATGAAATTTTGTTTAGTTATTTCTAGTTTTTAGTAGATTCTCATTGATTAGGATTTGTTGTGACAGAATTTAGAGAGGAGCTCTATTTTTATTGACCTTCATTACTTTTTTTATATGTGACTTACATTGTCTTTTAAATTTATATGGACTTATATATAAGATATTATACAATGAATATTGTATAATATAGTTTATTAATATAGTCTTTTAAAGTATCTCATCCCTAAAAATATTTAACACACACACACACACACACACACACACGTGTGTATATATATATATATATATATATATATATATATATATATATATATATATATATATATATATATATATATATATATATATATATATATTTTATATATATATATTTTTTTTTTTTTTTCCTGTTCAGTTTTTGTTATTTTCAATAGTAACCACTAGAGGGAGTCATTTATCTATATTGATCTTCAGAAAGCACATGTCTGACACCAAAAACTGGGTAGGCTAATGCTCTTTTTAATCATCCTGGAGATTTGTGTCATTCTTGCTTATACGCTTATCCTCATATCTCGTATAATGTATGACCCAGAGGGGAACAGATGGACAAACATTATTACTACTTTTAAAATAGCACTGTTGCTAGAATTAACTATTAACCCTTAGTATTGTGAACACACACCTGCCCTATATGGGTGTCTTATGATGCAATTCTGCTTTAAAATATCATCACATTAGCCTCACTGACATGTATTATCACAGATTACAGTAAAGTCTTGTTTTATCTGTGATCTAAATGTGGCGATGTCTCTTTATGTAGTTTGCAATATTATGGAATTCCTTGAAGTGTGTATTTTTGTAATTTAGTTGTAAATTAACTGGATGAACTTGACAACAGGGCACGTTCTAAACACTCATACGTGCCCTTTAACCTGTTGCAATGGCAACAGATGTAACACCAAGAGTGTTAGGTGTACTTTCAGAGAGGGTGGGTGAAATATATATATAGGCTATATTTAGGTTAATAAATGTAATCTTTCTGGTGTAACATACTGTGTTCTTAAAAAAAAAAAGAAAAAAAAGTTAATTGTGGGTGTGTATTGAGTGTTTATGACAACCTTCCTTCATGTTTTAAATGCAGTCGTCGCTTTGTTTGGCTCCAAATGCTCCATTACTCAATGTGGTGCTCTTGGCATTCTGACAGCATGAACGCCACAGTGTTTGTTTGAAATGTACCTAAAAACCTTTCACATACTTTTTACCTTAGAAGAGTCATCTGAGCATGTGACATGCAACATGTGACGAATAGGCTAAGCTTAGACATTTATGCAAAATATTCAACCTTTTTTTCTGGTTTGTTTAGATCTGTCTTGCTTTATTTTACTACCATATGTGAGTTTTGTTCTACTGCCTTCTGTCGTTCCACATGTAAACAAGTTTGTGTCCTACATGAAAACAGAGAGGATTTTTTTTTTTAAATGATCCAAAAGTCGTTCATTTATAAAGACAAAAGCCAGTTTAGGCAAGACCACACATATCGTGGTGGTCCCGTAATTATAGATTATCCTTTGTTGTTATGAATTTCATGCAGACTGTGTGTGGTCTTAAGATAATCATGAATATACACATAATTTAGATCCGTTCAAATGTAGAATTACATAATCATAATACAGAAATTAATTTAATTTAAAAATACTCTCTTATCTTATTTTGCCTCATTGTTATAGATTATGTATTTGTATACATATTATCCAGTATTGTTTGAATATGTTAAATGATATTAATGTTGAACAAAAGTGTGCGTGTGTGTGTGTGTGTTCAGCAAGTCCTAAGTCCAAGACGAATTTCACTTTGGGGTGACTGCATTATTCTAAAGTCATATTGGCATGATGTCATTGCCTAGGCTAGGGAATGGCTACTTTACGTGTAGTTTAATGCACCCAATGTGGGTGTAGATGAGCAATCCTCTCCGGTGAGGCGTGGCCTGTACCTGTATAAATTAAAGCATGTCTGGAATGTCATTCATTGCACTGACCAACACAAAGACAGCACAAACAAAAAGAACTTGCCATGCAGAACTCAGTAGCACAGTGCTTTCTCCTTTCTGTTGGGGCTGTTATTTTTAGCTCTTGTCTGAGAGAGTCAACAGCTCAACGGGAGCATGAGGAAATGTACATGGGCCTGCAGCTTGAGGCTCTGAAGAGCATTATTCTGGAGTACCTGGGGATGGACGCACCGCCCAGGACTGGTGGAAGAGTTTCTCACCAGGACTTGGTCAGGATGTACCGTCAGTATAGAAGAATTGGACAACTGTTAAAAGGGAATTCCAGTGAAGAGCAGGAGCTTCAGCCTGCAAGAAGAGCCTCTACGGTGCTCTTTCCCACAACAGGTAAGCTTTTAAAAAGTTTAATTGTGTAATTTAAAAGCATAAGTAAATTTGTTTTAAAAATCCACGTGTGTGTGTGTGTGTGTGTGTGTGTGTGTGTGTGTGTGTGTGTGTGTGTGTGTGTGTGTGTGTGTGTGTGTGTGTGTGAGAGAGAGAATTAAATGTGGATTTATTTTTAGATATATTTTTTAACTCAATATGACTTTATATGACTTTGAACGCAATATGACTATACATATTAGGTTCAAGGAGAATATTGGACAAATGGGGAAAAAAATTATGTATATATGTGTATATAGTTTGCATTGTCTAATTTCTAATTTGCTATTATTTTTAACTCACTTTTAATGTTTTAATATAATGTTTCACTGAACAATGTAGTAAAGTCAATATTTGTTTTGTGTATGTGTGTGTGTGTGTCTGTGTGTCTATCAATATATACATACACGCAAAAACATATGTATATTTGTTTTTAGTTGAATGTACATATTCACTGTATTCAAGTATTCAAGTGGATTAAAAATATGAAAAACATTAATAATTGGTTTGGCATTGTCTAATTTCGTTTTTTCTTCATTACTTTCCTAACAGTACAGCCTCTGAATTCAAGCATGGATTCAAGGCGACAGTGGTTCAGAGCTGCTTTCTACAAGAACTCGCGCATCAAAACTGGAGTCAACCTTAAACATGCAAGGCTGCGAATTAAGAGACCTCACATGGACAAAATTGGCCAGCCATGGCTAATGTCAAAAGACATTGTGGTTAGAATGCATAAAACTGGTTTTCATAAAGAGACTGTATTTCACACGAGGGACTTGAACACTCGGGATGGAACGGTGGATTTAACAATTGCAGTTGAGAACTGGCTTAAGGACACAAGTGCTGAGCTTTTAGTTGTTGAAATTTGCCTTCTCAAAAAACAAGAAGTGAGAACACAATCGATGCCTCTGCTTATTTTACAACTTGACCAAGCAGTGAGGAGAAGCAGGAGAGCTCTCTCTACTAAGGAGGAAAGTGTTGAGGATGAAGGTCACTGCAGGCGAAAGTCATTAAATGTTTCCTTCAAAGAGATTGGCTGGTCAGACTGGGTTATCGCTCCTTTGGGCTATACTATGCACTACTGTGATGGTTCCTGTCCACATAATTATAAACCTGCCAGTATGCATACTCAGGTTAAGTCTCGTCTACATCTTATGTCCAAAGGAACAACACCCGGGCCTTGCTGCGTACCAGCTGCCTATGAGCCAATGGTTCTCATGCACTATGACAGTCGTGGAAAGCTGAAACTCACACCATTCAACGATTTGATAGTTAGTAAATGCCACTGTGCATGAGCAACATTAGCACGTGTTTTTAAAGGACACTGATTATTAACTGAACATTAAACTCTCAATAGAGAAGATGAAAAGAAGCCGAAATATCTAGCCGATGAAATGTTCTCACACACATTTGGTGACATTTCTCAGGTGTATGAAATGTAGTTTGGCTTCTTATGAAACCAGATGCCTGCTTTCCTTCATACACTGACATGTTGAATGGGTACTGTATTTTCACATGATTGACATACTGGAATATCAAGCTATTTATTGTAATTTATTTGAAAAGTTTTATACCGTTTTTATTAGTTTGTTGCTGTGTTGCGAATGAATCAAGACACCTTTTGTATTTTTGAAAGAATGTTAATAAAGAAAGGAAATTATATATTTTCAGCATGGATGTTTAGCTCATGAATCACTGTTCACATTTCAATAAAGACGATTCAACATCCTCTCTGAATATAAGATGAACATCCTCACATTTTTTTGAGCTGCTATGAAAACTCATAAAAAGCTTTGAATCTGCATCGAAATGACCTCCTCATGCTATTAAATTGCAGAAAATAGACCCTCAGAATGAATCATCTGTGTATGACTCACTTAGGTCATATAACAACGAACTATAAAATGAATTCACAATATGTTTTACATAAAGTGTAAACTTTTAAATTACACTCAACATTTTACAATATTCACTCAGTTAGATAATATTTCAAGGTGAGGTCATGCCATCCATAAAAGATATTTATCCATGTTATCCAGTAATATCCCATCTATAAAGATAACCCATCTGTACATCTGTAGCCTTGAAAGCACACATAAGTTTAATTGGCCTTGACCAGAGAGTGAATGCTCTCTGAAGCAAGCGCAGTGGAGGCATGAGTTCATTTATAACTTAGTATTTACATAATACTGTCACTTCTGTAGTCCATAAAAATTGGTTGTCTTTTGACTCTGACTGTAAATTTTTTGATACATTAACTGATGTATTGTTTTGACACAATGTAATAATTTCATTGATAATGATAACAATAATAAACGTAATCATCACATTCAAGCATAAAGCAATAAACAAATTGACTCCCTTGTACTTATTACTATCACTTTATTTGCTTCAAAGAAAAAGTACTGGCTCATACATCAATAACACTGTTTTAGTAGGTTTAAATGTTCTGATCGTTTTGAACGTTTGATAAAACAATGTGGCGAAATAAACAAGCAATTGCTACAGTAGATCTATAGTAGGCCTACAGAAATTCACCTCAGCATATATGGCTGTGCCAGTAACCTAGAAACACAGTTTGGATGAAATGTGTATCAGTAGGGACCACTGAAAGCTCCTTGAAAGTCACTAAACAAAGGTTTTGCTGCCAGAACTGTAATATAGTCTATTTGTATATATCCAGGATTTTCTTAATTCAAAATTTCGTGTTGTTATACTGTAAAAAATGTTTTCATGATTTGTTATCACAACTTTTTATCATTTGTCAAATCAACTATACCAATCTCCTTTGTTGTATTAACTCAATTATTGTTGTAACAAACTCAAAATTTTAAAGCAACCAAGTAACTTATTTTTTTAAGTTAAAGGAACTGTATGTAAGATTGTGGCCAAAACTGGTACTGCAATCACATTCATATTACTGTAGAGCGGTGTATCCCCTCTCCCCTTCCCCCCTGACTCAAGGTTGCCAGATAGGCTGCAGGATCCAGCAGGAACGTAAGCTGCTACAAGGAGCTTCCAATGGCAAGTGACGAGTCCTACACAGTATGTTTTTTCTTTTTTCTTTTTTTCTGTTAATTATGTTTATGCTTCATGAGAAATGTTTTGTGAAGTAATTATGTATCACAAAAATTTTACTAATGGCGATTAGCCAAACATAATCGTAAATATGAACACTCGTATGTGCCAGTGCAGAACGGTAAGTTAGCTGTTAGTCTAACTTGTAACGGTAGGTATCTGTCATTAACGTAAGTACAAGCACAAGCCTAAGTCACTATGTGTAACAGATATCAAAGATACAGCTATTCATTTAGTTGAAGCTATAAGTGAAAGCGACCAGCTGTATTTTTTTTAACTTACCCTGCAGTACACGTCCATAACACTAAAATATGTGATTACAAGATTACATGACATTCTACTATTTTTGGCTGTAGAACTTGCTTGAAAAACAAGTAAGGTACAAAACGTCCGAAGTGGGCCAAATTATTCACATAATAGGCTAAAATATGCTTTTCATTGGTGTAATGGACGTTAATAGCTGAAGAGACAAGTGTTTTTGTCATAAGTAGGCTAACAAATAACCAACACGTTTGCCACAGCGAGTATAACGCGGGACAAATTACGCCATGTCGGCGTTCAGTATCACCAATGGCTATCACAGGGTTGTTTTCAGTGCCATCAGAAAAGATCGACATTGTCACAACGTTTTTCTGATTCATAATGAGGTCTTTTAGGTTTCGTAAAGTCAGACATTTTTTTCCCAAAAAAGTTTGTAGCTGCAGCTGTGGTAACTAGAGCAGAGCTGGCAACCCGGATGCCAAAACACTACTGACTTTGTGATTGGTAGATAGGTGGAGGGTGGCGCTTCAGGCCAAAACACAACATGTCAACATCAACATCAGTTGAGGGCTGCAACTTCACTTTTAAATGACAATATCCTGGCCGGACTACTGTTGTCAGTGATATAAGTATTTGAAATTAACATGATTTCTTAATGTCTAGTGAAATATCAGGGTAATTTTATGATTAATTGAAATACATTTCTTACATACAGTTTCTTTAAACCAACAGTATTTTTTAGTGTAAGCATACTTTTAATTTGTCCTTATTTTTAAAAATATTATTTATTATTATAATGTTTTAACATTTTACATGTAAATGTTTAAATATGCACAGTATACTTAATTAGGTACACCTTCAACTGCTCGTTAACACAAATATCTAATCAGCCAATAACATGGCAGCAACTTAATGCATTTGGGCATGTAGACATGGTCAAGACAGTCTGAAGAATCTGCTGAAGTTCAAACTGAGCATCAGAATGAGGAAGAAAGTAAGTGACTTTAAACGTGGCATAGTTTTAGGTGCCAGACGCTGAAAGAAAGGCAACAGTACCTCAAATAACCACTTTACAACCGAGGTAGTTGTAATGGCCAATGGCCAATGGCAGATGGGCTACATCAGCAGAAGACACACCAGGTGCCACTTTTGTCAGCTAAGAACAGGAAACTGTGGCTCACTAAAATTTTATGAAACTGTTGCCTGGTCTGATGAGTCTCAATTTCTGCTGCAACATTCAGATGTTAGGGTCAGAATTTGGCATAAACACCATGAATCTATCCTGCCTTGAATCAACGATTGAGGCTGCTGCTGATGGTGTAATGGTGTGGGGATATTTTCTTGGTACTTCCAGCAGGATAACGCGCCATATCACAAAGCTTAAATTATCTCAAACTGGTTTCTTGAACATGAGTTTACTATACTCAAATGGCCTCCACAGTCACCAGATCTCAATCCAATAGAACATTTTTGGGATGTGGTGTAACAGGAGATTCGAATCATGAAAACCATGAAAAAATGTTTCCAGCATTTTGTTGAATCTTCCACGAAGGATTAAGGCAGTTCTGAAGGTAAAACGGCTTTCCTGTAGCTCAAACAATAAGAGCGTGGCGCTAGCAACGCCAAGGTCATGGGTTCGATTCCCAAGGAAAGCTAGAACTGACAAAAACGTGTACCTTGAATGCAATGTAAGTCGCTTTGGATAAAAGCGTCTGCCAAATGCATAAATGTAAATGTAAAAGGGGTACAAGCATACCAGCAAGGTGTACCTAATAAAGTGGCTGGTATATATTAAGTTTTCTTTACAAAGACATTTTTCAATAATAGCTAGAAATTACAGAGAGCTCAGAGACAGCCATACATTCACTATAAGCTAACAGGACCATCACAAGTTATTCTTGTAAATTTGCCAAAACATTGTCTGTCAACAATTGTCACTCACTGACAACTTGAAAAAGTCGACAAGCACACTTCACAAACCAAATATTTAGGTTTGCAAGGCATACAAATGCATGTTCACGACCAAAAAAAAATTATATAAGATATAGTGCAAGTGAATCTCTCACATACTTGATCCCTGTTTCTGAGCCCTGAAGCTACTATCTACAGTATGCAGGTTAGTGGGACTGGGCCAATGTAATGTTTAAACTCTGATCATTGCCCATTAACTGACTGTAGGTTAATTAAAAGTTTATTTAAAGTCAACAACCATCTCATCTGAGATCTAAGATTGAGAAATATATCTGAAACAGTGACTTGCCAACAGGATATGAAGCCATTATATACTTTTTCATACTGAAGTGCAAAGACGGAATTGTATCTGATTGCGACATTCTGATGGCTTCATGGTACCATATAAACCCGCCTACTTGTCTAATGTTCCACTTGTTTCATTTAATTGTGGAAGTGGAAAAGGCACTCTCAGCTAATTTGTAGCTAATCACTAAGAGAGATTTCAGTGAGTCACAGTAACATAAAGATCACAAGGCTGAAGGCACAGTCAAAATGGATAGTTATTACTGTCAGCTAATTGATATGAAAGCTTGAAAAACAAGTTTGAAAAACATAAGCATAAATCTTACGAAATATGAGGCATGTGGCATGCACTGCACATACACTACCATTCAAAAGTTTAGGTTCTGTAAGATTTTCTAATGTTTTTGAAATAAGTCTCTTAAAATATATAATTTATTCATGTGAAAAAATATAACTTATTAGTAATTTATTCACATAATTTTCATCATACAATTTTTACCTTTTTTTTTTTTTTTTTTTTTTGAATAGAAAGTTCAAAAGAACAGCATTTATTTGAAATAGAAATATTTTGTAACATGATAAATGTTTATACTGTCAATTTCATGCATCCTTGCTAAATAAAAGATCTTGCTAAAAAAAAAAATATATATTACTGACCCCAAACATTTGAACAGTAATATTCAAAAATATGGGAAGCATACATTTTTAAACATTAAAAACATGGTAGAGGCACATGTGAAAAGCCCCTTGCTGAAAAGTCCAGCATATGGACCAGCATCTCAACTAGAATAACTTAGCTAAATAAGCTATGTTGGTCCACCAAACCAGAATAAACCAGTCTGTACCAGAATGGAACATTCACTCTGGTGCCTTCACTTTTCAGCAGGGATTATTTGCAATCGGCAAAGACACCTGTTAAACTGTGATCAATGAGGTCATGATTATGTTTTGCTGTCTCTGAGTTCAGTCGATAAACTAAACTGGCTCATGTAATGTTTGTGAGGGCATTTGAATTGCTCAGGTCAAGTCTATGTCTTGGGCAGAATGTTTTGCCCTTAATTTTACCATCTGTAAATAAGGATTTGTTTTTGTTTCACATCATGCCAGCACAAATTATTTCACTGAACTAGAAGGATTAATATTGGACAGCAAAACATTTCAGACTTTCAAGCATCTGGCATGATGTAAACATCCTCAGAGATTTCTGCCTGATCTGGATGGAAGAGGGCAGGATCATTGCTGTAGATTGCATCATGCGGCTCACACTGCAGGTATGCTTGATGGGCTCTAAATGGGGGCAAAAGTGAAATTCAGTTCTTGAAAACTCAATTAAATCCTTAAATACAGCATTAAAATACATTATAATTATAAAATTATAATAAGGTGAATTGCAAAATTTACACCAGCATATAACCCAATAAATATTGCGGCAAAATGAAAACACCTTTACTCTGACTGTTATACCACTATTTCCACACATTCAGGGTGTCACTGTGATCTTGCAAAACAGACAGCAAATAGAACTTAGTAGGAAATTCCATTTCTACTTCAGAGACTTCTTCTCATCACCCAATTTCTGGTGATCTACATTACCACAGTGGCTTACACACACATACCGATTTGACTTTTGTACTTTACCTGTGCGTGTCCTCGCTTTGTACAGCACGACTCTGAAATTCGTGCAGATTGGACTGTCCACTCTGAAAGTTCTCATAGATTGGGCTCTGCGGTGCAGGTTGAAGTCCTCCGGCGTATCCACTGTACGGAGACTCCCTGGAATGACCATCGTGGCTCTTATCTTGGCTCTTAAGTTTATTAGATAACTCAATATCAACTGATTTTCTGTGTCGAAACCACAGTAGCACTGCTATCCCCGCCAGAAGCAAAGCCACAAAGAATATAGGCAAACCAACAGCAAGTCCAAGTGACGGGCTGCTGTAAATCGGGCAATCTGTAGAATTACTTCCTGGGCAACTAGTGATATTTTCATTCATGGTCTAAAAAAGATAGAAAAATTATGTTACTGTATCTAAAATGACAGCCAACACTCGAGCATTTAAAGCAGAAAACATCCACAGCAATGTATATCGCATCAACAGAAAGCGATGTTATGTACCCTGAAATCAATCAAATTAACCTTGAAATTTTTTTTTTACTAATGTAACCCAAATTTATAGTTCATAATAGATATAACCTTACCATATTGTGTAGGTGAAACTATATCACCTATGTCTGTATCACAGTTGCTGGCAGAAATGGTCAAGCTGCCGTTTGGTGTTTCTTTTTGCAGAAAGCCTTAAAGTTCCTCTTTCAGTGCAGCAGTCATGCAACCTGGAAATTCACACCCCCACACAATCATTCTTCCTGTTGTCTTATTATAAAGTTATTATATAATTACTAGTAGCTATAAATGATATGAAAATAATAATAGCTGAGCATGACCTCTCAAACATTACCAGTGTCCGTGTCCAGATTGTTCATAAAATACACCATTTGTCTATTTTCATCCAATGCCCATCATACAGCCTTCAGTTTAAATCATGCTATAAAAGCTATGAAGGCTATTGGCAACAATATATGCTTCACTGGCCCACACATGTACTAAGTAGCCTACCAGAATGCGACTAGTTTGAAGATACAGAAATGAGAGTTGGTTAATCAGATCAAGGCTTCAAAGTGAAGCTCAAAATGAAATAAAAAAATATATAAAACATTTGACAGTAACTCAGATGTTGTGGGCAGTGCTGATATAGACATCCTCTAGAAAATGAGGAACTTAGTTATGCTAACATTGCAAGACCAGTTAGCACAATAAACTCTTTCTCACAGTTTTCACTGGGACTAATGTACATTGTGTATGTGGTTTCAAAAAGAGGGCAAAACAATGCAAGTTTAATGTAAAAAAGGAAAAAAGCAAGTTGCGGTCACTGTCCTGGTCGCTTGTGCTTTTATCACCCCCTGGTGTTAAAAATAATGCATGTGCCTTCAAACCAACATGTTTGCATGATTGTTCATTTTTGATAGTGGGCAGACTGTGAGGATGAAATTATTAGTATTATTTGGGGGAGAAAAAAAAAAATACTACATCATT